>CM063518.1:7807582-9055915 GCA_032199755.1 Ambrosia artemisiifolia
CTCTAAGTTCTAAAATTCAAATTTTGATAGATAACAACATATATTAGCTAGAGTTTATCCTAGGTACCTAAAATTAGGAGGGGTGATTTGTTTAGGTTTCATTTATAATTATATTCTTCATAGACATACTAGTGGGGTTCCCGCGCGTTGCGGCGGGAGCACAACATTTACTAAAAACGAAGCAACAACAAAAATAAATATGTAATGATAAATGCAAATAAGGGTAGGGCACATGTCATATGGTCCTGTTGTCTCTTACATGAGACAAATAAGAACATCATAGACTTATCATGAAGGCTTGGCACGATGACCAAGCTTCGATATGCGTGTAAGTTTTTATTAACATATAGTAGTACTGTAAGGTTGGAAAAAGAGAAGTTTATCATCTCCTATTGTTGTTTTTAAATTTTGTGGGTAATCTTCCTAAATACTTTATAAAGTATAGATATAGATAAAAACATTTTAGGAATTTTCTATGTCTAACTCCTATAGGCATGTATGTACAAGTATTGTCCACGTTGGTTTGGTTGAGTGAAAAATTTTAACCATCGTATCTTGCACAAGTAAGGAAAAATTTAAATTATTGTATCTTTCACATCTTTAGTTACTACTAAAGATTTATTGTATTTATTGTTTTGAATGATAGAGTTTTATTGTTTAAGTTTAACACTATTCAACTTAAACTACCAGCTCGATTATTACGAATTTATTTTTGATCTATTTTTTGCATTTTTTATTTTAGCTCTCAAGTTTATGTAAAATAAACATACTTCATTCATTGTTTACTCTACAAATATGTAGTAAGCTTCCACCATTCCATGCTATGTTTATGTCTCAATTTATAGACATTCAATATCACAAAAAAAATGTACAAATTGCTTTTGCAAATAGGGGTAGTATTGAAAGAATTTTCATGACATCTTGGGCGTTAAGCAAGAAACTCTTCGTATGTCATCTTAACTTTGGACAATTTGAACATCTTTGTCCCTGTCTCCTCCTTTATAATGTAGTATAGATAACTAGTTGATTAATAATTTACAAACTTTTACAATATTTTCACTATTTTAAATAGTATGACTTGAGGGAGACGAAGAGAGAAAACCACACAAGGGGACGAGTGGTGAAGAGTGCTAACGACCAAACAAAATCTGGTGGAAAACCATCGAAGGTGTGAAGGATAGAGCAGAAAAACCTCTAAGGGTTTGAGATCATATAAAATAATAACACTCTACAAAGATGAATCGTTTCATTAACTAGTTGATTCACATTATTTCACATCAAGCTAATCTTCCGGTGGGATCACTTTTGGCACATTAGAACTTTGTAGAGACAGTAGAGTAACTTAAGTTTTTTTACAATCATGTGATATATTTATATTGAAATTGGACAATATTACAAAACAATATACATGCTTTGTATTACCAAAATGATCGACACAATAGCTATATCGCGTTTTGAAATAATTGAAGAGAATGAAATTCAAGCATAGTACTCCTAGCTAACATAAAACTTGTCTTTTTTTTATTTATACTAAAATTGTTAGGATATTTCATATTTTGGTGTGTTATTATAATGTAACAAGTCGGTCTTGTTGTCCGAGTAAAACTGATTTTAGCTTTTCCTAGTTTACGTTTGTGTTGTAAAATATAGATTAACTTTTTTCTAACGACTAATTTGCTCCTCAATTTTTTTACACCTTTTCTTACTCCCATTTTAAATACGCAGGCTCACATTTACCACCACACCACAAGGGGTGGGATTATAAATATTGGGATTTTAAATATTATAAGGAGGTGTTAAGACATTCATTATACATTATAATAACAAGGCTAGGCCCAATTACATAATTATGTCTAAGCCCAATCTAAGATACTATGCCCAATCTGAATTTCTGAATCTGAAGGAATGAAGGATACGGCCCAATCCAAGATGTTAGGCTCAATCTGAAATTCTGAACATGAACGAATGTAGGATAAGACATTAATAAAACTTCGTATATTTTGATGATAAAATTTGGTGATCTGTAATATCATTTCAATACATTTTCCTAAAGTCTATATGTAGTTCATTCAATTGGACATCAATTTATTCTACTTGTTTGGATTGGTTGGTTTATATCAATATAAAATTCTTTTGTCACTAATCAATAATCGATCCGATTTGAATATACAAGTGTCTAATCATTGTACGATGAGTGAGAGATAAAGAGAAGGAAAGTTGTCACGCAAGGGCTCGAGGGGTGTTGTAAATAATAGCACAACGACAGCCTACCATGATCTCAGCCTGATTCATAGCCCTTAATCACAGCCTGCCATGACCTTAGCCATATGATTTGTATTGTAATTATATTGTAAATGTTGTATCCATATTTAGGGTCATACTATGTACTATATAAACCTGTCTAATATCAATGGAAGAACCAACCTTGAATCATACTCTAATATGGTATCAAGAGCCTTCTACTTCTTCCTGTAAACACCTTTTTCTCCCCCTGTCGGCTGCTATCTTGCGCCTTCTTCCTCTCCCTATCGATATTTTATTCCTCAACCCTTCTCCTAATGGATACCAAACTATACCCTGCCATAACAATCTCTAACATCAAAAACTTCGTTCCTATCACCCTTGAAAGTGAAACCGACCATTACACAACATGGTCCGAACTTTTCCAAGTCTATTGCAGAGCATACCATGTTTATGACCACCTCCAACCACCACCACCCCAACCGCGGCATCCACACCCTCTACCGACGGCAAAACTACCACCCCCACCTATACCACCGTTGATCCCAACTAGTCACGGCTCGACGCCATTGTTAAGCAATGGATTTACGGCACCATTTCTACCGACCTCCTTCACACCATCATTACCCCTTGGACAATTGGCTTATCAAACATGGACCGCATTGGAAAACCACTTCCAGGATAATAAGAATGCTCAAGCTGTCTACGTACAACAAGATAGTGGCAATATACGTCCAGAAAATTACCCTAGCATGGCTGCATACTGTCGCAAAGTCAAGCTTCTATCTGATCAACTCAACAGCGTAGGTTGTCCGGTTGACAACGACCGCCTAGTTCTTCAATTACTTACCAGATTCAGTGAACAGTACAATGGGATCTCTACTATTCTTTAGAATAGAGATCCTCTACCAGATTTTGTTGAAGCTCGATCCCGGTTAACCATGGAAGAACAAAAGAAAAGTCATGAAATTTCTTCTGTTGATGCTGCTGGCGCCAATACTGCACTCACGGCCACCTCCTCCTGTGTCACCACGACGAACCGAGCTTTGGCAACCCTAGCCGGAACTAAGCCCCTGCACTTGTGTCTTCTGGCCGACAATGAGGGAGCGGGAGGGGCCGAACATACTCTGGAAGATGAACTAGGTCATCTCACTCTTCAATGGGTTTTAATCAGAATATGGGATATAAGCCTTGGATTAGGGTCTTATGGAATCTTCTTATGGACCATCAAATGGGCCAACAACAAATGACACAACCACCATGCCCTTATCCATCCATTCCTAGGCCTAACTCGACTCCTAGCGCAAGTATTATTGGTCCCCATCCCTCGCAGGCCTATATTCCCATTGATATTGCTCATGCACTCTACACTCTATCTCTCAACCAGCCTAACAACTAGGTTATGGACTCTGGAGCATCGGGACACATGAGAAATTACCAAGATACGTCTTCCCCGTATATTTTTAATTCTTGCACTAATCAAAATATTATTGTTGGCAATTGTATGTCCATTCCGTGCTTCAGCAGAGCAACCTCACCTTACCTTCCCCATTTCCTCTCTTAAAACTTAAAAGTATCTTTATGCACCAAATATTATTAAAAATATATGTCCACCGCCTAACCACTCACAATCTTATTTCTATTGAATTTAACGCTTTTGGCTTTATTATGAAGGACCTCAAGACACGGGCACCTATCCTACGATGCAATAGACGGGGGACCTATACCCACTCACCAATCCAATCCTTTACAACAAGCCATCTCACTCTACTTTTGCTGCTGTCACTCAAGATCTCTGGCACCAACACCTAGGGCATCCTAGAATAAACTAGTTGCAATCTTTAAAATCGAGTTCTCGTATTGATTTCAATAAATGTCATAAAACTTCTTGTGAACCTTGTGTGTTTGGTAAAAGTACTAAATTACCTTTTCATGCATCCGTCAATTCTATCCTTCTTCCCTTTTGACATTATTCACAGTGACTTATGGACATCACCCGTTCTTGGTACGGGTGGCCACAAATATTACATTCTATTTTTAGATAATCACACAAATTTCATATGGACTTTCCCCTCTCAGCCATAAGTCTCAAGTCTTTTCCTACTTCACTATTTTCAACAATCTAGTTCAAACAAAATTTGAAAGAAAAATCAAACAATTCCAATGTGACAACAGGTGTGAGTATGCAAATAATCAATTTATAAATTTTTGCAATAAAACGGTATGGTGTTTCGTTTTTCATGCTCCTATACCTCATCTCAAAATGGGAAAGCAGAACGCAAAATTCGCATGATAAACAATATGGTGCGAACCCTCCTCTCCCAAGCATCTCTTCCCATCAACTTCTGGCATCATGCCTTACAAGTTGCCACCTACCTTCTTACATCCTTCCTAACAAATCCCAAAATTTTCTTTCACCTACCACCCGTCTCTATAACTGTGACCCTGGCTACTTTCACTTGCGTGTATTCGGTTGTCTATGTTACCCACTTTTACCCTCCACAACCATTCACAAACTCACTAACCTTTCCAAACCCTGTGTTTTCCTCGGTTACCCTGCTAATCATCGAGGATATAAGTGCCTTGACCTCAGTTCTTATACCATTTTCGTGTCTCGAGACATCTACTTCAAGGAATCTATCTTTCCTTATAGTATTCGTCTACCATTCAACTCCACCTCTTATGACTTTCTTAACTCATCCCTACATCCCCTTTACTGGAACCATGTCCAGCAAACCACCACTACTCAATCCGCAGCTCCAAATCCGGCCCCCTCATCCTCTCCTACCCATTCCACGCCATTACATTCACACCAACTTCGGCCCACACCACAATAGCCCAGTCCTCCACCCAATCTTCCTCTCCTCCACAAAGCCCACTACCTACGGCCCATAATGCACCGGCACAACCCACACCCGTTAACCCCATTCTCACATACTCTAGATGAGCCAAACAATTGACTCAACCACCTCTTAACCCACACCCAAACCAACCCAATCCTGGTACAGTCCCTCTTCCTCTAGACCACCCACCTACTGCCACGTACTCCATGCGAACGCGTTCCATCGATGGCATTTCTAAAACCAGTCAGTTATTCGACCTTCACACAACCACTATATCTCCCATACCCAAAAAAAAAAAATTCCTCAAACTGCTCTGTCCACACCTGAATGGTACAATGCCATGCATGATGAGTTTAGTGCACTACTTAAAAATAAGACCTGGGAACTCGTTCCTCGAAAATCATACATGAATATTATTAGATGCACATGGTTGTTCAAACATAAGTTTAAATCGGGCGGTAGCTTAGGAAGGTACAAAGCTAGATTGGTTTGTGATGGCCGAAAACAACATGTGGGCATCGATTGTGGTGAAACGTTTAGCCTGGTAGTTAAACCAGCAACTATACGTACAGTTCTTTCTCTAGCTCTCTCATAGTCATGGTCGATCCATCAATTGGATGTCACCAATGCATTTCTCCATGGGCACCTAGACGAAACTGTCAACATGCATCAGCCTATGGGGTTCAGACATCGTGATTATCCGGATCATGTTTGTCTGCTAAAAAAGTCCCGCTATGGACTTAAGTCGGCCCCTTGTGCTTGGTACCAGCGTTTCACTGACTTTATTCTTTTGCAGGGCTTTTCTCAGAGCAAGTCTGACAACTCGTTATTTATTTATCAGCATGGCAAAGATGTTGCTTACTTATTGATTTATGTTGATGGCATTATTTTGACAACTTCCTCAGACGGTCTTCGGAAACACTTAATGACTGCCCTGACTGGAGAATTTGTGATGAATGATCTCGGTCCGCTCACTTACTTTCTTGGCATTCAGGTGACTCAAACCGGTGATAGCATGTTTCTCTCGCAACAATATATGACCCTCTATTATAGATGAAGGATGAGCTTTGATAGGTTTTTGTGATGAGGGCTTCCTTATCAAGTACATGTGAGTTCATAATCAGTTGTCCTTGAAGGAGAGCGAGGAAAAAAAAACACTTGTTCTTACCCAGTCATCACTAGAAGTCTAGAAATTACAAAACTGAAATTCTCATATAATTTTACAAACTCAAACATACGTGAAAAGGTTTTATTTGTAAATAGAATACTAGTTTGTATATTTAAGTGAACTATTCGTTATACCATACTACTCAAAACAAGACATATAGAACACATTTATTTTTCATTTTGTCACGATATTTTATCCATTACAACTCCTTCTAAGAGTGTAACATATTTAAAACTTCATATCCGAGAAATGCGAGGGTTTAAACCCCGTTGCAAGTAACCAGCGGTCAAGGGTTTAAACAAGTGTCCTGCATGTGCCTCAATATAGTCCAACTGTTTCTTCGGCAAATGCATGTATACAACCCAATCATTCTCATTAATCGAACTAGGCATCGGCATCACATGACAATCCATCCTGCTCGTTGGAACATGGCATGATATCAACACCGGTGTGCCCCATCCAAAATCCATGTTTCCCAGCAACGAAAACCTTAGTCCCGACGACACCATGATGGAGAACGCCTTCTCCTTCAACGCAAACGGCCGCGATATCAGCGTGTTCGGCTTTTGGTCCTCCACCCAATCTATCAACTGTTTGAAGTGTTCCTTGGTGGCTGCCTTTTCCGACAAATCATGGACCTCGTTTGCGACCGAAGACAATGGTTTGTCCACCAAATCCTGTATAAAAGTTAACAAAATTGTTGCAACTTGCAACTATAAAAATAGATTCGAAATTCAATATGTTTACGTAATTACTTGTTAAATAAGTAGCACTAAAAAACAATATGTAAAATGAAAGAAAAATATGGGTAAAGCGGATTAGAAAAATGTCATGTGTTCAATTGTTTATACAAGCACCCCTCCCCCTTGTATTGATATTGGGAAAATGACATGGAAAGAAGACAAAATAGCTTTAGTTGACCCGACACTAAGGCCATGAGGTGTATCTTCACACTAAGGGTGTTAACGATGACGTGATACACCACTCCCTTCCCATGTTAAGGGGCATTAAAGTGGCACTAAGTTAACATGTTAACATGAATTAAAAGAGAGAAAGTTAAAGGGATGATGTAGAGTTACGGAGCGTTAAACCATTTCCTTAAAGTGAGCAAATGTGAATAAAGATAAAGGTACATATTTATCCGACCAGTAAAATCAATTACATATTTTCTTTTGGGAATGGGAAACATGTTTTTTTTAAACGGCAAAGAACGATGTGCTTAACATCGTGATACCAGGCGTTGTGGTCAAGGTCGACTACTCAACCGCCGCCAGCCCCTTGGCTCTTCCAGATGCGCGGAAACCCGACCTCCACCCGCTCGAAGGCACGAGGGTGGAATAATCGGTAAAATCTCGCCTCCCATCCGAGTCAAACCGGCACCACCCGTATTTGCTTTTCACCTGGATGCCGAAGAAAATAATGAGGAGAGTGGGAATCAAACCTGGGTCACAAGGAACACCAAGTCTTTTCCCACCCACTCCACTACTACCTCATTGGCAAATCGGATAAAGCGGGTTCTCTTTCTCATCAGACTAGTATTTTGATATGAGTTCTCCTGTTTAGGTTGTAACATTAGATTACCCCTGAACTAGGTGATACTCATAAGTTTTGTAGTATGACTTTGTTTGACGTTAAGCTCGTTTTATGGTCTTTACGGTATTAAAAGCTAGGCAAGAAAGTTTGTAAACCATTTTGAAGTCTTGATTACTTACCTTTGCTCTGATCCCTTGGAACGGCATAGAACAAACGTTACCACAACATGCAGCCATAAGCTTTTCTTTCTCGACTCCCTCTCCCTCACTTAAGCTCCTCCTTCCATCAACCGGAACCGCGATATTGCACATATAACCCTGATGGCCCGAATCCTCCAAGAACGAAGCCGTAATCTTCCATATAAACGAAGCGAACGACTCTACCTTAGACCTTGTAATCCCATTTTCACTAGCCATCACCTGTAGTCTCTTGATTTGGTCACCCTCCATATAGTACATTCGATTTAAAAACGGTGGATTGAGATCTGAATCAGTTTCGGGAACGCTTTGAGGTGATGGGAGTTTGGATAGGGAAAGAAACATGTTGGTTACTGAAGGCGTGTAGTGCTTTGAATGCCGAGGTTTGAGGTTTGAACGATCAAAATTAGGTACGAGAGATGGTGGTTGTGATCGAGTCATATTGGCCCATGAAGTGGTGAACATGTTGATCGAATAGCCGTCGATTACACGATGATCAAACAAGCATGCTATCACCATTCCACCACATTTCAACATTGTAACCTACAAAATATAGTCTAAAAGTCGAGATTATGAAATCCTACAATGATTTTTGTTACGTGACCTAGTCGTCACGAATTCGAGTCATGGAAATAGCCACTAAGGATGCCCAAAACACGTGCGATAAAGGTTCCAAAAGAAAAAAGTTGTCGGAAGTTCCCACACATTTCAGATCACCTCATTAATTTTTTTAGTTTTTTTTTATTTTATCAAATGTTATGTGACCTAGTCGTCACAAGTTCAAGTCGTGGAAACAGACACTAGCAAAAATGCAGCGTAAGGATGCCCAAAACATGTCGTATAAAAGTTCCTAAAGAAAAATGTTGACGGAAGTCCCCACGCATTTCAGATCACCTTATTAATTAGGGGGCGGCTAAACTTACCCCGTCTCATTTAATTTTACTAAACACGCCCCTTCCCTTAAGTTTATATTAATGCAATTCAAAACTTTTTATTTTTATATTGTCAATTTTTAATATTCTGTTATCAACTTAAAAAAAACTATTTTATGTTTTATTGATATTTTTAATGTTTTTAATTAAACAATATTTTATTGTTTTAAAACTTTTTCTTTTAATTTTCCTAAGAACGTTCTTTTTCTTATTTTGTTATTTTTGAACGTTTTTTAAAACAGTTTTATTGTTTTAAAACCTTTTTCTTTTAATTTTGCTAAGTACGTTTTTTTCTTATTTCGAAAAAAGAAAACACTTTTTTCTAAATATTGATTACATTAAAAAGCTTTTTACAAATGATTTTGTAATAATTTTTAACATTTTATAAAAAGATCTAATCTTTTATTAATGAACTATAATGGTTAGCTAACATTTAGTTTGATCAACACATATCATTTTTTTCTCAAGTGACATTGGTATGTTTGGCAAAACTAGCGGGTGGCTGTTAGCTGTAGCTTTTTAAATATATTTTGGAGCTTGGCAGAGTAATTAGAGTTTTTAATAAAATGTATAAAATTACCAAAATAGGCATAATTAAAAGTTTGTAAGGAAGTTTTTTATTTTATTTTTATAATAGAATGGGTATTTGTGTCATTTACTATTTAAAAGCTTGTAACTAATCGGAGCTTTTTCTTAAACGCCAGTACTACTAGCTTTTCAATATAAAGCTTTTTTTCCTAACCTAAAAGTTTCAAGCCCTTTAACCAAACAATGTTTTTTATTAAGTATGGGCTTTTTATTAAAAGCTTGAAACTTCTAAAAGCTCTTAAAAGCCCCTTGCCAAACATACTCTTAAATGATGCAACTAAACGAAATAAAAAGTTTTGTATATACCAAGTAAAATAGGTTGAATCCTTGCAGTTTCATGATTTCAAAATAGTCGTATAAATAGAATTAACACGTTGACACTGAAAATAATTTAAAAATAATAATTTACTAGATTCTATAAATAGGAATTTATTAAGTTTTAATATTAGTTTCACCACTCCTTACTTTTAAATATATTAAAAAATGAGGATTTTTAAAGAGTGAAATTTGACAAATTTAAAGTGATATTTTTAGAAAGGGGTATAAAAAGTAAGAAATGAGGTATATTTAGCCTACCCTATTAATTATTTTAGTTTTTTTTTTTTATCAAAATATAACATGAAATAAAAAGTTTGACCTGAATGGCAAGCACCCCATGGTGCTTTTGGGGTATAAATTTCCCACCAATGTTCTCATCATGATTATAGAAGTCTAGTTCCCAAAGCTCGACATCCGCGGCCGCTTCAGTAAAATCGACACCTTTGTAGTTGCAATGAATCTCGGGCTCACCAACAGTGTTGGGCACAATTTCTCCAGCAAGCGGGTAGAACAAGTCGAGTACTTGAGATAAAGAAGTCTTGAGTGCATCAACCATGTCAACTTGGTTATAAGGTTTCTTGTAACAGAAGAAGCAGCCCAAATCAATGGGTGGCACCAACATGTCTAGGTTCGTAAGAGGTAGCCGGTGGTCAGACCGTGGTTGTTTTGGTGCAACTACTTCAGTCATCATTACATTCACTTTGATGCCCATTAGGAAGTATTATATGTTTGTGTATGTAATTATATAAAGAGAAAAGAGTGTCTAGCTAATGGAGATTCACATATGTAGTAGCTATATATAACAAGCATAGTATTCCTCCCTAACACAAAACGCATCATTAAAATAGAAAGTCATACATTGGCGAATGTTATTAAAATAGAAAGTAATACAGTGGCAAATTTTTAAATTTTAAATAAGGTGGCCGGAGTTTTAAGGAAAAAAATAGGGGTCGGACTTAGTACCTATAAAAGTTTATGCAAATTTTGGTATAATTTATATTATGAAACGAAAAAAATTAAGAGGCCCAAGGCCTGGCCCCTAATAAGATTCGCCCATGAGTATTAGGATGTTTCGTATTTTTGGGTGTTGTGATAGCTTAATGGGTCCGTCTTGTTGGGTTGAAGCCAATTTTAGCTTGTGCTAGTACATATTTAAGTAGAGGTGAAACTGTTTTGGCTCGATGAACTTGTATTCATCTTGGCCCGATCCTAAAAAACTCAGTTTGGCCCAAACCCAACTTGGTGGTTTGGCATAGTTTCAGGACTTTTATGTTGAGAACCGGTTCTAACCCGAATCTATTTGGGTGCGGTTCAAAATAAAAACCGGTTTTAATGCTCCAAATTGGTCTGAGTGGGTAGGGTTTTTCAACCCTAAAATCGTTTCTATCCCGAATCGATTTGGCCAATTTATAAACAACAAGAAAAACCGGTTTGGTTTGAGCCAAAACCAGTTTTTGTACACCTGTATATTTATGTTGCAAAATATAGATAAACATGCTATAAGGTTACCCTGGTAGAAGCCCAAAGAAAATTTTTAACGGTCAAGTCGATCAAGCTACTTATCTGTAGAGGTGCACAAAGAAACCGGTCTGGTAACCGAAACTAGTGAAAACCGTCACATGAAACCAGTACTAAAAAATCCCAAACCGAAAACCGAGAAAAAACTGATGCTAATGTCACACCCCGACAGCGCACAGCGTAAAGCAAGTCATGAGGTAACGGAAGTTGTTACCACAATAGTTTAGCAAATCACACAATTAATACGTATGGACATCATGCAACCATCCTCTAGTCAAATACATTTAAATTCCAAGGTCAAGGAAGTTTAAAAACATGTTCAACCAAGATGAAGCGAACAAAAAAAGTAAACATTGTTTTACAAAATAAAAACAAAGTTTTAAAAGTTTTAGGATCCCATAATCATGTCTACTAGTAGTGCGTGCTAAACCAATACTCTCGACCCCTATGCATCAGTACCTAAAAAAACATGCTTAAAAATATCAACAAAAAGTTGGCGAGTTCACAGTTTTAAGACAAATACACATATTCCCCTGTTAAAAAGTGTATGATCGAGTACCGACTAAACTGAGAACCAACTAGACTAGCTAGGTCATACAAGCATGATCGCAACCTAAGGCTCTTAATCAAACCACAACATTTTCTTCCCAAACCTGACCTCCCTGAGCCCACAACTGGGCTCCCTGAGGAATCGGTGATTGAGTATGCTCTCCCATCAAAACCAGAGCGACTGTTCTGGGAGGGGGCGTCAGCCCAATAGATCTACTAACATAATTCACGACTCTAAACCAAGAGCTAATGATTAAGAAATGCGAGGAAGTATCCTCCCGAAGGGATAGACATGCGTCTAACGCACACGTCTGCACCTACCAAAGGCCATCAAATGTTCTATATAGTTATAGTCTACCCATCATATAAGCATGTTAATCCCCCGATTAAAAAACGTTCAAAACATTTAAAAAGAAAAGGGGCCGTGAAACTCATCTCAAGCATAGCAACAAACAATTTCCTAGTCCAAACCACAATCTGTTTCTAACAATACCCTATTATCCAAAGGGCTATTTTAGCAAACATTCTAAGTCTGTCCAAGTTATTCACCAAACTTCCCTCGACTTAGTTCAACCAAAATATTTGAATTTTTATAAAACCTCAACCCATGGACCCATTGGTGACTTTGACGATTGGTTAAGTTTTAGACCTCACGTACATGCATATCGCGTATAATTACCAGAACCTTAGGTTTACAACTTATATGTTCACACATACATCGTTTCAAGTCAATTTCCACATAACTCGACTTAGTAAACCTATCAATCTTTCATAATTAAATATACAAATGTAGCACATAATTACTTCACATGGTCACTACATTTAAGACTCGTTTTCCATAAAAAAAAGCCGTTTTCTACCAAAACGAGGCCATTCTTTTTAAACCTCATGTTACATAAAGAATGCATAGACTTCATGGAAATCATTCAAGTAGTTAACTTACGAGTCACATATCACATAGATTCACATAATCTATCCAAATTTTCCATTTTCTCATTCCCATTGTTTGATTTATAAAACCATTTGAAATCCCATCTTTGTTTGGTGAAAACAAAACCTAAAACAGAAAATAAGGAAAGATTTTATATAATTTTTGTTTAAGAAACATACCCTTGAAAAACACTTCAAAAATAGTGGGTTTTGGTTGTTTCTCTCTCGAAAAATCTCTTGATTCTTGATGGATTTTGCTTCCAAATCACCCAAAACACTTAATAACTCAACAATCCATGGTCATTTTTGTAAAGATTTAACAAAAAAAGGATAATGGATGGTGATGGTGGTTTCAACCAAGAGAGGAAGGAGATAAAGAGTTTGTGTGTGTGTGTGATTTATGGTGTAAGATGGGGTGTCGGTGTATGTGTTTATATATTTTTTTATAAACATTACAATATAATGCACACATCTCACATTTTATAAAAACCTCCATATGTTAAATAACTAAGGTTTTTACCCATTTGTCCAATAATATTCCCCAACTAAAAATATTCATTTTTAGCTAATTTGATTATATTAGGGCGTTCCCTACTGTATCGGGTCTCGTACTCGCGTTAAAACTCTAAAACGCGCAATAATTAGATCATAGTGATTTTCAAACTATCAATCATAGTCTTTATTGGTTTTAATAAGATTTCCATCCCGAAAATATTATTATATGCCAAACCAAGCATTACGGGTCAAAACTAGACTTTTTAAAGTTAACCGGATCGTCACCAATGTCCAATACAGATTTATCGCTTCGCGATACGTAAAATTCCTAAAATTCACCATATTTCTTATAAAATATTTGGACTTTGCTAATGCATTTTTAAGGAATCTGATTATCACCAATTAAGTCTAACACGCTATTTTTTATATTATTTTATTAATAATTATACTATACAGATAGTACCGGAAATTTGGCAGTTGTCATATCTAAAACCAGTCAAACGAACCCGAACCAAACACAAACCGGTACCGCTAAAAACCGGGGGAAAACGAAAGTGAACTGAAACCAGTCAAAATCGGTTTCACATGAAACCGGTACTAAAAAATCTCAAACCAAAAACCGTGATAAAACTGATGTTAACAACGATCAAACGAACCTGAACCGGAACCAAACCGAAACCGGTATCGCTAAAAACCGATTGAAACCGGAGAAAAACCTAAAGTGAACTGGAACCGGTTTAAGAAAAAAAAAAAACATTTTTGGCTATAATCACAAATAAAACTTTGTTATTCAATAAAATTCAATTTGTTTTTAAAAAAACCTAAAAGTTACTAAAAATTATATTTTATGTAATTTATATGATTTTAAAAAGTGCGTAGATGAACAGGAATGGAATGGAACTGAGCTGCACCGGAATCGAAACAGAAAACAAACCGAAACTGGGTAAAATTCGATTTCTGACCGACCAAACGGGTATGAAACCAAATCGGTTTCAAACCAAAATCGGCTTCATTTATTAACACTCTTGTATGAGTCTTTTTCATTTGTTGATTCACATCAAAGTTAATTCTGGTTGGGCTCTCTTTTGTCACAATAGAACTTTGTAGAATAACTTTATTATTATTTTTTTTTATTTTATAAACCATGTGATATATTATATTAGTTTTCGACAATAGAACAAAACAAAACGCATATGCTTTTTGTATTTCTAAAATGATCGATAAAAACAACAAAGCGCAAGAATAAGAAATTAAATGTTATAAATATGGACATATGGTACCGTTAGATGACAAATCATAGATCATTTCAAATCCAAATTTGCATCCTAGGTATGCATTTATTTCTACCTTGCTTCTCACCTGAAAACACTACCACGCACTTCACAAAATTAAAGAAAAATATCTTTAGATCTAAGCATAAGACCTAATGTGTGACTTTCAAGTTGTTAGTTGTCCAAATAAATTTGTTAAGCAGAATTCAGGAAATGAATAAGAACTCTAACCTTATCTCCAACATATTAAAATGGTAACCTTTTTTCACATCTCGCTTTAATACTCAGTCCGAACCACCTTTTCATCAGTGTCTCTTTCATACACAATCAGCGCCCCTATATGCTGACACTTAATAGTTAAAGTTGGCTAACTCATCCTTAGAATGTTTGAAGCCACTCGTTGATCAAGTCCCATGACATCATGGAGGATGTAAGCCAAACTAAGGGTGGACGGTAGGTACTGAGCTAAAAATTTATCGATAAACATAAATAAACAAATGAGATCATGATGGAGATGAAATTTTTGTGAAATGGATGGGATGATCAGGGTAGCTGATGACGTGGGTAGCTTAAAGCAAAAATAATAAACAACATCACAGAACAATGCTTAAAGGGTTGGAGCCTACAAAGGTTCAAAAGCCAGGAGCATCCTAAGTCAAAAAGATGACTTGTCCCGTCACCTTTTCATCGAGCAATACAACCAGCTGCTGATGGAGTAACATCAGCAAACAGACCGCAGGTCAATAGCAACCACCTGCTATTAGTGGATTGTCCTTTTGTTGCAACAAGGTCCAAGGTGAGATGCTTTCCTCTAATAGAGATCCTTTTTCTCTATAAATCAGAAGCTGACTCCACAGATCTGATTACACCAACACACATCACTTACACTCAAATCTTCTTATTCTTTCGGTCTTGCACGTGGAGAGAATAACTCTCTTCACTCGGATCTCAAGAACACCCACTTCTGGTTTCGAGTACATCTCAAACCAGAAATCCAAAGCATCTAAAACAATAAAATAACGTTGAACCTCCTTTTACGTTTGCAACGTAGAAGGACACCACAACCTGCGTTAGGCAGAGTGGAACCCTTGAACCCCTGAACCCTTCCTGTGACTCAGAACCAACGTTAGACAGTTATTTGTTGTAGCAACAAGTTGGCGCCCACCGTGGGGCTGCGCCATTTTCTTTACTAGAAATCAGTTGTGTAGCTCCGACTCTCTCCATGTCTGACCCTGAGTCCCAAGAAGAGGTCAACCAGATCTCCTCTAGCACAGATCAGACCTCTCCGGCCAGATTTGTGTCTTTCTCCACTCCAGGAGGTACTCCAGCTGGGACTCAGTCCCCACCTGCTCGTCCTGCGTCAGCAAACTTGCAGACTCCACCTCCCACTCGCTCAGGAGTGCTTTCTCCTCTACCTGATCTTGCACAAACTCCCCAACGCATAGATCTCACCCCCGAAGGAGTAGAAAGGAACTTCTTACAGCTTAGATCCCTTTTGAACCAGTACGTTATGAAGGAAAGGGACAAAGGAGTCCGTCTCCGGCTAGATTACGACGAGGAAGAAGAGGTATCACTCTCTCCTGGACCTCCTCTCCCTCTCACTGCCACTTATGGACGCAGACCATCACCCAGGAACAACAATGCTGGTCCCAGCAACACCCACACTGCTTCTCATTACGAAGCAAGATCCAGTCCTACTGCTTTCCCACTGTTTACCACCCAAGCTGCCACCACTGGTATGCCACTTGGGCATGAAGTTACCTTGGATCAACTTCTACAGTCACCTGTAACCAGTGTCCCACCACCAACAGCCACTTCATGGGAACATGTCACAACCCGACCAAGGTGGGCCTGGTCGAAATACAGGTTGGTACCAAACTTGCACAACAGAAGTAACAATTGTTCAATAATAATAATTTATACAATTTCTAGTTCTAAATTAATACAACTCAATAATAATAATTAAACTAAACTACTGCGTGGACGAATTGTGGCACTCGTCGAAGCATTCCCGGATGTGTACTTCATTAGATCTCTACCGATGCTTAGCTCTAATCCTCAAGTTGCATAATCCCTGTGTCATGTAGCTCTTCCAAAATGTCTACACATTCCCTGAGCTCACATATATATATATATACTCGTTCCTCGATTCCAATCCAGAAGTGGTACCTGAACACATGCTTAAAAATAGGTTTGGGTCAACAAATATGTTGGTGAGTCCGTGTGTGCTTTAAACTGGTTTCAAAATAAGTTTATCGTTCAAAAGTCAGTTTATAAGTTATATGGTTTCCCACAAAATAGTTTTAAATTCCCAAAATAGGTTTACAAATTAATATGGTTCAACACATGGTTGCACTGGTGATGTACAAGCCACACCTCAAACCAGACACTGAATCCATCTGCTCTCATTATGGATTCCCATGGCAGAATACGTGTCACAAACCTCAGTGGAGGGTTCCCCGGGTTTCCGGGTCCACTGTGTGTGGGGGTTTCCCCAAGTAGTACTACCCACATATTAAGTGGCCCAATCTCCCGTTGGGTTAATGAGTGTGAAGGTTCGGTATTCGAGAGCACACCTTGTCACATCAAACTGGGTTATCATTCTGGTTTTTATACTGGAAGCATATGTTCACCCCAAAACAGTTTAAAATAGAAAAAGAGGGGAAGTACACGAACTCACCTGATAACATAGCACACGAACAGTTCATAAGAAACGGGACGCCTGTTATCCTGTACCGATATTCTCCTGATCGATCCCTAAGTCGACAAATAGTATTAGTCTTGGTTTCATTCGTAATGGTTATACGTGTGGGACGAGCTCGAGCGTATGGTTTTTATTCATTACAGTTCCATGTCTATGTTCGGGTTCCGATAATCCACCACCTATCTGCTTGTACTTAACAGGTAGTAGTCATAACTATGTCCACCCTTATGATCCGAGTGTCGTATTCTATTATTCTTATGTCTCGTATATCCATGGTTCTAGTTAATATTACATGTTGAGGTTTTACTCTTATGTTTTAAGTCCAAGTCTTTATCTATTCCAATATATATATATGTACATTCATATCTTACTTAAGTAAGTTGTATTGTGTCCGAGTCTTAGTTGTCGAGTTCACAATCCTAAGTATCTATTCATGTTGTTGGTGTCTAGGTCTCGTCCTTTCAATCCGAGTTTAAGGTGTCGAGGTTCAAAGTCTTGAGTCCTAAATCCGTGTCATGATTATGTCATAGTCGAGTGTTCAATGTCTAAAGCTCCAAACTATTAAATGTTCATGCGACTAATCTAATTGTCCGAGTTTCATGTTGTAGTGTCCGAATCAAAGGGTCAAATGTAAGTGTTCGAATGTCCAACTATATGGGTAATAATGTTTTAAAGCTCTAAGTATTCTATGTCGGGGTCATAACCATCCAAGCCTTTATACCCTTAATCCAAAGTTCCTACATCACGAGATAATGAATGCTTTCAAGTATTTCATGTCAAGTTCCCAATTATCCTATGCATATTTCTAGTCTAAGGTGTTCACTCCCAATGTCCAGATTCACATATCTAATCCAATGTGTCCGAACTAGTATTGTTTTATCATAGGTTGGCTTTGGTTCATACAAGCTCGTCAAGTCCCGCACGCGACTCTATATAATATGTAAAGTTTTATAATTATATATCTATAGTTGACAAGTGATCAGGTTTCGATTATACCTCTAGTTCAGATTACTATTCGGTTAACCAATGCTGACTCGTTTGACTGTTGACCGTCGTTGACTTTTGTTGACCAGAGGTTGACTCTTTGCTTGACCCGTCTCCTTGTCCGAACCCTTGACCCGACTCCTAAACTACAATACAACCATCGGTTACTTTAGCCCACCATCACCAAGCCACCTTGACTCTGCTCCCTGTTGTCACTATTATCCGTTTTCAAGCCACAACCATAGCTCTTGGATATGAATCATCCCCATCATACGACATCATTACTGTTACTATAACTTCCCATAGTAAAACTTCATGACCAATCATTATTAACACTTCACTAATAATAATAATAATCTGAGATTAAGAAGTAGAAGTGGTTTTGGGGATTTCAACCTTAAAGTTGGATCTTGCTCAGTCGAAGCTCCCCTCGCAGACCACCGTTGCTTCTGTCCCTGTTGCTTCGACCACTGCAAACCGTCGTCGTCTTCTTACTTTTCCTGACCAGCTACCTGTTCCTCTGTCTCTCTCTCCTCGGTCTCTCTCTAGTTCCTTCTCTCTCTTCTTCTGCGTCTCTCTCTCTCTCTCTAAATATATATGGTTTCAGATCTTATGGGTTAGGTGTAAGGGTGGGGGTCGTGAGGTGTGCTACGCCGGAGCTCCGCCGTCGGATTCCGCTGTTCGTGGTGGCCGGTGGCCTTCCGGTTCATCAGCTCAACCTTTCTCTCTGTTGTGTTATGTGTGTGTGCGTGATCTGATAAGAGAGGGGAAGAGGGTGTGGGGTTGGGTAATATATAATAGAGTGGAGAGTTGTGTTGTCAAAAGATGTGTAGGGGCATGTGTCACCATTAGTAGGTGACACATGTCCCAAGTGTGAGTAATCACTTAACACGGATCGGTTTCGGGTCTGGGTTCGTATCACGAATTAGTTCGTTTTTGTAACTCGTGTGTTATAATAAATATTTATATACAATGGTTCAATTTTTAGTTTTTGGACATAACCGACTAGCATAATATTTGCCTTGGCCACTTGATTATTACACGATAATAATAATTATATGCGAAAAAATTTTTGGGGTCCGTTCCGGGTTGTTACATTCTCCCCCCGTTATTAGAATTCCGTCCCCGGAATTAATTTTTATGTTTTCTCTGGTTGTACATATAGTACATTTCATACTCGGATTTGGTGTTTGGGTTTATCTACTTGGGTGTAATTAATCTTTTCATATACCTAATCGTGGTTATTATGTTTCCATCTCATACTACGTTCTATCATGTCAAACTCCATTCATTATTCTTGACATACATCAATTACAACCAATTTCGCTTCCTGAATCTTAACGTCTAAACTCGTATTTCCAGGCAGTTAATATTCAATGAGTCAAGGTCATTAGACTTACAAGGTTTACGTATACATATGTATCCAAAGAGTTATTTTGTCAGGTTGGTTTAATCTAGTCTGTGTCTTGGTTTTTAATTTCCAAAGTGTTGGATCTAGTGTTTTGATTTGAAACAATTGTTTAAACTATTGATAAACTAAGGGTTGTCCTTGGCTAAATTCCCAGTTCCATTTTCGATGCACCATAGGTGTTTATATATAGGGTGTACCGCAGCCAACCCACCACACCTTTGATGACCTCGAAAATGTGCTAGAAATTTCGGAGATTCAGATTTGTTTTTGGTTTGACTTTTAGGTTTGTTTCCGATGCATCATTGGTGTTTATATATAGGGTGTACCGCAGCTAACCCACCACACCAATAACGCTCCGTAAACGTACTGAAAATCTCTCCAAAAACTTGATAGAACACGTTCTAAAGAAGTCCTATGTGTGTTCCAAGAGTTACTAGTTCTTAATAACCTTATTTGAGGTGAGTTAAACACTAAAGTATGGGATCGTGATCTTAAGATCTATCATTCTCATACGTCTTTATGCCTAATACTTTGGTTAACTTTATCTATACCGTCTGATCAATGGTTGTATTCTTAAGCTTTCCAAGTTTTATATGGTACATGGTGTAGAATATGGCGGCAAGTTGTCAAGAATATTAAAAGGTTAAACGTCCAAACACAATATGTTGCTCTTAATCAAAATAAAGGGATACACATTCCTTTGGTATCTTAAACCTTAGCTTCTAATATGGTCGAGTTTGCATCAATAAAATATTTTCCTTACTAAAATTCGACCGCATCTTCTTATTCCTGTCTAATATTCTTCAACACACTTATCGTGATTGTATACGCTCCCCCCGTTAGGGCCTAACTATATAGCTTTTGATAATTCGTTTCTGTATTAATATGTTACTGAACCAATCCAAAGGTTTTGACACTAAGGCAAATAAGATGATCAACTAAGATGAAACTTAAGCATTCAAAAGTCTATCTGGTAACCTTCAACAATTCGATAATCCAAGGTATTTGACACTAATCTAAAGACATTATTAAGTAATAGAGCGACGGAGCATACGTTAAATCTTAAGAATACCTCTTGCCACGTTCAATCCAAGTTTCTTCTATTTCGAAAAAAATTGAGTATTCATAGTAGTTAGTGTTTCCTTGAATCCGAGTTGCTAACCTTTCCGCTAATATTCTGAAAATACACTCTAGATCCTGTTATATGGTTACAACCCAATACATTTTACTTGTCTTAATCTTACTGAAGTCGGTATAAGTCAAGCTTAAATAAAAGAATATACTAATCCATGGTTAAACTTACAATTTGAATCTGAATTCATCAAGAAACGCAAGCAAATGATTCTACGATTATAAACGCATAGACTATATAAATGGAGACAACACTATATATAGTAGGTTAAAGGTAAAACTTATCTGATTAATGCTTTTATTTGCTTGGTTGTTCAAGATTCTTCTTGGTACTTTGAATTTCTTTTCCAGATATAGCTTTAAATTTCGGTTAGGTACCTGGTTCTCATGGTTAGTTCAAAACTTGTTCATAAAAATTATCCACAAATAGTTACGTTTATATAGATTCATGGTATATATATATATTAGAGGCACAAGTATCACATAAGTCGGGGATGTGTTTATATACGTTCTACCAAAACACGTCAAATTGTAATAATAACAATGACTTCAAACTCCTAAAATGGTCACACAAGTACATCTTAGGTTTGTTACAATTCTAAGGTAGTTCATTTTATCACGAAAATTTTCGGTCACCATGTTCGACACTAAGAATTTCGGCGACTCCTCGAATTTCTTAGAACTTTTTCGTGCCTGTAAATTCACGATTACGTGATATCAAGTGTAATCGTCAATTTACCTCACAAAATTATTCTAGTAATCTCCGTCGAAGTCATAAATTTCAGGTGTCAAACCGTGCTCATACACTGGTTAAACTGGTTCTTAGTCATTTTCAGCATTCTGGTGTGTTCAGGTACTCAAGTTTCGACTTACTTTGCGACTATTTTGTCTAGTCTTATGCCTGTCCAAGGTATCTCCTAACTAAATAGTTCTCAAATCTTAAACTACGATCTTTCGGTCGTAGTCTAGGAATTTTCCGTAAGGGAAATCCTAGTGTGCTACAACCGCTGCTCTGATACCAACTGTCACAACCCGACCAAGGTGGGCCTGGTCGAAATACAGGTTGGTACCAAACTTGCACAACGGAAGTAACAATTGTTCAATAATAATAATTTATACAATTTCTAGTTCTAAATTAATACAACTCAATAATAATAATTAAACTAAACTACTGCGTGGACGAATTGTGGCACTCGTCGAAGCATTCCCGGATGTGTACTTCATTAGATCTCTACCGATGCTTAGCTCTAATCCTCAAGTTGCATAATCCCTGTGTCATGTAGCTCTTCCAAAATGTCTACACATTCCCTGAGCTCACATATATATATATACTCGTTCCTCGATTCCAATCCAGAAGTGGTACCTGAACACATGCTTAAAAATAGGTTTGGGTCAACAAATATGTTGGTGAGTCCGTGTGTGCTTTAAACTGGTTTCAAAATAAGTTTATCGTTCAAAAGTCAGTTTATAAGTTATATGGTTTCCCACAAAATAGTTTTAAATTCCCAAAATAGGTTTACAAATTAATATGGTTCAACACATGGTTGCACTGGTGATGTACAAGCCACACCTCAAACCAGACACTGAATCCATCTGCTCTCATTATGGATTCCCATGGCAGAATACGTGTCACAAACCTCAGTGGAGGGTTCCCCGGGTTTCCGGGTCCACTGTGTGTGGGGGTTTCCCCAAGTAGTACTACCCACATATTAAGTGGCCCAATCTCCCGTTGGGTTAATGAGTGTGAAGGTTCGGTATTCGAGAGCACACCTTGTCACATCAAACTGGGTTATCATTCTGGTTTTTATACTGGAAGCATATGTTCACCCCAAAACAGTTTAAAATAGAAAAAGAGGGGAAGTACACGAACTCACCTGATAACATAGCACACGAACAGTTCATAAGAAACGGGACGCCTGTTATCCTGTACCGATATTCTCCTGATCGATCCCTAAGTCGACAAATAGTATTAGTCTTGGTTTCATTCGTAATGGTTATACGTGTGGGACGAGCTCGAGCGTATGGTTTTTATTCATTACAGTTCCATGTCTATGTTCGGGTTCCGATAATCCACCACCTATCTGCTTGTACTTAACAGGTAGTAGTCATAACTATGTCCACCCTTATGATCCGAGTGTCGTATTCTATTATTCTTATGTCTCGTATATCCATGGTTCTAGTTAATATTACATGTTGAGGTTTTACTCTTATGTTTTAAGTCCAAGTCTTTATCTATTCCAATATATATATATGTACATTCATATCTTACTTAAGTAAGTTGTATTGTGTCCGAGTCTTAGTTGTCGAGTTCACAATCCTAAGTATCTATTCATGTTGTTGGTGTCTAGGTCTCGTCCTTTCAATCCGAGTTTAAGGTGTCGAGGTTCAAAGTCTTGAGTCCTAAATCCGTGTCATGATTATGTCATAGTCGAGTGTTCAATGTCTAAAGCTCCAAACTATTAAATGTTCATGCGACTAATCTAATTGTCCGAGTTTCATGTTGTAGTGTCCGAATCAAAGGGTCAAATGTAAGTGTTCGAATGTCCAACTATATGGGTAATAATGTTTTAAAGCTCTAAGTATTCTATGTCGGGGTCATAACCATCCAAGCCTTTATACCCTTAATCCAAAGTTCCTACATCACGAGATAATGAATGCTTTCAAGTATTTCATGTCAAGTTCCCAATTATCCTATGCATATTTCTAGTCTAAGGTGTTCACTCCCAATGTCCAGATTCACATATCTAATCCAATGTGTCCGAACTAGTATTGTTTTATCATAGGTTGGCTTTGGTTCATACAAGCTCGTCAAGTCCCGCACGCGACTCTATATAATATGTAAAGTTTTATAATTATATATCTATAGTTGACAAGTGATCAGGTTTCGATTATACCTCTAGTTCAGATTACTATTCGGTTAACCAATGCTGACTCGTTTGACTGTTGACCGTCGTTGACTTTTGTTGACCAGAGGTTGACTCTTTGCTTGACCCGTCTCCTTGTCCGAACCCTTGACCCGACTCCTAAACTACAATACAACCATCGGTTACTTTAGCCCACCATCACCAAGCCACCTTGACTCTGCTCCCTGTTGTCACTATTATCCGTTTTCAAGCCACAACCATAGCTCTTGGATATGAATCATCCCCATCATACGACATCATTACTGTTACTATAACTTCCCATAGTAAAACTTCATGACCAATCATTATTAACACTTCACTAATAATAATAATAATCTGAGATTAAGAAGTAGAAGTGGTTTTGGGGATTTCAACCTTAAAGTTGGATCTTGCTCAGTCGAAGCTCCCCTCGCAGACCACCGTTGCTTCTGTCCCTGTTGCTTCGACCACTGCAAACCGTCGTCGTCTTCTTACTTTTCCTGACCAGCTACCTGTTCCTCTGTCTCTCTCTCCTCGGTCTCTCTCTAGTTCCTTCTCTCTCTTCTTCTGCGTCTCTCTCTCTCTCTCTAAATATATATGGTTTCAGATCTTATGGGTTAGGTGTAAGGGTGGGGGTCGTGAGGTGTGCTACGCCGGAGCTCCGCCGTCGGATTCCGCTGTTCGTGGTGGCCGGTGGCCTTCCGGTTCATCAGCTCAACCTTTCTCTCTGTTGTGTTATGTGTGTGTGCGTGATCTGATAAGAGAGGGGAAGAGGGTGTGGGGTTGGGTAATATATAATAGAGTGGAGAGTTGTGTTGTCAAAAGATGTGTAGGGGCATGTGTCACCATTAGTAGGTGACACATGTCCCAAGTGTGAGTAATCACTTAACACGGATCGGTTTCGGGTCTGGGTTCGTATCACGAATTAGTTCGTTTTTGTAACTCGTGTGTTATAATAAATATTTATATACAATGGTTCAATTTTTAGTTTTTGGACATAACCGACTAGCATAATATTTGCCTTGGCCACTTGATTATTACACGATAATAATAATTATATGCGAAAAAATTTTTGGGGTCCGTTCCGGGTTGTTACAGAACAAGCCATGGCTTCACTCCCCATGGCTAGAAACGCTTCTATGAGCATCCCCATGGCAACCAGCAATGTGGCAACCGAAGGCCTCCAAGGCTTTAACCTCATGCCCTACATGATATCTCAAATGATGGCTAACTTTCCTTGGCAACAACTCATCAGTCAAGCCATCGCTGCCCAACAAGGAAATCCTGGAGGAGTAACCAACAACAGGGTGGAACACACTGTTAACCAACCCTACAAGCCAAACAGCTTGTCTTGTTTCTCACCAGAGATAGCAGACTATGATTTTCCCAACAAACTAAAGATGCCAGCTCATATAAGAACGTATGATGGCACTGATGATCCAGAAGATCACCTTCAGATCTTCTCAGGGGCTGCTCGGATCGAGAAATGGGGTGATCCCGAGTGTTGTCTCATGTTCATGCAGACCCTTGTTGGATCTGCACGAATTTGGTTCAATGGCTTGACGGCAGGAAGCATCCGTACCTTTGACGAACTTGGTAAAGGATTTCTAGCCAACTTCTCACAACAGAGACGTTGTTAAGGATGCAACTGTTATCTTTCAAATAAAACAGAAGGATGACGAAATCCTGAAAAGCTTTATCGAAAGATACAAGAAAGAAGGCCTTACTTACGTCGGTGCAGACGAAAAGATGAAGGTTGCAGGGTTTATGAACGCCATCAACTCAAAGTACCTTACCAGGGAGTTTAACAAGAGTCTCCCTAGAACCCTTGAAGAGGCTTTAGAAAGAGCTGAAGCTCATATTCGAGGAGAAGAGGCTGTAGACATCAAAGAACAAAGGAAAATGGCTTCCAGCTGGAGAAGCAACAGCCCTACTAGAAAAAGAAGCAATTATGGTGCCTATGATAAAAGGCCTAGAGGGTCCGAGTCACGAAGGGCTGAAAGCAGGAACCCTCCAAGCAGGGACAGAAATGTCAACTTCACAGCCCTCACCAAAACTCCTCAAGAAATTCTGGCAACTGAAGAAGTTAAACATACCTTTAGACCTCCTCGTCCCTTACCAAAGAGCAAAAGAAATGAAAACTCCAACCAATATTGCGAGTTTCACGAAGAGAAGGGACATCACACCAACGACTGCTTCCAGCTCAAGAAGAGAATCGAAGAAGCCATCAGATCTGGGGAACTAGCCCATCTGGTCAAAGGTGTTAAAGAAACCATGGCTGATGGCAAAAAGAAAGACGTTGCCATGGTGTTTTGTTGAAAATGAAACCCTCAGTAAGCGACAGAGGTTGGAGGATTGGGAACGACAAGGCATCTACTTCCCTTGTACCAAGGAAGAAAAGCATTGTGATCCGCTTGTCCTTGAAGCCTTCGTTGGTTCACTCAAAACACAAAAGGCCTACATAGACACTGGAGCTGCTACTGAAATAATGTTTGCCAAATATTTCAACCTTTTAAACTCCGAAGAACGCTCCATGCTGCGGCCTGATGAGGCTGCCATTAAAGGCATTGCTGACATACCCATCAAGCCCTTGGGCGAAATAACGCTTGATGTAACCTTCTCTGATGGCCAAATGCGAAGGACTGAACCACTAACCTTCGTTGTTCTAGACCTACCATCTAGCTATGATGTCATCATTGGAAGACCAGGAGTAGTAATCTTTGATATGACAGTTTCCATTAGCCGAAAAAGTGCCAAGTTCCCCACCAAAGAAGGTGTTGCAACCCTCCAACCATCCACTTCTGTGTTAACGATTGATGAAGATCAAAGCAAGCTTGGTCTCTGCATCAACCCCAAATACCCTGATCAAAGGATACGGGTCAACACAACCCTTCCCAGGGACACTCTCTCAAAGCTGGAAGCCTTGCTGAAAAACAATGTTAATGTTTTCGCTTGGTGCCCAAGTGACATGACTGGGATCTGATGAGTTGCGGAAAACACCTTGTTAATGTGTTAGTTTTGTATATGCTTTAGTTTTTTATTGTGTAATTTTAGTCGGTCTTAGTTATTTAATAATGTAATAAATAAATGAATTAGCACTAAACTAAAATTTGATGTACTAGCAGGTGTCAACGATTTAATACATAGTTTTGGAATTAAGTCTAATGTTCTACATGACTAAACTGTATGTGGGCTCAGTGCATTCAAGTATATGGGCATGCAAATGGGCTGCCACCATGAAGGAGCTAGTAAAGTGTTAGCATCTCGAGTGAAGGGAATTAAAAAGGTCCAAGTAGTAATTTTTGTTTACAGTGATCGAGGGCTTCAACAACTAATTAATTTGGTATGGGCCCCCATAAAATGCTAAGGCAATTTTATACAATATAAAAAGAAAACGATGACGGAAATTAAGGGGGTTCGCACATCGACGGCAGCAGGGAGTCGACAAAGGCAGCAGCCTTTGGCTGCTTTGGTTTGCAAATCGAAAAGTGATGCAAGTGACAGTACTTGGCTAATTATCTTGTGATCTTCTCCAATGGACGGTTCTTGTTAGTAAGATTATTTAAGCTAGTTTTCTTATTTGTTTGGATTTAGTAATCTAAGCATTTGATGCTTTTTGCTATTTGTTTAACTGAATTGTAAAGGATTATATTTTATTTGAAACCTAGTTCTTTAGCCTTCAATTCCCGAGAGTTCTAGTAATTGGGATCTATTGGAAAAGGGTTTGGTTTGGTAATTTATAATTGATAATCGTGTGATAGCCTCTCGTTGTTTTGCAATCAGAGTACTTTGTCCTCGTTTTATCACAATCATTTAGTTAACATAATCATGTCTATGTGGTTTTCCAACACTGAAAATTAGGTTATTGAACTTATCTTTGAACTTGAAATTCGGAGTAGATCGCTCGTTTCTCAAAGTTGGTATTTTTAAATCAATTCTAGTTTTCATTTGTATACTTACTCAATCCAATCCAAAATTTAGTTTTAAATTAATTTAGTTATTTTTAGTTTAAATAATCAAACAAAACGCGTAATATTAACCACATGCTCCTCGTGGATTCGATACCAAACTTACCCTAGCTACCTAGGTTATTTAGGTTTTTGCATGACCCTAACGACAGGTCATCAAATGGCGCCGTTGTCGGGGAGCTGGTGCGCTTAGTATTACATTGTTTGTTTGTTTGTTTTTTTTTATTTATTGTTTTGAAAAAAAATAAAAAAATAGAAAATCTTAAAAAACATAAAAAGGTTTATATAAAAGTGTTATTTAATTTTATTAGATTTCACTTTGGGTGTTCTAGTTGTGCAGGATTTCCCTTTACAGGTGTAGAACACTATGGATTGGGTTGATGAAGATAACGAACCGTGCTATAGTTGTGGAAGTTTTGCTCACTGGACTGAAGATTGTCAAGACTGTCCAAAACCCTTACCACAGGTAGATCCGCATTGTTTCTGTTGCGGACAAATACATACAGATGAAGATTGCCCAATATTTTGGAGTGATCCAGAATATTGGGATGAAATGTGGAAATCTGGGTACCGGGCAAGTCCATGTCGAGAAGACTGTCATAGTCACTATGACTATGAACCTGAAGAGGCACCGTTTTCAGGTAAGCATGAGGATGATTATTATTATTATGAAAATTCACAATTATGCTATTCCCCAGGTTACCCTCAAAATCAATACCAATTTCCTCCATATGAAGAAGAATGTGTAAAGATTACATATCAAAGCAAGGAGGAAATGCAACTCGCTCGAATCGAAGAGAAATTATCTAATGTCAAGGAGTTTTTATCAACACCTAACCTTTCAATTCAACAAAGAATTGATTACTTGAGCTTTAAGTGCAAGATGTTATCGAAAAGGATAGACATAGCTGAGTCTATTTCTCCTTTGCCTGATGATATCAGAAACTATTCTCAAGTAAAGGATGAGGTTGTGGAGATTAATACCATACCAAATCCTTTATTTGTTGAAGAGTTACATTTGGAAAAGGTTGTTGATCTTATTGATGCAGGTGTTACAAGTCTTTCTCAAGAATCTCACAAGTCTTATCCCGCACTGATTAACTTCATAAACAAGGTTCGGGATGAAGAATTAAAAGTGAACATTAGGAATGTGAGATTACATGACATCGGGCAAATGCTAGTGAGATGGTTCTTCCCCAACAATCCAAAGCGCTCAATTCACATGCCAATCTTTAAACAACTGTTTATTTGGCATGTAAACTACCGAGCATACATTGGAAACTCGGTAGGCAAGTGCGCGCTTAGACCACCTTGATAGTCGGGTATGGTTCTTGTACATTTTGTAAATATATTTATTTTGTTTTATTTTTCTTTTATTTTTGGTTTGTATTTTGAGTCTCTTTTGATTTCTGGGAATGCTTGGAGTTTAACTTGCAAGCAGATAACTTCGCCTGTATTCAATCTCCATTCAGGCGGGGTAAAGCTGTACATCTTCGGTGTATAAGGCATCCCAGAATTTTATGTTTTTATTTTTCTTTTGAGTCTTAGTTTCAGGTTTGTTTATCGGTCGCGAATGAAATGCTATACGGCCAACATTGGAAGGAATCTAACGGACTCATACGCGTATTGCCTATATCCAGGGGAGTCTGTTCCTTTTACTATTGTTGTATTTTATTTTTATTTATGTTTTATTTTATTCCCTATCTTACATTGAGGACAATGTGTCGTTCAAGTGTGGGGGTGGGGAAACTTCGTTTTTATTTATTCTTGAGTCTAGAAAAATTAAAAAATAAAAAAAAAATTGAAAAATTGAAAAATTGAAAATGTCTTGAAAATTGTTTTTAAAAAGCATTCTAATCAGACATAAAGCAGCTCTTTCAGTACATACCAGTTGTTTCTTGATTGTTTTGGCAGTAGATCCTTAGTCATGGTCTAATTTGTGGAAAAGTAATATGAACCGTTTTCAGCAAATATTTTTAAGAAAAAAAAAAGAGTTTAGAATTGCCTGACTAGGTTTAACAAGCTATTGGTAATAAATGCATGCACACATCGGTAACCCATTTCCCCACTTTTGTGAGATCTTGAGCCTCTAGATGATAGATTAATTTATATACATTTTCGATTGTTGAGAGTAGGCCAAATGTTTCTCTATTGCAGAACTTGTGTGATTTGATACATGCTGAGGTTGTAGACTAGATATGCACGTACATGACAAAGGCGATTTAGGATTCCCTTTTTGTTTGACACCTTTTATTTGTTTTGTGTTAACCGGGTTACCCAAAAATATTACCCTTAGTAGCCAATTTAGAGCCTTATACCCGTTCGTTTGTTAAACCTATCACCTGAATTGACCCGTAACCCTTTACCAGTTATTGATGACATCCAAAGTGTTAAGTGCTTGTGTTTGTTTATTAGAAATTATATATATGTGTAGAAAAAAAAAAGAAAAAAAGAAGAAAAAAAAAAGAAAAAAAAAATCAAAGAATGCAATGAAAAAGAAAAAAAAAGTGTTTGTGTTATAGGTCGAATATGACCGAAGTTGTGATTATTAGTAGTGTAGTGAATAAGGATTGTCGTTCAAACTGTTTCACCATTTTGTTTTAGCCACTTCTAGCCAAATATATCATACCGTTACCCTAAGCCCAAAATCCGTAAGTCCTTTAGATATGTGCATTGTCTACAGTTGATGTGTGATTGTTATACAAGCCTATGATAACAGAGTTACATGTTTGGTTTTGAGTGAAAAATACTAGCGCATTACAGGCTAGTCCAGAAATAAACCGAGTGGAATGAAAAATTGTGAGGGGTGTGTTGCATGAACATAAAAACCGAAAGCATGTTAGATTTAGTCGGGTTAATTCTGTTTTTAAATGGAAATCAATTTGACTTGCTGAATTAACACATCTAATGCTGATCTGTAAATGGGGTATGATTTTGGACCTTAGCTAAGGTATGATAGGGCGACTGTGGTGCTTGTCTGTGATAATGCCTTGAGCAGAATATATATATAAGTTTTTTTCGAGACGAAAAAAGATAAGTGTGAGGGTGTGATGAGTTGCGGAAAACACCTTGTTAATGTGTTAGTTTTGTATATGTTTTAGTTTTTTATTGTGTAATTTTAGTCGGTCTTAGTTATTTAATAATGTAATAAATAAATGAATTCGCACTAAACTAAAATTTGATGTACTAGCAGGTGTCAACGATTTAATACATAGTTTTGGAATTAAGTCTAATGTTCTACATGACTAAACTGTATGTGGGCTCAGTGCATTCAAGTATATGGGCATGCAAATGGGCTGCCACCATGAAGGAGCTAGTAAAGTGTTAGCATCTCGAGTGAAGGGAATTAAAAAGGTCCAAGTAGTAATTTTTGTTTACAGTGATCGAGGGCTTCAACAACTAATTAATTTGGTATGGGGCCCCATAAAATGCTAAGGCAATTTTATACAATATAAAAAGAAAACGATGACGGCAATTAAGGGGGTTCGCACATCAACGGCAGCAGGGAGTCGACAAAGGCAGCAGCCTTTGGCTGCTTTGGTTTGCAAATCGAAAAGTGATGCAAGTGACAGTACTTGGCTAATTATCTTGTGATCTTCTCCAATGGACGGTTCTTGTTAGTAAGATTATTTAAGCTAGTTTTCTTATTTGTTTGGATTTAGTAATCTAAGCATTTGATGCTTTTTGCTATTTGTTTAACTGAATTGTAAAGGATTATATTTTATTTGAAACCTAGTTCTTTAGCCTTCAATTCCCGAGAGTTCTAGTAATTGGGATCTATTGGAAAAGGGTTTGGTTTGGTAATTTATAATTGATAATCGTGTGATAGCCTCTCGTTGTTTTGCAATCAGAGTACTTTGTCCTCGTTTTATCACAATCATTTAGTTAACATAATCATGTCTATGTGGTTTTCCAACACTGAAAATTAGGTTATTGAACTTATCTTTGAACTTGAAATTCGGAGTAGATCGCTCGTTTCTCAAAGTTGGTATTTTTAAATCAATTCTAGTTTTCATTAGTATAGTTACTCAATCCAATCCAAAATTTAGTTTTAAATTAATTTAGTTATTTTTAGTTTAAATAATCAAACAAAACGCGTAATATTAACCACATGCTCCTCGTGGATTCGATACCAGACTTACCCTAGCTACCTAGGTTATATAGGTTTTTGCATGACCCTAACGACAGGTCATCAGGATCCCACGAGAAGTTGCTGAGCATGAACTCAGGATTCCCCCAAACATCAAACCAATAGTTCAGAAGAAGAGAAGTCTTGCTCCCGAGCGAAGTAAAGCTGCCTGTCAAGAGGTTGACAAACTGGTTGAAGCTGGGATCCTCCGAGAGGTAAAATATCAATCATGGGTCGCAAACCCTGTGATGGTTCGAAAGCCTGATGATTCATGGAGGATGTGCATCGACTTTAAAGACCTCAACAAAGCCTGTCCCAAGGATTGTTACCCTTTGCCGGAGGTTGATCTGAAAATTGATTCGCTTACAGGCTTCCCCTTCAAGTGTTTTCTGGATGCCTATAAAGGTTATCACCAGATACAAATGAAGGAGGAAGACGAAGAAAAAACTGCCTTTCATACTGACAAGGGTATTTTCTGTTATAGAAAAATGTCCTTTGGTTTAAAAAATGCAGGTGCTACTTACCAAAGGTTGGTTGACAAGGCCTTTGCCAAGCAAATTGGCAAAAACATGGAAGCTTACGTGGATGACTTGGTCATCAAAAGCAAGACTGAAGATCAAATGCTCACTGACATACAAGAAACCTTCAACAACCTCAGGGAAATCAACATGAAGCTAAACCCTGTCAAGTGTTCCTTTGGTTTCGAAGAAGGAAAGTTCTTGGGGCATGTTGTAGGAAAACAAATCATAAAAGCTAACCTGAACAAGGTTCGAGCCATCCTCAACATGAAGTCACCCCAAACCAAGAAAGAGGTGGAAAGCCTGAACGGCAAACTTGCTGCCTTGAAGCGTTTTGTGTCAAAACTAGCTGAGAAATCCCTACCTTTCTTCAAGACCCTCAAAGGTTGCACCGACAAGAAGGACTTCACGTGGACAGAAGAAGCGGAGGAAGCCTTCAACAGCATGAAGCATTACCTGGCTTCCCTTCCCACCATTGCAACACCTGAAGCAGGGGAAACGATCTGTCTATCTTTCAGTTACTGATGAAGCCTTCAGCGCTGTTCTCACTATAGAAAGAGACAAAGCTCAGGTACCTGTCTATTTCTACAGTAAACCGTTAAAGTTAGCAGAGGTCAAGTACCCTCCTTTGGAAAAATTGGCCTTAGCCCTGGTGCAAACGGCCAGAAGGCTTCGAAGGTACTTTCAAGCACCTCCCATACAAGTAATCACTGACCAACCAATCAAGAATGTGCTTGAAAGGCCTGAAACCTCGGGACGACTAGCCAAATGGGCTGTTGAGCTAGGTGAACACAAAATCACCTACGTCCCGAGAAAAGCAATAAAGGCACAAATACTTGCTGATTTCATTGCTGAAATTCCAAGGGTGGAAACTGCCGAAGTTAACATTACCATAGACGAACCCATTGACCTGGAAGCCTGGAAGCTTTACACAGATGGGGCTTCCAGTGTTGAAGGTTCAGGGGCCGGTCTTGCGCTAATCAACCCTGAAGGGTTAGAATTCACATATGCCCTTCGATTGGAATTTCAGACAACTAACAACGAAGCAGAATACGAAGCCCTGATAGCAGGACTCAAGCTTGCAAAAACGATGGTGGTTCATAAGCTTCACGTGTTCACTGACTCACTGCTGGTTTCCAACCAAGTGAACGATAGCTACATCGCCAAGGAACCTAACATGAAAAAGTATAGAGATAAGGCCAAGGAAATCATGAACACCTTCCAGTGTTGCAAGATCAAACAGGTTCCAAGGTCCCATAACAAGAAAGCTGATGCCCTTAGCAAGCTTGCTTCGTTGAATTTTTCCCACCTCACCAAAAAGGATTTGGTTGAAGTGATCAAACATCCTGCAATATCTGAACTTGAGGTTCAAGACGTCATCACTGAAAACGAACCAAATTGGATGACTCCATTTGTATGGTTCCTAAAAGAGGTGAACTGCCCCAAGATCCTGTTGAAGCTGAAAGGGTTCGAATCAAGTCCAAGCAATACACCATTCAGGACGAGATACTCTATAAGAAAGGGTACTTGGCCCCATTGCTTCGATGTGTTGGTCCTGAGAAAAGCAGGTACTTGATCAAGGAGGTTCATGAAGGAATATGTGGAGCTCCAAGGTCAGTCGTGGCAAAACTCATGAACCTAGGCTATTTCTGGCCTTCCATGCATCGTGATGCATCCGAACAATTGAAGAAATGTGAAGCCTGCCAAATTCATGCTCCTGTCCCTAAGAGCCCCAAGCATGATTTAGTGCTCATTAATTCGGCATGGCCATTCTACAAATGGGGGATGGATATCGTTGGACCCTTCCCACCAGCAAAAGGAGGGGTCAAATTCTTGTTAGTGGCAGTTGATTACTTCCCAAAATGGCCAGAAGTGAAGCCATTGGGAAAAATATCTGGGAAGAAGATAATCGAATTTGTCTGGGAAAATATCATCTGTCGATACGGCTTGCCTGGGGTACTTGTTACAGATAACGGCAAACAATTTGCAGAAAGGCCGTTCAGTGTTTGGTGCAAAGAGTATCGAATAACACAAGTCTTTAGCTCTGTAGCATACCCTCAATCAAATGGCCAGGTTGAAAGGATGAACAGAAGTGTGGTTGAAGGGATCAAGGCTAGGTTGGGTCGTCAAGGAGAAACTGGTTGGAAGAATTGCCAAGCGTTCTTTGGGCAATTCGAACCACTGAGAAAACAAGCAACAAGAAAACTCCTTACAGCCTTATTTTTGGATCTGAAGCAGTCATACCTGCTGAAATCGGAGTCACCACACCTCGAACCCTTCATGTTGATATCCAGGCGAATGAACGAGAAACGTCACTCAATCTTGATCTCTTAGAAGAAGCCAGGGACTCGGCAGCAATTAGAGAAGCCAAGTACAAACAAAAGATGGAGTCCTACTACAACGCCAAAGTCAAGCATGAACGCTTCAAGCCAGGCGATCTGGTTCTAAGGAATAATGAAGCAAGCAAAAAAGAAAGCCAAGGAAAACTAGGGCCCAAATGGGAGGGTCCCTACACCATCCTTGAATCCCACAAAGGAGGGTCTTACAAGCTTGCTAACATGGAAGGCAAGAAGCTCCCTCGACATTGGAATGGCAAGAACCTTAAAAGGTTCTTTGTTTAAGTTGTAAGGAAATGTTGTTCTCTTTTAAGCAATGTAATGTTAACCTATCGAATGAATGAAAGGATCACTGAATCCTCTTTTGGAAACTTTGTCTTTCTATCCTATGTTCAGGTTGAAAACCTTGCAAGAAACTCCATGGCAAGGGCCATGTAAGGGGATGAGCTCCCAGGCCATTTCGCTCAATAGGTTCGAGGGATAAACGGACCTATATAAGGGGTGAGTTCCTAAATCAATCCAACTCCATGAGATAAACAAAAAATAATTTTACAAATCTCATTGACAGGCTTGAACAACCTACACCAATCGTTCCTTAAGTTTAGAAAACAAACTTACGAAAACACATTAAAACACTTGTATAAGTGTATATGGGATAGGTGGTGATATGTTTGCCTAGACTACCTTAAGGATGAATGACTGCAACATTCAACCTTTGAAGGTGCTACCGGATAAACATTCCCAAACAATAACAAAGACAAACACACATAAGAACAGAAATAAACAAAAGATGAACAACCATAAAAACCTAACAACAGCCCTAAGGGCTTAGCATTTCAAGGCTTTTAACAAAGCCAAATAGTAGAATATTGTTCAAAGGGCAACACAACAGCCCACAACCATAAGAGAACCCCTAAGGGTTCCCACAAAAGATAAAAGTGTTTTAGAACATAACCACCAAAGATAATTGTTTTACAAATCAGGTGCTAAGAAAGCTACGAATAAGGGAGTTCAGGCATCATTACCAGATCCCGAAGGCTTGGAGGCTTCATCCTCATTCCTAACCTTCGTCATTTTTGCCTTCTTTGATTTTTTCCCTTTCTTCTGTAGCTTCTCCACAAGACCACCAGCTTCGGAAGCTTCAACACTAGCATCCTTGGAAAGCGTTTCGCCAACATCCAAGGTTTCCTCACTATCACCGGAATGCGCCCTCTTCTTTGAAACAGATTGAAGCACCTTAGCAGAGACAGCTTCATTCAGACCAGCAGGCTTCAATTCTCTCAACTCCTTCAAAGGTTTCCCATAAAGGGAAGACACTTGAGAAACATAAGGAAAGGTTGAGTGTTCCATCTTGAGGACAGTCTCCTTAAACACATCCAAGGAGTTAGGCTGATAGAAAGGAGACTCTTCCAGGACTTGACCAGACTCGTGAGCCTTGAACCCTGCAACGAAACCAGCATGCTTACCATGGATTAGAAGCTTGGTATACACCTCTCCAAGGGCAGAGTTGAACTCAGCAGAATGAAGAAGGTAGGTAACGACTTGCTGAAAGCCCTCTTCTATTAGCCACTTGTTATCACCCAGAGCAGCAGCAAGGGAACCCTCCAACCCCTTCTTCTCACTTTCAAATGCCTTCTTCTCTGCTTCCAAGGCCAACCGATCTGCTTCCACTTGAAGTCTAGCAGCTTCATGCTTTGCCATTTCAGCTTCATGCCCTCTCTTCAGTTCATCAATTAAAGCAATCAAAGTGACCTCCTTCTCAGCATACTCCTTAGCATCTTTCTTCATATCTGTAATAGATTGCTTCATCTCTTTCTTTTTCTTGGCAAACTCACTATACTCACCCATCACCTTCCTGAACCTGCTAATCCCCTCCGGCAGCATAGCAGCAAGATTGCAGGTACCAACCATCATTTTGCCAATAAGGCATCATCATCCAACCCTTCAAAACAAGCCTTAGCACCAGGAGTGGCAAAATGAGCCAGAACCTCCTCACAAACTGCTGAAGATTTAAAACTGTCACTAGACTTCACGTTCCAACCAGGAACATACAACCCCTCCTCATCAAAGCTAGTTGAACCTTCAGTTCCCTTCACCATGCCAACCTTCGCCTTCTTACCCTTGCTTTTCTTAACAACAACATCAACCACAGTATCATCCACAGCCTGATCCTTCTCATTGTCCGACTCTTCAATGTCATCACTGACTATCACTGCTTCAGAAGCATCAGCAGACTTGGCAGCCTTCAAAAGCCGTATGCTAGATCTCCTAGTTGAAGCCTTCGAAGAACTAGCCTTAGAAAAACCCTTCACATTAGGGACAGCAACATAGTTGGTCCCATCATACCTTCCTTTCTCATACTTAGTCAACGCATCCTCACCATCCGCTGCTTCAGCATCCTTGAAGACAACACCCGAAGCATCATCCCCTTTGATAAAGTCAAGAGCCGACATAACTACAAAAGGAAAATACAACACATAAGGGAAAAAGCCAAAAAGAAAGAAATCAACAACAAACAAAAGATTCATACCCTGATCATCCTTCATCACTACAGGATCTCTACCCGGCTTGTCCCAACGAGTGCTAATACCAGATAAAACTAAGAAAGGTTCAGCAAATGGATGAAGCCTTGAAGGACATGCTCTAAGAGCCGTCAGAAAGTTATGATCTAACTCAGACTTCGAAGGTTCCCCTTCATTAAGAACGGCTCAAGATGTCTCCACACAGGCTTAAAGGGAAAAATAGAATCAGAAACCCAAAAGAACCTAGTCTTCCATTGCCCAACAGTTGTAACATGGGAAGAAAGAAGGTTAGTTTCTACTGATGACCCCTCGAAGGTGAACCAATCACCATTCTTAGCAAGACGAAAGAATCGCCTGAACATTAACAAAGTAGGATCATACCCTAACGCTCTACATAGACATTCAAAGTGCAGAACACGGCCGACACCATGAGGATGGATCTGACCAAGAGAAACCCTATAGTATTCAAGAACATTCAACAAAAACATAGAAAACGGATGACGAAGGTTTGCAAACTCGAAATGCCGACAATACAGAGCAATAGACCCAGAAGGACGGTCGGACACAGCAAGCTTTTTACCAGGAGCAACGGGATTAAACGATATGTCTATATCCCATTCGGCACAAAACGATTCCACCTCTTTCTGAGAAAGGGAGGAAACAGTAATGGCCATGTCCTTTTTAGCGCCCATTATGCTTCAAAGGATGATCAGAGAACAAACAAAAAGAGGAGAAAGACGAACCTGCTTTGATGAAAATGATGAAATCCTAAGTTGAATGAACGGTTGAGAGGAAGATGATGAAGAAAAGAAAGAGTAAAGTAAATGATAAAGTTTAAAAAGGTTAAAAAGAAAAAAAGAAACGGTTATTATATTCAAAAACTGCAATTATGACATGCAGTAAAACCACCTGTACGAACTGCCACATGTCACATCAGCAGTCTAATCAAAATTAAAACTGCTAAGTAATAACCGCCCAAAACACAGCGAACCGTCGAACCCTTCAAGCAAACGCTAAACTAAGCAAACAGTCAGAAGCTTTCAAGATACCTCACCAAACCTTCTGACTTGGGGGGCTGATGACGTGGGTAGCTTAAAGCAAAAATAATAAACAACATCACAGAACAATGCTTAAAGGGTTGGAGCCTACAAAGGTTCAAAAGCCAGGAGCATCCTAAGTCAAAAAGATGACTTGTCCCGTCACCTTTTTTTCATCGAGCAATACAACCAGCTGCAGATGGAGTAACATCAGCAAACAGACCGTAGGTCAATAGCAATCACCTGCTATTAGTGGATTGTCCTTTTGTTGCAACAAGGTCCAAGGTGAGATGCTTTCCTCTAATAGAGATCCCTTTTCTCTATAAATCAGAAGCTGACTCCACAGATCTGATTACACCAACACACATCACTTACACTCAAATCTTCTTATTCTTTTGGTCTTGCACGTGGAGAGAATAACTCTCTTCACTCGGATCTCAAGAACACCCACTTCTGGTTTCGAGTACATCTCAAACCAGAAATCCAAAGCATCTAAAACAATAAAATAACCTTGAACCTCCTTCTACGTTTGCAACGTAGAAGGACACCACGACCTGCGTTAGGCAGAGTGGAACCCTTGAACCCCTCCTGTGACTCAGAACCAACGTTAGACAGTTATTTGTTATAGCAACAGTAGCCATTACGTGCTAATATTGGTACTGAGCTAAAAATTTGTCATGCTCAGAATTCATAGCGTATATTCTAAATAGCAAAACCACCATCTGAGGAATCACTTGAAACACGGATCTATCACAGCTAGTTTTGAATATTAGCTATTAATGATTTATTAAGCTAACTAGTCGAAACATCATATCCCATTTAGATCGAGCAAAGTGTAAGTTTTGTCTTTTTAATAAAATTTAAATTATACCTAATTTTATATTTGGTAAATAATTTGTATTCATTAACTTTTTAAATAAATCTAAATACGTAATTGTATTTAGTTTTTTTATGTCAACATCACGATATAAATTTTATTGAAAACATAAGTTCTATTAAAAACGAAGTATTTTTTACCAACTCAACTGATATTGGCAGAAAAACAACGGTGCGGTATCAATTTTCATTTTCATATATGATTTTCGGATTTGATACTAGTCGGCTTCTGTACTTTTTTTTGGGTATTTTTGAACTACCAAATACCAAATACCAATATTGGCAGAAAAACATCGGTTCGTTTCATTTCGATACTGTTACCATACCGTCACTTACTATAGCTTATGACTTGTCAGAATAAAACTTTTACCGAAGCGGGGATAAAAATAAACACGTCTCCAAAACTTTACCTTAAATATTTTGTATTCCTAAATATTTCCTTCAAACCGAAAAGTCATTTCTATAGTTTAACATGAATAATTAGTTGAACATGGTTTACAGTTGATTCAACTACCCTATTTAGATTACTTGATATGTAGAACCAAATGGTATGTATAAGCATCTTTAACCATAATAACCATAAATGAGCAAGGGATTGTGAATTTTTGAAGAAGGAATTGTCTTTATTGTGTTTGAAACAGGAATTATGAGGAAGGATCTTGACTATGAACAAGGCTGTAGCAAAAGGATCAAGACCTGTACGTGCAAAGCGCACACCTTTGAATTCTGGACCGTCATACACAATGTATGTCTGGAACCTACCATGGGAGACGGATGGTGAACGTCTTGAGCAGATTTTCAGTGAACACGGGAAGGTAGTCAATGCACGGATCGTTTAAGATAGGGAAAGTGGCAAATTTCGTGGTTTTGGGTTTGTGTCAATGTCGTCCGAAAGTGAAATGAATGCTGCTAGAAAATCTTGATGGACAGGTATTGCATATATGTTTAGAAGACAAACATATGGATTATGGAGTGACTCTTCAATGCTATGTTATTTTGATACTATAACTTATTAACCATTTTTGTGTTGTTAGTTATGATTGTTAATTCAAAATTAAGACAATTCTGGGATTGACTAGCCATTATGATTGTAGGAAAGGGTTACAAGGTCATCATCACCTTGCCAGCATCAATGACACTTGAGAGAATGACTATTCTCTTTATCATACTAAAGGAGTGAAAAATAAGAGATATCGGCTAAAATAGTAAATATTTTCATTCTTCATAGCTTGACCAAAATTGTCCTTTATATTTACTTTACAACGTCAAAAAGATAATAGCATCCTGCTAATGTAAATGTGTAAGTGTTGGTTTTATATTTATGTTACAACTTACAACTGCAAATGTATTCTTTATATTTTATTATGAAATAACTGGACATAAAATAAGTAAAGGCTCATATGAGAAAGAATGTTGCTTTTGTTTCTGGCTTTGGTACACGGAAGGTATTGCACTTGTAATGATAACATTACACAAACAAAACTCAAACAATTAACTCGAAATTAAAAGAGTAGTCAAAATAATTCTCTTATAAATTGTTAAGGTTCTACAAATTTCAACAATACATTACATGTCCAAATAGGGTAGGTGAATCAAGTTTAAACCATGTTCAAGTATTAGTCATGTTAAACTACAAAAATGGCCTTTCAGTTTGAAGAAAATATTTACGAATATAAAAACGGTTTTTTGGTATGGTATCGTGATTCGTTTTTAATAGAAGTGAAACACCTATCAATATCCTTTTGAGCATATTTTCCGGTTGTGATAGCGAATGTTGGTATCATAATGTAAAAAAAGCCGAATAGATATCGTAATGACCCAAAGCTAAATCAACTGAATATCCGTTACGAAACGCACCCGCAACAATGTGCGGGCATCCCTACTAGTATATATAAAGAGAAAGATCTCAAATATATAGAGTTTGTATTTGTATATTATAGGGATGATATTTATTTGTCCATAACTGTATTCTTAATAAAATCTTATATTAAAATTTCAAATAAAATAAAAAATCAAATTATATGTTAAATAGATTATGCACAAGGAAAAGGAAATTCAATAATGGTTATTGAGTTAGCTCCCTCCGTAAGCGGGTTGGATAAGTTTGCTACCGTAGGTAACAAACTTCTAATAAAAGAAACTAAACATATTTCAAGAATGTTCTACAATATTTAACAATTTCATAAACCACCTACCAATACAAAAATTCTTTAAGTTAACACAGGTTAAGAGCTTCAGCAAAATAGATAATATTTGGAATAAAAAATAGAGGTCCAGAAAGAGACATACAAAATGAAAAAAGTACACACAACCCATTAATAGTAAGTCTTGAACAATAAACCATTAACTATATTTAAGTCTTAGTTTTATACCAAGTTAAATCAATCGTAAAGTTTAAGGTAATCAGTAGTCAAGGGTTTAAACAAGTGACTCGCATGTGTCTCCATATAGTTTAAATGCTTCTTAGGCAAGTGCATGTAAACAATCCAGTCATCGGTTCTGACTGGACTTGACATCGTCATCACATAATAGTCCCTTCTTGCTGCCGGAGCATAGCATGATCCAAACACTAGTTTTCCCCACCCGAAATCCATCTTGTCCATGATCGAAAACCGTTGACCGGATGACACCATGATCGAGATCGCCTTCTCTGTTCCGGAAAATGGTCGGGACATCAATGGTTTTGGCCTTTGATCCTCAACCCAATCTATCAAGTCCAAGAAGTGATCCTTGTTAGCTGCAGTTTTTAAGAACTTGTTAACCTCGTTTGCCACCGAAGTCAAGGGCATGTCCTTCAAATCCTGTGTAATTATTATTTCAGAATCACTTACAAGAAAATATAACCATTTCCCACTAATATTTGAGGATGTTTTTATTGAGTTTTTTAATAGGTGGTGAGAAAAACCACCCATAAAAACATTTACGAATGAATGGAATGTAAATAATGTTTTGACCCTCTACATCTCTTTGTCTATAAATATCTTTTAATTAATTAACTAAATGATACTTAAAAAAGCTCTCTACTCACAAAGATTTATAAAGATAAATATATAGAGAATAAATAGTGAGTCTAAATCTAAAGAATATTTATTCTAGTGTCTATATATTGGTTCTCAATCTATTTTATTAAATGTGATGTAAATAGTGTTTTTACGCCATCTCTATATGTTTTTATAAATTGGATGGATATTGAAGGAATAGAAACAACAATCGAAATTTAGGTAATTCGTAAGGTGGAAGCAAATTCGCCCATGAATGAGCGAATTCAACAAAGTAAAATTAAGCTTTTTAGAATTATTTTATTTCATTTATACTTTTATTTTTTTAACTATTAATTTTTAATATTTTTTAAATATAATTTTTATTGAAATAAAGTATTTTTTTGTCTCATATTTTGAGCAGTGCTAGTTAATCTATTTGTTCGATTTTGTTAAGTTTTATGCTAGTTAATCTTGTTTATTGATGTATTGTTGATTTAGTTAATGTATTAGTATAAATATTATTGTGGTAATTGTTACTTTGGTACAAATATTATTGTGGTTATTGTCTATTTTTAACTACTTGAAATCTTAATGTGATAAGTTAGGGCTACCGGCTGACTTGGTATATGTCAAATTAACCGATGCAAGCTCCAATGAAGTGAATGATAAACAAAGTGTTGAGACAGGTGTCGGAGCTACTGATTCGATTCATAGAGAAGAAACTATAATTGGTTCCCAAGTTGAAGCCAAAAGTAGTGAATCAGCATCAACTTCTCATAAAGTGAGGACTTTACAAGATATTTATGCTCATACAAGGTCACTTGATCCACAAGAAGATAGTTCATGTCAGTTAGCTCTCTCTCCCATGTAAAGCAGGTACACAATATAGACATTATCATTGTTTATTTGTATGTAGATGATATTGTTTACACAAGCTCATCTAGCAAGCTGTTTGATGAGTTTAACATAAAAATGATCAAGGAATTTGATATGTATGATCTTGGGGAAGTACATTATTTTTGGGGTCTAGAAGTGAAGCAAGGGACTGGTGGTATTTTTTGTGTCACAAAAAAAAAAATATGCATTTGATCTACTGAAATGGTTTGGTATGTGGAAATGTAATCCAGTTTCTACTCCAATGAAAGTTGGCGAGAAGTTGAAGGCTGTGGATGAAGGGCCAAGAGCTGATGAGTATACTTTCAGAAGTCTCAATGCTGCGCTCAGGTTAGAGTATACTTTCATTATTATATCGTATTTGTTACGTGATGAATCTTATCCGATCCGAACCGGCAAACCGACCCGAATTTTTTATGTTTGGTCATATGAAATTGAAACACCTAAAAAAGGAACCCAGTGAAAATAATTCCTGGATCCGCCACTGTTGAGCACAACTCAGTTTTAAATAAAATTTATATTGAAATTTAGACAAAGTTAGATAAAATTGTGTGTTTAATTATTTTCTTAAAAGTTAAATAGTATACGTTATTTATTTAGGTTCGGTTTTTTGTTTTGTAAATATATAGCAACCACTTCTCTAGCTATGCCACTTGGATACATGAAATCGAACTCTATACGTACCTTTGAATGGATCCTTCCAAACGGGATGGATAACACATTACCAAAGTGTGCAGCCATTAGATCTTCTTTCTCAACTCCTTCTCCCTCAGATAACCTCCTCCTTCCATCAACCGCAACCGCGATGTTGCACACATGATCAAGATAGCCTGAATCCTCCATATACTTAGCCGTAATCTTCCACAAAAAAGAAGTAAACGACTCTAACTTCGACCTTTGACATCCGTTTTCTCTGGCTAACAATTGGAGTTTCTTAAGTTGGTCACCCTTTATATAGTAGATTCGACTTCTAAGCGAGTCTTGGTCCAGATTTGGTTCACTTTTTTGATCAACTTGAATCAAAGGGAGTTTAGAAAGCGAAATAAACATGTTGGCTGTCGAAGGTGTGTAGATGGTTGGGCGCCTAGCGTTGAGAACTGAACGGCGAAAAGAGGGTAAAAAAGATGGAGGTTGGGATCGAGTGATGTCCGCCCATGATGAGACAAACATGTTGGCTGAGTAGCCGTCTGCGACTCGATGATCAAACATGGTCGCTATCACCATCCCACCACATTTCAACGTGGTAACCTGCGGGCAACATTATTGTCGAAATTAAATTAATTAGGTAATAATAAAACGGAACTATAGTAAAAAGATAATTGTAATTAGTTGTTCCAACTCATAAGATTATTACAACCAAATGAATATGTTATCGGGTTCATTTGCACCAATTACCTACTCTAAAGCTATATTCTAGAAGGTACAAAAGCTTCAACTACTTAAAGTTTGTGCATTATACTTAATTAATACTTTGACCATCATACAAAAATATATTCGTCATTTTTGGCTGATTTGGTTGCATTTAGATTAAATAAAAAGAATTGCTTAATCTGATGAGGCCTCCTCTTATAAACTTCTATTAGTTACAAACGAGCTAAATAAAATTTTACAACAGTTTGGTAGCCCATATATCTCTACTATAATTAAATTTACACATTTTGTCCACCACGAGATTTTAAACCTCACGTTCCATTTTGGGAGGTACGTTTTTTGTAGCTCCTTGGTTACAATTAGACCACCTGTAGTGGCCCTTTGTTTGGGCGTGGATCTTGCCAAAAACGCTCCAAAACGCTTTGGTACACCGTCCCTGGGCGTTTTGGGTGGTTTTTTTGTTTGGGCATGTTATTTTTCACGGGAGGTTTGAGTGTGATTATGACACAAATTTTTAGAGCCAATCAAATAACTCACACGGAAAGAGAGCGTGAAACATGCCTCCCCACTATGTTCTGTCTTAAGAGTAGATTCAGTTGGAGTCAGGTAGTCATATGGGTATACATTTTTTTGTTTTGAAGTTTTCCCATGTGTATTCCGGGAGTTTGTATGTCGTGTGAACATGTGGTGTTACCCTTTTCTAGAGTCCGCTAGCTTTGGTAGTGAACTCTATTTAAAAAAAACTCGTAAAAAACTTATAGTTTTGCTAATAACATAAAAATTAAAATAAAAATTGTTTTGAAATCAATTAACTCAAGCCATTTAAGAATCTTAAGCCAACTTAAGAAACTAGTCTCATCACTAAAGTTCACATATGAGCTTTTTTGCCGGCCAAAAAAAAAAAAAAACTTGTTTAACTTTGTTATCCAAAAATAACTAAATCCATGATAATTTAGATTATTATAATAATTAATCTTATTCTTAGTTTTTAAGTAGTTGAGGCGAGGGATGAGAGAATATGATGATGTGATGTTGAGATGACAGTGAGCAATAAATGAAAAGTATAAACCGCTGGCTAGTATTGTTGTTCATATACATATTCTTAGAATATAAACTAAACTTTAGATTATTTAGTATTATGCATAGATAATAGAATTAGATAAATGTGACGGTTGGAAGTTGAGAACTATAACCGAATCCAACCGCCAGTGTCCGCCACCATCTCATATTTCGCCTTTGATGGTAAGTATTATATCATATCAAGTTAATTTTAATAGTTAAAACAAATCAAACTAAAATTTCATTCCACAGTTAAAAAAAAAAAAAAAAAACTAAGTTACATCTAGATAATGGATAGTTAAACTAATTACCTGAATGGCAAGCACCCCATGTTGCCTCTTGGGCATTAGTTTTCCTTCAATGCTCACATCAGGATTGTGAAAGTTAAGCTCATGGAGCTTGACATCAGCAGCAGCCACAACAAAATCAACACCTTTGTTGTTGCAGTGAATCTCTAGCTCACCCGCAGAGTTGCGGACAAGCTCTCCGGCTAGAGGGTAGAACAAGGTGAGTGCTTGAGCTAAGGAAGCCTTGAGGGCATCAACAATTGTGGTGGCATCCACTGACTCATGGGATTTCTTGTAACAGAAGAAAGAGCCGACATCAAAGGGTGGCACCAACAAGTCAAGGTTTGTAAATGGTAGCCAGTGATCATGCCATGGTTGGTTTGGTGCAACTGTTTCGGTCCTTATCACCTTCACTGAGAAATCTTCAGCTTTAACACCCATTTGGAGTTGGGGATACTAGTAGATGTATGTGGTTGTATATGTTTATCAAAAGAGAAAAGAGATTGTGTGTAATGGAGATGCACGTACAAGTGACTAGTTTGACAAAAAAAAGCCATGACATATGTTTGTATATATACACAATTATTTATGCATGCATGTTATTAAAGTAATGAAAAATTCACAAAAATAGAGATGTTGACGGACCAAACTAGAATAAATAAAAATTAAATTTCGATATGTTTTAAGAGAGTACGGTCACGGAGCACCCATAAGTTGGGCATTGGGTTTGTGAAGCCCCGCGGCTACACCGCCCCCACCTAAGGGGCTTCGATATGATGCTTCAATTTGAGGCTTCTCATGATGCACTCGGCTTGTATCAAGGTAAGTCTTCCACCTCTCTCTCTCTCTCTTCCATTTAAAAAAAAAAATCTTTAGGTTAGGTATTTTCAGTGTTGAGGCTACTTTAAGTTAGTTGAGGGTAAAAATAACGTGACACTATGTGATTGATTACACTACTAGAAAAATGGCATTTTGCTACAAAATTTTCTTACGGAAAAAAATGCGTCACAAATTTTAACAACGTTGCTACTCATTTATGACGAAAAAAATCTACAATTTTTTTAGCAAATTTTTGACACAATATATCTACAAATTTTTAGGAAATTGCGTAGGAAATGCGTCACAAATTTCCTACACCATGTTTTCGTCACAAATGCGTTGAAAATTGTGTTACAAATGTGTAGTAATTGGTTTGCGACAAGGGTTTTCTAACATCAAGGTTTTGTTGATATTGCTTCACAAATCTTGCATTTTCTTGATTTGTGACGCATTTTCAACAAAACCTTGATGTTAGAAAAACCTTCGTCGCAAACCAGTTACTACACATTTGTAACACAATTTTCAACGCATTTGTGACAAAAACATGGTGTAGGTTATTTGTAACGCATTTCCTACGCAATTTCCTAGGAATTTGTAGATATATTGTGTCACAAATTTGCTAAAAAAATTATAGATTTTTTTTCGTCACAAATGAATAGCAAATTTGTTAAGATTTGTGACGCATTTTCTTCCGTAAGAAAATTTTGTAGCAAAATGCCACTTTTCTAGTAGTGTTAGTATGGGGCTTGTGCCCCCCCCCCCCCCCCCCTAAAAGGAAAATTGCTCAAATATCCCTGTGGTTTGATCATTTTTCACCTTTAGTCCTTATCTTCTAAAATTACGAATAATTTGCAAAAATAAGGGATTTGTTTTTTTTCAGGGTGCAATTAGGTGGTCCGTCACCAAACAACCACAATAGGTGAAGCCGCTGATCCATTCAGCGGCTTCTACCTCTGCCCAATAACGAGCCTGTCATGTCTTACTGATCCAAACAGTGGCTTCACAGTAGTTGATCGAAAGGAAGGCATCACCAGAAGCCGCCGATTCAGTTAGCGGCTTTATACGGTAACTTGAGGTGATTACATGAGGTGCCGGCCAAGCAAAATGGGTCGCCGGATTTTGGTTTTCAAGGCCTGTCTCGCATGATAGTTGGAGAAGAAGCATTAATTGTTTGTCTTTTTTTGTGAGCATGAGCATCAGAGCATCTATCTGGGCATTTTGAAGTATTTGATATTTGTTTTTTTCTTTTTTGTCCTTGTCAACGTTAACATGTTTGTAGTATTTGTTTGTTTGTTTTGTCATTTGTTTATTATTATTATTATTATTATTATTATTATTATTATTAGATATAGATTATTTCTTTGTGATTGGATATAAATCAGTAACCTTTAAAGAAGCCAAATGGAGACGCAATGAATGAAACAATACATGGAAATAGGTGTAACTTCCTAAAAATGCAAGACCCATTTAATTTGGTGTGAAATAGATATACTTCCTATTTTAGCAGTTGGTCACACCTGCTAATCGTAGGCTCGTCACTCCATAACTGGCCAGACTATGTTGTATTAACCGGGTTTACGTTAGTTTCAGTGGGGCTAGGTATTCCACGAGAACCGTATCTTAATACGTCAACAATTCATAAAAAGATATCAACAATTCAATCAAAGTGTAAAATAGACTTAATTTAAATTACTTAAGGGTATCAAAGTTGTTAGGAATCTATCAAATTCATAAATTATCCTGGAGATAAGAGAATAAATGGAATCTAAAATCATAAGATCATACAAATTATTACAATGTGTTTTTAATCAGTATTATAAATTGAAACGCCTCAAACCCGGAGGTCTTGTTAGTTGGATTTACTCTTTCGCATATATATAGTTCTGAAACTAAAATTTAATCATACGCAATGGAAACAGTGCCATCAAATGCAAAATAAAAACATAACCTCAAAAGCATTTAAACAAGTTAAATCTTAGCCTGATGTGCGGAATATTTTGCACAAATAGGTGATTTAGGTTTTAAAGAAGTGAAATCAGGTGGGTATGGGAAAACAAAGCAAAAGTAGGTAGTCATAGAACCATATAATGACCTTTGATAAGGTGTTTAGAGGTCAAGTAGAGAATCTTGCAGAGCTACTCCTCTTGAATGACATGAGGTTGTTTTCTTGGAGGTCATGTGGAAGTTGAGAGTTCGATTTTTGTTGGAGTCATATTTATCACATGTAAAGGTTCCACCTATAGGGAGATCCCTAATCCAGGTAGAATGGGTAATCAGTACAGGCTGGCCCAGGGTGTTAGCCGGAGCTCCACCGGTTGCACCACTTGCTGTTAAAAAAAAAAGAAGAAAGACATAGAGGGATGATTGAAAATGCCATATTTATTTTAATATTTTATCACCCTTTTGGTTAAATTTTAAACTTGTAAAATTTTATCACCCATTTCATATTTACCAAGATAAGTATCAGTCCTGAGGATTCAAGTGCCTAGGCTGAGCCAGAAAAAAAGACACTTATGCCCTAACGAATTATATAAAAAATTTTTTTTTTTAAACAACGATTAACATAATAACAATAAACTAGCAAAAATATAGCTTTAAAATGATTAGCATAGGTTAATAAATTTTTTACCAACTCATGTATAAAAGCTATATTCCTTGCTCTTTATCTTCTTCTTTCATGTAACTTTACCAGGTCCTCCGTCGTTTTCATCAAAAAAAAAAAAAATCCAAAAATGGGGTTCTCCAACAATAGGTCGCATGCCATTTATGTTTTGCATCTCCAAGTTTGTATTCATCAGACAATATATATAAATATTCACCGGTTAACATTGAATTCAAGGAAGCTCGTGGACTAGATCAGCGACCTTCTTTGAAGATCTTGGACTCAATCAGCGACCTTTGAAGATCTTGGATTGGATCAGCGATCTTGGTTGAAGGCCGCACTGATCGAAAGTGAGACTTTGGAAATTTTTTGTTGAAGGTCGCTGATCAAGCGACCTACCCATTTTCAAAAAAAAAAAATTCAATGCAACCCTTACAAACACTCATACAACTCCAAAATCACCTACCTTAATGCAAAAAATTCCTGATGTGCGTGCTAAAAATTAACTTTCTTAATTGAGCTATAATTTCATAAACATATATAGAACTTTAACATACAATAACACATCATATCATAACATGGTATGGTCATAACGCAACATAACATCATGTAATTCCTTTACTTTACGTAGTTGTTTAACCATTGGCAAGCTACAAAGGCACTAACCCAGTTTCATACCTATAGCATTAACTTAAGATCCTTGCGTTAACTTTAGTTTTGACTTGGTATGTATACGATATTTTTAATTCTTGTAAGAGTATATATAAAATTAATTCTTATAGCGGTCATCTAATCAATATTGATAAATGTATTTCATCTATAATCTATAACTTATAATAAAAAAATTGAACTTTGATTATGTGGCATTCAATGGAGGCCTTAACCCCTCCTTGAATGTGCCACGTGGCATCATGTAGGATTTTTTAATTTTTGAGTTTTTTAATAAATCTATATATATTATAATTATTTTAGGAAAAGATAAGAATTTAAAAACAAAATTAAATTTTCTCTCTAATGTTTCCTCCTATAACTTTTAAACGTTAATATCTTTTATATACGAGATTTTTTAAAGAAAAAAAATTACACCAAATTAACGAGCGTTTTATTATCTTTCCAACGAGTACCATAGTGCTATATAAAAACGGAGAAAAAAAACAACTATTTTTGTGGGGTTTTGTTTTCAAATATATTTTACTCTACTAATAAATCACAAACGATAAACATAACTTCATAGACAGAGATTCCTTTTTTTTATATTTGAATATGATAACTTATGGCAGAAATTTGTTTAAAATAAATAATATTATTATTATTATTATTATTATTATTTATTAATCAGTATTGTCAAATCATTAATTATGTTGTCATATTAGATATTTTATTATGTTATATTACATATTTCAACCCCGGGACACTCCCGGGATAAAAGCTAGTATATTATATGATGTTTCGAATGAAAAAAAAAATGTTAGTAAATTTCTTTTTTAAGGTTAACCTTCCGGATTAGCTGGTCTAGTTTTCAAGAAATTGTAACACCTTTTCCGTTGATACCCCATTTCTTCTCTCATCAAATCTTGTACCTCTTAACGCGTTTCCCACATTTTAATCTAACGATAAAAAGCACCTAGTTAAGTCGATATCCATCATGCATGACCCATCCGTTTATCACATAAATTATAAGTCCAACACTTGTAGCCTAGTTAGTTGAGGGCTTAAAGTTTTCTATGGGAGGCTTGGGTTCAATTCCCACTAGCTACATTTGGAGGACATTGGTGGATGGGAAATGAGGGATGACCCGGCCATTGGCTTGGGTTCGAGTCCTGATCCCGACCGGTTTTACCGACTATTTCACCGTCGTGCCTTCGGGCGGGTGAGTGGTCGGGTTTTCCCGGGAATTGGTGGCAATTGGTGGCCCGGGTACTCTTGAGTACCTGATTCGCCAAAAGGGTGCCCGAGAGTGCTCGGAGTTGATTCGTTGGCCGTTCAAAAAAAATCACATAAATTATAAGGGGCCACATGCACGGGCCAAGTGGTAAACCTTCACTAGCCCCCTTGTTGACTCCGTTGCTCTTTGGGTCCAAAATTATCCGTTTGTTCCCCATACCACTAACGTGTTATAGCCACTATTGCTTGTCTCCAAATCCTTCAATACTATCTATATAGTATTTGTATATATGATATATGATATTGGATCTACATCTTTCAAAATCTCATATCATTATGCTCATTTAGAAGATCATGGCCTTTCACATTGCGTTTTTATTTTAGAAGACAGTGCGAGTTTTGAATCTCCACTTATTCATATTTGCCACTAGCTTTTATCCTATCTATGACTTTGTTTCTTTATTAAACTTACTAAATTCTTTTAATCTTTTTATCACCTAACGCGGTTTGCTTCAAACATTATCATGTATGGTGATTTTAGAAATTGTGAAAGTAGTATTGTATAGGCACACTCCCCTCTATTGTTTACACCTGTTGTGCACCACCGCCTTCATAAAACTCACATGTCACCTTTTTTTTGTTTTTGTTTTTTTTTTTTTTTTTTGGATAGTAAACTTCAATAAAAACGGCTAGTCCTCAAAGCGAGGACCGCCAAAAAACCTTACACCATATACAACGGGTATTTCACCCACCTATCCCACTCAATATCTTTGAATCTAGAGCGATGTTTACACAAAAAAAAAAACGACATACGCTTTACAAATGCTACCACCTCTATTTAGGCGTAGACCCATTAAAAACCTTGTTATTCACCACTAGAAAATTGGCTATTTGCTACAAAAGTTTTTTTTACGGAAAAAATGTGTCACAAATTTTGACAAAATTGCTACACATTTGTGACGACAAAAAAACTTTAATTTTTTAACAAATTTGCTACACAATAAAGACAAATACTTAGGTAATTGCATAGGAAATGGCGTAGGAAATGCGTCGCAAATTTCCTACACCATATATTCGTAGAAAATGCGTTGAAAATTGCGTAGTAAATGTGTAGTAAATGATTTCCGACTAGGCTTTTTACAACATCAAGATTTCGTTGTAAATGCGTCAAAATCTTGATGTTGTAAAAAACCTATTCGGAAACCATTTACTACACATTTACTACGCTATTTTCAACGCATTTCCTACGAATATATGGTATTGGAAATTTGCGACGTATTTCCTACGCCATTTCCTATGCAATTTCCCAAGTATTTCTCTCTGTTGTGTAACAAATTTGTGAAAAATTTATGACACAATTTATATAAATTTAGTTATATAAAGTTACCAATATTTACGTGTGGCGAAAGACATATATATGGTCAAACTTTTTTTGTGTGTGGCTATAGGCCTATTTTGACATGGTACAGACATATTCTCATACATATTTGAACGACTTGTGGTTTCATGCATGATGTTAAAGGCGATGTTACTTGTTAAAGCCAATATAATAGCCCCTCTAGCGTTATAGTCCTTTAAGTTCTGTACATCTTAAGTAGCTTTTTTTTTCCCATTTTCTCCGGTTTCTCCTCTAGTATCATAACCCAATCTTTTTGACTAGCTAATGCATACATTTGCTTTTTTCACCAGCTAAATTCCAAACCATCAAACTTTCCAGTCACAGCCTTGTCTCAAGCCATCTCAGGAAACATGAAGCAAATCGTAAGCGAATAAACACAGGAATGACACGAGCCTGAACTTGGCAGCTAAAGATATGATACCCATTGTTAGGTATCAAGTGATGCAGCGAAACCAACACGCTATGTACAAATAAATAAAACACGTGTAACATCCCAACCTATGGCGGAAACATCGGGGTGCCATGTAGTGACGATTGTTCAATAGCTCATGGCAACTAAATAAAGTTTCGATAGATTAGTAAATTAAATTACAAACATTTACATACAAATCAAATAGGTTCAAACAACAGTAGCAACTTTAATTAAATTGAATCTAAGGCTTCAAATCCTATGTGATCCACAAGCAAACGCTAACATTTCTAAGCAATTGAATACCTGAAACATGTTAAGTTTGAAAAATGGAGAGGGTCAACTATAAATAGTTGGTGAGAATACATAGGCTTTTGTAATGTAAAAAAAAAACTTGATTAAATGTAAAGTGCAATTCACATGTCAAAGAAAATCTAAGGCATTCATGAGAAAACAAACATAGGCAACCAAATGATAGTGTGACTTAACCTACCTGGTTAAGCCTAAATGCTAGTATGACGTTGCCCAACGGCAAAGCCTAAATGAATACGGTACCTCCCCTAGGGTTCTCCAAATGATAGTGTGACTTAACCTACCTGGTTAAGCCTAAATGCTAGTATGACATAACCCAACGGGTCAAGCCTAAATGATAGAATAGCCTAAAAAGTAAGTTTAAGACATAAAACACAAAGATAATTCAAAGATATATAAACGAATTGCATAGTTTGAAATAAAATTTGAATAACATGTTTCACCCCCAAAAAATTGAAAACAGTAAAAAGTGGGGCTATGTAAACTCACCTGAGCAATCAAATAAATATCCACAATGCAACGGTCAGCTAGCAATAAGATTCACGAGGAATCAACCTAGATGATACAAACAAAGTCTAAGGATACGAGTATCTTAAAAGTCTACGATTTCTAGGTCGATCAATTAGGGTTTCCTAGTTTTGGGGAAAGACGCTTAAATGTTAATGGTTTAATTAAAAATATAATAATAGTATTTAAAATAGTATTGTTTTTACATAGACTAAAAGATATAGATCTTGAAAGTATGTAAAATAGTTTCTATAAATTATTACCTATTTATTTTGAATAAAACAATTTATTTATACAAAGGACTTAAATAAAATAATAGAATAAAATATAAAAATATATATTTTTTCCTCAAAAAGTTTATATCTTCGATCCATTAGATTAGAAATAATTTTAAAAAAATTTTGGCTTTTGAATTATCAAAAACAGAGTTTTTGTGAGTTATTTATGAATAAAACAAGATTTATATTATTATAATATACCAAAATAACAAATAATAAATAAAAATTAATTGAGTTTCAAAAATATGGTGGTTGAATCGCATATCACAGGTGTCGAACTCGAGAACCTTAAGTTGAAAAGCAACAAGCCAACCATTTGGTCTACCAGATCACTTGATTAAGATTCAAACCTAAATCTTTTAAAGCATTAACTAACTCAATCCCTTTTCTAATTAAAAAAAAAAACTCGGTTCTGACTAGGGTTGTTCACGAGCCGAGCCGATCCGAGCGGAGCGGCTCGTTTAGAATCGAGCCGAAAACCGAACGAGTATTCTTCGAACACAAATTTTTCGAGCGAGCGCTAAGCAAGAATCAAGTGGAGAATAATATGGACAATCATAAAATTTGGATGTTTCCTTCGATGTTTTCATTGTCGGGTAACAACTAAGGTCGAAATGTCCAAGGATGAGCCTTAGATTGAGGCTGGTGATGTGATGAACATACGTCAGATAACTTGCATTGTGACGTAGGTGTGATATCATGCGACAATTAGCGATGGACGACTAATAACATAAAGAATTCAAGACTGACACCTCACTATTAAATCTAATATTAATTTTTTTTATTGAGTTAGGTGGGATGGTTATATTTTGTTTGCATATACTGAGTCAATCCAATAGAATCTTATATATAAAGCCATAAATTTATCTGTAATTTGTGTGTATATTTATTATTAAATAAATAAAAATTTTATTCGAGCCGAACCGAGCTGAGCGTACCTTTGCTCGTGCTTGGCTCATTTACAAACCGAACCGAGCCGATCTGCTCATATACAACCGAGCGGAAGATCGAGCGAGCATTTTCCGAACGAGCGATGAGCGATCCACGAGCGGCGAGCGATTTAAACAGCCCTAGTTCTGACGAGAGTCAAACCCGGGTGTGTTCTGTGTAATACCTTCGAACCAACCGTCTGATCCATATGATTAGTTGGTTGTCTACTTCGAATGTTTATCACCTTTATTGTCTGTTATCATCTTCCCCAAAAAGAAAAAAAAAACCCTAACCTCAATCAAATCTCAATGAACACAGATTCAGGATTCGATTTAAGAATCTAACATAGGTTTTTTTTACTATTGTATCTAAGGAGACTCTATAACCAAAATAATTGAGATGAAACTTACGAATTGCTCGGATTTGGACTCAATAAAAACGAAGCAGATGACGGGTTGGACGCCAGACGAAATGGGCAACGAAAATAACAATTAAATAGGGTACACCAGTCGCGACATGGGTCTGAGTCAAGGGATGGGATCAATTTATATAGAGGGTTTGGAATTGAGAGGTTTTAAGTTTAGGATAGATATGAGTTTTGAAGCTAATTGATTATCTATAAAATTAAGCGATTTATCATTGTTGTTATCGCTTAATTCACAGTAGTTAGAGTCTATTTAAGGAATCGATTAAGATCTAAGTAGATTTTCATTATCCACACGATAAGAACACAAATTTGAATCAATTTGAATAAGGATAAGGATAGCTATAATGATAATACCCTAAATGTTTATGTCATATTTATTTATTTATTTATTCACTCAATTTATAACGAATAAATAAATCATATAATTGGAAAATAGTTGAATTGCACAATAGGAAATTACGAGAGGTTGCAGTCTCCCCTAATGGTGGAATCGGTTGTGATGTGTAGATTCATGGGTGCAGGAGGTTTTGTTATACCGGCTTTAGCTCGGGTAGTCATTGGATGTGTGTTAAGGTCGGGTGGTGGAGGTGATGGAGGGTTATGGTCAGGTGACGGTATAGGTGATGGGTTTGGGCTTGGTGAAGGGGCAGAAAAAGTGGACTGTATTGGGTCAGGTGTTGGGCTAGTGGGAGTGGCTGGGTTAATAGTGGTCTGATGGGGCGAGTGTGAGGGAGTGAGTATTAGGTCGGTTGTTGGGCTAGTGGGAGTGGTTGGTTGGTTGAGGTTTTGGGCTGAATTGTTTGGCTGTAGTGGGTTTGGGTTGGTGTAAGTTGTTGGGTGACTAAAGACGGTGTTGGATAGGTCAGTTTCGAAGGGAGTGTAATCGGCTATGGTCTTTTGTTGTGCAAAAGGGAATTGAGTTTCATCAAATGTTACATGACGGGAGAAAATTGTTTTGCCGGTAACAAGGTTTAGGCAACAATACCCACGGTAGTCGGCGGCGTAGCCAAGGAAGACGCATAGTGAGGATCTATGAAAAAGTTTGTTTGGATGGGTTGAGGCTAGGTTTGGGAAGCACGTGCTACCAAAAACGCGAAGATGGTCATAGGTTGGGTGTTTAAGGTAAAGGGCGGCTGTGGGTGTGTGATTATTAAGGACTTTTGTAGGGAGAATATTATGGAGATACACGATTGTGTGGGCGGCCTTGACCCAGTAGGTTGTAGGGATAGAGGCATGGGTTAGGATGGACATGATTTCGTTGATCCTGCGGATCATACGTTCGGCTCTTCCATTTTGTTGAGATGTGTGAGGATAAGAGAACCGAAATTGCATCCCATTGGAGGAAGCAAAATTTTTAAAGGTGTGATTATCGAATTCGCCACCATTATCACATTGAAATGATTTGATGGGAAGATGAAATTGGGTTTTGATGTATGTATAAAATTTAATAAATTTTGTAACTGTTTCGGATTTGTAACGAAGTGGAAAAATCCGCATGTAATTGGTGTAATCATCAATTATGATCATGTAATATTTATACCCTGTATTAGAACACAATAGGTGATGTCCACAGGTCACAATGCACAATTGCAAATGGCAAAACAGTATTGGAAGTAAATAAAGTCAAAGGTAAACGTTTATGTTTATCAAGTTGACACGAGTTGCAAAACACACAACAGAAATATTGCAAGGGATAAATTTATGGTAGTAAGAAAACTAACAATGGAAACTCTCGGGTGGCCAAGACGATCATGCCATGAGTCGGGAGCAACAGTAGCAAAAATGGAAGGGGTAGGTGGTGCAGGGGTAGTGACAGGGTAGAGAGGGTTGTCACTATTGTGACGAGACAGCATCTTCCCAGTCTTCAAGTCCTTCACAGAAAAGTCAAACGGGTCAAATTCGACAGAAACATAATTTTTAATGGTAAAATTTTCTTACGGAAATGAGATTTTTAATGACGTGGGGTGTGTAAAGGACGTTATTGAGGTGAAGGTTATTTTGGTTGTTTAGGAATATGGCATGTCCCGATCTAAGTATAGGCATTTTTTGACCATTTCCAACTAAAATAGACCGTATAGAAGAGGACACAAGAGAGTTAGCACGTATACCTTTATCATCGCTGAGATGATCAGAGGCCATGTATCCATGTGCCAATTTGGGTCCTCCGCGTCCACAGTCAATGCTTGAAATGCTTGTCCAATATCTGTCAGCTCAAGAAGATTAAAGTAGGTTATGTGGGCTTCTGGGCCTGATTTGTCAGAAGAGCTGGATCTGCAGTTGTTGTTGGACTTGTTGGTCACGGTGTATACGGGGTGAAAGGTTGCAGAAAGCGATCTGCTAGAGTTTGTTTCTGTGCTCTTATCAGCCATGGATGATGGTGAGAGAAAGGTTTAGAAAAAATGGGTTTTGGATTTGGAAGGGTGGGTTGCAGAATGTTGTAGCCTATGCGGATCGAATGTTAGGGATGAGAGCACGTAGCTCTGATACCATGTAAATAACCGGAATGGTTGGATGATCTTATTGATAATACACAAGCCATTATATACAAGAGTCTTACCACTAATCTAGCCACTAAATTAGCAATACAATTATTACAATATTGACTAAGACTACAACATAATTAGAGCATAATCTTTGAGCATGTATTTGGGCATATATCACGACTAATAGGGAGTACAACGGTGAGACTAATGCTCCTTTCATTTAGGGCTTAAGTGAAAGTTACCATAGTGTCCCTTTTAGGTTCTTAACATACCTCTTCCCTCCCTCTTTTCTCTTTGATATCTTTTAATTGCCTTTTTACTCTAAAAGAATATCAGTTTGCTAAAAATTTAGGTTGTTACACTCTCGAAGGACATAGGATATTCACAATTTTATCCAAACTATAAGAACCATTCATATAATTTAAACAAAAATATATTTTTTAGTAGAGAATGTTCATAAATTAGGTGATCAAAAATATATAGAGAGAGATAACGTACAAAGGACCTTAACGTAAGAAGCGTAGGAAACAATCTCAGCCATTAGATTAACAAGATGGCTGGACCCTAATCATACTTGGGTCAAACTAACCAAGGGTAAATTAGGAAAAAACGTCTAATTTTTTTTTTCAAATCGTAAAAATAGAATCAAAATAACGAAAATCAAAACATAATTTTTCATTGATTGAGATCGATTAAACCAATCTGAATGATTACACAATCAAAATACAAAAAACAAAAATCGAATACATTCAGTCATATCGTATTATCAGTAATTGAAATTAAAAAATAAGAAAAACAGAGTATTATAATTATACAATAAATCAGTCGAAAATCATATAAATCAACATTAAAAACGCACGTATTATTTGTCAGAAGCAACGGATTTTTATAATAGAAGAAGAATTAAAGATAAAAATGGGTTAAAAAAAGATTCACACGAAGAAGAAGATGTAACTGACAAACAATCTTTAAACCAAAAACAAACGCACGCCTATAATTTAAACGCACTTATATATTCTTTAAAAGCACGTTGTACAATCTTTAAACACACGTTGTAAATTTGGGTCTGACAAACAAACGCAAGTTATATGTTCTTAGATGCACCTTATAAAAAACAAAACGCACCTTTGAAAAATTGGAAAAAATTGAAACGCACCTTCAACAATTTGAAACGCACATTTAACAAAATCAAAACGCACATTTAACAAAATCAAAACGCACATGTTCTCCAATATCTTCAATCTTTTGGACGCACTTTAATATAACTTTTGCCACGTCACCTCCTTCACACTGCTAATATAAATTTCATATAACAAAACAGCATTGTCGAATGCTTTGCTTTCTTAGCTGCTGCATATAATCTCAAACCATTCAAAGCTTTCACATTCAGGTTTATCCACAAACACCAACCTGTCATAGGCGGATTGCTTTAAGAAAACAACAAGGGATTTAGAGCCACTAATTTAATGGGCCCCTGAAATTTTAGACTTCAAAAAAGTTGTTAATTGTGGTGGTGATGATGTATCAGCAGTAGGTGGAGGTGGTGGTGGTGGTGGTCAGATCTCGAGCAATGAAGTTAGAATAAACGTTTGCTTCAAAGGAGTAGGAGATGTAGCGGTTGTACACTTGTACCCTTTACCCTTTTAATTAATCAGGATTGGGTTAGTTGGAGTTAACTAGGGTTTACACGTGTCAATCTGTGATGACTTCCTACACTTTATACCGTATCTTTCTCATATTAAAAAATAGGTAAATGTAAAGATGTTCAAAGTCTTATAAAACTTGACATACAAAATTCAGATTTATGTAAAAATGCGTTTTATTAACATTTTTTTTGAAAAATACTTAGAATTTTATCAAAAAAAAAAATAATAAAACTATAGATAATGACGTGATAATCATGTGAACTATCATTTTTTTTAACGGCCAACGAATCAATTCCGAGCACTCTCGGGCACCCTTTTGGCGAATCGGGTACTCGAGAGTACCCGGGCCACCAATTGCCACCAATTCCCGGGAAAACCCGACCATTCACCCGCCCGAATGCACGACGGTGAAATAGTCGGTAAAACCGGTCGGGAGCAGGACTCAAACCCAAGCTAATGGCCAGGTCATCCCTCATTTCCCATCCACCAATGTACTCCAAATGTAGCTAGTGGGAATTTAACCCAAGCCTACCATAGAAAACTTTAGGCCCTCAACCAACTACGCTACAAGTGTTGGACGTGAACTATCATGCTTAAACATAAAAAGTACATGATGCATCGTAAACGACTATGTGAATTGCCACGAATCACTGGACACTTATTTTTAGTTTTTTTTTTTTGAACGGCCAACGAATCAATTCCGAGCACTCTTGGGCACCCCTTTGGCGAATCAGGTACTCGAGAGTAACCGGGCCACCAATTGCCACCAATTTCCGGGAAAACCCGACCACTCACTCGCCTGAAGGCACGACGGTGAAATAGTCGGTAAACCTGGTCGGGATCAGGACTCGAACCCAAGCCGATGGCCGGGCCATCCCTCATTTCCCATCCACCAATGTCCTCCAAATGTAGCTAGTGGGAATTAAACCCAAGCCTCCTGTTATGATATATATATAATAATTAAAATCATAAATATATAAATATAACTATAAACTTATAGAACTTAAGTAAAAATAACAATCAATCCGTGTTAAATCTTTAAAAATAAAATTTGAAACGAATCAAGAGGAAACTCACATAACTTATTAACTTGAACAAGCCAAATTCGGATTTAAGGGCTATTTGGCAATCTCTATGCCAATAAGTGCCGCGGGTTATGAACACATGTAAATGGATACACGGATGACATGTTTATTCAACATCATTTTCAAACTTAATAGGTAAGAGCTTTACCGACTAATTCAAATATGTTATATCAGTAAACCAAACGCATATAATGTTGACTGATTAGAGCATCCAATTGAAACATCCAATTGAAAAGTACTCAAGTATGCAACAAACGAAGCCCTGTCAGTGTCAAGATTCCAGGTTTGCCTAGACATGTCTTAACAGGGGAGTTTGTATCTACCTATGCACACCAACAAGTACTCACAAGTGACTGATTATACAACAATGAATCAAAACAATACCACAAGACACACAAGTAGATGAGCCAACACCGGTCCCCCTAACCTGGTCAACACTCCTAGACTCAACAAATATAAAACAAGAGTTATGGAACAATCTCACCAGAAGGGATCCAAGTTAGGGTTTCGCCAAAAAAACTCGTAACTCGTAACCTTCACTTAGGGTTACGAGTCAGATAACAGAAAAATAAGCTTCCAGAGAAAGCCAAGTCCAATCCTTTTAGATTATGTTCAAACCCTAGATCTGACGATGAACTTCAGATCTAGGATAGACTGGATTATCTTCTTTTCCAGAAACCACTCGATCTGAAGGCGATCAAACCCCAAGAACTCAAGAATACCAAGAGCAAACCCTAATGTGAGCGGAAGACGAACAGATCTGAGCCTTATGGCTCTGATACCATGTCAAAATATGGTAATCAAGGACAAACAACTAAACACTTTTATTACTGGAAAGACTAGATACAAAAGAACAAAGAGATTTGCAACACAATCAAACCCTAACAACTCAGAAGATCATTGACATATGATCTTTACAAACACAATAACTCTCTCTCACACACTGAGATCATTGACAGATGATCTCAGATACCTAAACCTCAACGATCATTAACAAATGATCTTTCTAAACCCTAGAAATCAGAGAGAACAAAGAGAAAGACATAAAAGAAATATGAACTCGTGCAAAACTGGTAACAATGCACGAGACTGCCGTTTTATAGGCACAACACAGGCTCGGTAAGAAGCACAACCGAAGCAATCTGAACCGTTGATCAAAAAAGAGAAAACACACGAGGAGAGGCTCGCAGCCGTTGATAAGTAGGTTTATGGATTGCCAGCAAGGCTCGCAGCCGTTGATAAGTAGGTTTGTGGATTGCCACGCTGGCAATCCACACATAAACGAATAATACTCGTGTGGGCTTCGTGTGGGCCAGCCGAGAATAAGACTTGGGTTCTCTTGGACTCCTGCCTTGGACTCCTGCCTTGGGCTTCTCCAATCCAGCTGCTATTCTCCAATCCAGCTATCCTTCAGCCCAGCAACACAATCCAGTCCATAGCTCAACTCAAATAAACAAAACACAAATTAGAAATAATTTTATAAAACCAAAATAAGAACTTAGGATAAGAAATATAAAAGTGTTATTATTTTTAACAAGTTTATCAAATATCCTATAGTAAGGTGATTGTATCTTTGTATTGTGGTAACAGGTGTATATTGTATTGAATGGTTGTATTGGTGTTTGCTAGTACCCGTTAGCTATGATGATTAATGAAATTTTGTTGGCCGTTAAAAAAAGTTATATATATATTCTTCTAAATATAATAAAAGAAAGTTTAAGAGAGTGAGAGAGACGTCAAAATATAAATTATGATATTTCATTGGTAAAATTATTGGGTGCGACCCTAGCCCCACCAATCATAGTGTTTATTCTTCTCCACTAAGCTATACCAAGTCTTTGGTCTTGGTCTTTCGATGTTCTTTTAAAAAAGAAATTCAAAGTGTACTATACAAATTTTCGCTATTAATTCGGTGCCGAATTTTAGAATTTTCAGTTTACCGATTTCACCTTCAAATACTGGTACTGATACAGCATCATATAAAACATTTTCAGTACTGATACCTATTTTTGTTGTTTTTGGTACCTATACCAAGCTCATCAATACGGTAAAGAATGTATTTTTAATGAGTTAGTTTGTGGATATTCAGTTGGTTATGCTGAGTGTTAATAAGTCAAGTCACGTGAGCTACTCGAGCCGGCCTGTGTACTAAAATCTTCAATTAAGCTGAGCCTAGACAAGTTCGAGCCCTGGTTCGAGTCTTAAAATAAACATGTTTAATAAACGATTCCAAGATCCAGCTCAAGTAAACTTGCCAGTTTTAATTCTAGTATTTATTTTACTTTTTTATATATATTATAAAAGATTAAAATAAAAATAACTAAGATGGTATATATATCTATATTATGATATATATATATATATATATATATATATATATAAATAGGGAAATGGTAAAATGAGAACCACACTTTCATGCAAGAACTAAGGAACCACCTTTTCCACCACACACTTATTTTAATCCAAAAACATTTGTGGTCCACAATTAAAGTTGAATAAAAAAGAAAAGGGAATATTCCCTTGCCTAATAAGACAAAATAGCGTGGGCCATGGTCGTTTACACCACTGTAAAATTATTTTTTTTTATTTTTTTATTTTTTTTACGTCGAGGTTACCCGTTTTTACACCGGTGGGAATTTTTTTTTTTAAAAATTCACATTTTACGTCGGGGTTCTCGCGGTTCTTACACGAAGGGGTGGTTTTCATTGGAACCTAATCCTATATAAATATTACTATAAACTTATAGAACTTAAGTAAAAATAACAATCAATCTGTGTTAAATTTTTAAAAATAAAATTTGAAACGAATCAAGATGAAACTCGCATAACTTATTAACTTGAACAAGCCAAAATTCGGATTTAAGGGCTATTTGGCAATCTCTATGCCAATAAGTGCCGCGGGTTATGAACACATGTAAATGGATACACGGATGAATGTTTATTCAACATCATTTTCAAACTTAATAGGTAAGAGCTTTACCGACTAATTCAAATATGTCATATCAGTAAATCAAACACATATAATGTTGACCGATTAGAGCATCCACAATGCTTTGTCTGCTTTCAAGGCTTGGAATTCCAAGCTATCTACCACTATATGAGAGGTTCGCAACGGATGGGTCCAAAACCTGCCACATGGGACCCACAACACACACACTCACATATTTTTTGTTTTTGTTTTTTTTTTGTTTTCCTTTGTTGGTAAAAATGGAATGTGAGGGAAGGTTTAGAATAGTTTATAGTTGTAGAAAAAAATACGATTGAAATGGTTACTATTTAAAATGATGTGACGGTTTGTAATTCCAAACTACCCTCAGAGTGATGAATACTTTTAAGTAAGGCTCATTTACATCATATCTCAAACATTATTGAACTTGGTTTCCAAAAAGCAGTTGGAATCTTGTGTCGGATTGACTTGGCATTGACGAAAAAGTTCTCATAAACTTCCGTAAACAAAGCACAAACTGTTCAACATACACTGATCGTCATCTCAATCATCTTCAGTATCAGGTAATTCTCTCACGCATACTGCATATCAATTTCCAAACTTAGATTATGTTGCAGAAGCTTCATGCTACCATCATTCTTTTCCTTTGCACTTACTAATATTAATATAACTAAAATTTTGCCTAAGTTTGCAAATCTACTTGCAGTTTGCCCAAGTTTTCCTGGTTATTCAGTTGTAGAATGCGCGATCATGTCGAATTTGTCTAAGTCTTGTATAACAACATTTAATCAGTAAAATTCTGAATTTATGTCTCAAAAAGTTTTTTCATGTTTTTTTTGTATCTTTTTCATTCTTGTTATAGTTTGTAATAATCGTTTAATCGGTATTAAAGTTTTTATCATAATATATACGTGGATTTATATGCAATATTGGGAAATATGTAAATTAGGGAAGTTCCATAATTGCTTAAAGTTTTTAGCAAACAATTACTTGGCTTTTTTTTTTTAAGTTAGTAATTAATATTATGTAATTAAAGGTCAACGGTAAAAGTAACCGGTTTGTGTATTGCCGGTTCTTTAGACGCGTCGGTTAGTTATGTTAGATCAGTTATTTAACCGTTATTGTTCAACCTACAAATAGGTTAATGTATCATCATTTGTGTGTATATTGTTTGTTTTCCCATCCCCTGTTCATACGATAAGAGTCCATGTACTTTCATGTGCATACTCAAAGACATTTAATTCAATTTATAATAATAGTTCCCTCAAACAGTTAGTACGCATGATTTGGTGATGATTCCAAATCCGAACAGTTTTTATCTTCACAAAATAAACACATTAGTATAAAAAGTATTCTGTTATATGATCATTAAATTGAATATAGCTTATTGGTAGACAAATGAAATTTTCTTTACCTGTGTGTGTATATATATATATATATATTTTAGGTAAGACAATGAATTATGTGTTGTATATGTGAAAATGCAGTTAAAAACAGCTCGGTTGGATGGGTAAGACGGTTGATCTTTATGGATTCCCTTATTTAGTAGCTGCAGAGGTAGTTAAATATTTTCTGGAAGGATATACTGGTGCAGGAAGTATTGAGGCTATAGAGGTTTGGCAAAAAAATCCACAGGATAGAGCGACTGCTAGAGTACAGTTTACAAAAAAAGAGTACGCGGAATACATAATGGATCTGGCTAACATTAAGCACTTACGGTATGGCAGCTCGTATTTTCGCGCTTATGAAAAGGATTTTGATCTTGTAAAGAAGCCAAAGCAATTTGCATTCGAAATGGAACATGCAACTCTTCATTTTGGTTGCCAGGTGTCAACGAAGAGTTTGTCGGTTCTCTGTGAAATGAAAAATGCATCAGTGAAATTTGAGTTTGGACTACGAAAGTTATACTTTGGCGTTCCATGGTCCACAACGAGTTACAAGCTGCAACTCGCGTATGAGAATATATGGCAACTTCAGTTATACAGCCCACGTCGCGTTACTTCAAGGTTTCTTGTTATTCAGGTTAGTTTGATTGAGCTACTATGTACTTGAGAGTAATTGTAGTATGGTTTTGTGGATATAGATTCAGTCAAATAATCGCATATATTGTTTTGCAGCTATACGGTGCCCCTCGAATTTATCAGAAAGTAGAAGACAAGTCTTATAAGTTTTATAGGGAACATTCGGATGATCAATGGGTTAGGGCAACAGACTTCACTCCATCTTTTGCCATAGGACAATCATCTCATCTATGCATAGAACTTCCAAATGATGTTGAACTACCGGATCTTCGTTGCTATTTCCCATATTATAAAGAAAGTAACGGCCCATTCAACTTGGTGACGGGTCATAGTTTCTCTAAAACTATGGATCTAGTCCCGACCGTTGGTCCCACTGGAGGTTATAATCTGCCGTTTAATATAGTGTTTAAGATTTGTGCATTGGTTCAACATGGTTGCATTCCGGGACCTGTCCTTGATGCTGATTTCTATTCATTGTTGGATCCTCAAATACATGAAATCGAATCAATTGAATATGTTATGGAGAAGCTTTATTTGTTAAAAGATTGTTGTTATGATCCGGTAAGGTTTATAACTGAAGAATATCGAAAAAACAAAAAGTTAAGGTCGCCTGCTATCTCATTGGACACTGGTCTTGTATACGTGAGGAGAGTACAGATTACACCATCAAAAGTGTACTTCTGGGGGCCAGAGGTCAATGTGTCCAATCGGGTTCTACGCCACTTTGCAAAATATATCGATAATTTTCTTCGTGTTTCGTTTGTTGATGAAGAGTTGGAGAAACTTCATTCAATAGAATTATCCTCAAAAGATAGTCTAAATGGAGAGTTGGAAAACAGAACCGGACTTTATTGGAGAGTTTTGTCAATTCTTAGGAATGGTATAGTAATTGGCGATAAGAAATTTGAATTTCTTGCTTCCTCAGCTAGCCAGTTACGGGATAATTCTACATGGATGTTTGCATCAACTGGAGGAATAAACGCGGCTGATATAAGAAATTGGATGGGTGATTTTAGTAGCATTAGAAATGTTGCAAAATATGCTGCTAGACTTGGTCAATCTTTTGGTTCATCAAAAGAAAGTTTAAGTGTTGCACGGTATGAAGTTGATGACGAAATTCCCGATATAGAAATCGTAACATCTGGTACTAAATATGTTTTTTCTGATGGAATTGGGAAAATATCTACTGAACTTGCTAAAAGAGTTTCAAGAAAATGTGGCTATGATTTTGTTCCATCCGCTTTTCAAATCCGATACGCTGGGTACAAAGGTGTCGTTGCTGTGGATCCCACCTCATACATGAAACTATCATTGAGGGAAAGCATGTGCAAATTTGAATCTGACAACACAAAGTTGGATATTCTTTCGATTAGCAAATATCAGCCGTGCCATTTGAACCGCCAGATCATCACGCTTCTTTCTACGCTCGGGATATCTGATCACGTCTTTGAAAACAAGCAAAGAGAAGAAGTATGCTTACTAGATGCCATTTTAGTGGAGCCAATGAAGGCAAAAGAGGCACTAGATTTAATGTCCCCAGGAGAAAACACAAACATCATAAAGGAAATGCTTTCATGTGGATATATGCCGAATGCTGAACCGTTTTTATCAATGATGCTGCAAGTTTTTCGTTCAACAAAGCTGCTAGAGTTGAGAACTAAAACGCGGATTTTTGTTCCTAAAGGAAGAGTAATGATAGGATGTTTGGATGAAACCGGAACACTGGAATATGGTCAAGTTTTTGTTCAATATTCAAGTGAAGGACGAAGGCTATTGGGTGATGGGTATAGTAGAGTCGGCTCATATAAGCCCCGCATTGTTAATGGGGATGTGGTTGTTGCTAGAAACCCGTGTTTGCATCCAGGTGATGTGCGGGTCTTGAACGCTGTTAATGTTCCAGCATTGCGCCATATGGTAGATTGTGTTGTTTTTCCACAGAAGGGAAACAGGTAAAATATATATTCCATACTTCTTTTTTATTCGTTTTTTTATTTTTAGATGTACTGTAGTGATTTTTTATGTTTATGTTTGGGTTTGCTTGTGCTAACATATATATATATATATCTTTACACTACAGGCCTCATCCAAACGAATGTTCAGGAGGCGATTTAGATGGAGACGGTTACTTTGTCTGTTGGGACCCTGATCTAATTCCACTTCTGCAATTCGAACCAATGGATTATACGCCAGCTCCATCTATGGAACTAGATCATGATGTTACTATTGAGGTATAGATGCATTAGTAAATATGTAATATATTTATCAACGGTTGATTTGGCTTTGTTAATGTCCCAAATGAGTCATAGTAGTAAAAGCAAAAAAAGAAACAGATAAAATGAAAAAAAAATTGTATTTGACTTTTTCTTTGACTTTTGATTTCTTGATTAAACTTGATTCCAACACTTGTTACTTTAATATCTTTACATGTTTGCTCTATTTTATCTACTTCAGGATGTCGAGGATTTTTTCGCAAACTACATGGTCAATGATAGTTTAGGAACAATTGCAAATGCTCATGTGGTCATAGCAGACCAGGAACCCACAAAGGCAATGGCTGAACCTTGTCTAAAGCTTGCAAAGCTCTACTCAGATGCTGTTGACTTTCCGAAAACTGGTGTTCCAGCAGAACTACCCTCTTATCTTCGACCCAAAAAGTATCCGGATTTCATGGAAAAACCCGACAAACCAACCTACGAGTCAAAAAACGTGATTGGGAAACTGTTTCGAGAAGTAAAAGACATAGCCCCACAAAACAGCCCAGTCACTCCCTTCACAAAAGATGTGGCCAGGCTGACTTATGATGCTGACATGGAAGTGCCCGGCTTCGAGGAATACACTGATGAAGCATTTGATTTTAAATCTTACTATGACCTCAAATTGTGTAGTCATATGGACTATTACGGGATCAAAACCGAAGGCGAGCTTTTAACTGGTAGTATACTGAAAATGTCGCGATCTTTTGACCGAAGGGATGATGCTGAACAAGTCAGTTTAGCTGTGAAGTCATTAAGGAAGGAAGCTAGAAACTGGTTCAAAAATGGCAGAGGAGATAGGGATACTAAAGATGATAATGTTAATGCAAAAGCATCTGCATGGTATCATGTCACATACCATCCAAATTACTGGGGTCGTTACGATGTTGGTGAAGATGACGGTGAGCCACGACATTTTCTAAGTTTCGCTTGGTGCGTTCATGACAAACTTATCGAAATCAAGAAACGAAAAGCGAGCATCCGAAGGCTTGTTGATGATGATCATTCGCTATCGCAGCAGTTCGGCACTGCAATTAATCTGGTATGAATACTATACGCTTTTGAATTACCATCAGGTACATTTGGAATTGGTCTAATATGTGTAAATCTTCTCTTGCGTGGTTTCTTATATATGTGTGTTTGTTTTATTGTAAAATATTGTCATAATACTATCTGAGTCAGATGTAACTTTTGACATAATTTAATATGTGTTAGTGTGTAAATAGGGATCGTTATAATATTGCCTTTGCATAGTCAATATAGGGCTTGTGAAAGTTGATAACATGAAAGTTGGAGATTCAAGGAATCACATGATTGTTACCGTCTTACTGATATGATTCCCGCGATACTGTGGCTGAAATGGCAGCAATCAGTACCTCCAACAAAACAAATAGTGGTAAGTCACGATAAAGAGAGATGGGTCCTTCTGTAACCATCATCTGATATTCTGATGTAAGAATGAATGTACGATATAGATATAAATAAATGAAAATTTATGAAAAGTGGTTAATACTTGCCTTGTACATTGTCTCTAGAGCCCATATTTATAACGACTGTGTGCATTGTCCTGCATGATGAGATGTTTATTTTTAATTACTAGATAATATTCTTAGGGTTAGATCAAATACACAGTGAAAGAAAAATAGGAAGTCGTAGGAAGGGCATCAAACGGACTCCAATTGAACTCATTAATATTCTTAGGGTTAGGATCAAATACACGGTGAAAGAAAAATAGGAAGTCGTAGGAAGGGCATCAAACGGACTCCAATTGAACTCATTCAAGTGACATTGGAACCGTCTTATCGAACCCTAGGACGTTAGTTTTTAAGTCTTCATTTTTTGGGGTTTTAGCTTGTAGTTTTTAGAATATGCGTAATATCATTGTGTCTTTTATGTATCATTGCGTTTTTTTTTTATTTTCATCATTGTGTCATTTTTTCAATTCATTATGTTTTTTTTTTCTTTAGCATTGTGTTATATTTTTTAGCACTGTGTTATATTTTGTGGCTTATTGTGTTATATTTCATGATCTATTGTGTTTTTTTTATCATTCTCACCCTTCTCATTTTTGTTACACTGTGTAAAATAAGTTACCCAATATTCTTATATCTATATAAAAAGTCGTTCAAAAGGGTGAGAGGGACGTAGTTAAAGTATAGAATGTATTATTTTTTATGTTATTTCTCTTGATAATTGATCATATAATTTAGTGTGGCTAAAATTCTTTGATTGCTACCCGACCCACCACCAATCATAGTGTTTAGCCTTCCCCACTAAGCTATGATTTTTCTAAAAGAAAATTATAGTGAATTATTAGTATGCGCGGTGTGGGGCGTGAAAGAGGGGTACGAAGCTCTTTCATGCCAGGCATACCATACCACCCCTAGTCCAATGTGGAGGCTGGTGTTGGTGTAAGGCAAATGGGGTGAGATTTTGTACCGGCCTAGGGCAAATGAACCTTCTTACGTGTGGCTATTCGTTGGTGGTTAAAACCAGAAGTTTTTAAACGGCAAGTTGACTTAAAAAATTAAGAAAAATCTAATATATATCAACCTATTAACCTACTCGGCCATACAAACATATTCTTGACTCTGAAATTCATCAACCTATCATATTCATCATTACAAAAAAAATGGAAGATTAAAGTTCATCATCATCTTCATCTTCATCATCAGCGTCGCTTGACCTGATGCTTTTATCATATTTATCTGACGAGGAAGCAAAACTAATAATAGCAACAATCAGGAAAGTCATTAAATTTATCATTGAAGACTAAGAGAGTTCACAAGCTAAAAATGACACCCCTGTACCTCCATAATACCTTTTATCCATCCTGACTTCCCTGCAATCCCAATCCCTCGAACATTAATAGATAGGAAATTCATTTTACCCGATTGTATACCCTCCTTTTCAATAGACTCACGTACCAAGCTTTCATGATTTAGTAATTATGCCCCCAACTACCACTGTTTCCTCTACTTCTTTCTCTAAACCGTTACCTAATATCCCACCATCACCATCACCTTCAATAATTACGTGACTCCCAACCTCAGTACTAGAGGTGTACAAATCGGTTTTTTTTTGGCCAAACCGGTTCGGTTTTGGACCGATTTCGTCGGTTCGTAAGACCGGTTTCGGTTCTTAATCTGTTTTTTGCTCAACAATTAGAAAAAAAAATATAGCTTGAAAAAAAATATATAAACATAAAAATACAACTTTTATTAAAAATACAAATTGTGGTTTTCGAAACAAGAAACATGAAAAATGAAATAAAAAACATAATTCCAAACATTACAATGATACATTTTTTTAAGTCTTCGTCCAAACTACTCATGGGTATCGTAATTCTAAAAACAATCCATTATTATTGTTATTATTATTATTACTTAGAAACGTTAACAAAACAATGGTTTTATCCAGATCATTTAAGATGCCAATGGTATCTCAAAAACCATCAAACCCTCTCCAATATAAAAACCACTTTACCCTTTTTATTTTCATCACACACCCACTTTACCCCCTTTTCTACAACTTTACTCAGTACTAACCTCATGATTTTGTGAAGGCTGTGAATTGAGATCTATGTAATTTGGCCCAATCTCCGTATTATCCAGGCCAAGCTCCAAAACATTACTCTCTACAAGGACCACAAAACTTTCTAAACCGAACGGATCGTCCAACCTCACCCGTCTTAACCCACTGGGCCTCTCATCCACACTAACAAATTTTTTTTGGCCCCAATCGTCTATTTTTCTTTTTCGAGTTCATGGCTCCACCTACAGAATTATTAATTGTCTTCCTATTACTTTGCTTCACTTTAAAGAAAAAGATGATGTTGTCCTTTTTTTTACACCACAATCATTGACAGAACTATATGGTGTGTGTAGGAACCGCTCGTATATAAAATAAATAAACAAAATAAATATTACGATTACAACTAAATAAATAAACGAATGCAGAAATTAAATACAATTACAACTTAAAGAAACAAAATACAAGAAAGGAGTAGAAGCAGAAAATTGTAAAAGCTGAGGATCGTGTTGAACACGGGGCCCTTAAAACAAATTCCGAGTCTATTATCAAAATTCGTTTTGTTTCCCAGGGTACAACAGCCGGAACAGCAAGAGTGCTGCCGGAGTTGGCTCTGACCTGAAATGTACCTGAACAGCAGGAAGAAACAGGAACAGAATGCTGGAGAAGACAAGAGAGGTGAATATTTCAGAACAGTGTGTAAAGGTGTGTCTCAACCAAAGGTCTCCTTTGGTATTTATAGAGTCCAGTCTTCAATCAGTTTCGGAAAGCATTAAAAACGAAAATTAAATGTCATTGAACGTCTTCAATGGCATTTATTACGTTCTTAAAGTTTCAGACGAAACTGTTTGACTTGACTGTTACACTTCTGATCTGGTGCTGCTGAGGAGCTGGAGTCTCCGCGCGCACGCATCAACCTGCGCTACTGCGGAGAACGTCTTTTACGTTCTACGTCACTCGAGCGCCTGCGTGGAAACATCCGCGCAGACCAGGGCGCTACCTGGTGCTCAGCTCGTACTCGCGCGCATCACCTACCACTGGTCATATGCACAGGTCCACGAGCCTGTGTTCAAAAATACTAAGGCGGCTCTCAAGCGGCTCGCGGTGATGCGAGTGTGCAAAGTGCGCCATCAAAGCGCCACATTGCGCCCATCGCCCACGCCACGCGCGTGTGCGAGTGCGTGTGCGAGTGCGAGTTAGGGTGCTCCGCACCCTTCGCGAGTTCCACAGTGTGAGATCCCATGAAACAATTAGGAAGGAGTGTTCCTCCTTATATACCACTTATGGTATCATCACTCCTCCTATGTGGGACAAGTTCCACTTTGTTTCATTTCAGCATCAAGTGCATCATTCACCAATCTTTGAGCATCGATACCTCATTCATCTTAGCTCCGTTTTGGACATGGTTTGGTTCGCTGCGAAGCTCTCACAACATAGAACATAAACCCACAAAGAAATATATAAATAAACATCTGTTTCAAATATATATTTTAGTCCAAAGTTAGGAAAAACTCATTTTCCTATATTTTGTGAAAATAGCATTTTCACTAAATTTCCAACAACCCTCCACATGAATGGAGATCGATCCGTTCTTACAAGTTTCAACGATACAATTCGACAGCAGAGTGTTGCAGGATAGGTAGGTTTTGCCTTTGAACCTTCCTTTGTGAAGCATACTTAGCTTACTAGCGGTCAGTAGAACCTGATGTCTTTGAACTGACCCCCGTTTGTGTAAACGACAATACACTTCACACAACACCCCACTTGGTTTAGCCAACCCCTCATTGTCGTGTTCTTTATGGTCATGGACACTCCTGGTTCTGCGAGAGCTCTAGGATTTGCGCCTCCCCACAAATCCATTCGAAGCAACCCTACTTCTCTCTAACATAGGTGATTCCCATGAATCATTAAAAGCAAAAGTTAAATTGATTTACCACAATCATTAACTTGTATATGCTTAACCTCAACACACTGTCACTGATTTGGAACGGACTAGGAAGTATAAACTCCCTTTAATATTTTTGGGGTGCCCCCCACAGTGACTCCCTTTGGTCATATGATTAAGTTGTCCTATTGAATCTAGTTCTTGGGATCTCCAGTCAACTAGATTAGGTTTCCCTCATACTCCCTTTTTGCGTGGGCTTTAGTCCCATTCCTCTTGACGACATATATACTATCTCTTTGCTTAAGCCTTTCGTTAATGGGTCCGCAATATTATCCATTGACTTCACATAGTCAATCGTGATAACACCCGTTGAGAGTAGTTGTCGTATTGTTTTGTGTCTACGTCTTATGTGCCTCGATTTGCCATTATACATTGTGCTTTGGGCTCTACCAATTGCCGACTGACTTTCACAATGTATGCAAATAGCTGGTAAAGGTTTACTCCATCTTGGAATATCCTCCACAAATTGACGTATCCACTCCGCCTCTTCTCCACACTTATCTAAGGCGATAAATTCAGATTCCATCGTGGATCTTGCTATAACAGTTTGCTTCGAAGACTTCCAAGATATAGCATCACCCGCAAGTGTAAACACATAACCACTTGTTGATTTGGAATCTTTTATATCCGAAATCCAGTTCGCATCAGTGTATCCTTCAATCACTGCTGGATGACGGGTATAATGCAGTCCATAGTCCCGTGTGAATCTTATGTATCTAAGCACCCTTGTTATACTTTTCCAATGTTCATTACTTGGATTACTTGTATATCTACTTAGCTTACTCACCGCGTATGCTAAGTCGGGTCTAGTACATGTCATTAGATACATTAGACTGCCAATGATCCTTGAATACTCTACCTGAGCAACACCCTTTCCTCTATTTTTAACTAGATGGTGGGTGGTATCAATTGGAGAGCGGGCTACAGCCTTGTCTCCTGAATTGAATTTTTCAAGAATAATGTCCACATAGTGAGATTGAGTTAGAACAAGACCATTTTGGGTTCTAAGGATTTTTACTCCAAGAATAACATCCGCTAGACCCATGTCTTTCATATCAAATCTCGCTTTCAACATGTCTTTAGTGGTTTTAACCATCTTATCATTACTCCCAACGATAAGCATATCATCCACATATAGACATAAGATCACATAACCTCCTGGCGTGTCTTTGGAATAGACACACTTATCGCACTCATTTATTTTGAAACCATTGTCAAGCATGACTTGATCAAATTTATGATGCCATTGTTTTGGAGCTTGCTTCAAGTCATACAAAGACTTGACTAATTTACATACTTTGCCCTCTTGACCTGGGGCAGAGAAACCCTCGGGTTGCTGCATGTAAATTTCTTCTTCTAAATCGCCATTTAGAAAAGCGGTCTTTACATCCATTTGGTGAACATCCAAATTTCTCAAAGCCGCAATCGCAAGAACAAATCTTATAGAGGTTATTCGAGTTACAGGCGAGTAAGTATCAAAATAATCTAGACCTTCCTTTTGTCTAAATCCTTTGATCACTAACCTTGCCTTGTATTTATCAATACTTCCATCAGTTTTCATCTTCTTCTTGAATATACAACGATATCCAAGGGGTTTACAACCCGGTGGAAGATCTACTAACTCCCAAGTATGATTTTGCAATATAGAATCAATTTCATTCTTAATTGCTTCTTTCCATTGAGGTCCTTCTGATGAGGATACCGCTTCGCGGTAGGTGTTGGGCTCACCCTCAACCATGTAACTCAAGAAGTCTGGACCAAATGATTTTGCAACCCTTGGTCTTTTGCTTCTTCTAAGGTCACCCTCCTCAACCTCAGGTCGTTCATGTATTTCTTCTTGAAATTCATTGTCAACCAATGTTGATGGACCTGCTTGGTCATCGTTAATTGGTGTTGATGATCTAACAAGTGTTTGTCCTAGCATGGGAAACTCATGTTCAAAGTACTTGACAAAATTAGGATTTACCTCCATGAAAGTGTTTTTAAGGACATCGGGATTCTTGGATTCATGTACAAGAAAACGATGCGCAGTACTTTGATGTGCATAACCAATAAATATGCAATCAACAGTTTTGGGGCCTATCCTAAGAGCCTTAGGAGGTGGTACAGTCACCTTGGCTAGGCACCCCCACACTTTCAAGTATCTGTATGAAGGTTTTCTACCTTTCCATAACTCATAGGGAGTCTCGTCCCTAGTCTTTAGAGGTATCCTATTCAAAAGATAATTAGCCGAAAGAATGGCATCCCCCCACATTTCACGGTTCACTCCCGAACTTATCAACATGGCATTCATCATTTCTTTCAATGTGCGGTTCTTTCGTTCCGCGGTGCCATTTGATTGTGGGGAATAAGGTGGTGTACACTCATGTATTATGCCACTTTTGGCGCATAAATTCGCAAAAGGTGCAACATATTCACCACCTCGGTCGCTTCTTACGGCCTTAATTTCCTTTTTAAGTTGATTCTCAACTTCATTTTTGTATAAGGTAAACTTATCTATTGCCTCATCCTTACTTTTGAGTAAATATACGTAGCAATACTTGGTGCAATCATCAATAAACGTGATGAAATATTTATTCCCACCAATTGTAGGAATTGCCTTTAAATCACAATCATCGGTGTGAATTAAATCAAGAGGTTCAGTTATTCGTTCAACCGATTTGAAAGGTGATCGTGTTAGTTTGGATTCAACACATGTTTCGCATTTAGAATCGGATTCAATGTGGAATGTTGGTGTGCTATTCAATTTAATCAAACGACGCATTGAATTAAAATTTACATGTCCTAGTCTACCATGCCAAACATTTGAAGACTCAAGCATATAAATAGAAGTAGTAGGAGTTTTATTCATTGAATTGTTCACAACCATTACATTCATTTTGAACATACCATTGAGGGCATAGCCCTTTCCTACAAACATTCCACGCCTAGAACGAACAAACTTGTCCGATTCAAACACTAGACGAAATCCAAACTTGTTGAGCATCCATCCCGAGACGAAATTCTTGTGTATGTCTGGCACATACAACACCTTGCTCAACGTGAGGTCCTTCCCCGAAGTCATCCTCAAGATCACATCGCCTTCACCCTTGATGTCGGCAGTAGCTTTATTCCCCATGTAAAGCTTGTCATCACCCGCAAGTTCCTTGAATGTAGAGAAAAGAGCTTTGTCTCCACAAACATGGCGGGTTGCACCAGTGTCAACGAACCATCCAGGTGGGTTGTCGCCCACCATGTTGACTTCATCTTCAACCATAGCACCTTGCTCAGTTATCATTGATACGAGAGGCATGCCATCCTCATCCACCATATGCGCGCGCTCACGCTTAGGCTTCTTGCATTGTTGGCGCGGTAGCCTGTCTCTTGACAGTTATAACAAATACCAGAAAAAGGCGCAGGCTTCTTTTTCACAGCCCCCTTTTTAGGTCCAAGATCCACCTTCGCTTTCCCTTTGTCCTTTTTCCCCTTATTCTTGTTGCCCTTGGAGGATTGCCCAACTTCCACAACATTAGCCTTAGCCGAAGCTTGAACAAGGCTACCTTTTGAGCAATTCTATTGTCCTCTTCAATCCGAAGACGAACAACAAGTTCCTCCACAGTCATCTCCTTTCGTTTATGCTTAAGATAATTCTTAAAGTCAGTCCACGAAGGAGGTAACTTTTCAATCATTGTTGCCAATTGAAATGTCTCACTAAGTATCATGCCCTCCGCGTAGATTTCATGAAGTATAATTTGTAATTCTTGGACTTGGTTCATGACCATTTTAGAGTCAAGCATTTTGTAGTCCAAGAAGCGGGCTACAACGAATTTCTTCGTTCCAGCATCCTCTGCTTTATACTTCTTGTCTAAAGACTCCCATAATTCTTTGGCAGTCTTTATTGTATAATAAACATTATACAAACCATCTACTGGGCTGTTTAACACATAGTTACGACACAAGAAATCCGAATGCTTCCAAGCATCTAACGCACTCTGAAATTGAACGTCGTTCTTCCCTTCCGTAGGTTGGGGAGCGGATTCCGTTAAGAACCTCGCAAGGTTCAAGGTGGTCAAGTAGAAGAACATCTTCTGTTTCCACCTCTTGAAGTGCAAGCCCGAAAACTTTTCGGTTTTTCAGCATGATTTGCTACAGTGGACGCTCCCACTGTGTTGGTAGGCAAAGGGGTACAAAGAACAGCTTGGTTCACATTGTTGTTGTTGTCACTAGTCGACATTCTGAAAATGTTAACCAAAAACACGTTACTATTTTCAGTTTATAAAAACTCTACACGTTTATATATAAAAAAATGTCAACTTGTAGGACAAAATGATAACAAACTGTGGCTTCTAAGTCCAACTTTAAAGTCCAACAGAAAGTTTTTTATTTCGTTTTTAGACAAAGGTTTTAGATGTAACCGAAATGTTTTCTAACAAAATAACCAACCGTAGGCTTCTAAGTCCAACTTTGAAGACCGAACAGTAAGTTATAATGATTCGAAAAACCAAAAAATCTGTTTTTAAAACACAAACTAAGTGAGACAAAACTGGTTTGAATCACAATTAGAATGGTTTTTATTATACACGAACGGTGTTTTAAAAATTTGTTTTAAGATTGTAGGAACCGCTCGTATATAAAATAAATAAACAAAATAAATATTACGATTACAACTAAATAAATAAATGAATGCAGAAATTAAATACAATTACAACTTAAAGAAACAAAATACAAGAAAGGAGTAGAAGCAGAAAATTGTAAAAGCTGAGGATCGTGTTGAACACGGGGCCCTTAAAACAAATTCCGAGTCTATTATCAAAACTCGTTTTGTTTCCCATGGTACAACAGCCGGAACAGCAAGAGTGCCGCCAGAATTGGCTCTGACCCGAAATGTACCTGAACAGCAGGAAGAAACAGGAACAGAATGCTGTAGAAGACAAGAGAGGTGAATATTTCAAAACAGTGTGTAAAGGTGTGTCTCAACCAATGGTCTCCTTTGGTATTTATAGAGTCCAGTCTTCAATCAGTTTCGGAAAGCATTAAAAACGAAAATTAAATGTCATTGAACATCTTCAATGGAATTTATTACGTTCTTAAAGTTTCAGACGAAACTGTTTGACTTGACTGTTACACTTCTGATCTGGTGCTGCTGAGGAGCTGGAGTCTCCGCGCGCGCGTCAACCTGCGCTATTGCGGAGAACGTCTTTTACGTTCTACGTCACTCGAGCGCCTGCGCGGAAACATCCACACAGACCAGGGCGCTACCTGGTGCTCAGCTCGTACTCGCGCGCATCACCTGCCACTGGTCCTATGCACAGCGCCACGATCCTGTGTTCAAAAATACTAAGGCGGCTCTCAAGCGGCTCGCGGTGATGCGAAGTGCAAAGTGCGCCATCAAAGCGCCACATTGCGCCCATCGCCCACGCCACGCGCGTGTGCGAGTGCGTGTGCGAGTGCGAGTTAGGGTGCTCCGCACCCTTCGCGAGTTCCACAGTGTGAGATCCCATGAAACAATTAGGATGAAGTGTTGCTCCTTATATACCACTTATGGTATCATCACTCCTCCTATGTGGGACAAGTTCCACTTTGTTTCATTTCAGCATCAAGTGCATCATTCACCAATCTTTGAGCATCGATACCTCATTCATCTTAGCTCCGTTTTGGACATGGTTTGGTTCGTTGCGAAGCTCTCACGACATAGAACATAAACCAACAAAAAAATATATAAATAAACATCTGTTTCAAATATATATTTTAGTCCAAAGTTAGGAAAAACTCATTTTCCTATATTTTGTGAAAATAGCATTTTCACTAAATTTCCAACAGTGTGCCCCCTTCTCCCCCAACTCTCCCAAGTGTCACATCAGCGTCACATCACTTCCCACATTTTTTCCTCTAAAGTTTGGAAATGCCTTCCCCCAATTCCCTCTTCCTTTTTTTTGTTTTGGTTTAATATATATATATATATATATAAAATTGGCCAATCAAAATCATCGGTGGCCACGGGCTTTTTCCACCGGTTTCCCCGAAAAAAACGGGGGGGGGGGGGGGTTGTTTCGTTTCTTCCCCGACACCCCATCACACCCCCGAAGACCTCCCCCGATGGCACACCGACTAGTGGTCATTCCTTTTTGCAATGACAATGATGTCGTCCCACCACCTTATTTTCTAGATTTAAGAAGTCCGGTATCCACTCGCCAGCTGCGAGTGCCCACGGATTCGCATTCATTGCCTGTTGTTGAGCAGCTAGCACCCACGGATTGATTCCGGCAACATTCGCTTGCATTTGAGATTGCTGCATCCGTTGCGTGTTGCGTTCTGCTGAGAACTGCCAAGGGTTCGTGGGTACGTTATTTTGATTGTTCATTTGTTGGTTATACTAAGGTCTTGGTTGAGTCAGATGTCCCCAAGGGTTCGCCATACTGTTAACGTTCAGTTTCAGAACCCTATTGGCGATTAGGGTTACAATTTCTAGTTATATAGGCGATTGGGGAAGTTTAACATGTGATTACGCGTAATTGCTAGTGAACAGTGACGCGATTAGGGGTCTAGGGGCGATTAGGGTTTAGGTAGGACGATTAGGGCCAATCGCTAGACTGTATATGCGATTGTGTCCTAATCGTGTACTGTAGCAAGCGAATGAGCTCTAATCGTGTACTGTAGCAGGCGAATGAGAGCTAATCGCGTGATAACCCTAATCGTATGAAATTTGCATGTGATTAGGTCTGCGTAATCGCCTGATCTGATCTGCAGCCGCACTTTAGCTCAAAAATCACCTATTTTGCCTCAAAATCTTATCTAAAACATTGTGTTTTGATCCTAACTGATTAGACAAGTTACCAAAACAGTTTTAGAACAAAACCAGATAAAAAACACACGTTTTTAACCGTAAACAAGCACTAAGATTTTGAAAAATATGGGTTTTTGATAAAAACTCAAAGTTTCAAAGTTCAAACAAGTTTTTGATCAAAAATCTCAACTTTTACACCAAAAACTACCTGTTTTCACTCGTTTTTGTTATTAAAACACCCGTGATTAGAGCCTCGGCTCTGATACCACTTGTTAGGACCGACGAACGCGTAATCCGACAATCACGGGGTTTATACTCGAGGTGCGGAATCCATCGAATATGCTTTAATAACTGATACGAGATTGAAACTAAGATAAACGAGTAGTTACAATACACAAACGGGTCAAAAGATTAACTTTTATATCATTAAAACAGAGCGCAGGTGTACAATGATCAAACCAAGCAATCTCAGACCAGGGGAGGGTGTTTGGAGAGTGTGTGTGGCAAAAACTGAGCTCTTGGGTTGAGAATAGGCCTATTTATACCTCCCGGGTACGTACAGCAGATCACAAGCGATTAGGGAGGCTGCTATAGGCGATTAGCCCATCGCCTATAGGCAGCTCTCCAATCGCGTGAACAGTAGCTAGGATAGGGCCCAATCGCATGCTACTTTCCTGTAATCGCCTATAGCCTCTCTAACACCCCAAAACGCGTATAAACGCCTCCAAACACCCCGAAATACGTCGAAACATCCTATATACTAGCCTAGGAACATCATGTACTAACAATATCAATTAGTTAACCCTTTTGTTATCAAGAAGGGTTTACCTTAGTTTATCCTTTTCTTTTATAAAGAAAAAAGACATGATAGACCGTTAGAACATTGTTGTAAGGTAAACTGAAAATTACGGTTCGCGAATGTAATAGTGAATTTACAGTTACATATATGTGCTTCCCAGGGACGAAGGATAAGAAGGGCCAGGGGTGGCTTGGCCCCTGTTTTCTGGCGTAGTGGTAGAAATTTATGATTTTCATAGGTAAATTGAGTCCAGGTTGAGTCCGGTCCCACCGATTTTCCACTACCGATCGAAAAAAATTGAGTTCGGCCTCCACCGATTCCGAAACCAAGCTTCGCCACTGGTACTTCCTGGAACTCATTGTGTGAATTAGTTATTACTTTAGAATTTTGTATTATCATTCTATCAAAACTATTTAATCGTTTTCTTAAGTCTTCGGTAAGGGTACAACCTGACTGAACTTACCCAACACATGATCGTAGTAAAAAAAAACAGTTCTTAAAATTATTTTCAAATTTTGGGGACTTTTTTTTAAGAGGGGAAGAATTGTAATACCCGGAATTTCTTTTATTATTGATAACGAACATTTTAAAATTAGTCAAAACTTAATAGCGGTGGTTAACATTTATCTACTGTATATATACATACTAGGTGAAATCCCGTGCGATGCACGGGAAGACTATATCATTTTTAAGGTCTGTTTACTAAATACCAAATCAAGAAGTCAAGCATCTGTTGCAAGCGAAGTCTGTTTACTAAGGTCTGTTTCAGAGCAGTGGGTCTGTTAAGAAAATCTGTCTGAAACAGATGTTGCTTTAAATAGATGTTGCTTCAACAGTTTGCTTCAAACAACTATTGCAAGCAAACTGTTGAAGCATCATCTGTTTGAAGCAACAGCCGTTTCAGACAAATTTTTTTAACAAACCCACTGCTCTGGAACAGACCTTAGTAAACAGACTTAGATTGCAACAGATGGTTTACTTCTTGATTTAAAAAGATAATAAAACGCTCGTTTTTTTCCGTTTTTTGTATAGCACTATGGTACTCGTTGGAAAGATAATAAAACGCTCGTTAATTTGTGCAATTTTTTTTTTAAAAAAATGACATTTAAAAAAGTTAGTAACGTTTAAAAATCATGGGGGAAGTGCATGTGCTATGCACATGAGATAGAAAAAAAAATTCAATTGTAGATGTGCCGGCTTAATGAGAGCTTCAATAAAATTGAAGCTGGACTATAGATGTGATATGTGGCTTAATGAGAACTTGAATAAAATTGAACTTGTATTAATCAATTGACAAGTGTTCAAATGAGCGGGAAAAACAAAAACTATGCTCCCATATGATGACATGTGTCCCAATTTGCTTTCATTTATATGTTGTAGTAGATGCAACACAGCTGATCATGGAAAAGAAAAGGAAGTTCCATTAAGTTACTTCAGTAAACGAATTCCAATATAATATATACATATATATTATTACATACAATTGTAAATAGCTAAATAAATATGGGGAAGTTACTGAAATAAGAAAACAAAGAATAAATTTAGAAAAACCTTGCCCATCAAGTTAGGAACAGGTTAGCTTTGACCCAAAGTTTTGAAACATCGCTAGGCTATCATCTGTACATATCTCTTCTACCTTAGTTGCAAAGAAAATTCACCTATAAAAGGGCATGACCCAAGATCATAACTCTTCACACCTTCCAGCAATAAAATCCAACGACGGTCCGAGTCTCCGACGAACCTGGCTGTTTTCCCGCGAGTGTTGGAGAAGACAAAGTATGCACAGGGATTTGTTGATTTTCTAGACGTAAACTTGTATCTCAATTTTTGTGATCATTGTTTAAGGTACGGATCCTTATCTCACTCCTTGTTGCTTTCATATTCAGTTTATATATATATATATATATATGGTGGGGTTCCTGTACAAAATGCATTTTTCGTACAAAGTGTGAGAAGTCTATCTAAGTATTGTGTTTTAAATTTTAGGCATGATGTTTTATGTTCCTTAGGCATAGTATTATATAGAAAAACAGACAAATTAACAATTTAAAACACTAATTAATGTATTCTCAACATGCAATCTAAAACACCCTATGAAGAAAGTAATCAGTGTGTTTTAAATTTAATGTCTGTAATACGTTTGATTGTGTTTTAAATTGTAACGTTTGATGCTTTTCTATATAAATCAATGCAAAAGGAATCAAAAACATTATAGCCAAACTTTAAAACACAATAACTATATAGACTTCTCACACTTTGTACGAAAAATGTACTTTGTATAGGAACCTATATATATATATATATATATATATGTGATTTAGTTCAAATAAAAACCTTTTCCCAATTTGAGAACTGTGAGAACCATTCTAGACCACAAATTTCTCTAAGGCTTTTTTTTTGCTTTAATCGCACATTTTTATGCAGATTTTTTTTTGTATTTTTTTTAAATATTCACATGTGTATAATTGCATTATACACATATGTATAAATGAAAAAAAATAAAAAAAAATTCGTTGCATAAAAATGTACGATTAAAGCAAAAACAAATTGTCTTTATATGAAATGTGTGGCCCGGAATGGTTCTCTCAGTTCTCCAATAGGGGTTGGTTCTCTTAGGATCCCTACCCTATATATATATATATATATATATATATATATATAGGATAAGGTTCTTGTAGGAATATTATTTTGTGGGAGAAGTGTAGGAAGGATTAAGAATTTACATGTAGGCATCATGCTTTTTATTTTGGAATGGTGTATTGGGTTGTTTTGACTTGAAAAACACTTAACACAACAATATGCAAAAATTTAAAACACAATCCAATGTATTATAGTCATTAAATTTAAATTACAGATAAAACACCCTAGTAATTACTTAAAATACTCTGCTTAAAACACCCTATTAATTACTTAAAACACTCTGCTTAAAATACATTGTTTTCGGTTATTAATTTGTTATGTTTGGTGTTTTTCTAAGCAAAACAATTCAACTCATCATGAATACGTCAAAAAACATATGCATACATATCAATTTTTAATCTTTCCTACACTTCTCACACAAACTAATATTCCTATAGGATCCGCTACCTATATATGTGTATATATATGTATATATATATATATATATATATTGGAAACCCTTGTTATAGTGAAAACACTAGAAACTCTAAGTTCCCGAGCTTTTTTTATATCAAAATTTTAGGGTATGTAATATACATAATTTTAAGAATTTTTAAGCCAAAAAAAAGGTCTGAAGTTTTTTTTAAAAAAAAAATAAATAAGTTTTTAGGTAACACATGTTAATTTAGAACATGTGTTACCCGAAAACTTATTTTTTTTTTTAAAAAGTGCTCGGCGCTTTTTTGGTTTTTTTTTTTGCTCAAAATGCTTAAAATCATGCATATTACATGCCCTAATATTTTCAGACCCTAAAAATCTCGGGTAGTCGGAGTTTCCAAAGTTTTCGCTATAACAAAGTTTTTCTCGGGATCCTAACCATATATATATATATATATATATATATATATATATATATATATATATATATATATATATATATAAACCCATTAATATCATATATCTTTGATAACTCCTCACGTCTTTAAAGCATCAATTCATTTGGTTGTCTGTTCATTCCATGTTCTTGTTATAATATTGAATTTATCAATGTTATCATGCGATATGATTAAGTTAGTCGTACGTATTATCGCATGTTCCTGATAAAAGTTTCATGTTGATAAGATATATATATGTTATTATGGTTACGGAATTATTTGAATAAGACCATTTGTACTCTTAAACCATGAGTTCCACTTCTTGTGGAGTGTCCCACGAGCATGTTGTTGCGGAATCGACAACATGTGCACCACCCGTGACTGTGAGATCAGTTCACGGCGTCTCTTAAGTACAAGTGTGGTACATATGGCTATTTGGAGGCGTATGGATCGATCCTAGTATTTATGTTATGGAGGTGGACAACGGTTATGCCAACTCCCCGTCTTGTGTGATAAGTATGCAGGAATAGCTACTTGTGTATTATCACGTTTCATGTTTAGCTCATGGGTTCATCCGCATGGTACTATTTTGTAATTATATTAAGTTACTCCGCATCGTATCATTTTATACGTTACGTCTTGATCGTGTCTCAGTTAATATTTATTTCTTGTTTGTTATTTCGAGCCTATTATTCCGTAATGAGCATTCGGCTCATTCCGTAAAAAAAAATTTGTATTCACAGGTTTACAGGTTACCTTGGGTGGGATAAAGAAAGAGAAAATAAAGCTTAGGAATAAATCTGAGGATGGATAAAGGCATTTAACGGTGTTAGTTAGTATTTCAAATCTTAAGTTAGTTTGTCTAATGTTGTATAGCTTTTGACAAATAAATAAATGGAATTATGTCTTTTTAAACCAATGCTATTGGGACACGACAGCCCATCCGAGTTGGGCTGTTATAGTTATGGTATCAGAGCGAAGGCTCTTTCCTGTAGAAAACTTAAACATAAGTTAAGGCCTGTGAGGTAATGAGTAGACATGGAGTTAGGATTCCTCGATCTAATCAGTCTTCATGTTGATCATTTTGTGATTTTCGAGTCCACCTGCTAGAAGCCTTTTCGTCTCGGTTACCTTTATCGCTATTCTTTTTACTTTAGATATTTAGAAAGAGTTATGATCTTCGCAGGCGGAAAGTATGGATTGAACAAAACTCATCCTATGGCTTTTTCTTAATGCACACACAACACAATATATTGCACAAGAACTATATGTATCAGTAAATTTAATATCTCTTAGTTAACCCTTTTGTTATCAATTAGGGACTCCGTCAAATCCCCAGTGTTCGTTTACCTTAGTTTATCCTTTTCTTTTATAAAGAAAAAGACATGATGGACCGTTAGAACATTGTTGTAAGGTAAATTGAAAATTACAGTTCGCGAACGTAATAGTGAATTTACAGTTACATATGTGCTTCTTGGAACTCATTGTGTGAATTAGTTATTACTTTAGAATTTTGTATTATGTATCATTCTATCAAAACTATTTAATCGTTTTCTTAAGTCCTCGGTAAGGGTACAACCTGACTACACTTACCCAACACATGATTGTAGTAAAACAAATTCAGTTCTTAAAATTATTTTCAAATTTTGAGGATAAATTGTTTTTAAGAGGGGAAGAATTGTAATAAAAATGAAATTGTTACTAATAAATGAAAAATCGAATAAATAGTTAAGAAAAAATTAAATAAATAAGAGGGATATGAAATAATTATGATTTGATATTTTTATTTAATAGGGAAATGAAAAGTTAGTCAGAGGAACTTCAAATGACCAGGAATTATTTATTATATAATAATAGATATAAAGATAAAGAAAAGATAAACATAAAAATATTAATCTAACATATCTGAAATTTTAAAATAATAGTTATTTATGAAATAGTTATCTTTATTTAAAAGAAATAATTATCCATAATTAAATAGGAGAGAGAGGCAGAAAAACATATTAGTACATTTTTGTAATATGTCCTTAGCCTAGCATAGTTGATTATTAGTTGTTTGTATGTTGTTTATTGCTCGTTTTAATGTAAGGGTATTTTGGACTTTCTGTTTATAACAAAGAGCTTCTCATACACGAAGGGCTAATCCCTTCATGTGAAAGTTCAGGCGAAGGGGTCGGCGAAGGGACGACCCCTTCGCCTGGACCTCTTCGTGTGTCTCTGATCCCTTCGTTTATAAGGCCTGGACTAAGGGCAGGGCCTATATAAAGAGAATGTTGACATGAAACTCACAACTCTTGTCATTTTCACTCGGTCCTAACGGAACGTTGGTTAGGAATTTAAGGTTTCATGATTGGATCTTGTTTGTAAACACTTGAGCTCTATTTTATTAAAAAGATAATTATTTAACCAAATCTTTTACTTGTTTTTGCATCCATAAATTATTCTAAACTTGTTCTCGATTGTTACCAAGCACAAACCAAGGATTCCACACTTGGATTTTTGCTAAGCCGGTGGTATTACGGATTCGGGCCTATAAAACAAATTAGATGCCTCTATTGAATGACACGTGTCCCCTACTTGATTTCTTTTTTATATAGTACAGATAATATTGGAATAAATATAACTAAAATAGTATATGCATTATGCTATATATAAAAATTATATTCATAAATATATAACTATAAACTTATATAAATTAAGTAAAAATAACAATCAAGCTGTGTTAAATGTTTAAAAATAAAACTTGAAACGAATCAAGATCAACTCACATAACTTATTAGCTTGTACAAGTGACACATGGCGTTTCACAACCCCCCCCCCCCTATATCCCACAAGTGACGCATGGCGCTTCACCCCCCCCCCCCCTCTTTTCCCCCTCCACTCCGTATAGTCTTATTGGTAACTCTCTATCTCACTCTCTCTCCCTCTCCCTCCCGTGTTGCATATCAATTTCCAACCAAGATTCCGTTGCAGAAGCTTCAGGCTACCATTCATTCTTTTCCCTTGCGCTTGCTAATATTAATATAACATAAATTTTGCTAAGTTTGCAAAACATACTACTTGCAGTTTGCCCAAGTTTTGCTGGTTATTCAGTTGATAAAATGCGCGATCAACGTCGGAATTGTCTAAGTCTTGTATAACAACACTGAATCAGAAAAATCGTGAATTTAGGTCTCAAAAAGTTTTTTCATGTTTTTTTGTATCTTTTTCATTCTTGTTATAGTTTGTATTTTGTAGTAATCGTTTAGTGGGTACTAAAGTTTTTATCATTATATATACATGGTTTTATATGCAAAAATGGGGAATATGTAAATGAGGGAGGTTCCATGATTGCTTGAAGTTCTCAGCAAAGAATTACTTGGCTTTATATGCAACATAGGGAATATAGTTTTTGTCTTCAAAAAATAAACACATTAGTAGTAAAATGATATTCTCTCTATCCCTACGGATGAGGGTAAGATTTGCCTACATCTCACCCTCCCCAGATCGACCTATCAATAGTTTTTCTATTTGTGGGATTTAATGGGTATGGTTGTTGTTGTAGTAAAATGATATTAGTATAAAAAGTATTCTACTACATGATCATTAAATTGAATATAGCTTATTGGTACACAAATAAAATTTTCTTTACCCGTGTGTGTGTGTGTATATAGGTATGGTAGTGATATAAGAAATATTATGATTGACACTATCAAATGAGAGGGGAGGTGCATATTTATAATAAACTTTACAAACAATTACTCCTATAATTTAGGAGATACAACAATGAAAAGACACATGACAATAATACACATTATTAGCTAATACCCCCTTCAATTGGAATGGTGGCAACCCAAGACGTAACATCACATAAAACTGTTCGAATTGCGCACGCGGAAGATTTTTGATGAAGATATCCTCCACCTAAAGATTGGTCGAAACAAACTTGATATAAAGCTTTCGTGAATGAACAAGTTCCCGAATGAAATGATAATCCAAGTCAATATGTTTTGCTTGTTGTGAGAGACCGGATTATGAGACATGAACAAGGCACTTTTGCTATCATAGAGCAAAGTAGGCTGATCAGGAGGCAAGGCATGAAGTTCTATAAAAAGATGAGTAAACCAGACGATTTCAGCCGCAGTGTTCGCCATTTCCATATACTCAGATTCACAACTATAACGAGAAACTGTAGGTAGTTTCTTAGCGCTCCAAGAGACAAGATTACCACCTAAAAATATAGAGTACCCATAAGTGGATCGATGAGTATCTAAACAGCGAGCCCAATCAGCATCTAAGTAGCCAAGGATGGAGGACGTATGAGGCCGATTATAGGTTAAACCAAGGGAAAGAATACCTTTGACATAACGAAGAATCCATTTAACAGCCTGAAAGTGAGTAACTGTAGGAGCATGTAATAACTGATAGACTTTATTAACAGCATAAGACAAGTCAGGACGAGTGATAGTCAAATATTGCAAAGCTCCAACAAAAGACCGGTAAGCCGTAGGATCAGTGCAAGGCGGTCCATCAATAGTAAATAATTCATGAGGAGCAAAAGGAGTGCTAACAGGTTTGGCATCTAACATACCGGCCCGCATAAGAATGTCCTGAGCATACTTAGACTGAGTAAGAAATAAGCCCGTGTCAGTGTAGGCAACATCAAGACCCAAGAAATAATTCAGAGCACCTAGATCTTTAATCGCAAACTCGTGATTAAGACGAGCGATAAAGGCATTAATATCCGATTCATTGTTTCTAGTAAGAATTAAATCATCAACATAGACGAGTAAGTGGATGAGGCAAGAACCATTCTTGTAGACAAACAAAGAGGTGTCGGTCCTACTGCAAATGAACCCAAAGGAGGCAAGACAGGTACTTAGGCGTTGAAACCACGCACGAGGATCCTGTTTAAGACCATACAAGGCCATAGAGAGTTTGCACACATGATTTGGAAAACGAGAATCAGTGAACCCAGGTGGTTGCTCCATATAAACAGTCTCAGTGAGATTACCATTTAAGAAGTCATTTTTAACATCCAACTGATGGAGTTGCCATTGATTTAAAACAGCAAGCGAAAGAACAATATGAACCGTCGATGCCTTAACAACCGGGTTGAACGTATGATAATAGTCATGGCCAGGAATCTTATCGAGTAAAGCCTTGTGCAACAAAGCGAGCCTTATAACGTTCACTGCTGCCATCAGAGTGATACTTAATACGATAGACCCACTTTGAACCAACAATATTAGTAGATGACGGGTGAGGAACAAGAGTCCATGTATGATTATGATGAAGTGCATCAAGCTCTTCATGCATAGCAGCAAGCCATTTAGGGTCTTTGACAACAGTCTTGAAGCCGCGAGGTTCAGTGGCCGAAGCAAGAGCAACATGAAGCGCATGCGTAGCGAGATAAGCAAGATCCGCTTGATGCTTTGGCTTAAAAATACCTGCCTTAGAATAAGATTGCATAGGATGGACCGAAGTAGATTGGTCCAAGGCAGAAGCAGCAGCATGTTTAGTAGAAGTGTCTGTGGCTGGACCAGGAACCGGAGCCGATTGTTGGGCCGGCTGTTGGGCCAGAATGAAAGAAGCAGGAGGCTCGGGCTTCGTCTGATGAGGCTGAGTAGTGGACTTAGCAAGCGGCTGCTGAACCGAATTAGGTGGGCAGAAAAATAAATGATTGCGGACCAGTAGGATTCGACCCAGTAGTAATCGGCACAGTAGGAGGTGGAGGAGTTGGCCAAAGATGGGCAACTACAGATACAAAGGAAGGCTCATCAAGATATGTGGTAACATCCAAATACGAGAGATTAAGACCCTTTGAGGAATCAGCAAAAGGAAAAATCGTCTCATTAAAGCGTGCATGTCGAGAATCTTTTCTCGAAGTAGATAGATCAAGACATTGATATTCCTTATGTTGCGGACTATAGCCAATGAAGACACAAGATACGCTTGGAGGTTCAAGTTTATGCTTGCTGTAATAACGAAGATAAGGAAACACCTAACAACTGTATGCACGAAAATTATCATATTGTGGATGCTGCTGAAATAACAACTTGTAAGGCGACTTATTTTCCAATAAAGGAGTTGGTAGACGGTTGATAATATATGTAGCAGAGGTAAATGCATAAACCCAATAAGTAGCAGGAATATGAGCATTAAATAGCATTGCCAATCCAGTTTCTACAATATGATGATGTTTCCTCTCAGCACGTTTTTCTAAGGTGTATAAGGACATGCGAAACGATGAAAAGTGTCATTGTCCTAAAAAAATTTACGAACCGTGTGATTAACAAATTCAGTGCCTCCATCACTTTGAAAAATCTTGACCTTTCGCGAACACTGTGTCTTAACAAGATTGAGAAAAAGTGGCAAAACATAATTGAAATATGTTTTTTGCTTTGAGAGGGCACAACCATGTAAATCGTGAGAAATCATCAATAAATGCAACATAATAACGATATCCATCTTTACAACAAATAGGTGTAGGACCCACAAATCACAGTGAATCAAATCCAATGGTAAAGAAGCACGTTTTAAATTAACATCAAAAGATAATCATTGTCCTTTTGCAAGTTGACAAGGAGTACAAAGTATAGGTTTTGGTAACAATGAAGTAACATTCAATAAACCTAACTTATTCAATAAAGAAATAATACTAAAAGCAACATGTCCTAAGCGGGCCTGCCATAACTCGTAGGAGGCTTTATTAGAACGTTCACGAGAGGCAACAAAAGCTTGTGGGGAGTCCTTTAGCACGTACCAACCGTCTTTACGGGTGCCTTCAACGAGTACCTGCTTGTTTGCCCCATCCTGAATATGAATATAAGAGTCCGAAAATAAAATATCTACCATATGATCGTTAGTTAACTTGCTAATAGACAACAACTTTTTGGTAAGACTAGGAACCACAAGAACATTACGAAGAGTAATGTTGCGAGCGATTGTAGACGTCCCTGTATGAGGGATAGGAAGTGTCTTACCATTACCAAAAACAACACAATTATTACCTTTGCAAGGAGTCAAATTGTGGACCGTATATGTGGGAGGAACCATGTAGTCTGTGGCTCCAGAGTGAGCATGCCAGTTAGGAGAATTATCATTCACATGATATTGAGCATGGAAGGCCTTCACCAAAGACTCGTCTGAAGGGGCTTGAGAGGCAAACAAATGAAGTTGCAGACAGGCGCCGGCTTAATGGCCATTTGTACGACAAAGATGACACTGTGGTGGTCGGCGCTGCTGCTATCCACGACCATGGTCGCAGGAAGACCCACGACCAGAAGAGTATGAGCCACTGCCAGAGGCAGAACTGCGCGAAGATCCACGGGTCTGCGGTGCATTAAACGCAATAGTAGGAATTTCAGATCCATGCAAAGACTCTATAAATAACTCCTGACTTTCGGTTTGAGCCACAAGATCATAGAACGATGGACGAGTTAGGGCCATACAAATAATAGTAGAATAAACTTCATAGGCCAGACCAAGACCAGAAAGATACCAATGTAAACGGTCCATCTCTTCAGTCGAATGACCAATAGCTGCAAGCTGATCACACATAGTTTTAAAACGACGAGAAAATTCAGTAATTGAGGATGTAGCCTTTTTATTAAATGAAGAGAATCACGTAACGAGTGGACTCGTTCGACCGAAGCGTTGCTGTAGGCTTGTTCAAGTGTCCTTCATATTGCAGAAGCACCTTTGAGACCTAATACTTCGACTGCCGCTTCCTCTGTGAGAGGGGACTTGATCAATATAACCGCATTTTGATCTTTATCATTCCAGGAGGCGGCATCTGGGTTTGGAAGAGACTTGCCATCAACAGTAATCAAGGCTGGAGGCGGTGAAGCATTGGCTCAAACATGGGCCGATAACTTATGAAACTCGAGAACTAAAAGCATTTGTTCTTGCCAAACAAGGTAGTTAGATGAGGAAAGTTTCATGTGCACCATGTGGTTAAAATCAGTCATGGAGAAAAGGGTTTCGGAAGGTGCAGAAGAGGAAGCCATCAGGTAACAGGATCGAAGAAGAAGAAGAAGAAGAAGAAGAAGACTAGAGGGGCGACGACTAGGACAAGATTAGGGTTATGATAGGAGAGGAGGGAGATAATGGCTGATACCATATAAGAAATATTATGATTGACCTCATCAATTGAATAAGGAGAGGTGTATATTTATAACATAGTTGTAAAATCCATCGCCTCTTGCGCCTAGGCCCATTTTTCCGGCGAGGTGAGACAATTGCGCCTTAAGTCGAAGCAATTGCGCTTTAATTCTCCAGGTGACGGTTTAGGTGTAGATTCTTGCGAGATTCTCAAATTCCGGAGAGTTTCTAGCCAAATTCTCTAAATTACAGCCAGATGTCTACTTTTTTTCTAAAAAAACTACTTGTATACACTAATATTTTACATTTTTAATACTAAGTAGATGATATTAAATGTTATGTAACAGCTTTTGTTTATTTTATTTGGATAATAGTATTGTTTTTCAATACATAATATATTTTTATTTTTTTCATTGTTCGCTTTTGTTTATTTTATTTGGATAATTGTATTATTTTTCAATATATAATATATTGTTAATTTTTTTCTTTGTTCGCTTTTTTTTTTATCTCAGTCCCTCTTTTTTTTCTGCTTTGCGCCTAGACCCTAGGCGAGTCCTTTGAGCCTTGAGTGCGCCTAGCGCATTTGATAACTCTGATATATAATAAACTTTACAAACAATCACTCCTATAATTTAGGAGATACAATAATGAAAAGATACATGACAATAATACATATTATTAGATAATAAGTGAACTATGTGTTTTATATGTGAAATTGCAGTTAAAAACAGCTTGGCTAGATGGGTAAGACGGTTGATCTTTATGGATTCCCTTATTTAGTAGCTGCAGAGGAAGTTAAAGAATTTCTGGAGGGTTATACTGGTGCAGGAAGTATTGAGGCTTTAGAGGTTAGACAAAAAAATCCGCGTGATAGAGCTTCTGCTAGAGTCCAGTTTACAAAACAAGATCACGCGGAATACATAATGGATCTGGCTAACATTAAGCACCTATGGTATGGTAGATCGTATTTGAAGGCTTATGAAAAGAATTTTGATCTTGTAAGGCAGCCTAGGCAATTTGCATTCGAAATGGAACATGCAACTCTTCATTTTGGTTGCCAGGTGTCAACGGAGAGTTTGTCGGTTCTCTGTGAAATGAAAAATGCATCAGTGAAATTTGAGTTTGGACTAAGAAAGTTATACTTCGGTGTTCCATGGTCCATAACGAGTTACAAGCTGCAACTCGCGTATGAGAATATTTGGCAACTTCAACTACACCGCCCACGTCGCGTGACTGCAAGGTTTCTTGTTATTCAGGTTAGTTTGATTGAGCTAATATGTACTTGAGAGTAATCGTAGTATGGATTTTTGGATATAGATTCAGTCAAAGAGTTCATTTTGCATGTTTTCTGTTTAGTTTTTAACTTAAATAATCGCATATTTTATTTTGCAGCTATATGGTGCCCCTAGAATTTATCATAAAGTTGAAGACAACCCTTATAAGTTTTATAGGGAACATTCGGATGATAAGTGGGTTAGGGCAACAGACTTCACTCCATCTTTTGCCATTGGACAGTCATCTCATCTATGCTTAGAACTTCCACACGATGTTGAACTACCAGATCTTGCTTACAATTTCCCATATTATAAAGAAAGTAACCACCCATTTAACTTGGTGACAGGTCATAGTTTCTCTAAAACGATGGATCTAGTCCCTATAGTTGGTCCCACTGGAGGTTATAATCTGCCGTTTAATATAGTGTTTAAGATTTGTGCATTGGTTCAACATGGTTGCATTCCGGGACCTGTCCTTGATGCTGATTTCTATTCATTGTTGGATCCTCAAATACATGAAATTGAATCAATTGAATATGTTATGGAGAAGCTTTATTTGTTAAAAGATTGTTGTTATGATCCGGTAAGGTTTATAACTGAAGAATATCGAAAAAACAAAAAGTTAAGGTCGCGTGCAATCTCATTGGACACTGGTCTTGTACACGTTAGGAGAGTTCAAGTTACACCATCAAAAGTGTACTTCTGGGGGCCAGAGGCCAATGTGTCCAATCGGGTTCTACGCCACTTTGCAAAATATATTGATAATTTTCTTCGTGTTTCGTTTGTTGATGAGGAGTTGGAGAAACTTCATTCAACAGAATTATCCTCAAAAGTAAGTCTAAACGGGGAAAATAGAACCGGAATTTATAGGAGAGTTTTGTCAGTTCTTAGGAATGGGATAGTAATTGGCGATAAGAAATTTGAATTTCTTGCTTCCTCTGCGAGCCAGTTACGGGATAATTCCGCGTGGATGTTTGCATCAGCTGGAAGAGTAAATGCTGCTAAAATAAGAAATTGGATGGGTGATTTTAGTAGCATTAGAAATGTTGCAAAATATGCTGCTAGACTTGGTCAATCATTCGGTTCATCAAAAGAGAGTTTAAGTGTTGCAAGGTATGAAGTTGAAGAAATTCCCGATATAGAAACCGTAAGTTCTGGTATTAAATATGTTTTTTCTGATGGAATTGGGAAAATATCTGCTGAATTTGCTCAAAGCGTTTCAAGAAAATGTGGCTATGATTTCGTTCCATCTGCTTTTCAAATCCGATACGCAGGGTACAAAGGTGTTGTGGCTGTGGACCCAACCTCATACATGAAACTTTCATTGAGGAAAAGCATGTGCAAATTTGAATCTGACAACACAAAGTTGGATATTCTTTTGATTAGCAAATATCAGCCGTGCTATTTGAACCGCCAAATCATCACGCTTCTTTCTACCCTCGGGATTTCTGATCACGTCTTCGAAAAAAAGCAAAGGGAAGAAGTATGCTTACTGGATGACATTTTAGTGGAGCCAATGAAGGCAGAAGATGCACTAGATCTAATGTCCCCAGGAGAAAAGACAAACATTATAAAGGACATGCTTTCGTGTGGATATATGCCAAATGCTGAACCGTTTCTGTCAATGATGCTACAAGTTTTTAGTGCAACAAAGCTACTAGAGTTGAGAACTAAAACTCGGATTTTTGTTCCTGAAGGAAGAGTAATGATAGGATGTTTGGATGAAACGCGAACACTGGAATATGGTCAAGTTTTTGCTCAATATTCAAGTGTAGGACGAAGGTTATTGGGTGATGAGTATAGCGGACTCGGCCCATATAAGCCCCAAATTGTTAGAGGGGATGTGGTGGTTGCTAAAAACCCGTGTTTGCATCCAGGAGATGTACGGGTCTTAAATGCTGTTAATGTTCCAGCATTATACCATATGGTGGATTGTGTTGTTTTTCCACAAAAGGGAAACAGGTAAAATATATTGCAGATTTCTTTTTTATTCCGTTTTTATTTTGGAGTGTACTGTAGTGATTTTCTATGTTTATGTTTGGGTTTTCTTGTGCTAACATACATATATTTTAACACTATAGGCCTCATCCAAACGAATGTTCAGGAAGTGATTTAGATGGAGACGGTTACTTTGTCTGTTGGGACCCTGATCTGATTCCACCTCAGCAAATCGAACCAATGGATTATGCTCCAGCTCCGTCTATGCAACTGGATCATGATGTTACTATTGAGGTATAGATGCATTAGTAAATATGTATCATATTTATCAACGGTCGATTTGGCTTTTGTAATGTCCCAAATGAGTCAAAGTAGTAAAAGGAAAAAAAACAGATAAAATGAAAAGTGGTCAAACTGGATGAAAAAAATAACGGTAGTTAAAGGGGTTGTAAATGGGTAGGCAGATTATAAACGTGTTGTAATAAGGTTGTAAAACGGGCATGTGGGTCAAACTTCAAATTATGTACTATGTCATCTTTTTAGTAAACATTACATTTTAAATGGTTTGGCTAGATGGTCCATTCAATTTTATTGCAACCCGTTTATTGAACGGTTACACAACTCAACTCAACTCAACTCAACACAAACACGATTTCTTTATAAACCGGTTTTAGACCGGACAACCAAAACCTGATTTTCGTGTTGGCTTCATGTCAGTGTTGGGAACACCCTATGGATAGATACTTGTTACTTAAATCTCTTTAGATATCTGTTGATTCTATTTTATCTGCTTCAGGAAGTTGAGGAGTTTTTCGCAAACTACATGGTCAATGATAGTTTAGGAATAATTGCAAATGCTCATGTGGTCTTAGCGGACCGGGAACCCAGAAAAGCAATGGCTGAACCCTGTGTAGAGCTTGCAAAGCTCTACTCAGTTGCTGTTGACTTTCCAAAAACTGGTATTCCAGCAGTACTATCATATAATCTTCGGCCCAAAGAATATCCAGATTTCATGGAAAAACTTGGCAAAAGAACCTACGAGTCACAAAACGTGATTGGGAAACTGTTTCGAGAAGTAAAAGACATAGCCCCACAAAACAGCCCAGTTACTCCCTTCACAAAAGATGTGGCCAGGTGGACTTATGATACTGACATGGAAGTGCCTGGCTTTGAGGATTACATTGATGAAGCATTTGATTTCAAAACTAAATATGATCTAGAATTGGGTAGTCTTATGGACTATTACGGGATCAAAACAGAAGGCAAGCTTTTAGCTGGTAGTATATTTAAAATGTCGAGATCTTTTGACCAAAGGGATGATTCTGAAGATGTCAGTTTAGCTGTGAAGTCATTAAGGAAAAAGGCTAGAAATTGGTTCAAAAATGGCAGAGGAGATAGAGATACTGAAGACAATAATGTTTATGCAAAAGCATCTGCATGGTATCATGTCACATACCATCCAGAGTATTGGGGTCGTTACGATGTCGGTTACGATGAGGGTGAGCCACGACATTTTCTAAGTTTCCCATGGTGCGTTCATGACAAACTTATCGAAATAAAGAAACAAAAAGAGAGCATCCGAAGGCATGTTGATATTGACTAGCTATCGCATGTTAGACATTAATTCTTATATCCACATATTATATTATATCATTTATATCCTAAGTATTATCATATCCTAAGTTAGTTAATGGTTATGTTAGTTTGTGAACCGAACCGACACGTCGGTTATAGTCAAGGGTACACACCCTTCATCATGTATAAATAGGGAATACATTGTATCATCATTTCAAATGATTCATTTGTATATATGTATTGATTTCTTAAGTTTCACATATTCTCTCTCAAATCCTTCCCTCATCCGATCATACGGTCCTTCCTTTGGCACCAGAGCATTCAGTTTATCATATACAGTTCCATCAATCACAAAGACACGAAAAAGAAGATTGCAAAGTTCGACCCCTGTTTTATCTGAAACAGAGAATCGATACATCGGTTTTAGAGGACAACGATTCAACATATGTTTCAATAATACTTATGCAGTAAAAGACTAAAATGCCCCTACGGTTATGGTAGTTATTATTGGCGGCAAACACAAAGTCAAACCGGTGGGTCAAAGCATCATAACGGTTCAGAAGTGCAGACACAAGCATTTGAAACATATATATACTAAACTCGAGGCACAATGTTTCGGTTATCAAGATTGTCTCACATACACAATCCTCTTTTCGAAAATCTTCCAGAATTCCGTTGTTTTATTGTTCATTTGTATTGAATCATATCATATTCAATTCTATAATATCATTTATTCCTATTTGTGTCTTCTATAATTGTGTTTATATTATCGAATCCGCTGCAAATCAAGTTCTGGGGCCAACAAATCAAATAATATTTTACAAGTAATATCAATTTAAGTTTGACAATAGTAGTCAAACCAAGTTCCATTAAAAGCGTGGGTAGTTCATATTAGATTTGGACAATAGGGAAAAAAATAAGAACAAAACTCCACAAAAGATGCCCATTAAACCCACAATGTCGAAAGGGGAGACAATCACGAAGGAGACTCTCACCTCAGCCTCCAAACACCGATGTTAACATCTACAAATTACACGATTTGGGTTGTTCGTGTAAAGGCAATATTGAATGCCAACAACCTTTGGGAAGTAGTGGAACCCGCAGAAGGTAAGTCAACGGTAGATGTAAAGAAAGATAGGACAACGATTGTCTATCTATTTCAGGCAATCCCAGAAGATATGGTGATGCAGGTGGCATCACATTCTACAGCAAGAGAAATTTGGGAAGCATTAAAAACAAGATTTATTGGAATTGACCGAGTCTATAAAGCAAGACTTCAATCATTACGCTCAGAATTTGAAATGTTATCAATGAAAGAGACAGAGACCATAGACCAGTTTGCTGGAAGGCTAAGTGCGATTAGTACAAAGTCAAAAACCCTAGGAACGAAAATTGAAGAGTCAGTCTTGGTACAAAAATTGTTGGACTGTGTACCAGAAAGGTTCCTACAGGTTATTGCATCCATAGAACAGTATTAAGATATGGAAACCATGACGCTAGACAAAACGCTTGGAAGACTTAAAGCCTATGAGGAACGCCTTAAGTCAAGAGATGAGAAGAAATATGGACCATCGGGTCAAGAGAAGATGTTATTTACAAGGCAAGATAGAAGACCTTACAGCAATTACAAGAACTACAATCAGAATCGAGGTAGATAGAACTTTAGGAAGTTCAATAAGAGTCAAAGATATGAGAAGAAGAACTTTGACAGAAATGGCAATCAAGATCAAAGAAGTGATAGAATTCCACTAAGAGTCGTTATGACAACAGCAATTACAAGCCCAAGAAAGATGCAAGCAGTATAAGATGTTACAACTGCAATGAATTAGGACATATAGCTTCCAGATGTCCTAAACCTCGAAATAAGCAAGAAGAATCTCACCTAGTAATGGAAGAAGAGGATCCCACATTACTTATGGCAGTTGGTGAAGAGACAAAAGTAGTTCTTGAAGAAAAGAAGATAATATAAGAACGTTATCACAATGAAGAAAATGGAAATGAAGTATGGTATTTAGACAATGGAGCAAGAAATCATATGACAAGAAGACGCTCCTATTTCACAGAGTTAGACGAAAAGATAGCAAGAAGCGTAAAATTTGGAGATGGATCGTGTGGAAACATCAAAGGTAAAGGCTCAATATTATTGGAATGTAACAATGGAGAACAAAGACTAGTCACAAAAGTATACTACATTCCAACACTCCAAAGCAACATCTTATGCCTCGGGCAAGTTACAGAATCAGGTTGCAAAGTAATTATGGAGAATGAACATCTATGGATTTATGACGCCCACAACAACCAATTGATGAAAGTCCCAAGAGCAAAGAATAGACTCTACAAGGTAAAGCTCAGAATAACAAGTCCAATTTGTTTACAAGCTAAAATAGATACACCTGCATGGCTATGGCATGCACGTATGGGACACGTGTACTTTGATTCACTAAGACAATTGAGCACAAAAGGAATGGCACGTGGATTGCCAAAGATTCAGCACCCATCTCAAGTATGTGATGCATGTATTACAGGAAAGCAAAGTAGACTTCCATTTCCCTCTCAAGCAAATTCTAGAGCTACGAGACCTCTAGAATTAGTACATGCAGACTTATGTGGACCGATTACACCCACATCATTAGCAGGCAACAACTATTTCTTCCTAATAGTTGACGATTATTCAAGTTATATGTGGATCTACATGCTTAAGTCAAAAGATCAAGTTAATGAAAATTTCAAGAAGTTTCTAAGCGAAGCTCAAACAGAGACAAGTCACAAGCCCAAAAGATTAAGAACGGATCGTGGAGGAGAGTTAACTTCTAAAGCACTTACCACGTATTGTGAGGACAAAGGAATCCTCAGACAGCTTACAACACCTTACACGCCTCAGCAGAATGGTGTAGTAGAAAGGAAAATCGTTCAGTAATGAGTATGACAAGAAGCATGTTAAAGTCTATGAACCACAAAACTTATGGGCAGAAGCAACTAGACAAGCAGTATATATACAAAATCAGTTACCTACCAAAGCACTACAAGGAATGACACCCTACGAAGCAGTAAATGGCAAAGCACCCAATATCAAGCACATTAGAGTATTCGGATGCACAGCATATGTGAAGGTAACAACGCCCTACTTAAAGAAGTTATAAGATAGAAGCAAGAAAATGGTACTTCTAGGAAATGAAAATGGTTCAAAAGCCTATAAATTATATGATCCCGTAGAAGAAAAGATATATATTAGCAGAGATGTCCAATTCATAGAAAACGAACCATGGGATTGGAACAACTACTTAAAAAAGGAAGTAACGACGAACCATCTTGGACAAGATTCAAAATTTATGGAGATCACGAAAGTGAAGCTGTACAAGAGCAAAGTAACGAGGACAATGAAGATCAAGAAAGTGATAATGAAGTTTTTAGTAGTCCATTCACAGCTGCAAGAACTCCAATAACAGTTCAAGAAACACCAACAAGTGATCCAGTAGTTGAATCAAGCATTCAAGAGTTAGAAGGCTCACCAGGCTCCCAACATAGACCAGTACGAGCCCATAGATCACTTAGTGACATCTATGTAGCCACAGAACCTATTAGACTAGAAGAATATGAACATTTATATTTAACATACAATGAAGAACCAGCAAACTACAAAGAAGCAGCAGATTACCCACAATGGATAGAAGCAATGGAAAGCGAAATAGACTCTATAGAAAAGAACAACACTTGGAGACCGACTACACTCCCCTCAAGTCAGAAACCAATAGGTCTAAAATGGGCATTTAAGACCAAGAGGGACGCAAGTGGACAGATCACCAAACATAAGGCCAGATTAGTAGCAAAAGGATACGTACAACAGGAAGGTATAGACTACAATGAAGTATTTGCACCCGTTGCAAGAATGGAAACAATCAGGCTACTATTAGCTCAAAAGATTAAGAACGAATCATGGAGCAGAGTTAACTTCTAAAGAACTTACCACGTATTGTGAGGACAAAGGAATCATCAGACAGCTTACAACACCTTACACGCCTCAGCAGAATGGTGTAGTAGAAAGGAAAAACCATTCAGTAATGAGTATTACAAGAAGCATGTTAAAGGCTAAGAACGTACCACATAACTTATGGGCAGAATCAACTAGACAAGCACTATACATACAACATCGGTTACCTACCAAAGCACTACAGGGAATGACACCCTACGAAGCAGTAAATGGAAAAGCACCCAATATCAAGCACATTAGAGTATTTGGATGCACAACATATGTGAAGGTAACAACGCCCTACTTAAAGAAGTTATAAGATAGAAGCAAGAAAATGGTACATCTAGGAAATGAAAATGGTTCAAAAGCCTATAGATTATATGATCTCATAGAAGAAAAGATATATATTAGCAGAGATGTCCAATTCATAGAAAATGAACCACGGGTTATAAGAAGGAAGTAACAACGAATCATCTTGGATAAGATTCGAAATTTATGGAGATCACGAAAGTGAAGCTGTACAAGAGCGAAGTAACGAGGACAATGAAGATCATGAAAGTGATAATGAAGTTTTTAGTAGTCCATTCACAGTTGCAAGAACTCCAATAACAGTTCAAGAAACACCAACAAGTGATCCAGCAGTTAAATCAAGCACTCAAGAGTTAGAAGGCTCACCAGGCTCCCAACATAGACCAGTACGAGCCCTTAGATCACTTATTGACATCTATGCAGCCACAGAACCTCTTAGACCAGAAGAATATGAACATATATATTTAACATACGATGAAGAACCTGCAAACTACAAAGAAGTAGCAGATTACCCACAATGGATAGAAGCAATGGAAAGCGAAATAGACTCTATAGAAATGAACAATACTTGGACACTGACTGCACTCCCCTCAAGTCAGAAACCAATAGGTCTAAAATGGGTATTTAAGATCAAGAGATACGCAAGTGGACAGATCACCAAACATAAGGCTAGATTAGTAGCAAAATGATACGTACAATAAGAAGGTATAGACTACAATGAAGTTTGCACGCGTTGCAAGAATAGAAACAATCATGCTACTATTAGCAATGGTAGCACAGAATGGTTGGCAAGTACATCACTTAGATGTAAAATCAGCATTCTTACATGGTGAATTAAAGGAAGATGTCTACGTTTCACAACCAGATGGATTCATAAAGAAAGGAAAAGAAAACCTAGTCTACGAGCTAAAGAAAGCTCTATATGGTTTGAAGCAAGCACCAAGAGCATGGAATATAAGGCTGAACAACATCCTAAAGAAAATTGGATTTATAGGATGTCTTCAAGAACAAGCAGTATACAAGAGAACTTCAAAGGAGTCAACAATAATTATAGTAGTTTATGTCGATGACATAATAGTGACAAGAAGTTCAATCAAGGACGTATCAAGCTTCAAGAAGGAATGCAAGGCAAGTTTGAAATGAGTGATTTAGGACCACCCACATACTATCTAGGGATAGAAGTACGTCAAACACAAAGAAAGATACAATTGAAGCAATCAGCGTATACGAAGAAAGTTCTTAAGGAAGCCAAACTAGAAGACTGCAATCCAACGAAATATGCAATGGAATCAGGTCTAAAGCTCACTAAAGAAGATTAAAGTGAACTAGTAAATGAGACAAAACATAGAAAGCTAATCGGAAGCTTAAGGTATTTTACACATATCAAATATCACCTACGCAGTTGGATATGTCAGCAGATTTATGGAAAAGCCAAGAACAACTCACATGAAGGCAGTTAAACACTTGATAATATACATCAAAGGAACATTGAATTATGGAATTCAATACAACAAAGGCAAAGAAGCAGAAATCATTGGATACAGCGACAGCAGTTATGGAGATCAAGACGATGGAAAAGGAACAACAGGAACAATATTCTACTATAAGGATTCACCTCCTATCACATGGACAAGTCAGAAACAGAGTACAGTAGCACTATCCTCATGCAAATCTGAATTTATGGCAGCTACATCAGCAACATGTCAAGCAATATGGCTACAAGGAGTACTTAGCGAACTCACAGATGAACAACCAAAGATGATAACACAACGAGTAGACAACAAGTCAGCAATACAACTTACGAAGAACCAGTGTTTCATGGAAGATTAAAGCATATCAACATAAGGTATCACTTTATCAGAGAATGCATAGAGAACGAGAAGATACAAGTTGATCATATCAGTGGAGAGATGCAGAACACTACCAAGAATAAAATTTCTCGAGATGCGAAGTCTCATAGGAGTTGAAGACCTTGGGGAAATCAAGAATTTGGGGGGAGAATGTTAGACATTAATTCTTATTTCCACATGTTATATCAGTTATATCCTAAGTATTATCATATCCTAAGTTAGTTAATGGTTATGTTAGTTTCTGAACCGACACGTCGGTTATAGTCAAGGGGACATACCCCTTCATCATGTATAAATTGGGAACACATTGTATCATTTGTATATATGTATTGATTCTTAAGTTTCACATATTCTCTCTCAAATCCCTCCCTCATCCGATCCTGCGGGTCATTCATCGCAATTGCAGCAGTTTGGCACTACAGTTAATCTGATAGGAGTATGATGAACTTTTGAATTAACATGAGGTACTTTTGGACCCGGTCTAATATGTGTAAATCCTCTCTTGCTTGGTTTATTATGTGTGTCTGTGTGTGTGTTTGATTTAGTGTAAATATCTTCATATTATTTGAGCATTTGAGTCTGATGTAACTTTTGACTTAATTTAATCTATGTGTTACGGTGTGGATACGGTTTGTTGTATGCATTGCCACTGTTTAACACAACTACTACTAAAAAATCATCTACAACCAATGGTTATCATGGACTTAAATATGAAAAGTTTTAGAATGTAAAAAATAAGGCAAGAAAATGCAAGATTAACACTTAAGAGGGGGTAACACGTATCTTATGAGTTAAGTAGCCAATAAAACTTGTGAATTTTATGAATTTACAAATAGGGCTTGTGAATTTTACCAGACTCTGAATATGTAATAGATGTCGCGTTGTTGTGATTTACTTTGATTCATGTCCAAACTAACTAATAAATCAATATATGTCATGTCCATGTAACCGTTCGAATATACGAATACATATAACGAAACATCAAGTTAAAATACTTAGATGGATGTTAATCATAACTATGTGATATTAGCTTGTTTTTGTGTGATTGATTTTGTGTTGATTCAACAGACCATTTGTAGTACGTCACTCGATCATGTCAGGTACATCCCAGTGAGTTTAGTTAATGATAAAACCGTTGGTGTGTACATACATGAATCGTGCTCTAGGTCAATGGTATGATCAATATAAGTTTTGTCCATGTAGCCGATTAAACACTATTATTACCGATAAAGTCTTGCAACTAGGTAGCCAAATCAGAGACCAAAAGTGATTACTTGATTCCTGTATTCATAACCGATTCCAGCTTTCCTATATTCTTTGTATGTTTCTTATCGATTTTATTGCAAAGTAGTTTTGCTTTTGTTTAATAAAATCTCCAATCAAAATTTTTACATTTTTGTTCACAATGAAATAAAACATATAATAATAACCACATACTCCTTATGAATAAGATATCCTACATAACCCAGATATCTAGTTTATTTAGGTGCTTGCAAGAATTAAACGAGGCGGTCTTGCGTGGTGGGTGGGAGGAGGGGTGCGGGTGTTTTTCTGGGGGGAAGCGGCGACGGTGAGTGATCGAAGTTGTCAGTGACTTTGGTTGAGTTCCTTAATATTTTAGAAAGCATTTGAATTCCTTAAAATGAAAATTTCCAATTCCAGGTCATTTCCAAACAAAACACAATAGGAGTGACATTGTGATTCCAATTCCAAAAAAAATTGTGAATCAAACACATTAAGAATTTCAGCCGATTCTAATTCTATTGAAGTCCACGAACCAAACGCACTCTAAGTATCTGAAATTTGTGTAATACCGATTCTAAAGACTAGCTTTTAATAAGTAGGGTAGGATAAAAGTTTTGGATTTTCCATTTATACATTCCCGTCTTAGGATTCGTGAACTCCAATTATAATTATCAGGGATGTATAAAAGTCTCAATCGAACTGAATTAATTGATTTAACAGAAAAAAAAATTAACGAATGGTACAGTTTTAAGTTTTAATCCTAAAATTACAGTTCATTTCATACCTCATTCCCAAACCAAACGAAGTCGTATATACAATCAACCACCATACTAAACTTCTAAAACAACATTTACATTTTTCTGTATTAGTTTGTTATATATTATATTATAAACCCTATGATACATAATAATATAAGAAACATGGTATTTTAATAAATCGCATATAATTTAATAAACTCCACAGGATGCTTTTGTAACATCAACATAAGACTCATAAAATGGCATAAGTTGATAACATGAAAGTTGGAGACTCAAGTGTTGGAATATAAGTCAAACTCAAAGTCAAAGTGGTAAGTCAAACTGGTCCGAAAAGGTTCAAGGACCGGTTGTGACATATCTCAAAGTTTTTTTCTGTTATAATAAGTTTGGGGTCAATAATGGAAGGTCTGATAAGTTTGAGGGATTGTTTGTGCACAATCGAAAGTACTAACAGATTTCAACTACCAGGTTGAGGATTAGGGTTATAAAAGGGTAGTTTAGTTCAATGAGTAGAATTAATCTTTTGTAATTTGATTCTTTCAACTTCTTTGTAAATCTCATTCGTTTTCATCAATAATAATAACCCGAAGCATTTGTTTGTGCTTCTTGGTTCAATTTCATAGTTTATTTTACAACAATTGGTATCAGAGCCTCGTTGCTCAATTCTGTGAAATTGGTGTTTGTTATCCGTGTTTAAAGATCAAGAATGGTGACAACAAAGTTCGAGTCGGAGAAGTTTGATGGGAAGAACATTTCAGCCTGTGGAGGTTGAAGATGAGGGCTCTTCTTATTCATCAAGGTGTTGTTGATGCCCTGTTGGGAGAAGCCAACCTGCCTAGTGGATTATCTGATAAAGAGAAGAAAGATATTTTGGAGAAAGCCCACAGTGCTATAATTTTGAGTCTAGGTGACAGGGTCTTGAGAGAGGTGTCGAAAGAACAGTTTGCAGCAAGGGTTTGGGCCAAGTTAGAGAGTCTCTACATGACCAATCCTTGGCTACTTGACTGTATTTGAAGAAAAGGTTGTACACCTTTCAGATGATACCAGGGAAGTCAATTGAAGACATTACAGATGAATTTATTAAACTGGTGTTGGATCTTGAGAATATAGAGGTAACCATTGATGATGAAGATCAAGCTATTCTGTTCTTGACATCACTTCCACAGAGTTTTGAACACTTTGTGGATACTCTGATGTATGGAAGAGAAACTCTTACCATGGAAGAAGTCCTAGCAGCCTTGAACTCAAGAGAATTGAAGGGAGGTTTGAACCTAAAGAAGAAGGTAGAGAAGGATTATTGGTGAGAGGAAAGATTGATCAGAAAAGTTCAAAGTTCAGAAGAGAATCAAGATTCAAGAGAAGGTGTTTTGTTTATCACTCAGAAGATCATTTGAAAAGGGATTATCCAGAAGTTAAGAAAAGAATTAATGAACAGAGGTTGGATGGTCATAGACAACAAGATGATGATTCGTCATAAGACTGTGATGAATCTGATGTTCTTGTGGTAACTGATGAAAGATTTTGTTTAGAAAGATGGATTATGGATTCAGGAGGGTCATTTGGAATGACATATGATCAAGGGTATTTCAGGGATTTGAAATATGAGAATCTTGGAAAAAGTCAAGATGGGAGATGGCAGAACTTGTGAGATTCAAGGAGTTTGGACTGTTACATTCATGATGGACAATGGTGTAATTGTTGATATGCATAATGTAAGGTATGTTCCTAATTTGAATAGGAGTTTATTGTCATTGATATGTTTAGAAAAAGGGTTACCATTTATGGTTGAAAGATGGTAAGGCAATGGTAATGAATGATCAAGTGGTTGTGATATCAGGAACAAGACAAAGAAATAATGTCCATGTTCTTGATGGACTTGTTGTGTTTAGTGTGAAAGAGCCCATTGATCACACATTTGGACAGGAAATGATTGAAAGATGTAAACAGGATGTTATGAGTGTGTTACAGGAAATTGATTTAGACTATGGTGAATTATGTGATGAGAATGGGTCACAGCGTAATAGTCTAAGGTGGTTCAATCAAAGGTTCATGATGGTTTGCGTGGGATATTATTGGACTGAATTCTTGGTGAAGGTTATAGTTTTCTAGTCATAGAAGGAGTTTTTCCAATAAGGGTAATTTTGGAAAAATTGGAAATGGTTGGAAAAGTTTTTGGCTTAACTATGCATTAAAGTTCTAGTCAAGAAAAATACGGATCAAGAGCAGGAAGAGAGATGTTTTTGGATTATTCTGATGGTGGAATAATAATCAGGATAAGTGGACTAGATGTTGAGAAGTCAAGATTAAATTATAGCAAGTTTATGCTATATGTTAAGAAAGTTTGGTATGAGGTGGAGGCTGCACAAGGTAAAATAAAATATGTCCAGAATGAGGTGGAGGAGTCTGCTGGTGGTTGTGCAGGGATAGATGCTCAGATGATAAGAACCGGTTTCAGTATAAGCTTATTCTGTGTTGACAGTGACAGAACAAGGAAGCAAGCAAGCCTTTTGACTATTGAGGAAACTGAAAATCCAGGATATATGGCCAAGTTTTGGAAGGTAATGAGTAAGGTGATGTGTTCATTATGTGTTAGTGATGCTTGGGCAGTGTGGAGAGGTCTGGAATGGTGATAGAAGACAAAACTGATGGCAGGGACAATTTGGTCATAAGTTTTGTAAGTTATGGTTATGTAGAAAATATATGCTGTGAATTGGGGTCAAAGACAGCTGTACGTTCCAGGTTTTAGAAGGAGTTGCAAGTGGAAACAACAAGCTACAACATGGGTCAGCACTACATTGTACAGAATTAAAGGATAGTGTTTGACAAAAGTCTTGATGAAGGTCAAAATAGTCCATTTTAATTCTGATGAGTTTGCAGTTGAATGTGTTGATCAAAACAGTGCTGAAATGGTATTTGATTCATGATTGGGCGATTGTTGAGTTGGATAGACTTTTGTTTTTGACATAAAGTGGAGATTGTTGGAATATAAGTCAGAATCAAAGGCAAAGTGATATGTCAAACTGGTCAGGGAAGGTTCATGGACCAGTTGTGACATATCTCAAAGTTTATTTTCTGTTATAATAAGTTCTGGGTCAATAATGGATAGTCTGATAAGTTTGAGGGACTATTTGTGATCAATTGAAAGTACTAACAGATTTCAACTACCAGATTGGGGATTAAAAAAAATGTTATAAAAGGGTAGTTTAGTTCAATCAGTAGAATTAATCTTTTGTAAATTGTTTCTTTTGAATTTCTTTGTAAATCTCATTCGTTTTCATCAATAATAATAACCCAAAGCATTTGTTTGTGCTTCTTGGTTCAATTTCATAGTTTATTTTACAACATCAAGGAATCACATCATTGTCCAATATAAATCCATTGATAGTGTGACTTGTAAGGCCTGTAGTCATATTTATAATAATTTTCAGCATTTATATCAAAATGTAAGTTAACCCTTCATATCAAAAATGAGAATTTACTAAAACCGTTTTAAGTTACTAGGAAATAGTTTAAACAAGAAATCCATAATTACTAGTCTTGAAACAAGTTGAAAAAACATCCCAAACATTATAAGTTATAAACATCGCGACATCTAATTATCTTGAAATCCATGATGAGTAGAAGCGTCCAAAAGATCAAGTGTTCGGATTCCTCGATAGCTTTTCCTCTCATCCCAAGTGTATACCCATACCTAAGGTTTAACCATGGCAAACATACTTAAAAAGTACAAGAAATAAACAATAAACCACCATATAAAACCGACTATTAGATTTGAGTTTGAAAGACAACACAAAGCTTTAAGGTCAAGATCCGTCGTAGCCTGCGGTTTAAACTTTCTTTTAAAAACACCAAGCCGTAAGCTACCTCTCTTGTCACGCCCCGACCTAGGTGGGCCTAGATGGAATTCTAGATTGTTACCAAACATTACATAATGCAAGCAAACAGCGGAAGCAGTGTAAATAACTAATCTTTTATAAATAATCATTTACATTTCTAAATAATGTACAATCTCCAATACAAATACTTCGGGTAATGTCTAAGGTTCTCGCTTGCCTTCTGATTCGTCCATAGGGGATACTCCGTGTCGTAGTTACTCATTCCTTTCTAACTCAAACATGTACCTGAACACATGCTTAAAAGTTTGGGTCAACAATAAAGTTGGTAAGTCCGTGTGTGCGTTTAACTGGCTTTAAATCAGTTTATCATTCCAAAACAAGTTTATCATTCCAAAAGCAAGTTCAATAAGTTATACCATCTAACACATAGTGATGTACAAGCCACACCTCAAACCTAACACCGAATCCATCTACTCCCATTATGGATTCCCATGGCAAAAAAACATGACACAAATCGCAGTGGATGGTTCCCTGGGCTTCTGGGTCCACTGTGTGTGGGGTTTTCCCAAGTAGTACTACCCATATATTAAGTGGCCCAACTCCCTTGGGTTAATGAGTATGAATGGAATCGGGAGCACCTTATCACGTCATACTGGTTTATCACATCATACTGGTTTATTATTGGAAGCATATGTTCACCCCAAAACATGAAACTCACCTGGATGTAATGCAGAAGTGTAAATATGATAAACGAGTGCCTGCCATTGTGTACTGGTATCTTCCTCAATTTACCCTATGGCGATAAATACTATTAGTGTTTGGTTGAAATTATAGTTGTTACACGTGGGGTGAGTCGAGCGTGTGGTTTCTATATTATACTATTAGTATCGTTCAAATAATGGTGTAAGCTTATATTAACTCTAATCGTAGGATATAACTAATATTCATAATCTACTCACAGTTCAAATGGGTGTGATTGTATATCCCTGAGTCTCTCGCCTTAGATTTTTTTGTTATAATATCTAAGTGCAGCGTTTCTATATTCCTATGTCGAGACTGTTAGTTCTTGTCATCCAAGGCGTAGTAATCATCTATACGTCTTAATGTTTTGTCCACTGTTATTTCTAATTGCTCATGTTCCGTTATCCGAGCTTCATGTATCTATGTTATCGCCATCTCTTTATTACCATAGATTTTTTAATACATACTAAGACCATTATGTCCAATGTTCCATTGTCAAATATATTGTCCAAGTCCATGATCAAGAGTTATGTTTATACGTTATATGATATAGGTTAGTTTAACTTAATTCGTGTCTTAATTCCTTAATGTCCTAAGCGTCGATTCTAAAGTTTCGTGTTCATATGAATAGTTCTATTATCCAAGTCCATATGCCTTATCCAATGCTTTGGCATACACAAGTTCGCTAAAGGGTATGTGTCGATCTTATATGTTTCGAGTCTGTCCAAGTGTCGCCATATCAACTAGCTCTAATAATTAGTAACAATGTTTCGAGGCTCTAAATGTTCTATGTTGATGTCGTAGTTGTCCGAGTATATACCTCTTATAATCTGAAGTTCCAATATCCCAAATTAGTAGGTGCATTCAAGTATTCCACGTCGAATTCCCAATTGTCTTATGCACATCTTTCATCTTCATTCCAAAAATCCAAGTCAAGGTACATAAGCTAACGTCCGTAGTTGTTAATACGCTCGTAAAGTCCTACACACCCAAGTTATAAATACGTAGTTTACTAGTTGGTAACCCGCGCGTTGAGGCGGGTCTAAAAACTACATCAAATTGTATCAATTCAATAAGACGTAAAATTCATCGAAACCTTTTTATTTAAATGATATATTAAATAACGAATACTTGTAACAACATAAGATAATTATTCTTATCTCAACTAAAGTATAATAACATTCGCACGGATTATTGAAATACATTGATTTTAGGTGGATTCTAGTAATACTCCATTCAACAACTCGTAAGGTTAGTTCCATAATACATTTATTCTCAAGACTACACTACCTCACACGTAACACTTTGGTCACGCCTACCACTTAACGATATATACTATTAAATGATACAAACAACTTTGCCAAATAGCTCGTAAATCAAAACTTTACGTTTTGTTTCATACGTGACATACACACATGAATTCACCAAAGTTGCTCCATGTAATAAATAATAAGTAGGAGAGGGGATGTACAAGAGGATTTTGCATAGAAGGGTATTATTGGGAAAAATTTCATGACATTTTGGCTGTGAAGCACTAAACTTTTCATATGTCATCTTAAAAAACATAAGAAATTACTAATGTAGCCATCTCTCCTCCTTAATAAGATAACATAGATAATTAACACGATTATCAGGTTAATAAGTCCGGTTATACCTCACACTCGGTCTTCGGTTCGCGTTGACCAGATTATGTCCCGGTTTACTTTTGTTGACCAAGTTGACTGTTGTTGACCATGGTTTACTTTTATTGACCCCTCCTTTGACCCGACTCCTTGACTGACCCGGTTAACTCAACAACACCACCATCAATCCCTTCAGTCGAACAGCATCCGACCACCGTGACCTTGTCTTTGTTGTCACCATCATCCGGTTCCAAACCACAACCGTAACCCTCTAACATGAATCCTCACCATCATACGGCACCACAACCTTCACCATAATCTCATCCCCTGCATCATCGTTATCACAACCATTGCCATCATCCTTTTCACTAACACTACATCGATGTGTCTTCGTCTTCCATGTTAACAGAACCGGACGGCCAGACGCCGTGACCGGTGGATTCCTCCCCTCCGCATCTCTCTCCCTCTCTACTTCTTTCTCTCTTCTTAGATCTCCTCTTTCTCTCTCTCTCCAACTCTTTCTCTCTCTAGCTTCTGGTAAAGTGTAACCGATATAAGGTGGATTTTGGGGTGGCTCCACCATGCGCTTCTGGACTCTTCCTCTTGGCTCCCTCTCTCTATTTCTCTATAAGTTGTGTAATGTGTGTGTGTGTGTTAACATCAGAGAAGACAAGGGTGGGGTTGGGCTTTTTATATTGGGTGGGGTTTGATAGGTTTGGCAAAGTGAGGGGAGGACAAGTGTCCTTCCTTAGTGAGTCACCGGTCTTGATCGGGTGAGGGTTTGAGTTGGTAATGTTTATCAGTCCGGTCTCACAATACGTATTCTAATAATATTTTATATATTTAATGGTTTGGTTTTTGGTTTCGCACATAATCGTATTATTTATTGGTTTAAATTAAAATAGCGAAAATTTTTGGGATCGACTCTGGGTTGTTGATGTGATGCCGAAAGGCACACATTTGTATAGTTTACTTTGGTATTTTTTTTTCGTTTGTTGTGTGTAGAGTTGCTTGGAATTAGGTGCTTAACCGAGAATGTGGGACGATGAGCTAAAAGACCTATAATGATGATTTTACGAGGCTAAAATGTGAAGACGCGGGTCGGAAGGAAGACCGGCGCTCGAAACGATCAAACACGGAAGACAAAACAGAAATTTGGTGCACAAACGTCGGTCGCAGTCCGCGGAGAAAAAGGAAGCCCTCCCGCGACCGGCGACGTCACCAGATCTATTTTAATAATTGTTTATTACCCGTGTGGCGCGAGAGAGTTTCCCTTCTCCACCGCGGCCACGCCATAAACAGCTCTTACAAGCTGTTCGCCTTTCCAGCGCGTTCCAGCTTTTTATTCCATCTTCTCCTTCGATTAAATCGACTAGACGTGTCTGAGAACGGGATGACCATTGAGTATCCCTCTCGGGACTCAATCCAAGACCAAGAAATGCATAGGAATCAAGCTTGTTCGATTATAAACATGTTCGGTTAGATTTGTGCTTCACTTCCGGGTGACGATTTGTAAGCTTTCGGTTTGATTTCTGTTATTATGATTGTGTTCGTGACATTTATTACAGTAGATAACTATTGTGTTGATTGTTTTGATGTTGGGTTGGACTTAGTTCTTGTTTGAGTATGTCTATGTATTATAAACTTGTAAGATGAATCCCGTCACTTATGCCTTAGCACAATATATTTGGTGAGCTAGACACACGTTTAGGTTCTATATCCTCGCATGTATTGTAGAAAAACCTATCATATTAACTTTAGAAAAGCTAGAACTTGCATATTCGATCCTGGGAGTGAGTACTTAGTTGTAAACTTAGCTTAGTTATCCTATTGGTATGAGTTGGTTGTGGCTCGTATTGATATTCAATCTGTCCAAAAATTATAAAAAGAGAAAAGACTCACTTAGGTTGTTAGAAACTAAAACTTCATAATTGTATTTTTGTGTTTATTTCAATAAAAACGAGACAAACAAATAATCGGTGTAGTACTAACCACGTGCTCTTCGTGGATTCGATACCCTTCTTACTCTAGCTATTTAGGTTATCAAGGTTTTGCATGACCCGTGATGACCGGTTCATCAAATGGCGTCGTTGCCGTGGAGCTAGTACGCTTATTATCGCATTGCTTGTTTGTTTGTATTTTTATTAAAAATCTAAAAAAAATATATGTATGAGATTTAGTTTTATTAGATTTCACTTTGGGTTTTAGTTGCTTCTGCAGGATTGTCTTTCACAGGTAAAGGAAGCCATATTTGACCATGTATAGGAATCGCTATACATGCGCATATTGTGGAGATCCACGCCATGAAAAAAAATTTTACCTAAAATGGATAAAGAAAAAGGAGGCGATACGAAGATATTCTATAGACTATGAAAGATGGGAGAACACCCCGCTTACATACCTTGACGAATACGCGCCTCCACCAAACTTCCAAGATACCAGACTCTAGTAGATGAAGAATATGAGCGAGTTGAAAATACACGCTCATATTATTCAAACGCTCATATTATTCATACTACGAACCATCTCCACCACCACGCTATCAAAACTATGAGGAAGAAAGGTATTATAATACTTGTGCTCCTAGCGTGTCTTATCTTTCTAATTGTCAGGAAAAGTATAACAACTATGATAGCTATGTTAACAATTACCACCAACCGGCTTATGAAGCACCTCAACAATCAAGTACCACACTTGAAGTTTGGGCTTGGTTCCGAGCACATATGAAAGCTCAAGAAGATTTAGCTATCCAGGCTAAAAAGTTAGCCGAAGTGATAGGTCAACATAACCGTGAGCAAGATGAGGCGGCCAAGCGTCAAGAAATGCTAGCTATGCGTGAGCAAATTGACTTGGCCAATGGTTGTGAGGTAGAAGAAAATGTGGATGAGGCGGTCAAATGTCTCCCGGATCAAGAAAATGCAAGTTTAAATCTTGAAGAAGACATTGCTTCGCCGGGTGAGATGGTGAGTGTGGTATCGATGCTAAGGAAGGTTGGCTTGCACGACTTTTGGAAAGTTATTTTGAAGCGGATCCACAATCAATACATGCCGATGCTAATCAAGCATCTCTGGAGGTGGCATGTAGACTACTGAGCATTCATTGGGAACTTGGTAGGTAAATGTGCATTGAGACCACCTTGAAAACTACATCAGGTATGTTCCTGCTGAAGACCCTTAAATTTAGTGCTCTTGAGAGGCATAGGTTTTTATTTATTTTTTTGTGTTTTTGCATTTCGGCGTTTTTGTGTGTTTGTGTGTTTTTGAGTATTTTGTAGGTTCACGGACGTGCAAAGTGGAAGCAAGATGGATGCCGAGGTAAGTGGTAGGTGTTTGTACTTGATTTGGATGTTTTCGGACAAGTTTTGAGCGATTTTGGTTGAAAATGGGCTGAAAAACAGCTTCTGGCCAAAGCTGTTAAGTTTCTGGTAAAAAGCTTCCGCCGAGGGTCGCAGGAGGATCTTTGGGTTCCCCCGCGTACCGCGGCCATACTAAACCCTAATTCGACTCAATTGGGCAACGCCCCATGGGCAGATCTCCTTGATCTCCCGTGACGCGCGGCCATATAAAAAAAATTTGCTATCAATAATAACCAAACTTGTCTTTCCATTTTAATTCAGTTACCTTCCATTTTATTGCCAATCTCTAATTTTTATGACATTGCACTTTTGCTCGAACTCAATCTCCATTCGAGCAAAACACGGAATGCAAATTGTAGATTGGAATGTTTAACATTTTGTGCATCTTGTTTTAGTGTTTATTTTGTTAGCACGTGCACCTTAGCCACTTTTGTCTTGCGAATGAAATGCTATACAACCAAAGTGAAGATTTGGACATTGCGACTTCGGGTCATCATCATATCAAAGGGGAGTCGTTCTTGTCCTTATGTTTGTGTGTTTAGATTTCCATTTCTACATTGAGGACAATGTAACGTTCAAAGTGTGGGGGTTGGGAAATTTTGGTGTGTTTCAAAATTTTTATAAAAATAGTCCTTGAAAAATTTTTAACACAAAAAACAAACATTTAAAATTTTCTCACGGTCGATTTTGGATTGTTTTTACTATAGATTCAAAATTTTCAATAAACTGATTTTTCTTCCAATAAATGGTTAATCATGGTTTAATTTGTCATGGGTAATATGAACCATTTTCAACAAGTATTGTATTTTTAAGAAAAATATTAGAATGCCATGATTAAGTTGAGCTAGCTAGTGAAAACAATTATATGCACACGTCGCTAACCTTATTTCCACTTCTGGTGATATTTTAAGCCTACTTACATTTGAGCACATATATGTATATAATTCATTTGTTGAGTGTAGGCTACTGTTGCTTTGTTAAAAAACTTGTGTAATTTGATACATGCTAAGTGAATATGCACTAAATGTTAAAGGCAATTTAGAATACCCTTTCTTTTTACACCAATTTTTGTGTTAAACCATGTTTACCCAAATATAACCATTAGTTGCCAACTTTGAGCCTAAGCCTTTCATTTGTCAAAACCATATATTTCAACCAACCATCCAACAATTTTACCAAACTCTTTATGAGATTCAAAGTGAATGTTTGTATTGTATTTTTTTATATATTACTTCAAAAAAAGGAAAAGAAAAAGAAAATATGTATTGTATTGTAGGTCGATTTTGACCAAAGTTGTTCAATAAGGATCAAAAGTGAGTTCGGTTTCACCACATTCTTATTTTAGCCATTTTTACCCACATTTTCCTACCTTTACTCAAAGCCCAAGACCCATAACTCATTTTTCATATATGTGTATTTTTACTAAGTTTGATTGTTACACAAGTTTCAGTTTTGGTCTGCGTGAATAATACTAGCACATCTTTTGCTAGTCCATATATTATACCAAGAGGAATGAGCAATTGAGCATTGCGAGGGGTGTGTTGCATATAAATGAGTTCAATAAAATGTTAAACTTAATCTAGTTTAATTCTATTTTTGAAAAATCTATATATTGGACTTGTTGAATTAACACATCTAATGATTGTCACAAATGAGATATGATTTGGAGCCTTAAGCGAGAACTCTAAAAACGACCAAATTATGTTTGTTGATAAAAATATTTTTTAGAGTTTTTCATGGACTGAAAAAGATAAGTGTGGGGGTGTGATGTGATGCCTAAAGGCACACATTTGTATAGGTTTTGCAAATTTAGAAAGGGTTGGCGGCGCAGCTTGTTGCCCGTTTACCTTCTATTTTGGTGTAACTTTGAGAAGAAATCAATAAATCTCATGATTTATTATAAAAAAATGGTATTTTTATCGTTTGTTGTGTATAGAGTTTCTTGGAATTAGGTGCTTAACCGAGAATGTGGGACGACGAGCTAAAAGATCTCAAATGATGATTTTACGAGGCTAAAGTGCGAAGACGTGAGTCGGAACAAAGACCTGCGCTCGAAACGATAAAAAACGGAAGACAAAACAGAAATTTGGTGCACAAACCTCGGCCGCGGCCGCAGAGGAAAAGGAAGCCCTCCCGCGGCCCGCGGCGTCACAAGATCTATTTTAATAATTTTTTATTGCCCGCATGGCGCGGGAGAGTTTCCTTTCTCCCACGCGACCCGTGGCGGCGCCATAAACAGCTCTTACTAGCTGTTCGCCTTTCCAGCGCGTTCCAGCTTGTTATTCCATCTCCTCCTTAGATAAAATTGACCAGACGCGTCTGAGAACGGGATGACCATTGAGTATCCCTCTCGGGACTCAATTCAAGACCAAGAAATGCATAGGAATCAAGCTTATTCGATTGTAAACATGTTCGGTTAGATTTGTGTTTCACTTCCGGGTGACGATTTGTAAGCTTTCGATTTGATTTATGTTATTATGATTGTGTTCATGACATTTATTACAGTAGATAATTATTGTGTTGATTGTTTTGATGTTGGGTTGGACTTAGTTCTTGTTTGAGTATGTCTATGTATTTCAAACTTGTAAGATGAATCCCATCACTTATGCCTTAGCACAATATAGCGGATTTGGTGAGCTACACACACGTTTAGGTTCTCTATCCACGCATTTATTTAGTAAAAACCTGTCATATTAACTTTAGAAAAGCTAGAACTTGCATATTCGGTCCCGGGAGTGAGTACTTAGTTGTAAACTTAGCTTAGTTATCCTACTGGTACGAGTTGGTTGTGGCTAGTATTGATATTCAATCTATCCAAAAATTATAAAAAGAGAAAAGACTCACTTAGGTTGTTAGAAACTGAAACTTCATAATTGTATTTTTGTGTTTATTTCAATATAAACTAGACAAACAAATAATCGGTGTAGTACTAACCACATGCTCTTCGTGGATTCGATACCCTTCTTACCCTAGCTATTTAGGTTATTAAGGTTTTGCATGACCCGTGATGACCGGTTCATCAGTTGTTACAGTTCTTCACACTAGCTTACGGTTTAGACAGTCTGATCATTTTGCCCTTTATGGACTGTAGCTTACGGCCTCCAGCGTAGGCTACGGTCTGGAATTGCTACAAGGCCACGAAATTCTATACTTAACCAAAATTTCACCATCAATAGGCTGCAACTTTTACCATAACAAAAGAGTATAGTTTGGGTACCTCTTGGACTCTTTTAAGACGTGTTTAATGGCATGATACACCCATTCAAACATACCTATGAACAAATCGACTATCCCATGATTCTAGCCTACAATATGGGTCATTTTAATCAATTCAATTATTAATAACCAACCCAAGTAATCTTCACATTGTTATAACCTTCTACTTAACAACATGCTTTCAGCTTTAAGTGACACACAAGAGTTTTCAACTCAAGCGCCACAGAAATATTCGACATTCAGCTTTACGGTATTAACATAAGGATCATTACTTCAAGTGAAACCATTCGATTTTTACATATCCAGCTTTAAAGTTCTCATGTAAGCTCTTAGGCTTCACAATCGACCATTCTAGACATTCGTATAATTAATAATAATCAGATCAACTTATAGACACCATTTTCTTCTATCTAATTAGGTGTTGTAAGATTAACTTACTTTAAGCGTGCTCCTTCCCACGACCTTATTTGGCTCCTTGATCACTTGATGAGGCGCTTTCCTTGCCTAATGGATTATCATTCATTAGATCATCTTTATTCCTTCTATTTGCATATTCTCATGAGTACAATTATTCCCCATGAACATACCAATACAACAAATTTTCCTTTATCAAGACACATCAACACCACAAATTTTTGCATACACTTAATCACAAAAAGCTTCACTTAGACATTTGATTGAACATCTACAGTGCGCCATTTTTAACATAATTTCACATAGGTTCCTTTGCTTAGACCTCTAACCATTTTCACAACTTAATATCATATTATCAATATAATGTAATACCACTTCAAACCAGATTATTAACAAGCATAAAGACCCCATCTTAGCTTATAAATGATCAGTTTCACTTAGACATTATAAAACCCATTTTCGCTAATCAAGAAGGTTAACTATATGTTTACAACTACTACTCAATCAAGGTGTTTCTTTCAAGATTATGATCCTACATCACTATAGAATCATCAACAACCAACTATTTCAACTTTGTACCTTCACCATATTGTTATAAGATACCACCAAAATTGAAATTAAAGGTTACCTTATGGTTTATTGCACTCTAGATGATCAATATTAACCACATGCACCAATTTTTTCCTGGATTTCCCTTGAATTCAGGGATGGCTTTGGGCAATCTCCTGATCATTTGTGATGGGAGTTTTGCCCATCCCTTCCCTAATACCTCTACTTCCATCACTTTACAATATCAGTCCCTCTAGTTTTTAAACCCCTACATAATTATTTTGCTAACACTTTAATTTTGTCAAGTCTTTATCAATTAAATCTAGTTATATCTTGTAACCAAACTAACAAGATTAGTTACTAATGTCATGAGGTATCCGTTTAGTTAGCATCACATAATATTATACAATAGTAATGTCAAATAATGATAATAAATTTGGAGCGTTACATGACTGAAATGGCAGCAATCGGTACCTCCAACAAAACCAACAGTGGTTAGTCACGATACAAAGAGATGGGTCTTTCAATAACCATCATCTGATGTAAGAATGAATATACAATATGAATAAATGGAAATCTATGAAAAATGGTTAAAACTTTGTACATGTCTCTGGAGCCCGTATTTATAACTTAGGTTTTGTAGAAGACGAATGTGATTCTAATAGGGACCACATATCATTAACATGCCGATCCTAATTCTGTTTGGGTTGGCTAGGAGTAAAAGTTGTGGTTGCTGCTTCGAACTTGGTGTTATTATTGACTTTTTTTTTTTTGAAAGTTTGTTATTATTGACTAATCGAAAACTATATAATTTGCTCTTTTTTAAACAATGGTTACTATTTCAAAATATGTAAATACTTTTTCTTAAGATTTAATAAAAGTGGAAAGTATAGTTTCATTATGAACCATGAGGGAAAATAATTTGGTAACCGGAGATTCAATCAGACATTTCAAGATAACGATATTCATATTTTCAATCATAACCATAGGAAGCATGTTTATAATAAGTGTAAAATGTTTCTCAGAAGACTTAAAAATATCCAAATTCCTAAAACTTGATAAACAAAATTCATAACTTGAAGTCTTGAACCAATGACCGTCTATGTTTACAAATACAAAACGTATAAGGTGCATAAAAAGACGACTATATGCATTTTCACGCATGGTAAGACGTTTATTTTTAATTACTAGAGCTTATCCATATAAAAAGTCGTTCAAAAGGGTGAGAAGGACGTAGTTAAAGTATAGAATGTATTTTCTTTATGTTATTTCTCTTTATGATTAACCATATAATTTAGTGTGGGTAAAATTCTTGACAGCTACCCACACTAAATTATATGGTTAAATTATACTCGGGTATAAGAGGGATGTATAGCACTTCCATGTTAGACATACTATCTCGGATCTAGCGTGGAGGCTGGCATAGGGCTAGTAGGGTAGGATTTTTTACCAGCGTGGGGCAAATGAACCTTCTTACCTGGCGACCGTTCATTGGTGGTTAAAACTAGCCGTTTTTAAATGATTAGTTGACTTTAAAAAAAATCTAATATATATCAACTTATTAACATATTCAGCCATACAAACACATTAATCACTCTCGAATTCATCAACCTATCATATTCATCATTATAAAAAATAAAGATCAAAGTTCATCATCATCTTCTTCATCATCGCCTCTTGACCCGAGGCTTTTTATAATCCTCATCTGACGAGGAAGCAAAACTAACAATATCAGCGGTTAGGAAAGTCATTAAGTCTATAATACGTGATCGACTCACCACACATGAGCTATTGGTAAGTGATTATTTTGCACCCAATCCAACATATAATTATACGAGTTTTAGGCGGCGTTTTCGTATGAGTCGGGGTTTATTTCTAAATATTGCAAATGATTTAGAAACTAGATGTGAATTTTTCCAACGAAAAATTGATGCGCGTGGTAGTTTGGATTTAGCACGTTGAAAAAAGTCACAACTGTGATTGGATAATTGGCTTGTAGGACTAGTTCCGACATGATGGATAACTATTTAAAAATGTCAGAACAAGTGGTGAGGGAAAGTCTTCATAACTTTTTTGAGTAAGTTATTATACTTTACCTAAAAAAAATATTTGAGAAAACCAACGTTTAGTGGCATGCAACCAATTTTGGATGCTTATCAAAATCTACATGGTTTCTCCAGGATGATCTGAAGTCTAGATTGTATGAAATGGGAGTCGGAATTATGTCCAACTGCATGGCACGACCAACACACGAGTGGGTATCATAGAAAACCGATTATGAAGCTTGAAACGGTTGCATCACAAGATCTTTGGATTTGGCATGCATTATGGCTGGTTTCATCCGTTTTCAACGACGACATAAACGATGTTGGACTAAAGACTTTATTTTTGTAAACGGGGTGTAGTACAAATACGAATATTATCTAACGGATGAAATTCATCATAAATATGTTGTGTTTGTAGAGAGCAACTATATTAATCGCTTGCTGCAAATAGTTCCAGGTTTCCATTTAGACTACCTGTCCATTCCATTGTTTCGTTCCAAATTCCAATTGAGTACTTTTGGACTATATTTTGGATTTTTTTTATAAAGGTTATGACTATATTTAGATTATTTTTTGAGTTTTTTTTTTTTGAAAGGCCAACTAACACTTCTGCCCGACTACCCAGGGGGATCCCCACACTATGGACAGACCCCCACGACCACCCAGTGGAGGGCCCATATGTACCTCGAGCAACTGGGTAGCCAAGGCCCGCCCATGTAGTATCTTAAATTGGGGAAAACCCAACCGCCCACCCGCCCGAAGGCACGACAGTGAAGAATTGGTAAAACCCGGCCTACCAGCAGCATTTTGCTGCCGGTAGGACTCGAACTCCCCACCTCCATAAGGAAAGCAAGGAGGGTGCCACTCCACCATAAGAGCATGTGTAGTGGGGGGCTCTATATATGGAGCCCCCCTTCCTGATTGGTCCACGTGGCTGCTGAGTCAGCATGGAGAGAGAAACTGAAAAAGGGGTGTAGTGGTGGGGCTTTATATATGGAGCCCCCTAATCTGATTGGTCCACGTGGATTTTATTTTTTATATTCTTTTAACTCAAAATAATTAAAATAAAAGGTAAATAAATATAAAAAAATTAGAAATAATATTAAAAAACACACAACTAATATTAAAAAAAAAAGTTACAACTAAAATTAAAAAAAGTTACAACTAAAATTTAAAAAAAAAAATACAACTAATATTAAAAAAAATTACAACTAATATTAAAAAAAACCAAACACACTAGAGGTCATATTTTTTCAGGATTTGTTGCCTGTGAAGCATAGCGAGGCGTAGCGCGTCTCCTTCGAGGTCTTCGATCGATTTCGACAAAAACTCAATGTCTTTTTCCCTCTGCCTCGCCTCTTGGAGCTCGACAAACCTTTTATTCTCCACCACTCTCTTCTGCATCGTCTCCAAACGTCTTTGGCCAAGGTCGCGAATATCTTGAAGTCTACGGTTCATTTCTTCGAAATCATCCTTCAAGCCACCGCCTGCTGCCGAAGACGACTCCCCCTTCCCACCCTTTGTTGATTTCCTACCAGGTGGTCTAGGGATATCCTACTCCTCCTCCTTGTCCTCATCCTCCTCCTCATCAACCAAATTAACATGATCACCTAAACTCACATAGCGAGCATCGGATGACGGTGTATCCGGATCTCGCGTCGAGGAGGAGGTTTTGCTACGTTTTGATGGTCCTCCTCCTCCTGATCCTCCTCCTCTCCGGATCTTCCTCCTACCACCCGACCCCATAGCCGGTACCTTAGCCCACTTAGGACTTTTTCTCAACATCTCCCAAATTTTCAAATACGGGAACGGTTGGCGGGTAGATCTCATCTCGTCCAACGCTCTCGTCAACACACCATCATCACCTTCCCCACTGCCCCTGTTGTCCATACAACGCTGGTAAACCTGAGAAAACGCGTGACATCTATTATTTATGTCCGACCACTTTCCCGATACGGAGTCGTTCTCTCGATACTCCCCTCTACCCATCGCACCAAAAAACAGCGCTCGAATCCGAATCCAAAACTCAGGAAGATGTTGATAGTTGGCTACAAAAAAAATTTATACGATTAGAAATATATAACGAACAATATATATATAAAAAATAAATACTATATATAAAACACAAACAATATATATATAAAAATTTACTTACAAACTAGTGGATCCTCCGATACGTCGAGCCAGGCTCTCGCTAAAGCATATTCCTCGTCTTGGGCCCAACGTTCTATTTGCTTTTTTTGACGAGGTTGGGTAGCATCTTTCTTTTTATGCGAGCGTTTCCCGCGCCCGCTCCCACTCCCACGCCCGCGGCCCCCCCGTTGAGAACCCTCGGGTTCGTCGGTCTCCACTTGAGTTTCTGGCACGAGCTCGGCCTCCTCTTGAGAACCTTGGCCATAGTTTGGTGGAGGAAAAAATTGGCCCGGTTGTCCATAGTTTGGTGGACGATAAAAGTGACCCTGGAGTAGTTGGGCGTATTGCATTGTGTTCGGGTCAAACTCCGCCCAATTGGGTGGCAGTGGAGTAGTAGTATTTGGCCTCGAACCAGGGCGACCCGGGACCCCGAATGGTGAACCGTATGGAAACATGTTTTGTGTTGTAGAGATGATTGTGTTGTGGTGTGTGTGTTTTTTAGTTTATAAGTTGTATGTGGTGTGTGTGTTTGTTTATTGTGTTTATATATATATATATAAAATCTAAAAAAAAAAGTTACCGTTCAAAGAAATAAATATCCAACGTTCAAATTTTTGACCGTTCCAATCGGCCACGTGTCAGCATGTCATTGGTTTGTTGGTTTGGTATATAGCTCTATAGCTATAACGCTTTGGCCGGTTTACACACCATAGCGCCCCACCGTTCCGGTGTTCCGGGCGCTATGTTTTAAATTTTCAGTTGGGTGGCGCCCCACTACGTATAGTCTAAGGGGATTGGCGATTATTTTTTGAGTTGAAGTTATATTATTATGAAATTAAAGGGTTAACTAGTCAACTAGATATTACCGCCCGATATTACCGGTTGAACCATTTCTGAGCTCGGCCCTGATATATCTTAAAAACCGTTTTTTATAAAAAAAAATGCTAAGATTCATTAAAATAAATAAAAAAAACTTACGTTAATAAAAAAACAAAAGTACAAAAAGTTAAAAAAAAACTACTCCACATCAAAGTCGAATACATAATTAAGTCGAATGCTCAAATCACTTTCACCATTCTTGATCGTGGGCCCTCAGTATTTGCCAAGCAGAAACACGTGTAAAGTCTTCACCGTACCTATGTTTGTACTATATTTTAGCCACTTCAATGGCCTCGTCTTCGTTTGGCTCTCCTTCGCCATTCATGAAATCATTGTATAACTCGTTAAATAGTGGTGTCTTGCTCTCACTTTGAATTAAGGGGTTGTTTGGCAACCTCTGCACCATTAAGAGGTTTGATTAAGAGGCTCTGAACTAGTAAGAGGCTTGACTTAGTTCGATCTTGCTAGTTGATGGAAGAGAAGGTGGTGGTGGGTTGAGGAGGTGAGGTGGTGCATGAGTGGCTGGCTAAGGGTTAGAAACACAAATGACGGGATAAAGGAGTAAAAATTTTATTTAACATCATTTTGAAGCTTACTGGATGATTCTGAGGTGTTCCTTCAATCAAACAAACACACTTAATAAATTACTTGTTCAGAGCTAGCCTCTTAATGGAACCATTAAGAGGCTACCAAACAGCCCCTAAATTAGTGTAGGGTGCGATCGGTTTCACCACCCATATATAGGCGGAAGCAAGGAAAAACTTTATTCTAAAACGAACGACGCATCTCGCTAGATGTCCTTATTTCCTGGACGTTAACCCAAGTGGTCGCCAACGCTATCTTTTCCTCCTCAATCCACCTCATTTTTTTAAAGTATATGAATGTGAAGTAAAAAAATATGTAAAAAAAATGGAGAGATAATAAGTGGAGATTGTGAAGAAATGGACATGAACTAAACAACAACAACCTTACCTAGTAAATTTCACAATTAGCAAAGCTAAGAGTATGATCTGGGGAGGGTGGGATGTAGACAGACCTTACCCCTATCTTTGCGGATAGAGAGACTGCTTTCAGAGAAACCCCCGACTCGACGACACACAATCGACAAGCAAACGACACTAAAAAAACCAATAAGGAGCTCTTGAATTTATAGAAACATTAAAAGCGTCACGTAGTAAAACAAAGGTATATATGCCATAAAAAAACAACATAATCCATAAACACCCAAAAAAACAAGTCACCCATACAAAACAACATAATCCATAAACACCCAAAAAAAAACAAGTCACCCATACCTACCTCCTACCGTTATAAGAAAAAGTCTAATATTCTAAAATGGATGTATTTATAGTGAAGAAAGTAAAGGGAAAATGACCGATATAGCCCGTTGACCGGGCCATTTGCAAAAATAAACCTTGCACCCCCCTTAGGAGAGACGGGACACGGCTCCCAATGAGCCTGAACCGTCTCCCAAGGGGGCTTACCGTTTCAGCCAACAGACGACCGCCACGTGGCGTTGTTGATCCCGAGGCTGTCCCTGCCGTCTGAAGCCATCTTGGGAACCGTCTGAACCGGCTGAACCGTCTGAAAATTGTATATAAATACCGGATTTCGTTTAACAAAATTTGCACCGTCCAAACCTTTCATCTTCCAAAATGTTTTTTGGTTTGCCAACCGAAGCCTACCGGCTTACGAAAATAATGCACCTTTCATCTTCCAAAATGTTTTTTGGTTTGCCAACCGAAGCCTACCGGCTTACGAAAATAATGGCCGATTACTTGGATTGTTGTTTCATCTGCGTACGACTACTTGGATTGTTGTTGCATCTGCGCGTGGGTTAACCCGTGTAATTTGCATTGACAATGTGGTAGTCTATTTTATTTGCAAGAAGAGTTCTTTGTCTATGTAGCGCACATACACCATTCAAACAAAGTTCTTAGTTCTTAGCAAGTAAATTTAGGAAGTTTGTTGTAATAGTATAGTTTGGGAAGTTTGTTGTAATAGTATAGTTTGTTTATTGTTTTTGTAATAATATTGTTATTGTAATATTAACGAAATATTTACTTTTATATAAAAAAAACACTAAAAACAACATAAATAAACATTAATAAAAAAAACATAAATAAACATAAATAAACACTAAAAAAACATAAATAAACATTAATAAACATTAAATAAAATTCGATTACAAAATAAACTAATTAAGATAATCCCTCATCATTTGCCAGGCGGACAAATGTTTAAATTCTTTGCCCTGCCCGTTTTTATATTGTCTTTTGGAGTGTCGAATTGACGTGTCTTCGGGAAAGCCACGGGGTACATCCTGAAGTGTCGCGTTGTGGTACGAGTTGAAGATTTGACATTTCGTTGTCAAATCATTCAATTTCCGGCTAAGTGAGTCCGTTGTCCGGTCAGACCCTCCAACCAGCCGGTTATACTCGTGCTGGATACGAAACCATTTGTTCGTTTGGTGGGTGCTCTCTTCAACGTGGCGCCAAGCCGATACAAGTGCAATCTCTTGTTCTTCGGTCCATCTTTGGGGTGCCATTTCTGTTAGACGGTGGTGGTGGACGGTGTGGTTGTGTGGTGGTGCTGTTACTGTTAGACGGTGGTGGTGGTGGTTTGGATACTGTTAGACGGTGGTGGTGGTTTGGATGTTCTGACGGGAGACGCTATATATAGGTGGTGACCTGGACACCGAAGCGTCGGTCGAACCATCGGGACTCACCGGAGACGACGTCTCGGGAGACGGCGAGTCACCATTGTAAAATGTGACCCGGCTGAAAAAGCCGGTTCCCGAAAGACCCGAAAGCCGGTTCCCGAAACACTTTGAGCCGGTTCAGACGGATCCCAAGACGGCTTTAGACGGCAGGGACAGCCTCGGGATCAACAACGCCACGTGGCGGTCGTCTGTTGGCTGAAACGGTAAGCCCCCTTGGGAGCCGGTTCAGGCTCATTGGGAGCCGTGTCCCGTCTCTCCTAAGGGGGGTGCAAGGGTTATTTGTGCAAATGGCCCGGTCAACGGGCTATATCGGTCATTTTCCCATATTTTTTTTTAAATGTAACAGTCAAAATCATCCAATTCACTTACGTAACCACCCACCGAAACTAATACTCGAAGGCAGATACTCGAGGTAGAGGGAGCAATGTAGCCGCTCAGCGATCCCCTATCCAAATATTAAGGTTTTTAAACAATTTTAACTGAAATTTTATTTTTAACCAAACCATAACTAATCATGATCCATATCATTCACTTCAAGTAAACTAATTTTTTTTTTTTGAAGGCAATCAAGTAAACAAATAAATGATGTTTATTCAATTTTTAACGTCCATAATCTAATCTTACTCTATTTCTACCTAAATTTACTCTACGTCTCAAACGATGCTAGAACCCAATATTTCTTGGGTGAGCAGAGACACTTTTGCCACTAGTTTGATGCTTGGTAATGTATTTCCAAAAATGAATAGTACAAATTGTGAATCCTCACGTGTTGACTATTGAGTCTTCTCCGTTAAGCATAATTTTATATGGATAGATTTCTTGGATGCGACCCGAGCCCACCAATCATAGTGTTGACTTGAGTCTTCTCATTCTTCTCCATTAAGCATCGGATATGCTTTTATAAAGTGGATATAAAATTTCAGTGTAATTGTTTTTTGAACGGCCAACAAATTGGAATCACTCACAGAACATTGGAGTATCATCGTGCCATCAATGTTACCAAGCGATCATATTTCACCACCAAGTCACCAATTCAAGAGGAAACTCATAATTATGAGAAACCCCCTATGTGAAATTCGAACCCAGGACCTTATGGTCCCTAAGCCTTATCTCACCGCCAAGATGCCATTGGGCTATAATGTCTTTGGAAACAAAAATTCAGTGTACTAAATATTTAAAAACAAACTAATCTAATTTAAATAATTTATCTATAATAATATTAACGTTTTCATTCTAAAGTTTAATTAGTTGTATCTTTATTCCAATATGTTGATAAAACATAATTCAGGTAGTCCTTAAAGTGTATGTTCGTTAACTTTTACCGTTAAGTGCATGTAAAATTAGGGATGAACAATATCATATCAAATCGATACAAGCCAAACAATATTGGTACCCATTCTTGTATGGTTTCGGTGTAGTCGGTTTCGGTATTCTATGGTATTTTGGCACCAATACCATAACACTATAATCGTTACAATATTTACTTTGTGTTTTTACTCATTTTCGTTTTTAGAATTTTTTATGTCGATACCGGTTCGGTACTAAACTACTGATTATAGGTGGGTTTTTTTAATTGAAATCCAAATAACATTGGCACATCACCGAACTTGAATAATGTATACACCCTAAGCTGACCTTTAGTATCTGGATCCATATATGGTTCATATTTAGGGAGAATAAGGTAAACTTGACTATCATTAAAAATTTTATGCCGTTTTATTATTGGTGATGGAAAAGAAGGCAATTATTAGTGATGAACAGAAAAGCAATTACAAGATTACATACATACGGCTTCAGTAATATGAAACACTGATGAACATGAAAGCAATTAGCAACCCAACTAATATAGAAATTCAAGCGGCCGAAGCGATTTGTGTATTCGGTTAGCGGAAGTGATTTTGTGTTTGGGTCGAGTTTGTTTGGTTTGGCCTTGCGGCCGGAGGCCGCTTGGTTTCTAGTCACCGACTCTCAAACCGGTAAGTGGGATATTTGTATAATAAGAAGTATAGCGGTGGAAGAATTGTTTATTTTTTGATTGAAATGTTTAGTACATCTTGCTACTAATTCCTAGTAGCTATTTATAAGAAAACTAAACCAACTAATAATCATAAAAGAAGCCATTGGGGTTGGTGGCCCAATGGTAGAAGCAAAGCTTCTAGGAACACCTAAGGGGATGTCATGGGTTCAAGTCCCACAAGGAGTAGAAATTTGCCGTTCAAAAAAAAAAAATAATCATAAAAGAAACATAATTAATGGCTTAAATCAAGCATTGCTTGATTTATGCCTTTGACTTCATCTTGATTTGTCTTTGACTTTGACTGCATAATTATTAGAGGAGAAATTATCTCCAATACTCCCCTCAAGTTGGAGCGTGAAGGTTACGAACGTCCAACTTGCCAATTAAATATTTTTCATTTTCGAACACTCCATCTCAAGTTGGAGTGCCTGCTTTTCTTGCGGGCTCGTAGATTTGGACCCAACCTTTTTTGTTGGTTCAAGGAACCCGACTTTTCTTTTTGCGGATTAAAAACCCGATTTTTATTCTTGCGGGTTAAAAACCCGACTTTTCTTTTTGCGGGTTAAAAAAACCCGACTTTTCTTCTTGCGGGTTAAAAACCCGACTTTTCTTCTTGCGGGTTAAAAACCCGACTTTGCTTCTTACGGGTTAAATACCCAACTTTTCTTTTTCGCGAGTTTAAAAAAACTCGACTTTTCTTGCGAACTCAAATATTTGAATCCGACTTTTTTTTTTGCGAGTTTGAAAAAACTCGACTTTTCTTTTCTTACGGGTTCAACGAACCCGACTTTTCTTTTGCAAGTTCAATTGGATTACATGCTTACGTATGGTGGCAAAGCTTAGTAGTCCGGTAACAATCTTTATCTGCATGTAAAACAACCAAAATAATAGTAAATATATAGAATACAAATCAATAAAAAAAAACTAAAACTCCTATGTTTAATGGTACTAGTGGGAATGCCCACGCGTTGCAGCGGGTGTCGCGACTGATATATGATTCCATTATAATGTCTATGATCAAAGAAGCATTTTTTTTTAGTAATAAAACGATGTAATATAAATATAATGATCGTGAAAAATTACATCAAGATAGCGGGCAGGCGGGCAACAAGCTGCGCCGCCACCCCTTTCTGGACGGCAAACCCTAGCCTACTAAAAACGAACCCATGCCCCCCCGGAGTCGAGACACTGCTATGAATAACCCGTTGGACCCTGGTCAGGAAACGGATGGCTTCCGGTGCCAAGGTGCCAAAGGTATCAAATGCAAGGGGTACGAAAACGTGTTAGTTCTCCTCACAAGCTTTAGCATGCTTCTCAACTTTCTTCGACTCTGCTTTCCGCACAATTATTAACGAAATAAACATTTTTGCACACTTGGAACATCACTTAATCAAATTTGACTGGTTTAAAGGGTAACAAGTATGATTATTTGGTCTCTGTGTCTATGATATGGACACCATATGTGTTTTTCATTTTTTCAGTTTTTGTATTTTTTACAGTGAAATTTTATATATTATCTATCATCACATGTCGGTTGCGAAATTTTATTATTTTCAGTTTCTGGTTTCAAATGAATTTGCAATAATGCATTTCTTTCAAAATTAAACATCGTGATAGGATTTACATAAGGGATAACGCATGATGCAGTGATTGATTAGGGAATTTAATTTTGATAAAACATGGATAGGAAATAATATTACACATGTTTTGTGTGTTTATTATTTGAAAGATCATTGGACATTAACTATAATACTTTTTTTGAACGGCAAACTTCTTTATAGCTCAATATAAAGAGCCAGCAAGAGGCTGGGAAAACACCAAAAGACCCAAAGCACTACGGCCAGAAGTAACAAGACACATTAACTATAATATCAGTATGTAAGAACATTAGTTTAATCGTTGTGTATCAAGATTGCCTGAGAATTTATTGAAAATTTAATACTCATCAAACAAATAAGTATTGTAATAAAAACCGAAAGACAAGCAAAATATGGCTCGTTATGTATAAGAATCATGTTCAGAATGTAAACCAAGCTCGAGTTAGGCTCATTACACACATTTGAATAAAAAAAAAATCACATGAAAGTAAATAAAAAAAGATTATTTAGAAATTATGTATGATCATAAAACATGATTTTCTCTTTGATGTATATGCAATTTCCCTAATTTACAACAAAACTTCACAATCCAAATCAGGAAATCGACCAACAATAATTAAAGAATACAAATTCTTTACCAACACCACTACCAATATCTTCTACAACCCGTACAAATAGCAACCAAACATATCATCATTTAGCCGCAGTCCTTGTCGTTCCAAGTTCAACTGATACAAATTATTATTCCTCACTATAGACCTCGCAGTGAACCCAACCGTTGTAGTCCTTATCGACCACTGCCTCACCATGTTAACACACTCCGGATCATCCGTATTCCTTTCATATCTAATCCACTGAATCATCCCATGGTAAGCCGGGAACAACCGCATCTGCATCGCCTTGTAACAGAAGTACGGAACCAATGCAGCAATCACTTCATATAATGTCACAACCCAATATTTTGGCGCTGATACAAGCGTCTCAACAAACACCTTCTATGCATCAGTCGAAATACACGTTGGCATTGCACCATAAGCTAATAAAAATAAGTAGCACAGTAGTATTCCTCCCCAAATTAACACGTGCTGAATTAATGTAAAATAACTAACTGCCAGTTCCATTTGACAGTTAGCCACCTACACTACACATGTGTATATTGTGGCCCCCACAACTTCCATTTCTGCGGTTTTTCCGTTTTTTCGGTATGCTTCGGGGTCTAATGATCTGATGCAGAGGAAGAAGATGATGACGCCCCTGGCTACACCGTTGAGCATCCAGCCGAATATGCGGCGCCATCTGAATAATGTGTTTTGGACACGTTCTTGGTATAGTAAGGGGAACTTGAGGCAGAAGCGAGCGGATACGTCTTGGTTGAAGACTCCTAAGGCGATGGAGGGAAGTGATGTGAAGAAGACGTGGTAGAGAGAGGTACCAGTCGTTGTATGCGGGTTGACCTGAGAATGAGTCGTATGCTTTGTATACGAATAGGGTGGTTCCGAATACTATGTTCTTGTAGAAGTAGCAGATCTGCACATGTGAAACAAGGGTTTTAGATTTCAATTGGGAGATATGTTAATACTCAACTGTATGCAAGGTGTTTCGGTCCGGTTTTGGTGGAAATTTTGGGCTGAAACGGTAACTATGGTTTTGGGAACAACAAATCGAACTGGCAGGTTTTATGGTTTGACGACCCACTGTTTTCAGTTTCGGCGGTTCAATTGGTTTCAACGGTTTATGAATAGTTCTAATTGTAATTGTAACTTGTAAGTAAACAAAACACAAAATAAAGATTCATACCATTGAAGAAATTCTTCTGTAACACCAATGTCCATGCACCAACAGCAACCGTTCAAGATACTGAAACTGAGCAATTGCAATATCACTCGACATAACAGCCTGCATTCCTTCAACACCACTAATCCAAATACCAATGTCAGCTTATTAAAGCATTCCCACATCATCCGCCCCGTCACCAATAGCTAAAGTGGTCTTTGCAGTCCCTTCTCACAAGTCTAGTAACCAGTGCGTTGAGTATTATGGGGATAGTGGCATTTCAACTGTTCAAACCAAAATTTCACATAACTATGCTTGGTAGTTATGCGTCATGAAAACCTTGTTTAATCCCTTATAAAGGAGGAACGAAGGGAACTGGTGATGATGAAATGAGTGGTAAAATAAACGCAATGGTGCTTGAGAAAAAGAATGAAAGCATCCACATCAATACTACGCTTAATAATGACAAGGATAAAGAAATCACAGCAGGTGGGCCACCATAACAAGTGATGTGCCCCTGCCACATATCATGATAGATTGCATTATGACAGAATTGTAGAGCATGTTGGCAAGGCGTTGACGAAATACAACCATGTAATTTCCCTGAATTTCACAGTTAATTGCATTATTAAAAAGCCGGTTTATTCATTCAAACTTTTAACTAATGATACTCTCTATGTTTCATAGAGCAGAGGTGTTATTAGAGAGCAACAAATGTGGTCTGATTTTTGTATTTGGTAAAAAATATATTTGAACTCACAAAAGACCTATTTTCTCATTTAACAGATTTTCTGTCATTTTGTAGGAAAAAAGTAAACATGGTCAAAGTTACCAACACATCAGCAACCATATAATCATTCTGATAGAATAACCGGCACAGATTACCTTAAATCAAGCTTTTGAAAGTTTGGGGTTCTTTTTAACAAAAACTGGTTACCGTTTTATGGACCCAAATATAATGTGTACCCCAAAAAAGAAACCAGACCATGGTAAATAACCTTTGTATGCAATTTGCCCCTAATTTGATCTCAAAAGTGAATAAATCAAGTTTAATAATCCATTAAACACAAAAATAAATCATCTGAGAGTATAGAATGCTAAACGTACCAATATGTCAAAATATATGGCAGCATCACTATCAGTTTTCTCATTGACTGCCATAGCTTTGCCTTTAGAAAGTTTAGAGGATGCAACAGTATGAAGCAGAAAAAGAAAGCATATTTTCTCCATGATGTTGAAGAGAACCAGGTTTTAAAAGCTTCAACTTGTCATTCTGCAAGCGAATATACGGTCACTTAAACTTAGTTTATAGTAGTTATACTAATGGTATTACAAGTTTCAACAATACCTTTGTGTGATATACATGAGTATTATCTGCATAAGCAAAGTCAAGGCCAGCAAGACCAGCAACCTCTTTATATACTTGAAAATCAGTAGCAGATTTTATAAAACCCGAAGTGAAAAGATCCTGTAGCACTAAAGAAAAATGAAAGTTAAAAATCTAGAACTAATAAATTTAACGACATAATATTATAAAAGAACGAAAAAAGAAAATAACACACTTGCGCAAGAATTTGGGCAGATGGGTACTTCGCTACCAATGCATAGTTCTCAATAGCCCATGGATGAGGACCTGCCTGCCGAAATGAGCAACGAAACTACCACGGTTGACTTAAATTTGATGAGAAGTTATTTTTGTTTTCTTCATCTTAATGGCAGTTTCTTTATGGTGTTGAATTTGATTACCTGAAATATAGCAGATGTGCCTCCAATGCCCATGGCTTCCAAATCAATAGCCATACGTATGGTGTACTCCACGGATGTTGCAGTAGTATTAATATATTATATGTCATCAATCATCACTTGGAAAAAAGGAATAAAAACAATTCTAATTACAAATTAAAACATTGTGTTTAAGCAATCCACATTAATATTAGGAAAGATTCATACCTGAGTTATAAAAGTGTGTGCACCATTTAAGCCCTCTTCCACCCCACTATTAAACAAAAAAATAACAAAAATTTTAAAACCATGAGCCCATTGAGAGATCCCTCGAGCACGCTCTAGCATAACAGCTACACAAGAACTGCAGTCACCAGCTCCTTCCCTTTATTAACAACATAAACATTCAGTTTCAATATCATTTTTGAATAAATAAAATCACAAAAAATATTGAACGAATATAAGTAATCAATGGAACGGACATACGCTGATAAAACAGTATCTATGTAAGAAGAGACCAGAATAGCACTACCTGCCGCTTCAGAAACATGTTTTGGTGATATTCTTAAAACAACATGTTTGAGATTTGAATAAACAAGTGTTTTCCCTTAAAAAGCCCCCCGACGAGAATATTAGCACCTGAGCTTACATGGAAAAGGTCGACTTCAACATCAACTTCCCAGTAATGGTCAACGGTTTACCCAAGCAGTTGGTCGAAGCAACACTGCTTCCATGTTCAGTCGGATTAGTGGCGGTGATGTTCTATCAGGAAGGCAGAGAGGGTGGAGATGCTTACAGAGAATGGGTATAGGGTAGCTTCAATCGTGATTTGTAACATTCCAGAAACGTGTCAATCGTTTCCTCTTCTAATCATTAGCATTCATGGTGGATCAGTTACACTGGGAGGATAGTTACACTGGGAGGATTGTTTCAGCTTCTCTTTAATTCAATTAACTGCTATTGTGATGTGAAATAAAGGGTAGGACAGTAAATTTCTTTTGATTTTGTGAAGAAGGAGGATGGTAAAATGTCAATACTACCCTTTAAAGTGTCTTAATTGTCCCTATTATGCCCATAATACCCTTAAGTTTCTTGTTTAAATATATTGTACATGATGCTTTTTAAGTTGTATGGAAATGCAAATTACAATGTTAGTCATCACTCCTCCTTTATATTTATAATAATAATAATAATAATAATAATAATAATAATGTATAATGTATAATGTATATTATATTATATATTATATTATATATTATAGAATTATAGATATAGATTATAGATTATAGATATGCTTTTAAAAAGAAGATCAAAGCATAATTTTAGTATTTAAAAACAAATTAATCAAATATTATCATTTTTTTATTTTTATATTCAAATGATTGTCCTTGGTAACGCATTATTGATTTCCGAGTTCCGAAAAGTGAATTGGAATCATGTGACGACTTGACTTACCATTGACGATAAAAGTCCTCTCATAAACCTCCGTAAATAAAGCACAAATCAGTTCACTATCAGCGATCATCATCTCACTCACTCTTCTCCTGTATCTGGTATATCTCTCCCTCTCTCTCACTCACATTGCATATTTTATTTTATTTTATTTTCTATACGCAGATTCTGTTAACATAATAATATTCATCGTTTTCCTATTATTCTATCGCATTTACTAATATAATGATAATATTCCTGTCATAGTTACTGATATTATTAGGGTAAAGTTTACAAATTTATTATAAATTTACCGACTTTTTCTCGTTATTTATGGAGATAATGTGAACTTTAGTGGAAGTGATAACAATAGTGTCAAAATGTCATGCGCGTAACAGGGTTTTATCACAGTGTGCCATCGGGCGGTGTGTTTCCCTGGAATTGGTGACGGGCCGGGCCACAAGCGTTGTCTGCAATCGCAAGCGTGGGTGACCTTTTGCCGTGGGTGTACCGCGTTAAAAAAATTGTTTATACATGCGTGATCAACCTACGTTGGAATTGTTTTGAGTCATGTATAACAACTGTAATTAGTAAAAATTGTTATTATTATTATTATTATTATTTTGTGATTTATTGTCTAGTCTAAACTTGGAATTTAACCTAGAAAAATTTATGTCTAAAAAAAGGGTTTTGATGTTACCTTTTTTAGATAAATACTATGAGTTCATTCACTGCTTTTAATTAAAGTTTTTATTAGAATATGTATACATGGATTTAAATGCAAAATTGGGAAAGTATATTTAAATGAGGAAGGGAATTGGTTTTATGTTAGCTGGAAAACAAGCTATTTTATTTGATTTTGGTTTGATGTTATTAGGATCAGAGGCGGAGCCAGGATTTCATGATAAGGGGGGCTTAGATTATTAGAGTGAGCGTTAAGGGGGGCTTGATACAATTTTATTGAATTTTAACCTTAAAAACAGGGGGGCTTGATACAATTTTATCGAATTTTTACCTTAAAAACTTAACAAATTTGGGCCATTGGGGGGGGGGGGGGGGGGGGCTTGATACCCCTCAGCCCCCCCCCCCCCCCTCCCCCCAACTCCGCCTCTGATTAGGATATATCATATATGTTAATGGTTTAACTAAAATGTGCATAACGCGTGACACGTCATTGTCACATAGACGATGGGCTTTAACTAACTCATCATTTAACTATCATGTTGTGGTTTTAACTAAAATTTATAAAAAAAAAGGAGAAAATTGTGATTGGTAGATAAATACTATGAGTTCATTCAGTGCTTTTAGTGGTGGGTGAAATTTGGAGCCCTTTGTTAGGCATTTTTTGACATGTGGCATGTGGGGCCACTAGGGCTTGACATTTATAAGGGGTGTAGTGGTGTGGTGTGGTGTGAGTGTGTGTATATAATGATATTAAATTTGAATTAAAAAAAGAAAAAAAAAATGAAGTGGCAGAAATGATTGGCCGAGCAATGTTTCTCCCTACGCGAAATATTTCTCTTGGGTGATGGTAGCGCCCAATTAACACAAAGGGGGGGGGGGGGTGTTTGCCGGTGAAAGGGGCGCCAAAAAAGGGCATTAACGCCTCATTCGCTTTCCAGTACGTTTGGTAGTTAAGACCATGTGTAGTGGGGGTGAAATTTGGAGCCCCTCACTTAGGCAAATGTTGACATGTGGTGTGTGAGTCCCACTAGGGGCTTGAAAGGGGCTTGAAATTTATAAGGGGTGTAGTGGTGTGGTGTGAGTGTGTGTAACTGTGTATATAATGATGTTAAATTTGAATTAAAAAAAGAAAAAATAAATAAAAATGAAGTGGCATGACCTGATTGGAGGAAGGGAGGTTTGGCCTGCGCGAAATATTTCGCGAGAAGGGCCTTAGCGCCCATTTAACAAGGGGGGGGGGGGGTGTAGGGGCGTTTTTTAGGCGCCAAAACCCCCCATTCACGCCCATTTCAATGACCACTACGTATGGTCTAAGTATTTTATTAGAATATGTACATGGATTTATATGCAAAATTGGGAAAACATATATAAATGTATTGTTAAGTAGCTGGAAAACAAGTTATTTTATCTGGTTTTGGTTTGATGTGATTTTAGTTATTTTCACAGAAGTAACAACATTAGTAGTGAAATTATGTTGATTTACAACAAAAATATTCTGTTACCTGATACTATTGAAGTGAGTGCTGCTTATTAGTGTGAAGTACATTTACACTATGTTTTGTGACTTTATATGACATTGTTGCTGATTATTTGCTGTATATGAAATTGCAGTTGAAAACCGCTCGGTTGGATGGGTAAGACAGTTGATATTTCTGGATTCCCCACTTTGGAATCTGCAGATGTAGTCAAGACGACTCTGGAACGATATACTGGTGTTGGGAGTATTGAGGCGTTGGAAGTTAAAAAGAAACCTGGAGCGGCAAGAGCGTATGCTAGAGTCCAATTTACAGTCAAAGCTAAAGCAGAAAGAATATTGCAGCTGGCTAACAGTAGGCAACTGTGGTATGGTACATCTTATTTGAAGGCTTGGGAAAAGGAAATGGATCTTGTACAGAAGCCTAGGCAATTTGCATATGAAATGGAAGGTGTAACTCTTCATTTCGGTTGCCAGGTGTCAAAAGAGAGGTTGGCGGTGCTCAGTAAAATGGAAAAGGCATCAGTGAAATTTGGATTTGGACTAAGGAAGATATATTTTGGTGTTCCATGGCACTACACGAGTTACAAGCTTCAACTCTCGTATGAGAATATTTGGCAAGTTCAGCTGCACTGCCCGTATTCGGATTATGCAAGGTTTCTCGTTATTCAGGTTAGTTTGATTGAGTTACAAAGTACTTCAGAGTTCATATATATGAATTGGACTAGTTTCATAATCAAAGTATCTTTTATTTTGCAGCTATATGGCGCTCCTCGAATTTATCAGAAAGTCGAAGACAACCCTCATAACTTTTATAAGGAACTTCCTGATGATCAGTGGGTTAGGGCAACCGACTTCACTGCATCTTCTGCCATTGGGCAATCATCTCATCTATGCATAGAACTTCCGCATCATGTTGAACTTCCAGATCTTAATCGTTATTTTCCAGACTGTGAAGAAAGTTATCACCCATTCACGTTGGTGACTGGTCGCAGCTTTTCTCAAAGTTCAGATTTAGTCCCGATTGTGGGTCCCACCCAAGGTTATTATCTGCCGTTTAAAATAGTTTTTAAGATTTGCTCCTTGGTTCAGCATGGTTGCATCCCAGGACCCGTCCTTGATGCTAATTTCTTTGCATTGTTGGATCCCCAAAGACGTGACGTCGAAGCAATTGATTATGTAATGGAGAAGCTTTATTTTTCAAAAGATAGTTGTTATGATCCGGCAAGGTTTATAATCGAAGAATATCGAACAAACAAAAGGCTAAAGTCGCCTACTATCTCATTGGACAGTGGTCTTGTATACGTGAGGAGAGTTCAAATTACACCTTCAAAAGTGTACTTTTGTGGACCAGAGGTCAATGTGTCCAATCGGGTTCTACGCCAGTATTCAAATTATATCGATAATTTTCTTCGTGTTTCGTTTCTTGATGAAGAACTAGAAAAACTGTATTCAACAGATTTAGCCCCAAAATTAGGTCGAGATGGGGAAACTAGAACCGCAATTTATAAGAGAATTTTGTCAATTCTTAAGAATGGAATAACAATTGGCAATAAAAAATTTGAATTTCTTGCTTTCTCATCAAGCCAGTTACGTGATAATTCTGCATGGATGTTTGCATCAACCGGAGGAACAAACGCTGCTGATATAAGAAATTGGATGGGTGATTTTAGTAGCATTAAAAATGTTGCAAAATATGCTGCTAGACTTGGTCAATCTTTTGGTTCTTCAAAAGAAAGTTTAAGTGTTGAATGGTATGACGTCGAAAAAATTCCTGATATAGAAATTGTAAGATCTGGTACTAAATACATTTTTTCTGACGGAATTGGGAAAATATCAGCTGAATTTGCTAAAAGAGTTTCAAGTAAATGTGGGTATGATGTCATTCCGTCTGCTTTTCAAGTCCGTTACGGTGGGTACAAAGGGGTCGTGGCTGTGGACCCGACCTCCTACATGAAATTATCGTTGAGAAAAAGCATGTGCAAATTTGAATCTGACAACACGAAGTTGGATATTCTTGCAGTTAGCAAATATCAGCCGTGCTATATGAACCGCCAGCTCATTACGCTTCTTTCTACCCTTGGGGTTCCTGATCACATCTTTGAAAAGAAGCAACGAGAAGCAGTGTGTTTACTAGATGCCATTTTAGTGGAGCCAATGAAGGCCGAAGAGGCATTAGATTTAATGTCACCTGGAGAAAACACCAACGTAATGAAGGGTATGCTTTCGTGTGGATATAAGCCGAATGCTGAACCGTTTCTGTCAATGATGTTGCAAGTTTTTCGTGCAACAAAGTTGCTCGAATTGAGAACTAAAACGAGGGTTTTTGTTCCTAAAGGAAGAGCAATGATGGGATGTTTGGATGAAACTCGGACTCTTGAATATGGTGAAGTTTTTGTTCAGTATTCTAGTGCAGGAAGTAGGCCATTGGGTGACGGGCATAGGGGAATTGGCTCGTGTAAGTCCCGAATTGTTACGGGGAATGTAGTGGTTGCTAAAAATCCATGTTTGCATCCTGGTGATGTACGGGTCTTGAGGGCTGTTAATGTTCCAGCATTACGCCATATGGTGGACGTCGTTGTATTTCCACAGAAAGGAGTAAGGTAAAATATCTTGCACATCTTTTTTTTTTTTTTTATATATTATGGGATTTACATAAGTGATTTTGAATTTTTGTATGATTATGTTTAGCTTGTGCTAAAATACATGTTCCTTGTGCTACAGGCCTCATCCAAACGAATGTTCAGGAAGCGATTTGGATGGAGATATTTACTTTGTCTGTTGGGACCCTGATCTGATTCCATCAAAGCAATTCGAACCGATGGATTATACCCCAGCCCCATCTCAGCAACTTGATCATGATGTTACTATTGAGGTATAAATGCATTAGTAAATATCACACGTATTTGTGAACTGGTCAATTCGGTTTATGTAACATAAAACGGGCCAAAATGGACAAATGTCGCGAAAAGAGTATCTGACATGATAATCATACATAACTGATTACCCGTTTGAACTAGGGATGAGCATGTTGCACCGAATACCGAACCGATACCGATCCCGTACCGAACCGAAGGTGTTCGGTATCGGTATCGGTACTCACATTTAGATGTTTTCGGTTTCGGTATTTTTGGTTTCGGTACGGGATCGGTATGGTATCGGTATTTTAAGGTAAAATACCGATACCATAGCGGTACCATACCGTACCGTATGTTTTCGGTATCGGTATTGGGTTTTGGGAGTTTTTGGGATCGGTATTTTTAGGATCGGTATCAGTTGGTACCGATACCGTCCAGAGCTCATCCCTAGTTTGAACAGTAACACAATCTTCCCTTTTTAGTTTTTACTACTTAAGAAGATTGGATAAGGGTGGCAAAAGTGTCGGTTAATAAGTTGCCCGGTTCGGTTGGCAAGTTGAAATTGATCAACCTGAACTCGACTCGTATATCTATTCATGTCAAAGGCATAAACCCTGCCCTGGACATGCTTGAAACTATTTAACCCAGCAACTTTTGTACCTATTTATTTGAACAGTCAAACGAGTTCGCAAGTCAAAACAAGTTGATGGGTTGTAGTAAAACTGTAAATGGTTACCGGTGTCTTAAATGGGTTGCGGAATAAAGTTGTAAAATGGGTCATAAACTAGATGGCCAGTTGAATTTACAAATTGTTTGTTGTTTTCATTAAATGGGTCATAAACTAGATGGGCAGTTGAATTTACAAATTGTTTGTTGTTTTCATTTTTTAACTTCTAATTTTAAACGGGTTGGCCGGTCAACCAATTTAGTTTTAATACCAAAACATGACTCGTTTTGTTAAACTGGTTACACAAGCCAACAACGGGTTAGACGGGCTCAACCTAAAACCTAATTATTTTCATGTCGGGTTCGTGTTGGAAGTTGCCACCCCTAGGAATGGATATTTGTTTCTTTAGTATCCTAATAATCTTCTTTTTATTTTATCTACTACAGGAAGTCGAGGAGTATTTCGCAAACTACATAGTCAACGACAGTTTAGGAATAATTGCAAATGCCCACACAGTTTTCGCAGACCGGGAACCCTCAAAAGCAATGGCTACACCTTGTGTAGAGCTTGCAAAGCTCTTCTCAATTGCTGTCGACTTTCCAAAAACCGGTATTCCAGCAGAAATACCCTCTAATCTCCGACCCAAAGAGTATCCAGATTTTATGGAAAAACCCGACAAAACTACATACGAATCACAGAATGTGATTGGGAAACTGTTTCGGGAAGTAAAACACATTGCCCCACAAAACAGCCCGGTCACTCCCTTCACAAAAGATGTGGCGAGACAGACTTATGATGCTGACATGGAAGTCCCCGGCTTTGAGGATTACACTGATGAAGCATTTGATTTTAAGACCGATTATGATAACAAATTGGGTAATCTGATGGACTATTATGGGATCAAGACTGAAGCAGAACTTTTAACCGGTAGTATTATGAAAATGTCAAGATCTTTTGACAGAAGGAATGACGCTGAAGCGGTTGGTCTAGCTGTGAAGTCGTTAAGGAAGGAAGCTCGAAACTTGTTCAAAAACGGCGGAGGAGATAGGGATACAGAAGATGATAATGTTTACGCAAAAGCATCAGCGTGGTATCATGTCACGTATCATCCAAATTACTGGGGTCGTTATGATTCGACACGCCAACATTTTCTGAGTTTCCCGTGGTGCATTCATGACAAGCTTATTGAAATCAAGAAAAGAAAAGCAAGCATCAGAAGGCATGTTGATTATGAGTCCCTAACACAGCAGTTTGGCACTTCATTTAATCTGGTATGAGTATGATCCCCTTTTATGTAACCGTACGGTACTTTTGGACTCGATATATGATCGGCGTACATATTCGCACGTTTGATTTGATTTGGTTTGGTTTGGTTTGGTTTGGTTCGATATCGGATTGTGTTTGCTTTATTGTATATATTGGCATTGTTGATTACTGTTTGAATCTAATGTAATTTTGGACTTGGTTTAATCTAGTGTATGCACTACTATTTTAAATATTGTAACACATTGCCACTGTTTTAAATATTTATCAATGTCTTTAAACATAGCAACCAAAAAATCAAAGGTGCATACTCATCCTAGTCTAGCACACAGATCCATATTTTTGGTAGGTATACTGGTTGTGACTATGAAAGTGTTCTAAAAGTTTAATAATAAAGTCAACAATAATTGAGAAGACACAATTATGATAACCTATGTGCTAGATATTATAAAAATGATACACAAGTTTAATGATACGATGGTCTATGTCAAGGTTTTCAGAACCGGACCGGACGTCGAACCGGACCCCCGGCCGGTTCACCGGTTCGACCGGTCCGACCGGTTCGACCGGTCCAACGAACCGGCCCAAAAACAAAAAAAAATAAAAAAAAAATAAAAATAAATACCAAAAACCGGTCCAACCTCCCGGTTTTCCGGTCCGACCTCCCGGTTTTCCGGTTCGACCGGGCGGTTCGCCGGTTCGATGTACCACCGGTCCAACCACCCGAACCGGACCGGTCCGGGTCCCGGAGGCCGGTCCGACCGTCCGGTCCGGTCCGGTTTTCAAAACACTGGTCTATGTGACTTTCATGTTGGTATAATAAATACTATAAAAAAAAAATATATGGATCTGTCCAGAAAGGGTTTGCTGTCCAGAAAGGGGTGGCGGCGCAACTTGTTGGATTCGTGTTGGATTCGTTTTTAGTAGGTTAGGGTTTGCTGTCCAGAAAGGGGTGGCGGCGCAACTTGTTGCCCGTCTACCCGCTATCTTGATGTAATTCTTCACGTATTTAATAAAAGAGTATAACACACAAAAAAATAATAATAAATAAATCGTTATTTAATAGAAAAAACAAGTTTTACATTTTTAATGCATATTGATCATTTATGTTTGAGTTTGAGCCTGGATGAGGTCCTGCTATCAAACCGAGCCCAACTCATATCCTCCCCAAAATGTTGACTTAATCAGATAGTTGTTATGTGCCTACTACTACTAGTGTTACCAAGTGGAAGTAGGCACATAACAATAGTGTGAACCTTAAGCTTACGACTCTACAATCTCTTCTAACAATTTTATTATACTCTATTCTAGTTTCCATTTCTGATGTTTCTCGCACTTCTTAACATAAAATTGTTTAAAAATGAACACGTCCTGGTACACACACGAGTTAGAAACCCACATATTAAACATGTTGATAAAGTAAACCAGACACTGCCTCAGACCACCATATCCAAACCTCAAACCACCAAAAAAAAAATAAACAACCCCTCGCCTTTACTGTTGACAATGATTACGATACGGCGAAACACGGTGGAGATGTGTCTTCAGAGACGGTGGTGTGAGGACAATGGTTTGGTGGAGATCCTTATGTTCGAAATGGGTGTTAATGGGAGCTTGGCAATGGTTGCGTTCTTCTAATCGAAATGGTGATTGAGAGGAGGCTTTGTGTGTGAATGACAACATAATGACATATCAGGCTATGCTAATATAAATGCATTTCTAACAAGTTCTCGTTTATTGCCATGACTCTTCATTGGCAAATTAATCATAATCTTCAATTCTATTTAATTTAGTCCAATTCATAACATCATATACGTTTTAATTCATTAAAGTATATTTACACCCTCATTATGAAGAATTCTAATTAATATAATATTCTATTCATTTAATCTAAATAAAAAAACGTAAATCACTTTACATACATATTAAAAGGAATTATCTATCAAGTTTATGTTTTCAAAATTTTTGATGTTACAATAGATGTTTTGGAATTATCAAACTAAATTAGATTATTAAAAAAAATTGAACAATCGAGATATGAGTCATCATGTATAATAGAGATTAATAGCATATTGAGGATCAAATAAGTAGTGAACTAATTATAGGAAATGATAGGAATATTTTTGTGAGAAGAACGGTACAACCGGTTCAATCTTTTTGTGAGAAGAACAGGGGTTACATTGTGGAGAAGATATTAACCGTGTATTAGCCACATGTACCATAGGCATGATATGTTGTATAAAGAGACATAATGGGAAAAAAGGGGATAAAATATAGAGATATATGCTTATGCATTTTCATATGTCATCTTAAAAAAAGTAGTGAAATTACCTTGATGCTCATCTAGGATGTGTTATATAATAGTATAGAAGTATATATAATAACTATGATGAACTTGAATATAAATATATATGTTGTCCCATTTTATGTTTTATTTTTGTATAACTTAATTCTAACTTTGTAATGTTACACTATAATATAGCATAACGTTACTATACATAACACAAATATACAATACAAATAAACCATGAAAGTCAACAAATGACCCGTTAAGATTAGAAACAGAATCTAGGGTCCATGCAATGATTACTTGCAAATTAGTTTCGTAAAGCAAACTCCAACTTCACTAATGAAATTTGATAATTGTATGGAAATCCATCGGAATCCATCATATTCGTCTTGTCTAACGCAGACCAGGATGTCGCGAGACAGGACCCAATACGTTTGAAAAGTTCAAAGTCTAGCAAATTGTCAAATGCATTTTAGGTTGAGTACAAGGAGGTCAATATCAAGGGTCAATAATTTAAAGTTTTAACGAGGCCAATACGTTATCAGTGTTCAATTATTTTGTTTAGGCTTTTCAATTCGTTCACACATAAGCACAATGTGAATGCATCCATAAGTGAGAGTCCTCCTCTGCCCCACCTTTGTCAAGATTTTGTTTGGCACGAAGCCTTCTATTATCCAATCAAGAATGATGGCAGTAATATAAAAAAAAAGTTGTTCTAGTGAAAGTAGAACCCGAATATTCATGGATAAATTTCCTTTTTAGTAAAACATTCAAGTAAAACATTCAGCACATGTATTTAATAATAGTTGTTAGGGGAGTACTCAATACTTGAAAAAAAAAAAAAGCAAAGGTTTTAAGTCACTTAAATTTGTTGGGCTACATCGATGTTGGGTTCATAGGTCTTTTATTTAATACATTTTTACACCGTATATTTTTAATCTTATAAAGGCTATGTGTTATACATGTGTGATGGGTAGCGTGATGTCGACGTGGAACTTGCAGGGTCGTGAGTGACATTGTGCTCACCCTCGCTTCCCGTGATTTTTCAAGGTGAGCGTGACCTCTACTCCGCTTGTCTTGTATTTTGTTTCCATTTTCTTTAACTTACCGTTTCAACTTCCTTTCCATTTTGCACTTTGGTCCCTCTTATATATCCAACTATACTTTTGCAGCCTATCCTTTAGAATTTGAATATTTATATAGTTCTTTGAAATATGTAGTGTTTATATATATATATATATATAGGGGGAGGATAAATTGAAAACCCACTCGAGTTAAGAAAACTATGAAAACCCTTGTAAAAACCATCTAAAATTTTTTATTTTTTTTTGAAAAAAATACACAAGGTAACATACATGTATTAAAGCGTTTTGGAACAAAAAAATAAAAAAAAGCGCCGATTGGATATTTTTAAAAAAAATAAACAAAATTTGCACTGTTACATATGTAACAACTGATGTTACGTATGTAACAGAGCTGTTACATATGTAACAGCACAAACTTTGTTTATTTTTTTTAAAAATATTCTATCGGCGCTTTTTATTTTTTTTGCCCAAAACGTTTTAATACATGTATGTTACCTTGTGTATTTTTTTCAAAAAAAATTAAAAAAATTTAGATGGTTTTTACAAGGGTTTTCATAGTTTTCTTAACTCGAGTGGGTTTTCAGTTTATAATTTCCCTATATATATATATATATATATAGGGTTAGGATCATGTGAGAACCTTAATGAGTTGTGAGAACTAGAGAATCATTGTGGACCTTAGATCTTCATGATCTAATGGTTGAGATCAAAAGTTGGGTTTTTTGTCTTCACTTGAATATTAAGTATTTTTTTATTATCTTAAAGTACAATTAAGGGCATTTAAGTAAAAAGCCATGGGAGAGAAGATATAATATAATATTATGTTATTTTTTAATTAAAGTTTATTTTATTATTTTAATTAAAATAATATAATCTGATTTAATTTTTTAAACTTTATTTTATTTTTTAATTAATATAATTTTTTAAAACAAAAAATCAGATTGAATATTTTTTAGTATCACTCTCGTTTTTTACACTGATGTAATTTTTTACACCAGTGTAAATCTCTCATACACAAACTTCTACAAAAATACACTATTGTACAAAAACAAACTAGATGATGGGGTGCTTTACATTCATATTTACACTGGTGTAAATCTTCCAAAAAATACAAAATTTTACAACAATTACGCTAGTGTAGAAAACAAACCAAATAAAACATAAAATAGTGTAAAATCTGCCATACACAACATTTACAAAAAAAAAATACACAAAGTGTAAAAAAACAAACTATACATTCATATTTACACTGGTGTAACTGATGTTTTGCACCAGTGTTTTCTTACATCAAAACGACTATACATTCATACTTACACTGTGTGTAAAACTAATCGGTGTTTTCTTAAATAAAAAACGTTTACACTGTGTGTGAAACTAAACGGTGTATTCTTACATAAACAACGTCTATACATTCATGTTTACGCCGGTGTAAACTGATGTTTACGCCGGTGTAAACTGATGTTTACACCAATGGTTTCTTACAAAAAAGAGACTACACCATTCGTCGTCGTCTCCACAACATCGGGTCCTTAAACGCAAAACATTATCTTCTTCGCGGCATCATCTCCTAACAAGAAACACCCAAAACTTTCAACATAAAAAACCTACCTTTTCACCCCAACATCATTAATAATAAAATGTAATAAATAATAATAATTATAATAATAATAACAAAAAAAATAACAAAAAAAAATAAACAGCATTAATAATAATAATAACAGAAAATAAAAAATAATAATAATAATAACAAAAAATAAAAAATAATAATAATACATGTAGTAATAATAACAGTAAAAAAAATAAATAAATAATAATAATAACAGAAAAAAATAAAATAATAATAATAATAAAAACAAAAAATATAAATAATAAAAATAATAATAACAGGAAAATAATAATACTAATAATATTAATAATAATAATAATAATAGTAACAATAATAATAACAATAATAATAATAATAATAATAATAAAAACACTTATTGTCATCTTCATCATCACCACCGTCTGAGCCACCACCGACGTCTCCACCGTCGTCTTCATCATCACCATCGTCTACCCCACCACCCCCTCCACTCCAAACCCACCACCATCGTCATCGTCGCCGTCCTCCAACCACCATCACCAGCCCTGCACCACAGATCCACCCCCCCCCTCCGTCGTCTCCCACCACCGCCTCTTCCCACCGTCGTCTCCCACAACCGTCGTCTTCAACCCGTCGTCTCCCCATCGTCTTCCTCCGTCTCCCACCCCCAACACCCCACCGGCGATGAAAACCCCCAAAAACAAACCCACACCAGATCTGGTTTCTTCGAACCCACACCACCGTCCTCCGCCTCTGCCCTCTCCCGTACCAGATCCGCCTCAAAAACCACCCATCGACCCACCGGCGGCCTCCGCCTCCAACCCCACCATGACCACCGTCCTCCTCCTCCTTTCTGTACCATGAGAGTCGTTTGTGTGTGTGTGTGTTAGAGAGAGGGGGGGACGCGTGTGTGTGTTAGAAAAAGAGAGAGAGAGAGTTAGAGAGAGGGGGTTAGAGAGAGAGAGAAAGTGAACGGTTGTGAGAGAGAGAGAGAGTGAGGTGAGAGGTATTTGTTTTTAATATTATTATTTAATTGTTACTTGGGGTGGTGGTGGGTGTTATTATTACTAAAATACCCCCAAGTGGGTATGTGTAAAAGACTTTTATGTCCTTAATTAAAAAAATACAAGAAATTATAAAGGTGATGATGTGTCTCTTGATGATTGGTCCAGACTAGTTCTCTAGTTCTCACAACTCAATGGGGTTCTCACATGATCCGGATCCTATATATATTTTGTAGTTATTGTATTAATATCGAGAATTTTTATTTTAATTACTAAATGTTTCAAAATTATTGTTGTATTTAAAATAAAAGATAAAATATACATTGGCTCATTTGTTAATTATGTATAGGGGTGTAAATGACACGTAGCGGCTCGGGATCGGCTCGAGATCGGCTCGGTAAAAAGCTCGAACGAGCCGAGCCTTAATGAGCCCGAGCTCGAGCCCTATATACAAAGCTCGATTGGGCTCGCGACCCTAATCGAGCCTTAACGAGCTAAAGCCCGAACCCAAGACCGAGCCTAAGTTACAGCCTTAACGATTGGGCTCGCGAGCCTAAGTTATAGCCGAGCTTTTGCGAGCTCGAGCCGAGCTTTTGAGCTCGTTTGAGATTCTCAAATCACCTCGAGCCGAGCCGAGCTCGAGCTTTGGATTTTGCTAGCGAGCCGAACTCGAGCTCAAGATTGTAGGCTCGAACCGAGCCGAGCTCGAGCTCGAGCTTCACAAAACCTTAACGAGGCCGAGCCGAGCCCAATCAAGCTCGGGCTCGGCTCGACTCGTTTACACCCCTAATTATGTATATAGAAAACACTACATAATTCATAATCATTGAACTTGATATCCAATGTATTAAATTTTTCAAAAAAGGATCCAAAAAGATACAAATATACATTGGCTCATTTGTTTGTTAATAAGGTTTAGAGTTAATAGCCAAAATCGTCCCTGAGGTTTGGTTACTTTTGCCACTTCAGTCCAAAACCCAAACGTCTTAAATCTGGGTCCTTAGGCTTTTGATTTTTTGCCACATTCGTCCCTGACAACGTTTAAATTGTGGACTGAAGTGGCAAAAGTGACCAAACCTCAGGGACAAATTTAGCAAAACCCAAACCTTTTTTGGGACGAATGTGGCAAAAAATCAAAAGCCTAAGGACCCAGATTTAAGACGTTTGGGTTTTGGACTAAAGTGGCAAAAGTGACCAAACCTCAGGGACGATTTTGGCTATTAACTCTAAGGTTAATATCAAATTCTTTAACAAACCTAATATGATTATGATTTTTTATTAATGAAAGACGTTAAAGATAGGTCAAAATTCCCCGGCTTGGAAGGAAAGTTTATAGACCCAAGTCAATATTTGAGGGTCATTTAATGGAATGGAAATATTTGAAGTTTAGACGTTATGTACTCTAACATATGAGCGTTAAAGGTGACATGACATAACATGTTAACTTACATTGCACTAATCCATTCTTGTGTTAGGGGGGTGTTAGAGTGGTTATTTGTTAATATGTTAACGAGATGTTAAGAGTATGAATTACTTTTTTTTCCCTTTTTTAAACCACTAAAATATAGGGTTAGGTGAAGTTAATAGGATTAAACCATTTTCTTGGGATGAGGTAGAGTTGAATGGAGAAAAATGAGTGATGTGTCATGTAGGTAGAGTTGATGGGGGTTAAAGTATATCACAAGGCCTTAGGGTAAGACCGTTATGCTTTACGATACAACGCCGATGCCAATGCCACTCAGGAAGAGGGTAACCCCATTCATGCCCAAACATCGCCCCAAGCCTTCTTTAACGAGCGTATTGTACGTGTTGGGGCGTCAACCCCTTGACGCCTCAACCAATCTTTCCGTTACGTTAGCGCTCTTGAACCAATTGGAAGACCCAATCAAAAAAATAAAATAAAAAACCACGTATCCCATTTTAACTAAAATCAACCAAATTGGATAGTTAAAAAGCAGTGAAGCTCTGGAAAAAATGGTATGGTGATGTGACAGACACCTTATGACGTGACGGCCGAAAATAATAAAACCATAATACATGCTTTAAAGGGTAGTCATCTAGGAACCCATTTAGTCCCTTAGAGTGTGTGTAGTGGGAGCGTGAGGCGGCGTTATAAACAAAAATAGCGCCCCCCACACCGTTACGGGGGGGGGGGGGTGGGGGGGGTGGGGGGGTTATTTGGCAAAAATGGGGGCAGACGTTTTATTTATAACGCCAAATCACAATTGAACCAACCAATCATATAATGCCACATGTCATAGTGAACCAACCAACCAGTCCTTGGCAAAAAAAAGGGGGGGGGGGGGGCGCTATTTTCCCCTTTACCACTACACCCCTTTTTCACTTCATTTCCTCATGCTGACTCAGCTGCCACGTGGACCAATCAGAATCAGGGGCGTTATAAATAACCCCCTCCACTACACATGGTTTTAAACCCAATCAATAGGATGATGTCACCTCATTTAAACCTACTTTAACCTAAATTAAACCTAGAGGGAGGGGGCACCCATTTGGTTGTCTCACGTTTCGTGGTGGAAACATAAACGTATATGTCATCAAAGTTGTCTCAAGCTTAGTTTTTTATATAAAGGGACGTCATTTATTACTTTTGTTATTTTAATAATACAATAGATTCATTCATATAATTCTAATTTATACCGTTGTGAGATTTTATTTTTAGCTACGTTTCAATAAAAGTTTTGTTCGAAATCAAACGACTCAAATATCATTGATTCTTTTTGTTCTTTATTGTGACGATCCGAACCAATACTACCCGAACAACATAGTTACCGGCATTGGTTTTATCTGAATCGTACTAGTGCTTGTTTTTATGGTTTGCGATGAATGTAAAAGCAGTATTATCTTAGGCATGCCTCTTTTAATTGTTATACCAAGTGTTTGTATCTCACTGATACTATAATAAACCGAACTGATAACGAACAAATGTCAACCATACTTAACACACAAGAATCCTACTAGTATGTGAAACACAAACTTACAGGCAACGGCTAGACACGTATAATCTATTGTCCTTTTACGCCTTTACAAATAATAAATTATATTTTATTAAATAGAATTATTTGTTGGTTGGTATATGTGCTTTGTAGATCTTCAATTGTTGTTCCATAATGTTTATAATTACACAATTGATCTTATTGGCTGTAAACTTGTTACTAAGGTAGTCCCAGTGGTTAGAATTTTGTAATTATGGTGGTTCTTACTAGTTAATATTGATAAAATTTCATTTATGCTTAGGGTTGCAAAAAATAAAAAAACCAATACCGGCGGGTATATCCGAAACCCAGAACATATAAAACGGGTATACTTGAAACCCGACGGGTATAGGTCGGGCATCAGATTACTTTTAAAAACTTTTGAGGGTTTTTTACGTGTGGGGGATTGGGTGATATCCGACCCAATTGCTCGATACCACATATCCGTTTACCCAATCATATACCTGATTTTTTATTTGTATTTTTATTTTAGCTATTTATTATACTAGGTTGATTATATGAAAAAATATTTTTTATGGGATATGTATGTGATAATATTTTTTATATTTTGTATATTGTGAAGTACATATAAGAAAGTATATAAAAAATATAAAGTTATTACGTATTTCTGATAAACATTATATATATGTAAGGTTTGTTTAGTGTATAATAGTTATATAAATACAAATTATATAAAACAAACTAATGGTTATATATGATATTCGAAAAACATCTGATGGGTACTGGGTAGGGTATGAGATACGATTTTACAACCAGGTATAGCTAGGTATGGGATTACCAATACCTGGTCCAAACCCTGACCCATTACCATCCTTATTTATGTATTAGCTACCCATTTGCAAATTATTGTCATTTGTGTGTTTCTTCGTTAATTTTATTAATGATAAAATGTTTCGGTGGATGATCAGGTGCCCCAATTGACATGCCAAACTTGCCTGAAAGCTTTTCTTTTGTTTTAAGACAAACAAACGATACTAGTGTTATAAATGCCTTTAATCGAATAAAATACCCAAATCAATAAGGGAAAAATGGGATGATTAAATCATGTTGCGTTCCGTCTATGATTCCCGCTGCAACGTGCACGCTGAATCCTGAAAACCGCTAGTTTACTATTTGTTTGTGAGCATTGTTTTAAAAATTAGTTTGGATTTTTCAAAAGATGATTTATGTGTTAGATGTTTTAATAATAAACCATCTTACAACGGCTTATAGTCTAGCACTATCATGATATGTTATAAAGGTGTTTCTTACTAAGTGCATGATGTTATAGTCGTATGGTGGACACTGGTGTCAATTTAGAAATACGTTAAGAGGGTGTGTAGTTAATCATTTTAAAGAAATAATAAATACACTATGTTATAATTTCACATAATATATATTCTCATAAACCATGCTAGTACAAAAGAGTTTGTAGCCTATTGATATTAAGGCGTTGCATTTATGTCCTTCTCTTTAAGTGGTGAGGGTTCTAGATGGCGGACTCGTAGACAAGTTGTATAGATTTTAGAAATACTGTTATAGTTTGTTGTTATAAAAAAACATGTGGGTACCTATTGATGGAATAATACTCGCTAACATTTTATGTGGTGGGTAGACAAACCATAGAGTCGAGGATATCAGTGTCCAAAGTCTATTGCCGGCCCCCTCCGTTACGACTAGCCATATTAAATTTTTTTTCTATCCTTTCATTATCTATTAAATTTTTTGTAAGTGCAGATTTTGTAATTATTAAAAGAAAGTGTAATATTTTTTAATAAAACCTTTAGCCATTAAATAATTTATCAATCTTATTATATACTATAGATATAATCATATGAACGATAGATGTAATAATATGAATGATGTTGCAGTGGACGGCTAAAGAGAAACTAGTTTCAAACATATGTTGGTCCATTAGTGAACTTGTCAAAGTCCTCAAAAGAATTTCTTTTCTAGGTATATTTTATACGAATTCTAGTTTGTCAAAATCTATATGATGCTAAAGGTAAAGACATTACAAACAATATCAGTTGGACTTGGTGTATGAAATTGTGTATGGTTTATTGGAATTGAAGGTTGTTTTATTATTTAATAGTTAGACTAGATTTAATCTCTTTTCACATAAGAAAAATAGTTTTTAAATCGCCATTTTTCTTTGATCAAGCACATGATTATTATTATTATACTGGGTTTCAATTTGTGTCTATCGAATTATTAACAGAGATATAGAGAGAGAAAAATGGATGGGTGTAAGGCGAAAACAATCCTGGTTGTAAACAGTGACGAATTTTGACCTGAAACTTCGGGGGTCGGAAGTCACTAGTTTCGGGGGGGTTGAAAACTAGTTTTGGGGATTGAAACCTTATATACCAAAAAAATTATATACGAATACTATATAATCGGAACTTCTGAGCGAAAATTCGGGGGGTCGACCGCCCCATCCCGCCCCTTAAAAGGATCGCCCATGGTTGTAAAGGAAATTACAATAACGTCAGAGACACTGTTCATAGCGTTTGTAAATTAACATAGAGGATAATTAATAGATGTAAACACTTGTTTAAAAATATGACAGTAAACCTTTAAAGAAAATATAATCTGAAGTTTTATTTTTATACAAGTGGATAGTTCTTTTAAAGCTTCTTGTTTTTCTCCCCCGCTTCTATGACTTCCACAAAACCGATTGAATGACTCCATAAAAGCTCTTTCGATTTCCAACAAGGCTAGGATTAGATCTTGATCAACTCTGTCATGTGTCTGTGAAAGCGGATAGCAACTGCCATAGTAATCTGTGAAATACACCGATGAATAAAAACAATTCAAGGTAAAATGGGGCTACTCACAAATCTTGCACCACATATTCGTGTACTTGTTACTCTCCCTTATATGGTCCGCTACAATCTTTCTTCTTTCGCTAGCTGCCATTCCCCAAATAGGTACTGCAAACAGACACTCAAACAAAAAGGATCACAGGCACCAGATACATATAAAATAAAAATAAAAAAAGACAAAATTTTAAGTTTTGTCCTTTATGTTTATACAATATTTCAAAACATGACCTTTACGTTTAAAATTGACTGGTTATGTAATGTATGTTTTAAAATCATACATGTTTTGTCTTTTAGACATAACTCAGTTAATTTTTACGTTAAATTATATCATGTGACTTGCACATGAGGATAATTTAGTAATTTTGCAATCGTCAATTGTCCTCGACAACGATGCCAAAACCTGATGTGCTGAAAATGGTCTATAAAAATAAAATAATCTAAACACTTTAATAATTATTATAGACACAATTAAACTAGACCACAAGACAGACAAGTGTCTCTATAAATATGGTACAAACTAAGTAATTCGGATAATCAAATCCACAAGACATAACTAGCTAGAAAGCTAAATTACACTCAAGTAAGACTTAAAAAAATTGGTTTAAGGTAATTTTGATGTTTTGTGAATTTAAAGTAAAGAAACTTAAAGAAGGCTTGAGTAACCAAGCAAACGGGATAACTAAGGATATGTCAAAGGTAGAGAGAAAACACTACACAGGTCTAGAATCCTGCTTGTGAAAGTCAAATCTCTCTCGGCTAAAGTAACTATGATGGAACTAGGATCTAATGATATGCCACCCTAAGACAACCTAGTGGATTTCTCCTGCAAGAGTTCCTATGGTAGGTGTGAAGCTATTGGTTGGTTGGATCACCTCTCGGTCTCTCTAACAATAGTAAAGTAGACAAAAGAATGAATTATCTTTCAAACTTTCCAATCACAATACACCCTAGAGTGTAGGAGTAACCTGAAGACACTCAACAAGGCACATAATAGCAAAGAATAAAAGGAAATCTATGGGAACCTTCCCTCAAAGCACTTTGACCTAAACCCCTACTACCAAAGACAACCCGATTACCTATTGGATTACCTTTACTAATGGTAATATTCTTGGACAGATCTCAAGAGTACACAAATCACTCCAATATACAACACTACCCTGGAAAGCAACAACCCAACACACAGGAGAGCGGATGATGTAACACAAAGGGTTTGATGATTTAAAGACACCCCGACAAGCTCATATGTAATCTACTATGACGACTAGTACCATGTGACCGTCTTGTGTGTGCGACTCGGCTATAGACTAGACTCTACATGCAGTCCTAGTTCACTATAACCGTTGGCTCTGATACTAATCTGTCACACCCTCAAATTCCACTTGCGGAGTTTTACCGCGAGGCGCGTGACAAACCTGGATCCAAGTCAATCGGTCACAATAAACAATACTATATGAACACATGCAAACTTAAAAACATAAGTTTAAACCATGAAATAGTAGCGGAAGCTTTGTTTACAATCCAAAAGTATTCAATCTTATTCAACATTCGAAAACCATGAACCCTAAACTAGACGCCGTGCAGACGCGTGCGCCTAAGCCCTGGGATGCTACCTTAGCGACATGAGAAAAACATGCCAAAAATATGTCAGCACAAAATGCTGGTGAGTTCACAGGTTTTAATAAAAGTTACCAAGTTCCAAAAGAGTACCAAGTTCAACCTGTCCATACTATGATATGTTCAATCAAAGTACGCTAGCTAGGCGTATGTTTTGTTATTTGTAGAAATGAATTGCACAGAAAGTCTGCGTTGAGCAACCTTTTCACGCACAAAATGATAATCAACTTCAACATGTTTGGTGCGAGCATGAAAAACTGGGTTTGCAGATAAGTATGTAGCACCAAGATTGTCACACCATAGAACTGGAGCATATTTTACCGAAACATTAAGCTCACGCAGAAGAGATTCAAGCCAGGTAAGTTCTGCCACAGTATCAGCCAATGCTTTGTATTCAGACTCAGTCGATGACCGAGAGACAGTCTGTTGCTTCCGAGCAGCCCAAGATATAAGATTAGATCCAAGATAAATAGCAAATCCCCCTGTGGAGCGACGATCATCCGGGCAACCAGCCCAGTCCGCATCCGTATAGGCATGCAAAATTAGCTCAGAGTTTCTTTGAAACAGTAGTCCATGATCTTGAGTGCCCTGTAAGTATCGAAGAATCCTCTTAACCGCTGACCAATGATTTTCTGTCGGAGAGTGCATGAATTGACAGACCTTGTTAACTGCAAATGCTATGTCAGGTCGAGTCAGAGTGAGGTACTGTAAGGCCCCTACAATCTGTCTATATCGAACTGGATTATCATAACATGGACGTGTATTCATCCAAACGGGATGAATCCACTTGGAAAAGCCAAGTTATTCCAATGTTAACCTACTGTCCAAATTTCATAACTTAATTCCTTGTAAAACTCGAGTTATGATTGTTTAAAGTTGACTCAGTTTGTTAATCCGAAAATCTGACATGACCTTTAATCAAAAAAAAATTCCAAAAACATATAAAACGACATCCAAATCAGATGATTTTGCCCATTCTAAAAAGCTAAGACCATGTACAATCTATTCATGCAGGGTTACCTAATTCCTTCTGGGGTGAAGCTTTGAACACCGCGATTCATGTTATTAATCTTACTCCTTGTGTTCCTTTGTCTTTTGATGTTCCTTTGTTATTAATCACTTTTGGATTCACCCGGTATAGGCTTGTAATCTAGGGTTCTTAACATTTGGGTATTTTCTTAATTTCTTTTGTAATTTGGATTTGAACAAACTTGTTAATTGCGTTAATCTTGTTTTGAATTCTCTTTGATAATTGTTTCTTGCACCAATTACTAGGGAAATGAATTCGATTAGTTATGCTTTAACTTGCTATTAGGGTTCATGTGTTCCAAAATAACATATTTGGCGAATTCAATTCCTAAATATTGAAATACTAGTAGCTTATGTTCATACACATATTGCTTTCATTGAGATGATCGCTAGACGTCTACTATTGATTGCAACTTCAATGATTATGAGAGCAAAAGTTCATGTAAAGTTACTCCTTTAGTCCCTCTATTTCCGAAAATTAATTTTCTGAGACATTTTTACCATAGCAATTTTAACCCCAGCCAGGGGCTGCCGCCCCTGGACCCCCCGTCTCTTAGGGGCTTCGCCCCTAAGTTCATAATAAATTCAAATAGGCGTGCACTCCGCACCACCATACCTATATGATGTCTTATTATGAAGATATTGAGACATGCAAGCAGATGTAAAAAAGGATAAAACACGTCATCGCAGATAACAACACGTGTCGTCACAATGGAAAAAGGAGAAAAAACAGTGTGGAAACAAAGACTCAAACACCGGGTCAGCAACAGAAGAAAACAACGCATAAACCACTCCACCGAAACAACACGTTCAGTTATCGAAACATACCTCGCGATAAACTTTTTGAAAAGTAAGATAAATTTATTAGAAACTAGATATATAAGATCAAGTCCTGAGGCACAATACCGTATATGCAAAGCCAGAGGACGTCCTTCTTGTACAAATCATAAGGACAAGATGAGTATAGATTCTTCAAAAGACATCTTAGATTCTAATGATTAGATAATAATCATGGATTAAGTGTATTTATAAGGATTTCTTCTAAAAATATAGAAGATAATTTAAAAGGATATAGGACAAAACCAACGATAGATAAGTCATTGGTATTGATGGAAAGATAGATATGACATAAATAAGGTGGAGGATCCAAAGAGGTTCAGGTTCCCATAGTACCTTGAAGATGAAAAAAATGAACACTCTCTCATCAATAAAGAACAAGTGGAAGAAATACAGAAAGGGGGAGACACGTATCAAGAAAGAAAATGATGAACTTGGAACTTATCTCTTAAAGGATGATTATAAAAGAAGAGCAAAGAGGAAGAAAAGGATCATCAGTCCTTAGACATTTCCCGGATTACCTGTCAAACAAATAAGACAAACACAACAAAGAAAAAAATACGGCTGAGGCAAAGGTTGCTCAGTAACGGAGAAAATCAATAGTACAATTAAAGGTATTGAAATATGAAGCGATACTGATATTAAAACCGAAATGAGTGATGAAACGAAAATGGATAGTGATACTATTTGAATCTCAAAACTTATACAACACCAATGTTAATACAACCAGAAACATAACGAATATGAAATCAAAACATAATCAGGTTTATAATCAAAACATATCACATATATCAAAATTGAACTGAACTGAACAGACACTAAATCATGTGACTATAAGTATCAATAAATAAGTCACGTAATACAGAAGCACCCACGAGCCTCAACAGAGGGGTACACAGCTAGCTAGTCCATGTACCGAGACGGTGCATGTAGGCGTCTGAGCTAAGATTGATCAAATAGTCCACTTTGTGTTATTTTAGGGGGAGAATCACATCTAATTGCAGTCAAAAGAATCTTCAGATATCTGAAAGGAACTCCTACTTTAGGAATTTGGTATCCTGCTTCAAGCAATACCAAGTTAACTGCTTTTTCAGATAGTGACTATGCAGGCTGCAAAATGTCAAGAAAATCAACATCTGGTGGTTGTCAATTCTTAGGAAACTGTCTGGTGTCCTGGCAATCAAAGAAACAAACATCTGTGGCAACTTCAACAGCTGAAGCTGAATACATTGCTGCTGCAAGCTGTACTTCACAGATACAATGGCTCCAATATCAACTGCTTGATTATGGAATCAAAGAGACCAAGACCCCACTTTTAGTAGACAGCAAATCTGCCATTAGCATCATTCAAAATCCTGTTCAGTTTTCAAAAACTAAACACATTGAAATCAGGTATCATTTCATAAGAGATTGCTATGAAAAAGGCAAGATTGAGGTGAAGCATGTCACAACAGCTAATCAAATAGCTGACATTTTCACCAAACCCCTTGATTCAACAACTTTTCAGAGGTTAGTATCCATGCTTGGGATGTTAAACTTAGAAGAAAGTCTGTAAGTGTTTCACTTTTTAGTTCTGCACATATTTTATTTTTCACTTACATACTTATCTGTCACAAACCTCTGAAGACCAAAAATTTGAGAAAGAGAAAGTTCTGATGAACAAATTTTGAAAACTACTGATAAACATCAAAAATGGGATATTTTCAAAATGGATATAACTACTGATGAAAATCAGAAGTTAGAAAAGTGTTTTAAAAGTCATCTGCATCAGCAGTTGAAACTGCTGAAGAGATGACTAAAACCCTTGATGAAGAAACCTTTTTCTTCAGCAGTTTGACTAAAAAGGATAAAACAGACTTTTCACTCATCAGAAGTTTTTAACCGACTAGGTCAAACTTCTTGCACCCAATTTCTTTGGAACGAATACAATCAGGTAATGTAAGTGTTACCATCTCGTCTGGTTCATGATATGTGAAATTAACCTGCTGAACTGGAGGTGGGACTTCAACGTCCATTCTGGTCTTCAGTTCATCCACCTGAGCCTCTAGCCTCTCAAGTACCGCATCTTGTTCCCTCAAATAGTCGGTGCGCATGGATAGCAAAGAACGCATATCCTCGAGCATGAGCTGTTGATTAGCAATGAAGGCGCCTTGCTTAGCAAGAAGGGCAGCAAAGTCGGGCCTAGTGTGAGACGAGACATCCTGATAATCGGGTTGTGGATACAAATGTTGTCTAGGTGGATACTCTGACGAGCTACCACCATGCCTTTCCTCATACATCGTAGCTTGTAGACGATCAAGCCGACTTGTTATTCTATCTAGTGACTCAGATGTTGCAGGGTTAAACCACTGGTTAGCCTGTGGGTATGAAGGCTGGTATGACTGGTATGGCTGCGGCTGCAAATACTCGTTAAAATAATAATCCGTGGAATACCCCGATGAATATGAATGAGGGCATCTTATGGTAAAATGGGGTCCTCCACAGATCTCGCACATGATAAACAAAAGTTATATATTACGAATAAAAAATAATAATAATAAGAAGAAAAAAAATAAAAGCAAAAATTATTCACAAAATAGTAGACCAGAAACGGATCGGATAATTCTCAAGAGTGCCAATTGCGTCTCCGGCAACGACACAAAAAACATGATGTGTGTAAATGTATATATATAAATAACACAAGTTCTAATTAAAACGACTCACCTAATAAACTACACACGCAAGGCAAGTGTACCGGTCGCAAAACAGTAAACAGATAAGACCGAGTATCGAATCCAAAGACGCGAATTGTAACACCCCAACCGATGGCGGAAACATTGAGGTGTCACGTAGTGACGATTGTTCAATAGCTCATGGACTAAAAGTGTAAATTTGAATACATTGATTTAAATAGTTTATTACATTGAAATGAAATACAATGATTCTAAATGCCAACTAACAAAAGTATAATGAATCCAAAATCTAAGTAAAATTCCAAAAGCTTAAAAGTCATCTCATAAGAACCTGAAACATGTACGAAAATAATTTTGGTCAATACAAAAATGTATTGGTGAGCATACCCTGTTTGAATACATATAGAAAAGTGTTTCGCAATATATGTGCTATGATAATGTAATATGTAAAAAGGTCAAAATCAAGCCTCACATCGTTCAATAATCATTCACACATCGTTCAAGAAGACCATAACAATGACCAAGGATTTAACTCGTTCACGTAAGTAACCAAGGGAAATAATTCATAGTACTACTCATTGTTAGGTGCGGCCCAAAGGTTAATGACTTTGACAAATCGTTCATACAATTCACACAAAACATATCAAGAGCACATTGCTTTGTAAATAACATACGTAAGTTTAGTAATAATTGTACATGAGTCAGCCCAAAAGAGTAAAATAGTAAAAAGGGGAAAGATATACTCACAGTTTGCGAAAGCGATCAAAATCCAACTTATGCGGTCGTGAGCTAAGTAATGGGAATTCCGTGGAATTCAACCTATAATGTATATGAATACTAATAAGGAAAAGTCTAAGAGTCTAAGGTATCTAGGGTCTAAGGCATTAGGGTTTGCTAAGTCGATTTGGGGAATTAGAATTTTTATAATAAGTCGAATTAATATAAAAGTTGTATATTAAAATAATATACCAAAGTTTGTAAATATGGTTTAGGTAATATAATTATTAACAATTGAATAATTAGATAAAAATATTTTTGAATAATTAAGACAAAGTAATTTAATTAATTACTTTAACTAAATTAAATAAATATAATAATCATAAATGTATAAATAAATAATTATGAGTTACACCATAAACCAACAAATTATAACTAAGACTTCAACATAAGACTGTCTCTATTTTATAAGAAAAGTATTTATAAAATAGATGTTAAATAATATAAATAAATGAATGATTTATTATGTCTAATTAAACATAAATAAGACTAAAAATACAAATTATGATCCAAAAATGCTATTTTTTATAGAAAATGGATGCTTTCTGATGTAAATCAATGAAAATAATTTCCCCATAATTATAAACTTATTTATATTTAAAACTGATTTAATGAGATTAAATCAAGTTTAAATGATTAAAAATAGGAAAATCAATAAAAATAAATGTTTTCTGAACCAATAATTTGTATTTCAGTTCATGATGATGAGAAATAATTTCCCAAAAAGTTTACGATTAAAATCATTAAAAATGAATTTTTAATTAATTAAATATGATTAAAACAAATTAATTCCATAAAAATACGAAAATATGACATTTTTCCAGAAAATAAAAGTGTGGTAATTTTCTTTATTGTGTCAAGATGCAATACCTAAATTTTTATAATTTTTGGAGCAAAAATGAATTTAATATGAATATTTTAAGTTTATATGTATCTATTAATATATATAAAAGAATTGAACGTTGATGACGTGGCGTGCAATGGTGGCTTCAACCACTCCATGAAACTACCACGTGGCATTATAATTAAAAGATTTTAGTGTTTTGAATTTTTTTTAAACCCTAATCCTTTTGTCATTCTATTCTCTATATTCTTTATCTTTTTTTTTGAACGGCCTCTATATTCTTTATCTCTTCCATAATTTTCTCACAAACTACTATTATTATAAATTCAAATATTTTATTAAGATATGGCTATATTCAAAATAAAATAAACATATTTACCTTCCATGTTATATTAATATATATATGTTTAGATTTTTTTTAAATTATTGTTGTTAAAAATAAATCAAAGAAGATATGGATATCTTCAAATTTAAATAGAAAGATTTATATTCCAATTTATCTAACAAGCATTTATTAATTATAAATAGAGTTGAACAATTCTTTAGCTTCTACCTTTGATCAGGAGGTAAAGTTTGTACCAATAATCTAATGCACAAATATTATAACTTTTGCTTTGACAAATAAAACAAACGATGTCACTGATAGATTTAAAACAAAGCACTAATTACTTTAACAATTATCACATATACCCTTAATAATAGATAATTGCGTGTACACTGATAGATTTATTAGTTGCAATTTTTACTTTAATTAAATATGTAATGTTTGTAATTCAATATATGTATTAATAAAATCATATAACCAAGTACTTTAAACTGAGACCAAAACGATGAAACTTCAAAAATGTCAAAACCTCATCTGTAATCTTTAACCACTACATGAGTATGAAGGGAAAGCCGAAGCTACTGTTTAAGTGAGCTATCAATCGCCACATTTGCTTCAAGGTTTAGGTCAGTGAACGCAAATGGGAATTAATGATCCGTATGACTGAGATTACGATTGGTATACTTTTATCATTTTTTATTAAGTCATATTAGATTTTTCAACCCCGGGATACTCCCGGGGTAATAAGCTAGTTATATATATAAATATATAATAAATAACAAATTAAAAGGAAACAAAGGTAAGGAATGCTGAAAAAAATAGGAGGAACCGGCTGCTGCTTGGGTTCGAACCTGAACACCTTCAGTGGCAACAAGAAGACACAACCACTAGACCAACTTTGCTTTCGATGGATTTATTCAAAAATAATATTATTAACATCTAAAAAAATACCCATCATCTTCCCCAATTCAACTAGCAAGAACCCTAACCCTAACCTAGATTTAATAAACCCGATTCAGAGATGTTTAACATCCGATTTTAAGGGGCTTTTGGTCGGAAAGGATACAGCAACAAAACGACATAGAAAGATTAAACTTACAAGATGATTTGCATGCTGAATTTTGAAAAACATGCTCGAGACTTAGGACCGAAAATCAGGGATCTTGGTGAACGATTTCAGGTCGTTTATAGATGTGTGTGGGACGATTATACGTGCAGAAATCGAATGGTAAGGTTGGTTTTTATAATGGTCGATTAAAACGAGCGTTTTATACGATTTGATAATTCCGATCGGTTACACAACATTGATGTAACATCCCGAAAATCCATTTTGCTTAATTACGCTATTAGGCGTGAATAAGAAATGACAAAACGAATTAAATAGTAGAACCTTTTATGGATAATAAACGGGATGATAAGAATGTGGGTTATGCTCTAATATGAAAATTACCTAGTGAAAGTTATTATCTTTGTAATGGGGAAATAACACTAGAAAGAAACTTGAAAGTTAAGGTTTTGGTAATAAAAAAATATTGGGGTAAAGTTGAGGGACTAAAGGAGTAACTTTGGCAAAATTAAAATGTCTGGTTATAATTTATCATTTTAATTGTGAATTTATAATTTATCATTTGTGAATTTATAATTTATCATTTTAATTGTGGGGCAGGGGTGTATAAAACCAAAAAAAAATGTGGGGTAGGGTGTATAAATCCCATAACCTTTTTTTAACCGCAAACATCTTTATTATCACCAGAAATATACAACCAAACTAGGAAGATGCTAGTTGTTACATCACCGAACACCTTTATCCTCGCCTATGACAAAGTCAGACCTCGTCTATTGGCATTTTAAAACAAGAATCACGTAAAGACGATGACAGGTCAAGTCATTTAAGAACGACAAGTTTTTTTTGGTGACTATGACAAAGTCAGACCTCGGACACCACCTTTAAAGTCGAAAACCCACTCAGAAGTCGTAAACACAACATTTTCTTTCAAAAACAGCGTTCACTCAGAAACAAGCATATTTATTGTTTGTTTATAGGTTGAAGCTGTATATAGTTGGGAATTTCGATTATGGACTTGTTGGTTGTGAATGGGGAAAAATAACACGTCAATGCCGTATTTTTTTTTTTTTTGCAGAGAAAAAGGGGGGAGATATTTATTTCTCTATTTTTGGTGAAAATTTTAAAGCATTATTCTCTGAAAATTAGATGTGCGAGATTTTGTCGAAGTATCTTTGTTATGAAGCTGGGTGTTCGTTACTGATTAGTTCAAGATTGAACCTTATTAATAAATAGAATTATATTGTTGTATTAAATTGTCTTGTTATTTTAATAAAATTACAATTTTACCCTTATATATGAATATGGAATGACTACTTTACCCGTCCAATACTCATTATAGTATTATAGATTATTTATATGAATAATGTTGATTTGTTAATGCCTAGAATGTTTATGTGAACTTTTTGCGATTAACATTTTCTGACCCGAACCATAGAACCAACTAGAAGCGTCGACCTGACCCGGAAAATTTTATGCCCATTTATATAAATTAGAGCATATAAAAACAATGAACCCATTGAAAAAAAATTCTAAATCCTCCATGGTTTTAGTTTTTTTTTGGATCGGCTAAGAACATCACCTCGGTACCCCGTTTCGAATCCCCTTCCGCATCGTCTATGAGGGCATAAGCACTTTCAACGTCAAGGGGTGTATTTTTGTTGGACCTAGGATCGACCTGTGCACCTCTTCTAGATGGAAACCTCCCTAGAGAGTAAACACTCCCACCTCTCACCAAGGGTCATTGCCAACAACATAACCCGCCATGGATTTAGTTATATATGAAATTGCCCATTGTGTGAGTGGGACCCTCTACAAAAGGTGTGAAGATATGATGACGATAATTGTGCACAGTTTTTAAAAGTCAATATTCATCAAGTGTGTACACGTGAAGACCAGCCAAGAGATAAGTAAATCATGTGTCAGATGGTGATTTGATCACACGTGAAGGTTTGGTGGGAATCTAGAATCACAAAAAGCTGAATTATCCAAAAGTTTCATTTGTATCCTGAACTAGTGTTGTAACCTGATGTTGGGAACTTAAGGACTAAATACTTAAGTCCTCTAAACTTTAATTGATTTTCCTATGGAATTAACCGACAAAACCACAAACACAAAGTTAGTAACCCTAATACACATCCATAGATGAAAGACATTCACAAAAACGCAAGTGGAACAATCAAAAGCTTGTAAATCAATCCCAAGTACACATACATGCATCAAACCAAGTGAATTCGGGTTGTTTACAATAATATTAATCAATCGATAATTAACAAAATCCGAAAGATACCGAAAATCAACAAGCATTTATCATAAACCTAGGTACGTAGTTTAATGGATTATTTTTGCCACGATTTTTTTTTCATCTCGCTATGTCCCTTGAGTAGTGTACTAAATAATTAAAATTTCTGAGATGATGGGTTATTAATATTTACAAGTGAAGGAATGGTTCTCAAAAGGAATACCAGGTAGTTGACACAAGACTTTGATTAAAATTTTTGGTCGTTCATCATATGTATGAGTCATAAACTTATATTCTTGTTTTTTGTGGTTTTATTTTCTAACTAGACCATGACACTTCCATTTATTTTCTATGACGATTTTTCACTATTTAGAAGGCTAGCTAGACTAATCAATTAAGTTTTTTCTTCTCGAAATAAAATGATGAACATAAGATTATCAAAACATAGCGTAAATGGAAAACTTGTTTTGGTGTAATAGTGTCGAAACTTTATGCTGCTGATATTTTCTCATGATCAAATAACAATTATATATGCCAATGATCTCCGACTTAACTAATTTGAGGTAGGGTGAGTTTTTCCTTAGGGGTTCCCACTGAATTAAGCCTTTCAAAAAAAAAAAAAAAAATTACAATTACATATTGTGAGGAAGGTTCTTGTACAAATGGTTGTTATCCTGCAAATAGCCCTTAACAGGAGAAATGAAGTTTTAGGGTATTTTTTCTAAAAATTTTTTTCCATATTGTGAAACATGTATTTTAGTACTGAAATATAAAAAAAAATAGTGTAGAATAATTACGTAATTACTGTTGTACAGTAATTACATAATTACTTTAGTGTAAACTACTACAATTACTCTAATGACCTAATTACGCTATTTTTTTTATTTTTTTTATTATTCATTTAAAAAGCATTTATAAGTAGATGGGAAAAAATTTTTAAAAAAAATCCCCATTCAATTATCATGTAGATTAAGCCCATTTGTATTTGATTTTTATTCTATATATTATGTTTTATACAGTTTTTTTTAGAATAAAAACTATGCTAATGTCTTATATATAGTCGCTGCAATTCCTGTAGAATTAATGCAATTTCTCTGTGTAAATGCATAAAGCGTACAAGATGCAATACATATATTTTAGGGAGAGGGTATATGCGACATTAAACGTAAAAGTTGTTCTAGACACAAGATATATTACTAGCGGGAACGCCCGTATGTTACCGCGGGTACGTATGTTTTCTTAAACATACTTGGGATGACCTTGCTCATCTATTATGAACCCAAGAGGAGGAGGTGGTGGCTTTTACATAGTTAATTGAATAAAATATGGACTAAATATTAAAAAATCAAATAAACCCATGATGTTGCGGCACTGGCAATTTGCAAATCTATACTTGCTTCTATTAGTTTATCAATCCTCTAGTTTAAAGACTCGTGTACAACATCAGTTTAAATAAAAGATAAAATGTCAAGTAAAAAACATATTCATAATACGATATACTACAAGTAATATGTGAAGTAGGTACAAATGTCTTAGGTGAACGACTTCAAAGAGTCATGACGATATTCTACAAAGTCAAAAACATATGAATTACAATAAGAAGGTAGCACCAAGAATCTACAGTTATATAAACTAAAAAAAAACTAAATTAGATGTAAATAAATTGTTTTTAGGTTGTTCGACCGGACCCATCCCCTTTTGAAATCATAGTTACTGCATCGGGTAAAATTTTTGTTAAAACAATTTAAATGTGACCATATGAATATGTTTCTGTTCATTGGCACTGATATATAGATGGATGTAATTCCAAAATTATGTAAAAAAATATTTAAAATTTAGATGTATACGGCGAATCCTTTCAACATGCTAAAAAAGCCATCATGTCTTTCTTTTTCCAATTTTTTTAATCTCAATCTTATTATTTTCCTGCACGTGGATACACTTACATATATTTCTCAAAATCTATACATTCATACTCACATATTTCTATAAAATTTAGGTCACTCTAGTAGTTGTAATAATAATCAAGGAAGGTCATATATTAGGAAATAAACACAAACAATAAAAAGATGATAAGCGTAGATCAAATATACTAAATTCTTGAAAACACCAATAATTAGCTCTATAGAACAGAAGACGACAAATATCACATTTCTTTTGGCAAATGACATAATTAACAAATCAAAACACAGCATAAGGCTTTATTAAATAACAAAAAAATTGTTTGGTTTTGACAGTTTTAAGTAACAAGAAAAATAGAAGAAAATGTTAGAAATCAACAGTGAGACTACAGCTAAAGAAAACTTTTAAACTTAAAATTCAAGTAGATTTTATTTAACTTGCTCAATAATAAACTGTTATAGCATAGAGTTACACCAATTTGGACTCGCCGGATGGTTCAAATCATTCAAATTGAGATTTAACAATTTCTCAAATTTTAAAAGAAATGAAGAAAGCACACTTACTTCATAAAACGGTCGCACATCGGTACTGCCCTTTTACGATAAAACAACAGTTATCTTGAGACCATCTTTAGCGACGAAAATTAGTTCACAACAAATATCATCATCAGAAACGAGTCTTTGAAGCTAGGATAAGTGTTGCTCTTAAATTAACATGAAACATAGAGCAAGTGACTGACATAGTAACAACTATAAAATATAGCAGGATTATTAACCTAGTCGTTAACATTTGATGATCTTGCATTCGACATAGGGCATGATTTTACAACAATATTGCCAAAACAACGCTGATGAAGCACTAGTAGAAATTACCAAAAAAGAAAAAACAAAACAAAATGATTGATCGAATCAAGAAACATAGGCAAAAAAAGTGAGAATTTTGACAAGTTTATCAACGGATATCACAGTCTGTACGTTATTAGGGTTTTGCCAAATAACCTTTGTGGTAACATCAGTGATAATTTTCCATGTAGGATGCTCAACAAGTTATTTATTAAGGGCTTCAACTTTTTTAATATGTTAGTTAATGACTTTACTTGGATCACGTAGACAAAGCGGTTTTGTTTTTTTTTAAAGTAACTTTCATAAAAACGCCACAAAGCGGCCCTCAAATCAAGGACCGATGGGCAAACAAACCAACACACACATTACATCAAGTCGGTAGTTACACCACAATTTCCAATCCATTTTTTTAATCTAGATCTATGGCGGATCCAAAAAACGACGTAGACTTGATATTCTCGAGGACTTCGATAGGTCTTCGTTGCTTACTATTAAAAACTCGATCGTTTCTAACATTCTACACCATCCAAAGAGTAATTCGTAGACAAAGCGGTCTTGTAATTCGTAGAAATTGAATTTCTTCATTTTGAGGGCTTCAAATGTGCTAAAATTTTGGTTTAAAGCGCTAATTAATTGGGGGGCAGTAAGTCCGGCGAGGCTAAGGTCTTTCAATAACCCAACTACCCGGGAACCCAACATAAATAATTCATATGAATAATATCCAAAGAAAAATAGGCATAAAAATCTATACATGTTAAAAAACATAAACATGTAAAGAAATTGTAAAATGATTTATTAGATATTAAAATCCACAAATCTATTACTTAAAAAAACACTATAAAATAATCACGTTTTTTTTAAAGGCGTTGTTCAATGGTGAAATTCTAGTCCTAACAACCTTGGGGTCACAAGTTCGAGTCCTTCCACATATCGGGTCCTTTCAACCTTAACGAGTATGATTTTACAATGAACGAGAATCGAACATGTGACCAACCCCGGGCCCGGGCGAGAGCCCTCTGAAAAGGTAAACCCTTCCACCTCAAACCAACTGAGCTAGAGATCATTGGCAAAAAATAAATAAATAAATAAATAAATAAATTGATAATCACACCTTTAAATACCAAGTTATTAATATCTATAACTTAACACGTTTCTAAATAAATACACATATAAAAAAGGTAACAAGTATTATTTTGTCACGAATTTAAGTCGGCTTTCCAATAAATACAAATAAGTTATCAGTCAGATTAAAAATAATAATAATCATAAGTAACAAAATAACCAAACCAAATACCGAAACTTCCAAGACGCCACCACCCAAATTCTCCCATCCTGTCTTCATCCCTCAAATCCACATATTAAAACCCCATATTTCCATATTACATTTCCATTCTTTCTCTCGTCCCTCTAAACCATAATAATAAAAATGAGCGAAAAACTCGTTCAAAAAGCCATCAACAGTCTCGGTAAAGGCTTTGATCTAACATCTGATTTTCGGTTAAAGTATTGCAAAGGCAAAGACCGGTTAGTCGTACTCAACGAAAGCGAAAACGAGCTTCGTGTACCTGGATTTGGTTCGTTTAAAGGCGTGTCTCCGGATATTAAATGTGATAAAGGCGATCGGGTTCGGTTTCAATCTGATATTCTTGATTTTAACCATGTAAGTTGCAAGTTTTGAATTTGAAAAAAAAAAAAAACAAGAGTGGATTGTTACTTACTTAGAGTAATATATATGTTTGTGTTAATATATAATATAAGGTTTTTTATTATGTTACTTTTTACGTGTTAGATGTCTGAATTCTTCAACAAAAAATGTTCTGGGCCCGGTAAGATCCCCAACGGGTTCTTTAACGCTATGTTCGGTTTCCAAAGTGGTTCATGGGCTTCTGATGCTGCTAACACAAAGTATTTAGGGTTGGATGGTTACTTCATTATGTTGTTTAACGTTCACCTTGATCGGTATCCGATGATTCTTTCGGATGAGGTCCGAAACGCGGTTCCTTCTACTTGGGATCCTCCTGCTCTTGCAAGGTATGTAGAATAAAAACTATCATCATTTGCATCATTCTTGTATAGTCATGACTCATGAAAGCCGTTACAGGAAAATTCATGGGACTGCGTCAATACCATGTTACACTTGCCAAATTAACGCGATAAATTAACATTGAACTTTTTTTTAAAAGGGAATCAAAATGTTTATAGCATCTTATATTTTTGTCATTAAATCTTTTTTATTTTGGAAATTATAAAGTCAAATCTATTACCTATGTAACATGGCATGATGAGGTTGGTGAGGGTGTATTGATTTTTGGGTGGTACAAACATGGCGGATTTTGACTCATGACAGATGACCAAACCTGGTTAAAAATGACCAAGTCAAGAAATTTGCACACTATATGTTATTATTAAAAATATATAATGGCTGATAATTTCTACTCTATATTATCAAAAATGATTATTATTTAGTGGAAGAAATATTTATTTTGTTTATGGATAATATTCCTGTGACTTTTAGAAAATTCCATAAATGTCAACGCGCCAGGTTACAGTTTTTTTTCATTATATGACTGGTCATTACGACAATATCAACGGCTAATTTTGCGTGATCATATTGCATCTAATATAAATGGAGTTTCTTTGAATTGATTTTTTTTAATTGATTTTAAATTGTATTAATTCTTCAGTTGTTAAAGCAACAATTGATCATTTGACTTTAAAAACTTTTTAATATTTTTTTTTTCAAATTTGTGCTAAAATATATGATTTAATATCCATTATATATATACATAAAAGAAATTAAACTATTTCAAAAACTAACACATAACTTAGAAGCAACCAATGTTTTAAAAACCGGTTTTTATATAACTATCAGATTGGGATAAAAAATGGTTCAACCGAGTATACCGGGCGGTTTAACCGATTGTACTAGGCGGTACGTTGGTATGAACCGCTTTTTAAAACATTGGAAGCAACTACATTAGAACCATAACCATTTTCTTACATTATTTTCAACTATTATATTGTATAGTATAATATGTAATATTGAATTGTACATTATACCATAGTTGTTAAAAGCTATCGCCTCTTGCGTCTAGGCCCATTTTTTAGGTGAGGCAATGCATTTGCGCTTTGAGTCGAGGAAATTGCATTTAAATCAACAGGTGATGGTTTAGGCGCGAATTTTAGCTAGATTCCCAACTTCTGGAGAGTTTCCAGCCAAATTCGTTAAATTTCAGCCAAATTTCTAAGTTTATATCTAAGGAACACTACTTCTATACACTAATAGATCAATATTTCAGAGCTTTTGATACTAACTAGATTAAAAATAGTATTATTTTAATATATTTTACTTTATTTTCGTGTTCGCTTTTTTTATCTCAGGCCCTCACTTTTTTGCGCCTCTTGCCTAGGCCCCAGGCAAGGCCTATACGCCTTGAGTGCGCTTAGCGCCTTTGATAACTATGCATTATACGTATACTATGCGCTATAAGACTGTAAGATAAAGTAGAAAACATATGTCAAGTTTTATTCATGCTCAATATTTCATCTTAAAAAAATCCATGTAGTGGTGATCAGTCTCTATTCGGATTTTCAAGTCGATAACAGGTGGGTTTCTGACTTTCTTCCTTCTATTTAAAAAGATCAAATAGTAAACCAAACCTATGAATTTAAGTTAACTAAGATTTTTTCAAACTAAATGAGTATTATTAAAGTAATAAACAACCACAACTAAAAAGAGGTGGCATATGAGTAGTTGGCTAGGCGTGGACATCAAATGAAGCATAAAATAATTATAAAAATTTTGATGGACCAAAATAAATTAAATCATTATGACATATGTCATGAGTGATTTTCTTTCAAATAATGTTGTTGTTGACACATTATGTTGTTTACATTTGTCAATTATCCCATAAATGTTTTTTTATTATTATTTATGAAAACCCTTTTGTTTTTTTGAAGATTCATAGAGAAATATGGGACTCACATAATAGTTGGGATAGGCATAGGAGGGCAAGATGTAATAATGTTGAAGCAAAGCAAAACCTCTAACTTAGAGCCTTCACAACTCAAAAAACACTTGGAAGAAATTGGAGATCAAATGTTCAATGGCTCTTGCACTTTCTCCCCACATCAACTTAAAAACAAGGAACACAAGCACAAGGTTGATTTGAGTTTCTTTGTCTTGTCTTCAAACGAAAACAAAGTTATTTATACATACAACTATATTAATATACAAAGTTTATATTAATTTTAACTAATTAGTCTTATAAAAAATGTAATTGCAGACACCTTCCGCGTTCACTACCATTTTCGACCCAGAACTAATGCTCTATAATGGCTTCTCGTCTACCACACCCAAGGATGTAAGTTTAATCACCATACGATAAAGCAATATATATCATATGACTTATGTTTACATGCATACATATACCAATTATTGTTGGGTCGATCTTGCTAGGTGGTCCTAGCTAACGTAGGGTATGCATTTAATCACTCATTGGATCTAGTCAAATGTGTACACTTCTTCAAAATTAATCAGGGCTTTGCACCATTCACATTTGTGCCCACACCCGACGGCTATATATCTAGACACATTTTTTACATAATTCTCATGAACTAATAGAATAAAAAACAATATAACACTGTGACGGAGCTAAAACTTTTCTACTTTACAACTTTTAACTGTTTTGATTGCGAATTCAAACTACTAGAAAAAAAAAAACAACGTATAAAATTTAGGGAGTCAAAGATTAATTATGAATGGAAAGAAGGGTAACAAATTTACAATTTCCAAAAGGGTAAAATTCTACTCTACAATTTTGACTTTGTTAATTTAGTATTTTTAATGTATTATTTAGTATATTATATCTGTATGATAACAAAAGACGCGCTGCCGTGGGTGGCAAGGCATATCTAAGAGCAATTTCCCATTTCTTTTTTCATACGGAATTATTTGAAGATGTGTAAACGCATATAGGTTCTTGACTTGGTCACGCACACTATTTTTTTTTTTTTAACTATTTATCATTTATTATCTTATCACATTGCGTATAATAATAATAATATACACAACTCATATACAATATTAAAGAATTAATTAATTAAATATATATGTTTTTACTAATCCGTCTTTGGTTACGGCTATGCGCATATAATTTATATGTGTGTCCCTCGGGGGCAAAAGTATAGTTGCATTAATTTTAACGTTATTTTACTAATTTCATGAAAATAACGTTAAAATGGTGGATAGTTAATCATGCATCATGTGGTGGCTTTCATAGCTAAAAGACCGGGGGGGGGGGGGGGGGGGTACATGAACAAATCAGGTTTGCCCCAATTGTTAAGTGTTATGTGTCTTATGTCTAAGGCTTGATACAAAACCACTATCGAGCCGAGGGTCTCACTAGAAGCAGATTTTACTATTGATAGAATTAACTGAGTATGATGATGATGATATATTTTTACTAATACTTGCATGATCAATGGTTTAGGGTTTAAGTGTAATGTGTTCCAAAAGAGGAGGAGATCTAACTTCGACTACACATTGTGAATGGCTATTGACTGTGCCATCCATGCCCGATGCCATTAGTTTCGACTTCATCCCGATCACCTCTCTCCTTCCTGGGATCCCCGGAAAGGGTTTCTTAGCGCACGCGATCAACCTCTACCTTCGTTGTATGATTATTCTTCTTATTTAATTTAAATTAAAATAAAATAAGAAAATAAAAATTTGTGTGAAAATTTAGTATAAATGTTTACATGCAGATAAGCCTCCTATTGCTGATTTGGAATATTTCTTGGACTTTCAAGCCCATAAAGTATGGGCCCCAGTTCATAATGAGCTTTCGTTGGGCCCAACTACAAATAGAGCCATCAGAACCCCAGCTCTGAATTTTAACTTGATGGGACCCAAGCTATATGTTAACACCACACAGGTAATAAAATAGTCCCATTGATACCGTTAATAAAATATGTAAAAACATATTTGGGATTGAGTTTAGATACAACTTATTGTTGGCTTATTGAATAAGCTAATAAAAAACCAATAAGTTGTTTAGTTTTGATAAAAATCCTTATTTCTAACGGTTTTTTTTTAATTTCTTTTTGAAGAGTCATAATAAGCACTTTTCGAAAAAAAAAAACAATTTTAGAGTTAAATAAGCAATCCCAAACACCCTTTAAGAATTAAGGTGTTGATAGATTAGGTTTTTCCATTATTTGGGTTATTGTTTAGCTTCTATAAAAGTCCTTATTCCTAACGTTTTTTTAAACTTCTTTTTGAAAAGTCATAATTAATAAGCACTTTTCAAAAAAAAAAAAAAAACAATTTTAGAGTTAAATAAGCAATCCCAAACACCCTTTAAGAATTAAGGTGTTGATAGATTCGGTTTTTCCATTATTTGGGTTATTGGAATCGTTTTCTCGAATTCAGAATTTTCAAAAGTGAACCGAATTACAATTAGAATTAGAAAGACCGAATCTAATTTGAGTTGACTTGACTGGAAAAGGCGAATAAGGGCAAATTTCCAACATGATCCAAGTCGTATCAAAGAAAACGCTATAGTTCGGGTTTTTTTAACATCAAAAATACATATATTGTGAATCGAAATCTGGGTCATGTCAAGTCAAAACTTGATTCGGAAACTATATTCTAAATTCAAATTAGTCTCTAATGCAACTCTGAAAAACAAAAACTGAATTCGGTTTGGTTTGGTTTGGTTCGGTTCGAATATCAATTATTTTTTTCTAAATCTAATTAAAATATTGAAACACCACCTGCAAGAACAAAATCAATATCTGTTGTTGTTTTTTTTAATATTTCAGTGCTTAATATGATAAAGTAAAAATGGTCATTTATAGGTCACAATATCGAAGAAGCCTGTAACAGGCATGCGGCTCTATCTAGAGGGTATGAAATGCAATAGGTAATAATCATGACATCACTTGCCAAAATACGTATCATATTTGTAACTTGTACAAATTATCATATTATGTTTTCTATATCAGGCTAGCGATACACTTACAACACCTGTCAGAGACACCTGTTTTATTCCGAGATAAAATAATTGAATCTATAAATTGGCGTGGATCAGAAATTGCTGATCCACGCTTTTATGAACCAATTCAGTGGAAGAAGTTTTCCCATGTATGCACTGCCCCAGTTAAATATGATCATGATTGGGCAGTCCCTGGACAAGACGCCTCGTTTATTGTTACTGGAGCTCAGTTACATGTCAAAAAACACGACTCAAAGAACATTTTGCATCTTCGGTTATTGTACTCAAGAGTTTCGAATTCATGCATTGTCCAATCGTCTTGGACTATAGGCCCGATCAATCAATCACAGAGGTCGGGTTTAATGTCCGCAATAAGTACAACATTATCAGGAAATCATGAGAAAGAGTTAAAATCATCTGATTTTGTGGTAGATTCGGGTGTTTACCCGAATGGTCCACCTGTGGAGGTACCTACACCAAAACTATTGAAATTTGTTGATATGACACAAGTATGTAAGGGACCGAGGGACAATCCCGGACATTGGTTGGTCACTGGGGCTAAACTTCACATGCATAAAGGTAAAATATGCCTTCTTGTCAAGTTTTCGTTATTGAACATATGTTGAACATAGTAAAATTGTAAGAAGTGAAAGAGTTTTGCTGTGATTATTTAAGTTTGAAGTATTTATCCAGGTTAAGGACACAAAAAGTCCATTCAAAAGTAGCACCAAATGGTAGCTTTGTAAATATTTAGAACCACTTTGTAGTCAGTATGATGAAGGAATGATTTTATTCTTTTCAATTTTTAATTTCTTTAATCCTTGTAAACGTTTATCCAAATGTCTTGTAACTCATATTTGTATGAATATAATGATTTTTGTTTCATGATTGTTCATGAGCAAAAAAGTAAGATCGAATATGCATCCATAATATGCATATTATTGCATATGCCTTCTGTAGGCACGTAACATTAGGTTACTCACCCTTATCTACATGTTACATTAAAAATCACTATATTTCTATACTTTTTTCGTTACTTATTCTATCTCATCCACTTATAACTAGTTTTAGAAAATTATTAAAAATAAATGCTAAGGAACAATGTTTTCCCAAATATACTGATGAACATTAACATTTTCTCTCTTCTTCACTCATAACCTCATCCTAAATATGGGGATTCACTCAAAAAAAGGGAATCTACTGTGAATGCTCTAAGCACAACCCAAATTAGAGAGCCACCTATGTGAGTGTGGGCCACGTTACATCCATGTAACTCATTCGACACTTAGACGCTATTGCTGACAAATATGGAAAAAAGCTAAAAAATAAATGATGAAGGTGTTTGGGATTGCGTTTTGAATCTGCTTTTTAGATTATTGCGTTTTGAAAACGCAGATAATCAGTTTTTAGTGTTTGGGATTGCATTTTGAAAATGCAAATAATCAGTTTTTTAGGCTACTAAAACATAATAATCTATAAGCAGCTTCACCCCTGCTTTTCCAAAACGCATAATCTGTTTTGAATAATCAATCCCTCACACCTCCTAAATGTTTTCTAAAGATAAATACCGGTGTTAACTTGATAATCGGCGTGTGGTCGGCTCAATTGGGTTTACCGAATTCTTATATTTGTGTTTCTGCACATTGGATTGATTCCAAATAGTGCAAATAGTGAAGGCAGATAAACAATTATATCAAAAACCAAATGTATTCATTTTGTATCTTTTTTTTTAGTAAATCTATGTAATGTAAGTTACAAAAAATTAAAATAAATAAAAATGGATGTTTATTGAGTTTATCTATATGTTTTACATATTCTTTTATAAATTTTCTATTTTTTAGGGTTTATAACAAAACCGAAGCAAACCTTTTTTTTAACTAGTCACCAATTAACCAATAAAATTAACACTACAAGAAATTTGAGTATTTGCCTACACGTATTATCTCGGTGTAAAAGCTTATTATATGTTGCTAGTTACCTTTACCTAGACATATATGTGTGGTTAAAGCTAATTCATTTTGGTTAAAAAAAAACCCCATTATAACCTTAAGTTAATACCATTGATGGATTTTAAACAAAAAAAAAACAGTTAATAACCGACTTGGTTAAAACATAACCGAGTTTTTTGGCAAATTAACTGTTGGTTTAGTTAAATGAAATTAATAGAAACGAGTAATTTACCTGCGCGCGTTGCGGCGCCTAAGCCGTTAGAAAATTATCATTATCAAAACATTAAAAAACAAAACCAACAGATTTACGTAGACGCATCTTGTGTCTCAGCGTCACACCAAAGTTGATTAAGTAAAACTCTATTTTGTTCCATATCAAAATTGGATGCGAAATTTATATATACAAAAGTATACTAAAATTGATTACAAAATCTAAAACGTTATATGATAAGAAATTGATGTCAATAAAATTAGTTTTTGTCAAATATGCATTCGATTAGGTATTGCAAAATGAAAAATATATCCGAACTGAACTAAGAGTGTTTTCTTATCATAAAAGAGAAGACTGTAAAGAAAAGGATTGGTCCCAATACATCTTGTATGCATACTATATAGTATCATAAGAATGAAAGATTCTATATGATATGTCCAATGTGAGTTGATCTCAAAAAATCCCTCGTTACTGCTCAAAGGAGCAGTAATAGGTAGGGATGACAGGATTTGAACCAGTGACATTTTGTACCCAAAACAAACGCGCTACCAAGCTGCGCTACATCCCTTCCATTGGTCTACAGTGTCATTGTAGAGAATTCCTGTCTTGTTTTCCACATCGTTATCTCCTCTTAAAGAAACTCGAATTTATACTGCAAAATATTTGACTTGGCCTGATTTTGAACAAAATTTACGTCAAAACGTGGACAAATTGAAAACACTCATAAAAATAAGAATGGGAACATATTGACTTGACTTATTACCGAGAAAAATCCGGTGATAAGTTGCGGTGTCTCTGTTTTTAACATCGAAACGTAGATAAGAAGCACAAAAATAGATTAGAAAACACGTGAAAATCACGAAAAAGTTACATCGCAATCTATAACCATTTGCAACCATGTTCCTCACCGTGCGTTACAACGGGGAATTTGTGTACGAACGAAACGCTAAAGATCAGTTTTTTAAGCTACTACTTTATATTACATTAAAGCATCAATTTTAGATAACGTAAAAGTAGATTAATGTTTTTTTTGTGGGTACCGGCTTGATCCATTATTCAAAAAAACTATTTCGCGAATGTACTTGGCAAAAAAAAGAGAAAATGAACAAAAGTTAACTATAACGTTATATGAGGAAAATAAACCTTTGAGTTAAAGGCATATATAATTTAAAGCGTAAGTGATTAATTTGAAACTTAAAAAAAAAATATTTCAGCACTATACCAGTGTAAAGCGATTTAGAAAAGGGTAAAAATGTTTGTATTAGAGTTCAGAGGAAATTTGATATAAATTTATTAAAATTCAATGGGTAACAATCTAAATTAGTTTTAAATAAATCTAACAAAGATTAAGGGGGAAAAGTATAACAATTAAAACTTAGTGATAAGTAAAAACAAAAAAAAAAAAAGAAATCTTGTGAGAAGCTTATAAAAGACATTAAAAAAGAAGAAAATTACATAAATTCCATAAAAAGAAAAATCAAGTATTTAAATGTGGATGGCATTCTTGTAATTAAAAGGAAAACTTAGGGGACAGTGGGTACTGTAGCACCCACTTGTTCTTTAATATATAGTATAATGTGCACCTCTAGTGTGTGGTGACTCACTCATCACGTGACCCACTCATCACATGACCACAAACCCAAGTTGGAAATGGATCAACTTACTAAAAGCTTAAATTTAGTTGAGCCTAAACGAGCTAGAGTTCAAATAAACGAGTTGTACCATGCTTAATTAGGCTCACAACACTAACGATTTTAATAATTAAGTACAAAATTATATACATATATAATCAACCTTTGATCTGTACCATATAAGCTTTCAATTGATTAATAATTTTAGACAAAATTGCAGAAAACGTCCTTTATGTTTACCCAAAGTTGCAGGTTTAGTCCTTTAACTTTAAAAGTTGCAAGATACCTCCTTTATCGAAGTTTTTGTTGCAGGAAACATCCTTTAATGAACTTTTGGTTGCATAAAACGACCTTTACCACTAACGGTGTTAAATTATCCTGTTAAGTTACCCTCACATGCCAAGCATGTGAGGGTATTTTCGTCAATTTGTATTTAAAGGACCTTTTATGCAATTAAAACAAAAATAACAACATAACAATAAAGGAGGGATTAAACTTGTCAAAGTTTGGAAGTTTTTAAAACAAACTCATCCTCTCTCTCTCTCAGACTCGTTTTTCCGGCAATGGTCGCCGCCGGCGACCACATTCCGGCCAAGTACTCCGACGAGGTTTTTAAATGATGAAACCATAGTGAGAAACAGGGAACCACCATTGCAAGAAGACTGAGCCTTGGATTCACCATCTATAGCTTCCAATTTAAAATCGAGAGCCTGCACAACTATATCCGGAAGCAAAACAGTCGAACATCCTGAAAATATGCAAACAAAAAACACCAAAATAGAGTCAGATCTTCAAATAAAAGTTTCACTAAAATCTAAATTAATAACAACAAAATGAAATACGGTTAGCTAAATACAACCATCAAATACAGTTATATAACATCAAATTTAACCCAATCTTTCAATCAATCGCTCCCGCCTTAAAACGATTTTATCCGCGACGGTCTCCACAGCACTTGATCTTTTTTTTTTTGGAGACTTGAAGCACGTATCATAAATGATATTTTTAAATAACATCATTATAAGAAATCAAAATGATTCGTACCCAAAAAATAAATAAATCATAAAACCATATATTACTCATTTCCTTTGCAAAATTCAACCTTTAATTGAACCCAATGTAAAGCATTTTATAAAAACCAACAATGCCTTCAAACGTGTAGTTTTAATTAACTAACAGTTTTAATTGGCCAATTTAGTCAACCAATTGATAAGTAACAGGGATTACCTCAATAGTCAAACCCTAAAATAAGTTAAGAGCTACTCCGTAGAATTTAGAAGCTGAGGAGGCAGCGAAGAAAAATCGTTGTCCAGCAGAGAAAAGCATTAACAGGGGATTTTAAATGAGGTGCTCATGCTTTTTTGTCTTTTATGTCGCCTTGTTGTTGGTGAAGGATTTTTTCGGTGACGACATGGAGTTATCGAGCTAGTGATGTTGGTTTCATAATTTAAAAACCCCGTCGGAGTACTTGGCCGGAATGTGGTCGCCGGCGGCGACCATCGCCGGAAAAACGAGTCTGAGAGAGAGAGGATGATTTTGTTTTAAAAACTTCCAAACTTTGACAAGTTTAGTCCCTCCTTTATTGTTATGTTGTTATTTTTGTTTTAATTGCATAAAAGGTCCTTTAAATACAAATTGACGAAACTTAACAGGATAATTTAACGGCGTTAGTGTAAAGGATGTTTCCTGCAACAAAAACTTCGATAAAGGAGGTATCCTGCAACTTTTAAAGTTAAAGGACTAAACCTGCAACTTTGGGTAAACATAAAGGACGTTTTCTGCAATTTTGTCATAATTTTAACACTACGAATAATATGTGTCATGCATTACTAATATCACATGTTACATCACATCATTCTTCGATACACATAAGAGACATCCCGTGCACCTCTTAAATTATTTTGTTAGCATTGGTTCTCTGTTTAAACTATTTTCTTTTCCTTTTTATCATACACCATACGTTTTATAGAAGTTACATAGTTTGAATGGAACACATAAGTCAATAAGTGAACAATATTCTTTATAAATATCATAAACAAGGAAACTAAAAGTATCAGCATATATGCGGTTGGTACCATGTACTTCTAAAATAAGGTTTTTAACTATGTAACATGTGACTTGAACAATATCCATATCTATACTACTATATAATGCATTCTAAATAGGCAACATCTATGTTACCTTATTAAGGAGGAGAGATGGGTAAGAAGGTAATTTCACCATCATTTTAAGATGGCATACAAAAGGTCTCATGCATAAATCTCTAACTTTTACCATTTTCTTCCTTTTATGCCCCTTATGTACAACCTTTGCTTCCAATTGTCCGGACTCAATTTTTTTCGATCAATAGTGGCAAATCGGTGGGGCCGGACTCAACCCGGACTCGATTTACCTACGAAAATCACAAATTTATACCACTGCGCCAAAAAACAGGGGGGCAGGGCCACCCCTGGCCCTTAACATCCTTCGTCCCTGATATGTTTCATTAGTATGTTGTATGTATGTGTTGTTCTTGATGTTAATAGATTTGTATTCTTTTAATAAAATGTTAACTAATCAACAAAGGGATATATCAAATATACTATATTCAAGATGGGTATTATGGTTATATAACTTATAAGCATAGTATATTGTCTTATCCGTGAGACCTTTATAGGGATAAAATGGATTTTTTTTCCTGCAAATTTGTAGGTATAGTGCAGTTTGTTTCTTTACTGTTACTAATCTAATTTTGTATGAATGGAAGTAAAACAGTTAACACTTTATTCAATCAAATCCTAATGCTTCTAACTCTTTATTTTTATTTTTATTCAAAGAGACAACTTCATGTTCGACTGTACTTGATAACTTGAATAAGATCATATTATGTTGCAAAATTTGTAAATTCTTGGTTAAATGTTTTTGTGGCACAAAATGATGACTGAACCAAAGAAAGTTTTAAAAATAAAATATTTAAGAATCTTTTTTTCCTCCTCAAATCCTAATGTGAAATCAGGTAGAGGTGGAGAATGACATAAATGTTTTCATACAGTAGGATTCAATCAAATCCTAATGCTTCTAACTCTTTATTTTTATTTTTATTCAAAGAGACAACTTCATGTTTGACTGTACTTGATAACTTGAATAAGATCATATTATGTTGCAAAATTTGTAAATTCTTGGTTAAATGTTTTTGTGGCACAAAATGATGACTGAACCAAAGAAAGTTTTAAAAATAAAATATTTAAGAATCTTTTTTTCCTCCTCAAATCCTAATGTGAAATCAGGTAGAGGTGGAGAATGACATAAATGTTTTCATACAGTAGGTTTCTAATGCAATTTAAACTGTCATACTGTAATGTTTGTTGTATGGATATATAGGGTGGAGTGTTTGTTTCTTATATATTTTACATGAGCATTTTGGCCTTTTTCATTACGTCATTTATATGATGTGGAAAGAAATTAAGATTTAATTAGAATTTTCATGTATTTAATGTAAAAATATATAAAAATCTTGATGCGTCCCCTACCTTATCTGTAGATGTTCATTTGTTCCTACATGAGCCTTGTGTAGATCTTAGACATTGGGTAAATTAACGTTAAATTTTTTTGGATAAAGTTATCAATAGTAACCAACTTGTCTAAATATCCGGTTAAAGTTGCTTAACTTTTACTTATTTCTCTTTAAATTTTTGTATCGTTAATTTGATTTTCATTGTTTCGAGTGACTATATATCACAATGATTTTTTTTTGTTTATTTTGATCTACCTGACCATTTGTTTTCATTGGGTTTTTATCTTTTTTGCAGGATATACTTAATATATTAGTTATCTTAGCAATTTGGTATTAAAAATAATTTAAGTGCCCGCCACACAACATGCATCTCAAAAACAAAACTACCCGCGGCAACGTGCGAGCATACTTCATATGAGGAGGGTATTATTGTAATTTACCTCAAAGCTCAAGACATATTAATACATTATTTAATAAACTTACATTAATACATTATTTAATAACTTCTAATGAAATATTTATTACACTCATATAAAAAAATAGAATAAAAATACATTAATAAAAAAAACTTTTTAACTAATTGGAACTCTTTAGGTTCCCGCTATTCGGATTCTTGTAACCCGCATGATTGCTTTTATGTTGTAACTAATAATCAAGTTAATATTAAGCAATTGGAATCAACAAGTCTTACATATAGCACCACCCGTTGTTATCAACTAAGTCATGACTCACCTTCACATCGTTTGTCAACATCCTGAAAGCACCGCCATATCCAAGCCACTCTACCACATGCAACGCCCCAAATTTAATAGAACGAGATTAATCGCAATAATACATGTTACAGGGTTTAAATCAGAAAAGAACAAAATGAATGTTAACTCTATAAAATTGTCTATGATAAAATCCATCACAAAAATTTATTTGGTTAGTATATCATGAACTAGTTTGACCTTGATACCAACTAGAGGCTAAAATTGTCATTCTTGAAACTTGCTTGTTGAAAACAAAACAATCACCAAGGATTCATTTCCTGGTGATCCAAAACACATGACAAAATAATAATTATTTTAACTAACTACCCCTACAATTTTTAAATGTCCATAACCTTTTCATATGTTGGTTAGTTTCGGTTCGTTTCATGAAACAGAGATATAAAAGATTCGAACCGAGAATCGACAACGTAACCGATAATCCAAACTAATTTATCGAAAACTAACCGATTAATAAAACAGATTATTGGGTGATTTTGGTTTCGGATAAGGCTAATACCCGAATGAAACTGAACCTTGCACACCCCTGGAGGTGTTTATGTTGCTCGCCGCATGGATTAAAAAAAGCTTGATTTTTTTTTGCTTAAAACGCTTGAAAACATGTATATAACATGATTAACAGTTTAGAAAGGAATTTTAAAATTTTTAGACTGCATAGTGTGGGGGCGTGAAGCCTCTCCGCGACAGCCACACCACCCCACGTTCAATGTGGAGACCAGCGTTAGGCAACCCCTTGGGATTTTTCACCGACGTGGAGCAACTGAGCTCGGTGATGTGACGACTCCCTGTTGGATATAAAAAAAGGACCAGTGGTCCCCACAATAACTCCTTTAAAAAAAATAAAAAAATAATTTACCCTTATATATAAACTCATCCTATCATTTTACCCTACCACGAGCCCACCGGCCATGCCACCAGCACCACCTAGCCGACTTTGTTCGTTATTGTTCCATGCCCCCAACGTTGAGATGGATGTCATATGTCGTTCCATGCTCCCTGAGGCCATAACCACACCGTGTAGTAATAAAATAATGTAACTTCCTATCAACCTAAATTTTTTTTTTCTAACCGTATCTCACAAATTATTATTATTTATACATCATGTGTTTGCACATGTAACTTCCCACTTCCTCATGATCACCCAATTTTTTGCTTAGCGTATCTCACAATTATTACTATGTATATATTCATGTGTTTGCACTTCCTCTAGCACATAAGATTTAAATGTTTCGATTGTAGTTAATGCAGTTCAAGCTCCATTAATGATTATACTACACACCAAGACAAATATTTTGCTTAATTGATTATGGCATAACCGAACGGATATAAATGTTATTTCCCGCCGCAACGCGCGAGCAACCCACTAGTTCTTTATAATTATTATAAACCGGGAAACTGAAAATTTAGATGATTGGCCTATAGACTACTTGGAAAAGGCTCACTAAATTAATAGGATTTTAAATATAACATTTAAAGTTCAAACCCAACCTTGTTATAGCGGTTCTTTAAAATGACCCGCCGGTTCCGTAGCGAATAGGGAGCCGTTTTCACCCAAATTTAAGAACCAAACCTTAAGTACAAAACGGTTCGGATCTAGCTCTTCGGTTTTGGTTCCCCGGTTTTAGCAATTCGAAACCAACAGCCTGAAGCAAAACCGACTGTTGTAGATGGTAAGGGAAGACTTGGGACGATTATTATATACGGCATGACTAGACTTGGGATGAGAGACGGTAGGAAGACAAGAAGTGACCAAATTAAAAATGGGTTGCGAAAGGTGAAAATGGTAGTGGTAGGTGGTGGTGCATCAATCAGAGGGAGGTTATAGAGGAACGCTTCTGGCATCAAATATAGCGACACAGGCTGTATCTTACGCAGGGTCTCTTGGATATTGTATATTGTAAGAGTAACATTGACGCAGGTATGTAATAATTAGTATCGTGACGCGAAGCGCGGGTTGTTTTACTAGTATAACATATTTATTATATATATTTACTTACTGTTAGTTTTTATAAGTTCATGAAGAGTAGGTTAAAGATTGTCTTTTTACAGTAAAGGGTAATTTCGTCTTTTTATGCTCGATATAGTTGGCTTCTTGATCGTATGCCGCGTGTAAATTATCATAAATTAGGCTTTTACTGGAAAGTTTATAGTGCTAGATAAGAATGAAATGGCCTTTAAATGCACTTCTAGTGTATGTTAATAACTTTATATTAAATTGTAACTTAGTAATGACATCGTCCGGTTCTTAAATCGAGTTCAACCTGTCCAACCAGGTTAAAATGACCGATTCGACATGCGGTCATTGTTATGAAAAACTTTGTAAACTAGTCGACTCGAGACGAGATTGATATTGAGCTTGAAAATTTACTTACGAGATGAGCTTAAGATATACATCTTAAGAAACAAGCTCGAAACAAATTGACCTCGATCTTTGACAAGCTCAAGCTTGGCTACACCTATTCTTGACATAGACAAAAGACCATCTCATCTAAAAGATCTTAGCAGCATACCAGAGGCATTGACTAATGACTCTAAGGCTAATTGACATATGTTTAGCTTGACTTGTTTAAGCTAACATAGTTAAGTAGCCCTGAGCTAGAAGCGAGCCACACTCGAGCTTAGACCAACGACTAAAGACAAGATCTCATCTATGCGATCTTAGCAACACATGAGGGGCGCCGAGTGAAGCTTAAATTACATGTTTAACTAAATTGTTGGTTTAATCTCCAGACTATCGCATCCGGCTAACCCAAGATGTTCCCTCTATGTACAGCCCCATTGTTCAGTAAGTAGTGTAGAACCCATGGATGATATTTTGTATCATCATGTATTAACTTACAGGGAAAGTTGAACAAGTTTGGATTATATCCTGCTTTCTTAATATACATTCATAACCCGAGCACGCTCGAGAATTCAATTTCATTATAACACTGTTTCATGATTGATACAAAACATTACAGGCTAGAAACTGATAAGTGATTCATGTAAACTGAAACTAACAATATAAACTAAAGACCATAATACTAAACTTAATAAGAATCGGATGCCGTATGATAAGGAAAAACAACATTTCTCACCTTACAAGCAATCAAATCTCAGCGTACGGTGAAGTTCCTCTCCTGGGTGACACAACCATCGATTTCTCAAACTCATCCGTCAAAAAACTGAACTCGTCTTCTTCACCATCAACAAAATCTATCGTAGTCTGACTTTTCTCTAAAGGACTAGAAAGAAGCTCGTCTAACACATTATCCCCATCAGGCAGATCATGTAATACTAACGGGTCGCTCACATCAAATTCAGACCCGGGAATGTAATCCGTAAAAAAGTCATTCAATTCAAGTGGGTCTTCAGAAACAAAAGCTGGTTGTTCAATTGGTGGTTGATATTTCACAATTGCACCCTCATGAGGAAGAACAGGCTTGAATCTAGTTTTACTTTTAGTTTGCACCGGAGGAGATAACTGAGCAATAAAACCGGGGCTCTGCATCGCCATGACTATGAACGAAAGCATTTGGTGTTGGTTTTTTTCCATACCTTTTAGCTGTTCACGAAGAACCAACATTTTAGTTTTTGATGTTTCTTGATGCTGTCTCTGTTTCACGAGCTCCTGCATTAACATGTTTTTGTCGGTTTTAAGACGTTCTACTTCTTTCCATAAGTTGGTATATCTGCTTGCTTCATGTCGGTTTACATTATCGACTTCAGGCTCAGGGGCTTTCTGCTGTGCAACTTTTTGTTGAGAAGTGACGATCATCGCCTTCTTTCTATTGATAGACTTTAATAAATGCTTTTGGCCTTTGATAAAATAATCGTTCGCAAACTCCCATCGATCTGTATCGGTTTTCCTAAATCCCTGAAACAATTTGCAATTACGATATTAGCATTGAGATTTCATAGGAGTGTTTGTATATAGTCATTTGTAGTTCCTGAAAACACCCATAGAAGAGAATGTATATACTGAAGTGAAAATCTAAATAACAATCAGTCATTGGTATAGAAATGTCAGTTATGTCATATGTGGGCGCAACCAGTGTACTATAAACAAAGAATTACAGCTTAATTTCACCGTTTTTGCGTTCCCTGCTTTAGCACTGAAAGCATACTGCACAAAATTGGATTCTACAGGCTTCTATATACCGAGATTCCAGTTAACAAATTATTGTTTATATTTTAACACAAGCCAAAAATTCACTTAAAACAACGAATAGCTTTGGGCAGAAAAACTACATGAACTTATCCGTACTTTCCAACATGTTACGAAAGTCATACAGGACACCACTTGGTTGTAGAAAAAGGTTACTTTTGTGTGATTTGGGAAGGTAAAAGTGCCATCTTGCATGAGCTTATTTTAGCGACAACACGAACGCGATTCCTAGATCGAAAACAGTAATTCCAATGTGAAAAGCAAGAAGCCAAGAAATATCAATCACAAGCAAACTATCAGTCCTTTCATCCAAACAAAAAAAAAGCATAAAAAACTTAAATTGTAAACCAGACAGACCACAACCAACAAGTTATTTTAGTGACAATACTAACACAGTTCCTAAATCAAAAAGAATAATAATCTCAATTAAAAAAAACAGATTATTTGTCAGAAACAAAGCAAAAAAAAAATAATAATAAAATAAAATCAATCTCAAGCAGATAATCAATCTTTTTACCCTAAAAACCCATACAATATGACAAAATCCTAACCTTAACCGGGTTTTAAAAAGCGCGCCTAGGCACGAGGCGCATCAAGACGCAGCCTAGGGCGCCTCAAGGCTTTGTGCCTACCCATTTTCCCAAATGCGCAAAAAAGCGCATTTTTTGACATTTTTCAGTCGCTTTTGGCCCTGAGGCGCACGCCTCTCGTACACCAAGTATTTTTATGCATAAAAATGTTGTAACTTGGTGTTTTTGGCTTGTACATAAAGGTAAAATCATATAAAAACCTTATAATTAGTGCGCGCTTTGGGTACGAAAATCCTCACGCTTTTTGCACTTTGCGCTTAGACTCGTCGCTTTTGTGCGCCTAGCGCTTTTTAAAACCAGGACCCCAAAAAAAAGAAAAAAAAAGTAAGCCCACCCACCAGCATATTATCCTAAAAGTAGTTGAAGTAAAAATCACTCAAACCACAGTACAATTCAAATTAATCCTAATTCTCATTGCTTAAACCCCAATCCTTATAAAAATAAATAATAAACATAAACAAAAATATAATAAAAGAATCTCAAATTAAACATAAAAATAACAGCAACAGAATCTTACATAGATATTAAGTTGGCGTTGAAAACTGGAATAGTTACTGTGCTTAAAATATTTAGGAAGCAATTCAGAACTAAACTCAGTTTCATCCCACACAATAAAACTGTCATTAGTCGGACTCCACGATATTAACGCATCAGTTGACGGGTCATCAACCATCTCATAACATTTAGATAAGAAAGGCGCAATCGATGATCCTTCAGTCGATTTCTTCACCATGATTAATTAAGGGTTCGATTTAATTGTTCAATTGAATAAGTTGTGTGTTATGGTATTGGGAATGAGATTAATATTGGAACCCTAAGGGGGAAGACTTTGACGGAAACGAAGACTTGGTGAACAAGTTGGGTCGCTCTGTGTGATGGAAGTACAAAGAGAGAGGAGAGGAGAGGAGAATGAACCGCCACAAAGGATATTTATGGTTGGGCTGATACCAAAACCGTAGATTAAGTTTCAAACTACTTTTTTTTAGCCCAAGTCTAGCCTTCAAGCTAGAAGGAGACTTTTTTTTTTTTTTTTTTTTTTTTTTTGAATGGGGGATGTTGAGAAGAGTCTCGTCCATGGAAAAAATGTAATGTATGAGTTAGAGGTTTTACCATAATGAGTTTTCGAAAAGTTGGTTTCCTTTGGAATTGATGGCAGATCAGATCACCGAGCTTTTATTGAATGATCTTTTGTACGTAGACATACAATATTTTTAAAATAGTTATAAAAATGATCTTTTGTACGTAGACTACTTTTTCTACATGTGCTACTGTAGTATATACTCACTATACTTTAATATTCGGTTTCAGCCACTGTACTGTATTGTACTATACATCATTAACATATGTATATTTTAACTATTTTTTCATAATCATGCGTTCGTTAGCTTCAACTGTATTTACTTTTTTTCTTTCTCAAGATTTCATCATAAATTTGGTTGAAAGTGGAGTTGTTTTATGAAATAAAGTCCTTTTGTTATCGTAAGGTATGTCGTATTGAGTGTCGATGTTATACCGGTGCCGTGAAGAAGTTAACCGACAACGACTAAACATCAATACCGGTATCGATATTCGTTTTATAGTTTTCGATTGATAGCAAACACATTTATTTTATGGGTTTATGGCAACTACACTCTAATGAAATCATTTTAAACATACTTTTTTATGTTATCGTATAGGTTGTGTTCAAAATTATCTATTTTATTGTCAATTGCCCGTATTGAACCGTATAAAATGAGCAGGCTTGATACTGACCAAACAAAGTCAGTATTGGTATTTGTTTTATTGTTTTCGATCAATATAAAACACATGTTGATATCTTTTAGGCATATCATGAATTTACTTTTCTTCATTTTCACTTTTGGTTGCTATTGGAGTGTCATTACAATAACAAATGAAGTGATGCTGATATAAACCCAGTTGCATACCGTGTGAGAACAACACTGCGTTTGGTAAAATTCGAACTTCACATCTATTCAACTTTGGACATATCCACATAAATTAAATTTGTTACTTTATATATTTGTATTGTAACATCCCAAAAACCTCCTATTATTTTCTAATCTGAAGTTTGATAAATAAAAGAGGGTCTAATGAACGAAAATTAACTTGAGGGAAACTTGAGGGATTATATGTGTCAAAACCCTAAAGTATCAATTTTATATAAAAAAAGAGAGAGATGGAGTCCATCTCCACTTCCTGATGATCGATCCCACACCCACAAAACACACACCAAAACCCTAATCATCATAAACAAGCTCAATCAGGCCAAATCCAAGAGACTAATCACATGCAATGGAGGATAATCATCATCTAAATCCATACTAACCTCAAGATGCCTTCCAATTGTGTTATAATTGATGAAAACATCTAGTTCTAGCTTGAGGAGAATTCTAGGTCAAATGTATGATTATATAATTTTGATGGTTTGAAGATTACCCTTGTGATGGGGGACCATAATTATGCTTAAAATGTTATATAGGTAATAAATTACAACTATAATTGTGTTGATGATTCTTGAGGTTAAATGGTGAAAATGGGTTTTTGGCCCCTAGTCATGAAATCTATCTAATAGTGCAAATCAATGTATGTTATAAACTACAAGATTGTATGATTACGCTTTGGATAATAAAAGTGCGCAATGATCATGAATACTATAGAAAATAGTAATATCCATAAAGCCTGTGGAGTTTGGAATCTAACTTGTTAAATAACGTCTACCATGTGTTCGATAAAATGTCTAGGTGAGATTCTAGGCATCGATCTAAACATTTAGTTAATGGTCAATCATGTAAATAACCAGGCTTAAGAACTTGATTAATGAAAGAAACACGATCAAAGAGTGTGTAATCATGTTAAGAAAAATTCCTAACGGCCTAAGTGAATATTCACCAAATAGGTGTAAATGAATGAGGCTTCAGGAGGACGCAAAGCCATGGTTTTGAGGATAAAAGGAGCACACTTAAGGTAAGTCACTCGATGGCTTAAATCCTAATGTATTTCGAGTATGTTAATATGCTTGTATACGTATGCTTGTTCATGTTTGGAAACTATTCATAGGAGCTTCACAATAGGGAACGTAAACTAGAATATATATTTGGTGGAAAACGGCCTTATCCCAATGTTGAAATTATCTCAATTAGGCTAGCGGGTCAATTAGGAAAAACACTCAAGGTCTTTATTTGTGGATTAAACACTATGCACACGTGGCTTGACGTTGATTGCTCTTAGTCATTATGTCAACAATCCCAAGCTAGTTTAGAGTACAATAATATACCTTGAGTCATACAGACCGGACGAGTAATATTAAGTAAAACGACACATGTGGAACGGACACAAGGGCATCGCCACAATGGTAGTATGACTAAGATGGATACATGCCCTACCAAGACGTTAGTGTGGATAGTCATTCGTGAAGCATAAGTAGAACCTTGGGAACCATTGATAGTTATATTAAGTATGCAAGCCTTGTTAACGCTTGATAAGTGCATAAACATTTAAGGCATATAATTAATCAAAGAATCGTGTATTCTAAATCCGAATAAAAGGTTCTATCTTGTGGTTTGAGCATGTTTGAAACGAGGTAAATTAGACCCAAGGTAGTGGTCTTTAATCTCTAATGAAATATCGGATTAAACAATGAGTTTGGGTCAATTTGGCAGGTGAACTAGAGCAAATCAGCAGCTCCGGGCTGTAGCCTACGGCCACGAGGCGTAAGCTACGACTCATTCAAATACCCAGGTCAGAAGGCACGAGCAGTAAGCTACGACGGGATTCATAACAAAATTTTCGTTTTGTTTTTCTTTGAGCCTCATTTGTTAAATCACGTCTAATCGGGTTATTTCATGTTGTTTAACCCTAGGTATGACCTATAAGGAGCCCAAGATGAAGATCAGGCCATTTTGAAGAACCGAATGTGCGTAATGAACAAAACGCTTCCACATAATTCTAATCACAAAAATTGTAATTAATGGGGATAGGAACATAGAGTCATAGACCATCATTGTTATCTTAACTCATTTTGTCAAACCTACGGGAATGATTTTTTTTTGAAGTTCCAAAGATTTGATTTATTCCAATTATTATGTAGTAGTACTCGTGTTTAAATCATCAAAATTCGCTTAATTTGGGACGGGTCTCCATGTATTGACCATAGGGAGTGGAGCGTGAAACCCCCCCCCCCCCCCCCCCAGGAGATCTTCATTGCTCCATTGCCTTTTAGCACTCCCATTTTTCCTATGGGGAGGGCAAAATCCCCTTCGCTTAAATGACGTCTATATGACGGGACAAAAGCCCTTATCCTTGTCCACCGCTCCCTCTAGTCTTATTAATCAGCCATCTCATGTGAGAGAAAATATATTTTAATTTTTAACGGTGGGTGTCGCTTTTTTTTAACGACGAGTTTCTAGAATTGAGTGCGAGATCCTCACACACCTTAAACAGGGGGCCCTCACCCCACTCTGGGTAGACTATGTTGTCTTAATCGGGCTCACATTAGCTTCAGAGTTTGCTTAACGGCGTTCATCGGGAACCTATACTGCCGCCTGTCACTTGACAAACATTGTGCTGCCACAAGATAAACCTCTTTAGCGTAACACACAACGGCGACTAAAACCTGACTTGGCTCAGGATCGAACTATACGGTCTTCGCGAACTATCGTTCATTGCCTTAACCACTCCACCGAAACCCATATATTATCAATTACGTCACTTGAATAATAAATTACTTTGATATGTATTCCTTGTTTTATTTTCACACCTATTCAAAAGTTAAATAAAAAGGAATGGAGGGTACTCCGATACAAAAGTTAAAAGATAAAACAAAAATAATTCAAATGCTTATATCTTCTAGTTCTATTATAAACACATGCTTACCATCTATCTATACATATAATAAACCAAAGCAATTTTAATGACATGGCACTCAAAGAGACATTCTTCTCCTTGAGTGTGCCATGTGTCATCCTATGTGACATTGAGATATTTTAGGAAAAAAATAATTTAAAAACAAAATTAGATTTTCTTTCTTATGTTTCCTCCAATAATTTTTAAACGTTAATATCTTTTATATACGAGATTTTTTAAAGGAAAAAATTACACCAAATTAACGAGCGTTTTATTATCTTTCCAACGAGTACCATACTGCTATATAAAAAACGGAGAAAAAAACGACTATTTTTGTTGGGTTTTGTTCAAACAGGAAAAAAAACACAAAGTGTTTAGGTAAATCATTAATCATGTATAAGCAAGTCACTAATTATGTTCAAATCAGTAAATATGAATTCTACTTTCAACACGCGTTAGCATTGGAGTTATACATTGTTTTAGGTTAGATATTAATATTAGAGTTATACATTGTTTAAGGTTAGGCGTTAACATTGGAGACAGTGGCGAAGCTTGGTTTCGGAATCGGTGGGGGCCGGACTCAATTTTTTTTTATCGGTAGTGGCAAATCGGTGGGGGCCGAACTCAACCCGGACTCAATTTACCTATGAAAATCGCAAATTTATACCATTGCGCCAGAAAACATGGGGGGCCAGGGCCACCCCTGGCCCTTCTTATCCTTCGTCCTTAATTGGAGATATATTTTTAATTGTTTTAGGTTAGCTGCTACTCGAAGCTTTCATGCATGTAACTGTAAAGCGCATCATTCTATTTTTATATGTAAAATTAATATGTCATATTAGATTTTTCAACCCCGAGACATTCCCGGGGTATAATCTAGTACATATATAATTCGGAAAAGGTACATATACTTTAATTACAAGACCTCCTACATCTTCCACATGGATTATCAATGAGTGTCGAACAATTGCTCAAATGCTAAATATTCTAACTATAGAATTGTTGAATTACTTAAATTTTAAAGTTGGATTGGAATTTAATTTTGAATTCGATTTTAATTCAAAATTCGATTCAATTTGAGTTTCGAATTTATAATTTTACCAAAAAAAAAATGAATTTTGAAATTCGAGTTCGGTTCTCAAGATAATTTTGGTTCTATTGTTGAATTTGAATTCAACCAAAAGAAAAATATATTTAAGTTCTATTGTCTAACTACTAGAATTTTTAAACATAAAAAGATGCAATCTTTAAAACGTACTAATAAACCATCAAAATGTAAAATAACCAAATTTATAACTATAACATTAAAACTAATATAAAAATTATATTTTTAAATAGGAGAGTGAGATAATTAGTAAATGAAAAAGAAACTTCCATCGTCTAAACTATAAACAAAAAGGGCTTTAAAACATTATAATATTTAAGAGACTAAGACCAGTTCAAACATTTAATTCTATGAAACAAGAGACAGTCAATGGAAACTTCCGTACGGAGATCACAAGCTGACAATTTTTCGTTCAAAAGAGTTTGCTAGCTATTTCACAATTTGTTAATATGATAACAACAATGCTCACTATCTTTCTTTTATTCATATATATACACACACACAACATCTCTCCATCCTTATAAACTTCATCATCTTCTTCTTCCTATCAAGCACACTCAAAACCACAATCAATATGTCTCTAACAACAAACTTTGTGTTGAAGAAAAGTGACTTGACACTCAAGAAAGCAAGAGCTCCTATTTATGGTGTTAAGGCCACAAGTATATTTTGTAAATCAAAAGAATTGCACATACATAACAAAAAGAACTTGTACCAAATTCTTTCTGTTGAATCCCATAATGTTAGTCTCCATGAACTCAAGAAAGCGTACCGCGCCAAGGCTCTTCAGCTACATCCTGATGTTTCTCCATCCTCGAAAAAGGAGGATTGCATCAAGCAATTTGTGGAGTTACGCGAGGCGTATGAAGTTCTTTCGGATCCAAATTCTCGAAGAATATATGATTTGAGCTTAGTTGGAGACAATGGTTCCGGTGAACAAAAGGTGCATTTTCCACGAACTGCGTGGGAGATGCAACTCGATGGACTCAAGCAACGATCGACTGTTCGTTCTAAGAGAAGGAGCATTTGTTTTTTGTAATGTCGAAGGATTTATAATGTTAAATACATTGTTTTATTCTTTATTGTTCAAATCGTTTATTGTTTGTTAACCCTTGCTATTGTTGAGGACGAATTTATGCAACATATGTAACGGTGCTAAATTTCAAGAATAAATAATTCTTGAGATTACACATTCTAAACATGAGTTTGCATATATTGCATGCATATGATTTAATTACTAAAACTAAAAAAAAAAAAAAAATCTGTTGTATATATGGTCACCTTACAATAAAAAAAATATGTTTTAAAATTATCCTATATGTTAATTTTGTAGTGTCCATGAATAGTAAATCTTTAGCTTGTAAAAGTGTTATATAGTAATAAGTTTGATAGTTGTAACAAATGATGGTGTAGTGCAGTTGGTTTGTGTGTTGTTGTCTCTGATTTGGTGCCCTGGTTCAATTCCTGAGACGGCCGGTTTTCGTATCCATTTTCTAAATGATTTTTAATTAAAATTTAAAAAAGAATGTTATATTTGTAGGCACACGTGACATCTTCTCAAGCTTTTATTTCGTTTTAGTCTCCACGTGTCCTCCAAAGCAGATCATGGTCATCCACGTCTCAAAGGTCTCAAAGACCATCGATCTCCGTCATCTCCTGCTATTGCACCGCTTCATCTATCTTTTCGATGACTATCATCTCCGCCCCCATGAACTTGCTACGTCTCTGCAGTATTTTTTTTTTGCTACTCCGCCCCATTATTGCCTGAGATTCTTAATTGATGATTGAGCCCTAAATCGCTTCGCCAAATCCGTGCTCACCAGGTTGGCTGGTAAGAAGATTTGTAAGTTTTTGTCAAGGAAGAAATTAGGGGCTGCTATATCAAAGGCAAAATTGATATTCATTAGTTTGATGTTCGATATATATCTCTACGAATGTTAGATTGTATTTTCATCTTACAAAGCTTTCTATCCGTCATATGCGCTAATTGTACAGCTTGGCGGATACCCATTGCTTGCTATCTCTGGACGGCTTCAAGGATTCCACCGGTCATTAACCAATGGAGTGAGATAGATCGTCCTTGGTTAATGACGGTGGCGGTGGTGATCATAGTTGCGACGGCAATGCATGTAATCCTCCCTAAATCGTATCACCACTAAAAAAAAAAGCTACGCTCCAATTCTTAGACCAATCACTTTGAAGTGATCAGGTGTCTTCGATATTATTAAGTTTTTCAGTTATTTGGTCTCTTTTTACCTTTTTGCTTACTCGATTTTGTATATGGATCGATATCATGTTTCCGTGCATCCAACTGGTACTAATGGTATGTCTACGATCATCACCAAATTTAAAGTAACTAACATAATCAATTATGTAGTTTTATGTAATTAATTGGAACTTGACATTCGACATTACACGTCCAGGAAACAGTGTACTTGCAAAATTATAGATTTTGTTAATGAACTTGCAAAACACTTGAGGGCTCATGTTTTGTGAGAGCCTGTTGTAATGTGGTTGTATGAAATCGGTTTTGTGCGGGTAATTAAGATGTATTCGTTGTATTCTACATTTTCAACAGAGATTGTATGTAAATTAAAACTCTCTTATTGAGGTGGTTCAGGGCACATCGTTGAAACCTTTTTCTTTTGAGTAAAGATTGCAAGTTTGACTTTATTTCATAACTAAGCTACACATGTAATGCTAAAGCATGAATTTCCCTTTTGTATACATTGATTTATTGTTTTTCATTTTTTAAATAGGTTGAAAACGCACGAGTTGTTCTCATTTACCGAATCAACGGGAGATATGGTACGAATTGTTGAACCGAATGTCAAAAGCGATCTTGAAAACGTAACGAACTACACTCTTGGAAATCCTAATGAGAAGCCTTCAAAAGCCATTGTGAAAGACCAAAGATAGTTATATCCATCCAAGACATATATGGGTTGAAGCAGTTTTGAGTTTACAAGGTTGATTCTTTATGAAAAAAGATATATATTATGAATGCCTTAAATGCAAGGAAAAAAAGCTATCCAGCTTATGACAAATGGTTTTACCCTTCTCATGGAAATCTAGACGATACAAACTTCTTGTAAGCAACCACTTTTTTTTTTTTTTTTTAAATCTTTCTGTTATTGTTGTTGTATTTACCATATTTTTTACGGTTCTTTTGAGGAACATATATTAAACCAAGTGTACATATAATACTAACATTTTTGGGAAGGGCCCTTTACAAAAACATAATGTTTAACCTGTTTGCCTCTCACAGAACTACATAATCAAACATCAATGAAAATGCATTCTTAATGTCAACATGTCTTCTTTGTCTTTGATCTAATAATTGTTTATCATAAAATTTTCGCTTGACAAAACGCTTTGCTCATATGTCTTCTGCAGCTATCGTATTCCCATTACCATTGATGATAAAGCAGATTTCTTGAACGCAACAGTCTTTGACAGAGCTGCTACGCAGCTACTTGAGATGTCATGCAAAGAAATGTTCAGCAACAACAATCCTCGTACAACCATACGCAACAAGATTGCAGCTAAACAAATCCAATTTACAATCAGAGCTGTAAAAGACGATCGTACAGGTTCAACATCTTATTCAGTCAACAACGCCATATACTTACATCCAGATGAAACTGTTGACATCACTTCAAGCAGCAGCAATCCAAGTGTCTCTACACCATCGCCATTAACTCCCGCTCCGGCAAACCCTTCTGTGAACGAAAAAAGAAAGATGCGAGCGCGAGGCGCAAACTGTTTCAAACAAAAGGTAGTAAAAAAATGATAGACGCCCATTGTTCACCACAACCAATCGTACAAACTATACAACTGTTATCACAACAAAATAACTACTAACCTTCGTTTTTTGTAATAACAGATCCGAATCATCCAGCCAAAAGACCAACGACTAACAATTGAAGGCACAATGCATAGCAAACAACAGGACGTCGGTTAACTGTTTAACCTTTTTTTTAGTATCCATGTTGTTGTAGGTAAATGTTGTCTGTAGATTCTGTTCTTAGCTAGCACACAACTTTGCTTTCTGTTTTGGAAACATCCGGTTGTCGCTTACGGCTTCCGTCTATCATGTTCCAATTTTAGACTTTTAATCTACTATTTTATCTATGCAACTCTTTTCGCTGCAAACCGGCTGCATAGTAAACATTACGCTATGGTTCACAGACGTTTAAAAATGTTGCGCAGCGCGCGACACTGAATCCTACTAGTTAAGTTAATTGTATAGACACTATACAAATAAAATCATTTAATTTCTAAATTAGAAATATGAATAATTTTCTTTTCTCTTTGCGTGTGCTGTTATCAAAGAGCAATGCATTAAGGGGTTGTTTGGTTGATTAAGTGCTGAATCATTAAGATGTCTGAATGGTTAAGTGCTGAATCATTAAGTTGGACTTATTAATGGTTAGTTTTCTTGTCCCGCATTGGTAGAAGACCCTTATTAAGGTTCAGCCTAGTTTAGTGCTTAATGAATCAGTGCTTAGTGGTTCAACAACATCCCAAGTGTACGTCTTAATGGTTCATCCTTAACCATTCCATTCAGAAGCTGAAACAAACGCACTGAATGCTGAATCATTTAGTGCTGAATGGTTCAAAGCCTCATTAACGCAAGGTCAGTCATTTGGACCAGGGGCAAAGGATTTGTTGGGCCAGGGGTGGCCCCAAACCCCTCCTTCCGTTTTTTTGGTGCAGTGATATAAATTTGCGATTTTCATACGTAAATTGAGTTTGGCCCCCGCCGATTTGCGATTAACGATAAAAAAAATTAAGTCCGGCCCCTCCTCCCTCGCCCGATTCAAAACCCAAGCTTCGCCCCTGATTTGGACAGCAAACGTACTTTACTAACATTCTAATTTTATTGAAAGGTATATAAACATTTATTTATATTTCCTTAATTCAATCAAGTGCTTAAACTATTGTGTAGGTCCTCTAAGTTTTATATTAAGTTCAATGTTTTCAGAATGGACCCGATGTTAAATCGTTCTCCTACTGGCCAATTGGTCTAAGCGGTTGGACCGGATTTAATAACCGGATTATGTCTTAAAATAAAAAGGTAAAATTTAAGAATTTTCCCACAATAGTCATAACTTTCAAAGTATTTTCCTTCAATAAACTTTTGTTAACTTAGAACTAATCCAATTCCCCTTATTAGAACGTCACAGAGTAATTTTGAGAAACAAAAGTTATTAATCATGGAATGATAATACCGATAAAAGCCCCAATTGTTTTTTTTATTATTATTAATATTATTATTATTATTATTATTATTATTATTATTATTATTATTATTATTATTATTTGTATCAAAACCACGAACCTTCCCTAAGTTATAGTTTTTAACGCAGCCGATCAATTTTAGCGTCTACTTAAAATAAAAGAAGTGTGCTTATATGAAATTAAAATGGGTCCCTTTGTCCCACAAATTGACATATACGAACATACATAAAGGACAATATTTCCTTATTTAAAGACTTCTAAGACGACTCTAAAATTGACTACCTCAATCCTATTCCCAAGGATTTTCAACACACAAGTCCATAAAAATTATTATAAAACCAATCGACTTGTATCATGGTTCTAGGAACTATCCTTCCGAGACAAAACGATCATAGCTTGTGAAGGAAAAACAGTACTACAATATTACATACGACATACTAAATTAGTTTTTAACAAATTAAAATACCATCTACTTCTTCGAGAAGCTTTACTAAAAAAATACTGAAAAGTTAAACGTGAATGTAAATTAATCTGTAACACCCAACCGATGGGGGAAACATCGGAGTGTCACATAGTGACGATTATCCAAAAGCACATGGTATTTAAAATTCAGGTTCCATTAAATAAATATTCTAATAATGGAATTTATTACAACGAAAAGGAAACAATACTAAATGTTCAACATCAAACTAAACGAAAAAAAACCAAATAAAAATTTACAACTAGACTTCAACTACTAACGTACAAAACACATAAAACTTACATGTTATCCTATCAACGGTGCTCAGGAGCTTGGCCGGAATCCAAACGCCGACCACCTCTCCTTCGACCTTCAATCCATCGACTTCGGTACAATACTTTATGTTTTCTGTTTCGTTTTTGTTCCGGTATCATAAGCCCTCTGTTTACTTCAAACAATAATGCATAGTAATAGTTAATTGATTGGGTTTTGGTTCTAGGGTTCTTGGGTTAGTATGATTTGAGAATGATGACTGTTTGGAATCATGTTCATAAATTTTATACGGTTTGGACTACCAGTTAACTTGGTAGACTTGATGATGATGAATGTTGTAGTAGAGATGTTGAACAGGCGGTGATCACTAGTTGGCCCTTGCCTCCACTTGTGTCTATATGAAAATACGATATCACTTTGTCGCAAGTTAATCAGGTGGAAATTAGATTTAAATACTCTAAACTGTCGCTCATTGACCGATATCACTGTCAACTATCATTTTCACTACCAATACTTCTAACTTTATGCTTTATTTGTTTTGCCACCTCCAAACTAACCAAACACTAACTTTATTAGTTTTTTTATGGCGTGACATTTTTTCCTAAGATGATGATGCCAATAATCCTAGTTCAGCTCAATAAACTAAAGAAACACCTAAAAATTAAATTAAGGGGATGGAACTAGAATTTATGTAAGACAATATCCAATAGTTGGTGTTTTATCATGGTAACTTCGTCTTGTTCATGTATTATTATGAAACTTCTTTGATATCTATATATAAACCAGTAACATTTGTTCTAAAACAAAAGCTATTTGAAAGTTTCCTGCCAAAATAAACATTCATGATTAAATATTTAACGGTCCAAAGCTTTTAGAAGGTTAAAAGGGTTTTATTATTTTTATATGTTTATCATATCTTTAGTTTTGAATGTAGTCAATCCTTAAGATTGTATTCCAACATGTGCCTGATGACATAAACATACATCCAAAAGAACACATACATGAAGTCCATGGAAAAAGCCATATAAACAACCAAAAGGCCAAAGTTATTATATGGAGAATGGGTTTAAAATTCAAATATACGAGACTAAATAACTAGAGTTGCCGTTTCATACAATTCTCACCACTCATGCTTAAAGTAATTGGTGATATTTTTAGTGACTTGTTTATTGTGTTAGTCGGCACGAAAAGATCTGCCTCATTTAATGTAGGTAAGAGGTGTGTAAATTGCGGGTAAGTGTGATTTGGAGTTGTTTTCCTTTGACAACTACATCAAAAGGTCATACCAATAATACAATACTTTTTTTTGAAAAGTGAACTTCATTAAAAACACGCGCAACCGGCCCTCAAAACAAGGACCTAAGTAAACGCCTACAACATATACAAAGGGTACAACGACCAATCCTTCCAAACCAAAGTTTTAAACTTGGACCTAGCCTTTAACCAAAGATAAGACAACACCTTAATTTTGGCCACTAATTCCATAACTTTCACTTGCTTCCCTTTAAAGATCTTTTCATTTCTCGCACTCCAGATAACCCACATGGCGACCATGATAATCCCTTGTACAATTTCGAAACTTCTTTATTCCGACTCCCATGGTTGCGACTCCTAAAAAGGCTCCCTCCTTACCAAATGGGTGTGGAGGTACAAGGTAGAAGGTCCATGCCTTTGGAGGAAGGTTATAGATGTGTGTCATGGTAGCTCTAAAATGTGGGATTTACTTCTGTTTAATAGAGCCGTTTCGGGGGGGGGGGGGGGGTGGAAGGCTTTGGTTTGTCACATTAATAAATTTGAAGTGCAAACTGGAAAAGTCAAATCTTTGTTTCGAGGTATGGTGGGGAATGGCAAAAGTATATGGTTTTGGATTGATAAATGATGTGGGAGCGATTCTTTTAAAGAAGCTTTCCCGTCCTTATTTCTTCTTGCTGACAACAAACATATTCCGGTGTCTCAAGCCTGGAGTTGTTCGTCTGATACCATTTGTCCCTTGAAGCGGCTGCCAAACTCAAAAATTGCGTTAGACGAATACGATAGGCTTCTGGACCGTTTAAATGGTTTAGTTTTGACTGATTCCGATGATGCTTGGACCTGGGAAGGGAATAATGAAAGAATTTTCAAGGTGGCTGGTTTTAAGAAGGTTTTGTTGGCGGATCGTGTGCAGGGGAGGCGGTTCGTCATGCGATGGATTGCGTGGGTTCCTCTTAAGGTAAAGATTTTTATTTGGCGCCTTGAAATGGATCGTATACCGACAAAGACGGCTCTTCGGAAAAGGCATGTTTTCATTCCAGATGATTCCTGCGGTTTATGTGACATGGAAGTAGAATCCTCTATGCATATTTTTACCGGGTGTGGCGTTGCTTTTGAAGTTTGGTGGGCCATAGGGTCGTGGTTACAAGGAATTTTTTTTTTCAATAAAATAAAGATAATTACAGAAAAAATAACTTGGCAATACCGAAAGAGTAAAAGATATAAAAATTATTTAGAAAAAAAAAAGTTGCTAGAACGTGGTGGATATTATACAAACATTTGTTTGGAAACGAACAAAAGGTACACATCATAAAGTCATAATAAAGTGATACGGATAAAATAACAGTCCTAGCTAGTTATTCATTCGGAAACTTGTAAAACACCACATACAACACATTATCTCAAAACCATGAACCTTCCCTCACTTTTAGTTTTCGATACAACTTCAATAGCTAATCAACTTTAGCGACTACCTAAAAGAAACAATTTTATTTTTATGAGATTAAATAGATCGCCATGTCCCATGAATTTACATAGCATCCTTATCCAAAAACTTGTTTAACGAGTTCAAAATTGACCACCTTAATTGATCTAGTTCTCACGGATTTTCAACACCCAAGTCCATCACGATTACCCTATAGTTAATAATGTAACCGAAATGAACACTACAACTATTACCCTATAGTTAATAATGTAACCGAAATGAACAATACAACGAGTAATATTCAAACATTTACAAACTCAACGATGTATTTGAAAATTTATTATGGTATCGATACTTGTAAAAGCAACCTTGTAAAAGCAACCGAGGTATCAATACTTGAAGAGGTATAGAACCTCGTCCCTTCATCAGACGCGGCTCACACTAATGAGACGCGACACGAACGTACTGAAATCACCAGACCGGAGGTCACAAATACCGGGGGATAGTACAACTAGAACGGAACAAAGTACAAATATTCTGACTAGTATAAATACCCCCCCTAAAGTACAGGTAACCCACGTTCACATACACTCCGAACCTCCCTCTCTCTCTAAACTCTCTTTATCTCTCTAAACAAATACTTATCCTCACGCCGGAGGGTGGTCACAGAGAGGCCCTCCCTGCCCCCCTGTGACGAGCCTAACGGTCTGCTAGTTTTGCAGGTCCAATCCACACGAGATCTTATCAAGTTAACTGTCTTCTTCTTCCTTTACGAGGTACAGTCTAACTTTTGGATCTTCAATTGGCGCCATCCTTTTGCAGATCTACTCTCTCCAAACAGATCTGGAATGGCTAAGGAAGATTTACACGTCGTTGATATCACCAACAGAGAAGACGCTGATATCGACGCATCTGATCAAAACACTGCTGATTTCAGGGCGTCCTTCGCCGCTACTGCTGTCTCCACAGAACTGGTCACTGCAACCACAGAGATGCAAACCACATCGGTGGAATTTGATGAGAATTTCCTCCAACGAAACCGTGAATTCTTGCTAAGACTGAGGGATCAGCAAAGCAAGGAAGAAAGACTTCGTAGTGTGCAAGTGAACTTATTCCCTTCGGAAGGGCTCACCTCTGCCACCACAGTGTCTACTCCAGTCAGTCTCCCCACATACTCCACTGTTGTTACTTCGGTTCCTATCCAAACTCCTTATGGGTATTTAATGCCTTTTGGGTATTCCGGACCATTGCCAACTGGCCTCTCATCTACTGGGCCACTTGTTACTGACTCAGTAATGCCAGCCAAGCAACCGTCCAATTCAAACCCAATAGACGACGAGCTCACCGCACCATACCGACCAGCATACATGACTTCATACTCAAAGTTCACCCCAAGGATAGCCAGTGCCCCATTACCGTCGAAACTAAAAATGCCAATAACGGTTAAGAAGTATGATGGAACAACGGATCCGGATGATCATGTGTTCGATTTTGGAGGAGCTGCGGAGATTGAGCTATGGCCCATGCCAGCATGGTGCCACATGTTCGCTCAAACGTTAACTGGCGCTGCACGTGTGTGGTTCGACGGGCTCCCAGCTGGTCAAATTGAAAACTGGAAGGCGTTAAGACGGGTATTCTTACAGAATTTCTCCCAACAAAGACGTTGCACGAAAGACATAACCGAAGTACACAACATTCGACGACGAGATGGAGAATCCCTAGAAAAGTTTATAGATCGTTTCAACAAAGAAAGCATGCAGATATCCGGAGCTGTTGACCAGCTGCGGATATCTGGTTTTTGCCACGGAGTACGTAACAACCAGTTGGTAGAGAAGCTTCACGAAGACCTACCCAAAACAATGGAGGGCTTAATGGAAAGAGCAAGGGCCTTCGCTAGAGGCAAAAGTGCCTGTGGTCAAACCAGTGATGGCGACCACAAGGGAAATCCAAGAGGAAGCAACTGGAAGAAAGGAGCTCCGACCCAACCTGAAAGAAACAGTTCTTGGTCGAAGCATAGGTCGCAGCCTTATTCAAGGAACGACCGAGGTGATAAGGTTAACCCCGGACGTTCTTCTCGAAACACCAGCTTCTTTGACCTCAGTAAAACCCCAAGTGAAATCCTGAGCACCGAACAAATACGATTCCCAACACCTCCAAAGCAAAAGCCTACCTCAGACCGAAACACCAAAAAGTATTGTGAGTATCACCAGGCGAAGGGTCATAACACAGATGACTGCTGGTCCTTAAAACAAGAAATAGACAAAGCCTGTAAAGCAGGAAAGCTATCTCACCTAATCCGTGACTTAAAAGAGGGAAAACCAGCTGCAACACAAATAGTCAACCCGAACAACCAAACAGGAATCCACATGATTCGGGTCGGTTCCGAGCAAGGCACTAAGAGAAATAATGATCACATTGCTCCATGGATGGAGCAGCTGCTGTTTTTTCCACCCATCAGTCCAAGGGAGGCCATGGAAGCACCTATAGTGGTTTCGGGGGTGGTCGCAGGTCACAAAGTCCGACGCATTTACATTGACAACGGCAGTGCATCTGAAATCATGTACTACCAATGTTATCAACAATTAGCCCCGGCCACTAAAGACAAGCTCGTCTCCGTCCAAATGCCTCTAATCAGCTTTTCAGGTGAAGTCATACATCCGTTGGGTCAACTCAGTCTCCCTATAACATTGGGGACGGAGGAGAACCAACGTACGGTCATCCTGACATTCCTAGTAGTTGGAGCACCCTCAGTTCACAATATAATCCTGGGCAGACCGGGAATGAAAGCATTCAACATGGTCACCTCGACGGTTCATGGTGCCATCAAGTTCCCTACTGAAACTGGGATAGCCACACTCTACACCGAATCTGAGTTACGCGTTGCTGAAGTTCGTCAGTCCTTGGGACAACCGCCACTAGGAGAAGCCGCAGCAGGTGTTAAAGTTACCGAAGAATGGTCTGTCCACCCAACGTTCCCAGAACAAAAAATTATTATCGGTGCCCAACTGCCGGACCACACAAAGAGATCCTTATGGAGATTGTTGTCTACGTCATTGGACGTGTTTGCTTGGCAGCAGTCAGACATGACAGGAGTCCCGAGGACTTTAGCTGAGCATAAGCTAAATATTAGTCCAGAGAAGAAGCCCGTAGCCCAAAAGAAACGGAGCATGGCCCCCGATAGAGTAAAGGCTATAGCAAATGATGTTAAGGTGCTGCTGGATGCTGACATCATCAGGGAGATAAGCTATCATACCTGGGTCTCCAACCCAGTCATGGTGCGGAAACATGATGGGTCCTGGAGGATGTGCATTGATTTTAAAGACTTGAATGATGCATGCCCCAAGGATTGCTATCCGCTTCCGGAGATAGATTCCAAAGTTGATGCTGTGGCTAACTTTAAGCTAAAATGCTTCTTAGACGCCTATAAGGGCTACCACCAGATTCAAATGGCCGAAGCCGATGAAGATAAAACAACTTTTGTCACCAACCAAGGGCTATACTGTTATAAGAAAATGCCATTCGGTTTGAAGAATGCAGGAGCCACGTACCAACGAGTTATGGATCGAGCGTTCAAAAACCAAATCGGACGAAACTTGGAAGTGTATGTGGATGACGTGGTGATAAAGAGCTCAGACGAAGACACATTGTTAAAAGACATCACCGAAACCTTCGACAAGCTCCGGCTGATCAATATGAAACTAAATCCAAAGAAGTGTTCCTTCGGCTTAGAAGAAGGAAAATTCTTAGGATTCTTAATGGCCAAAGATGGTATCCGTCCAAATCCAGAAAAGGTCGAAGCTGTCCTCACCATGCAACCTCCGTCAAACTTAAAAGAAGTACAGGCCCTCAATGGACGGTTGGTCGCATTACACCGTTTCTTATCCAAAGCAGCTGAACGAACTTTGCCTTTCATGGTCGTTCTGAAAAAATACTTGAGCACAAAAGAGTTCCATTGGACATCCGAGGCCGATCTGGCTTTCAATGATTTAAAAAAGTGTCTGGCAGAGTTACCAACGCTAACCGCACCAGAACCAGGGGAAACCCTCATCATTTATCTGTCAGCTTCAGAAGCATCTATTAGCTCGGTGTTAATGGTGACAAGATCAAAGGCGCAGGTACCCATCTTTTATGTCAGTCGAGCCTTACGTGACTACGAGACGCGATACCCAGCATTAGAAAAACTGGCACTTTCCCTGGTACACGCATCGCGTCGGCTCCGACGATATTTTCAAGCTTTTGAGATAGAAGTCCAAACAGACCAACCAATTCTTGATGTATTAAGAAAACCTGAAGTGTCCGGAAGATTGGCTAAATGGGCGATCGAGCTTGGAGCCTTTGAAATTTCTTACAAAAGAAGGGGTCCGGTAAAAGGGCAAGTCGTGGCTGATTTCCTTACCGAATTAGCCATGAGAAAAGTCGAAATACTCACGCCCCCTGAGCCAGATGAATGGACCATTTTCACTGACGGGGCATCCGGATCTGAGGGGTCCGGAGCCGGAGTCGTCCTCAGGAATTCCGAAGGTCAAGAACTTGTGTACTCAATCCGCCTCAATTTCAAAAGTTCCAACAATGAGGCCGAGTACGAAGCATTTTTAGCTGGACTCCGACTGGCAAAAAAGGTCGGAGCTCAGAAGGTATAAATCTTCGTAACGAATAATTATCTTTCTCCACGAAACATCATAAGAAATCTAAAAAGTACCATATACTTTAAACAGGTAGTGGCACACGTGGATTCTATGTTGGTCGCACGTCAGATAAGCGGGGAATATGAAGCTAAAGAGGCAAACATGGTTCTATACCTACAAAAGGTTTGACCTAAGCCCCACATCAAATATACCCCAGCTTATAAACTTAAAACACCATTCTTAATTCTGCTATATTTGAACAGGCAAAGAGCTTGATATCAGAATTTGAAAAGTGTGAAGTGAAGCACGTGCCCGGATCAAAGAACAAACAAGCAGACGCTTTAAGCAAGCTTGCAGCAAACACACCGGATCATATGTCACAAGAAGTAAAGCTGGAAGTTATGAACGAACCGTCAACAGCCGAAGCCACAGTATGCATGATCCAACGTAGTCCAGTCTCATGGATGACCCCCATCCTGAACTACATCACAAAAGACGAGCTTCCAACTGACAAAGCTCAAGCTCGAAAGCTCAAAGTAAAATCCCTACAATATCAGGTCATTGATGACACACTATACCGGAAGACATTTTTAGGTCCCCTGCTCCGATGCTTAGACCCGGTACAAGCCAAGTATGTCATCGAAGAAGTTCATTGGGGAATCTGTGGCATCCATGCCGGACCAAGGATGATTGTAACAAAGGTCATGAATGCGGGATACTTTTGGCCGGGTATGCATCAAGACGCGGTTGAAGAACTTCAAAAATGTGAAAATTGCCAAAGGCATGCCCCAGTAAGTCTCAGAGCCAAAAACAAACTGATTCCAGTATCAGCAGCTTGGCCATTCCAGAAGTGGGGGATCGATATCGTGGGCCCTTTTCCCGTGTCATCAGGACAAGCCAAATTCCTACTAGTCGCGGTAGACTACTTCACTAAGTGGGTGGAGGCCAAACCCCTGGCCAAGATCTCAGGGGCTGAAGTAAAGAAGTTCGTATGGGAAAACATCGTTTGCAGATTCGGCCTTCCATTGACAATAGTAAGTGATAACGGAAAGCAGTTTGCTCACAATCCGTTCAAAAAATGGTGCACTTGCCTTGGCATCGAGCAAGCCTTCGCCTCCGTCGCTCACCCTCAGGCTAACGGACAGGTCGAACGAGTCAACCGCAGCCTGGTCGAGGGAATCAAGAAGCGTCTGGGAAAGAAAAGAAGTGGCTGGGTAGACGAGCTGCCGAACGTCCTTTGGGCCTACCGAACGATGAACAAGACCAGCACTGGTGAAACACCTTTTAGTCTTACCTATGGGACGGAGGCTATGATACCGGTAGAAATTGGATTGCCAACCCACCGGGTCACAAGACAAGGTGACAATGACCAAGAACTGCGGTCCAATTTAGACCTTCTGGAAGAACGAAGGGAAACCGCAGCCATCAAAGAAGCAAAATATAAACAAACTTTGGAGAAATACTACAACTCCAAAGTCCATGAAAAGAGGTTTAAAGTCGGGGAATACGTCATGCGGAGTAACGAAGCCAGTGGTGTGGAAAAACCGGGAAAAATGAGTCCTAAATGGGAGGGACCATATGTCGTTACTTCAGCAGGAGAGAAAGGAGCTTACAGGCTCGCAACACTTGAAGGAGACGAAGTTCCCCGGACGTGGAATGGGATCCACCTTAAAAAATGCTTCATCTAAAAAGGAAAGATCGACGAATAATAGTTCTTTTTATTTCTTAATGTAAAAGTGGGATGTGAATGCCCCACCCCTTTTTTAATTTTCTTTTGTACTACGGAATGGTTAAATGCTCCGTACCAGACAGAAGAGACGCGGTTAGTCTCTTAATATAATAAAGTCGATCTTTATAAAACCCATTCTCATAATACTTGTCATGCGTGTATTAGAAAAAATATGCAAGCTTCGGTGCATGGGGTAAAAGTACTTCGGCACTAGAAGAGGGGATAAGAATTAGGGCATGGGGGTGTCGAAGGCCCTTTCGTCCGGACTTCTTGATCAAACAAGTTCGAGGAACATAAAATTCCGAACTTAAACGATACCCTATAAAAAGACTACGTAGCATCTTATTACAAAACGCGAAAAACGAACGTTCTACTTCGAATGTCATAAAGCAGTTAGGGATATAAAATCTTAAAACACTTAAGGCATATCTTTTAAACCGAGGCTTATTGAGGTCATGGACGCATGACCAAGTCTCTACATTATGAGTTGAAGCCTACATGAACTTCAGAACTCATACAAACAAGTTTAATACTTAGAAAAAATAAACACAATAAAAATACCCGAAACACAAGAGTAATTCACTAATAATTCCCATTCACTTCAAAAACTTATGGTCGCTTGTGTAATAAAGTCGCGGCCATAATATGTCTTCTTACAATAAAAACAGGTGCACTATGTGCAACCTTCGACTACCGATCAAAATGTTCCGACCCCTTATAAAGGGATGGAACGTACAACGATTCTAAGAAAGATCATCAAAAAACCGAACCTATAAGGAATGGATGGTACAATGATTAGAAAAGATTCACAAAGTTTTTGACTAGGTAGACCTCCGAACCTATGTGGAGGAAAGGAGTTGCATGTCTACTTCGTCGTAGGGTTGGAACAATCACTTCATTTGTCCTGCGGCACAACATCCGATGCTGATAAGTCTTTAAAGGCTTGCACCACTGCTTCGGAGGGCTCAGAGATCAGATCTTGAAATTTAGAGATGGATGGAAGCACGACTTCGTCATAAGACTTCACCGCGTCCAGTAGCTGTTGCTTGGCATTTGGGATCAGCTTGGGGGTTTCATTCATGGGCACTCCTTTCGAGGCCGTGGCATAACCAGCTCGCACCCCAGCATTATACCCGATGCCGTTCATGGCATTGTTCACACCAGCTACGGCAGTCTTCATTTGGGGACAGTTCCGGATGTAGTTGGAAACCAGCTCCATTCCTTCAGATAAGATGAACTGCTTCAGCCCAAATAAAGACTCCATCTCCTTCAACAAGTCGCCCTTCTCACCAGCCAACCTATCCACATCAACTCTCAACTCCTTCACAAGCTTCTGGGCCTCCTTCTCACCTGCTTGAGCCGCCTCCTTATCTGTACAAAGAAATAAATTACCAAAAAATCATAAGTGACAAAGTTGGAGGGAACACAAAGAGAACAAGGAACGTACCTTTCACCAACACATCCGCAGCTTGTTTTGTCTTCTCCAGTAACTTCTCTAACTCCTCAATAGACTGAACGTACTTTCTTTTGGAGGTATCATGAGCCTGTTCAGAAGACTGCAACTTCTCCTTCAAGGCCGCGACCTCCTTCTGATAGGAGTCCCGTTCCTCACCAGCAACGGCCAGAGAAGCCTGGGTCGATCGAAGCTGCTCCACCACATTCCCATCTACCGCACGCTTTGCCAACTTAACCCTCTGAAGCTCAGAATCCACCCACCGTTGATACATCTCAGACACCAAAAAATTGGATTGGGCTTGGTTCACCATGAGAGCATCGCCCAGCTCATTATCTTTCATCTTTCGGTAAAAAGCATGGTCAGCAGGAGTATGCAGGTTAAAAAGCATCATCTTCGAAGACAAGGCGTCAACCACCCTCGACCCATTCTTCAAATCCCAGTCCGGGATAAACACGTCTTCCGCAGTAGAAGGATCCACATCCATCACATCATCCAATGGATCTACAATATTAAAAATAGTCATTGTCTCTGTCACGAACCAACAAGGAGAATAAGATGCACCATACTCATTCTCCCCACTAGCACGAAAGACAGAGATGCGACCTGGAAACTTACCCGGAGAAGAAGTGGAAAAACCACCCGCATCCTCAGTGCCTAGGGTCCGATCCGGAATGTCGCCCGACTCCGGAGGAATATCAGTCGTCCCTACATCAAACCCACCTTGATCGCCGCCTGGAACATCCATATAAATTGGGTCACTGTCGCGAGAAGACTTACCCCCAGAAATATGAAGATCAAATTCATCCATAATATTACCTTTGGGGGAGGGAATGACTCCGGTCGAAGCAAACTTTACCCTCTTAGGGCTCTTCTTCACCTTCGAGGAATCAGATTTCCTCTTACGAGCCTTGACATTTAAATCAAGGGACGCATCCTCCACACCTTCGTCCCCAGTAACGTATGTTCCGGACGAATCAACAGACCGAATAGGCACCGGCTTAGGAAAGACGTGACCAACGGTCGCCCCCTCATCAACACCCAACTTATCTCCACCACTTCCGCCTTCTCCAACAATACCACCAGTCTCATCACCACCAACACCACCCTCGTCCTTGCCTTGACTAGCACCCTCAGTCTCCTCCACATTAGTATCCGAACCAGAAGGACGAATAGGGAACTGCAGCTTGGAAGTCTGCTCCAGCACCGGCTTGTTCGAGCCAATCGGCTCACTTGAAGGCTGAAAGTCTTCATCATCATAGTCATCAAATTTTAAGGCTGATAGCAACGACATCTCTACAAAAGCAATAAAAACTAAGGTTAGATTTTATAACAGAAAATAGGGACGAAGGATAACAAACGACGCTCACCCTTATTCTTATACAACAGAATCGGCCAACGGTCCGGCTCGTCCCAAATCCTACTAACCCCACCCAGCACTAAGACGTGCTCCGGATACTTCTTTATGTTGCATCTATGAGTCACCAATTTATTATACAAGGCCGAATCACAACCAAAATCCTGAGGCAATTCCCACTCAGAGGACTCAAAGTCCTTCCTCCATAAAGAGACCATCTCCCTAGGCAAGCAGCGATCGTCCAACCAAAAGAACTGCGTCTTCCAGTTCTTCAAGCTAGAGGTATCCTTCAAGTGACACTCTGGCTTCTTCCTTCTCTTTTCAAAAGTGAACCAATCCCCGGCTTGGTTCAACTTATAGAAGGCACGAAATACGTCCAGGTCAGGCTTCGATCGTAAAGCCCTGCACTTCAATTCAAAGTGACAGACCCTTCCCAAACTGAAAGGGTTCATCTGAGAGAAATGAACCCCATGAAAAAGAAGAACTTTAAAAAGAAATCTGGTCATCGGAATACGGCAGTTTGCAAAATCACACACACGGGTGTAGAAAGCAAACTTGCCAGGCAAAGGAGGGTAAATGGCACGATCGGGAGCAGGTAACTCAGGATTCAAGTCAAGAGGAATCCTATAATCCCTCAAAAACTTGTTCAGTTTATCCTGGGTTAGGGTTGAGAAACTAGCGTTCATGTTATCCTTCCCCATTATAAATCAAATAAAGAGGAAGAGAGAAGGGGACGAACCTGTAAACAGTGAAGAAATGAAGAAGACGAACGAATGAATCTGATGAGACTTTTCAAGTGGCAGGGGAAGTAAAAGAGTTCTTTTTTGGGGAAAAGTAAAAAGTGAAAAACAAAAAGAATAACCGACTTATATAGAGAAAAAGAGAAACCACCAGGTACTGACACGTGTCGCAATCCCAACGAAGTAAGAAGATGATCGACGGTCGACAAAATCTTGAGACAACCGCCACGTCCCATCCCAAAAGACATGGCCTGGGATACCTCCACGTGCTGCGTCCATAATAAACAGCTGGCAGGCAACAGAAAGCCCGACCGAACTCCACTAAGTTAAAAATTAACTTAGGGACTTAAGGGGACATGAAGAGGTATAGAACCTCGTCCCTTCATCAGACGCGGCTCACACTAATGAGACGCGACACGAACGTACTGAAATCACCAGACCGGAGGTCACAAATACCGGGGGATAGTACAACTAGAACGGAACAAAGTACAAATATTCTGACTAGTATAAATACCCCCCCCTAAAGTACAGGTAACCCACGTTCACATACACTCCGAACCTCCCTCTCTCTCTAAACTCTCTTTATCTCTCTAAACAAATACTTATCCTCACGCCGGAGGGTGGTCACAGAGAGGCCCTCCCTGCCCCCCTGTGACGAGCCTAACGGTCTGCTAGTTTTGCAGGTCCAATCCACACGAGATCTTATCAAGTTAACTGTCTTCTTCTTCCTTTACGAGGTACAGTCTAACTTTTGGATCTTCAATACTTGTTATAGCACTTGAGAGAGAAATTAAAAAAAAATAAAGTCGTAATATGTTTAAAAGAATAGAAACATTCAAAACGGATAGAAACATGTATTATACATCGATCGAAAACCATATGGTATCCATACCAGTACCCATGTTCTTTAGTAATAATCAATTAGGTTCATCACGAACCCGTCTAAAAACAAAATAAACTCAAAAGGTAATGTTAATATATCGTGATGGTTTCACTATAGCTAGGATCACATCAAATATTTGATGATATAGATTGGAAGTATTACTCTATATACTAAATTACAACATGCGGCGGAACAGTACCATTAATAATTCATTATTGGTTCAAGTTGGCGGCCATAGGCTGTGATTGGTCTTGATTATAAAATTTATTCTTGGATATTGGGCTATATTTCTTGCTGCATCAACATGCATAACTACAAATTAACTAACATGGGCTCAACAGATGTCATATTGGGCTTATGATGGGCAGCCGTAGGAGTGGACCGAATAAGAGTTTTGCCAGCAATAAAAGGAATGTGCATTCGTAGGAGTATGGATGAGCTCGGGACAGTATCGGTACCAACCGATACCGATTTTGAAAATACCGATACCGAAAGCTCTCAAAACCCAATACTGATACCGATATAAAAAACATACGGTACGGTATGGTACGGTATCGGTTCGGTATCGGTATGGTATCAGTATTTTACCTTAAAATACCATACCGATACCGATAATACCGAAACTGAAAACCTCTAAGTTGCAGAAGTGCTAGTCTTTTTAGGAATAATTACTGAGGGTAATGAAATTATCCATGAGGCTACCAAATGGAGTCCTGAACTAGCTGCTGCTTGTGATGTGAGTACCGATACCGATACCGAACACCCTCGGTTCGGTATTGGATCGGGATTGGGACGGGACGGGATCGGGACGGGATGGGATCGATATTCAGCTCTGTGTGCTCATCCCTACGTAGGAGTGGACCGAATAAGAGTTTTGCCGGCAATAAAAGGAGTTGAAAAATTATGCACGTTTTTACAACCCCACCCACAAGACTTGTAGCACGGTTCTACGTCCCCCGCCCCGCAACGCGGGGGCTTAACACTAGTTTTAAGACTATTTTAGATTATCATAAAATAATCTACTTGTTTCATAGTTCTATAGGAAGAAGTTTCCTTCATAGGAAAAAAAAAAAAACACACCCTAGTTGTAAAGTGAACAATATTTTATCATTTTATGCATATAGATTATAAAAATCAAAAAACTTTTTTCTTGTTCGGGAGGCATGATTACAAAAAAAGTTAGGTCCTGTTTGGTTGCGTTTGACCGGTTTTGACTTGCGCGCACGTCTAACTCGGTCAGACCAAGGGTGTTTGGCCGGCAATGTCTAAACGAATTTTTACTGGGTCAGCACTTACCCATTCAGAAGTTGTCAAACGACCTCTTACTCTACACTGGCGTGAAAAGGAGGTATGAAGCTCTTTTACATCAGTCCACCACCCCGTACTCAACGTGAGGCAACATCTGATGATTGATATGGAGGGCTTTAATCGGGCAATTTAATTCAAAGGGGTTGTGACCCGTTGAAAGTGGTAAAACATTGTTTTCTTTTTTTTAAATACCATTTATTTTAATTTTCCCAATTAAATTCAAATTTACCTATTTAAACCCCTTTCTCCTCATTGTTTACAAAACTGACGGGCCATCAAGGCCTTCACGGCCCATCGAGAGGTCCCAATACACTTCCAATCATTGGTAATCATTGACAATGATTGAATAATGATTGTTTAATTTTTTTTAAGTGTAGTGTGGGTGTTAAAGATGGGTTATAGATGTGAATATAAAAATTTGGTTTTTTATAAATGTTATTTTTTTTATAAATTTGGTTCGTTAACGGGCCGGTCGGGTCGGAGTAGTCCGGTTCGTTAACGGGTCGGTCGGGTCGGAGCAGTCCGGTTCGTTAACGCGCCTGTCGGGTCGGAACAGTCCGGTTGGTTAACGGGCCGGTCGGGTCGGAACAGTCCGGTTCGTTAACGGGCCGGTCGGGTCGGAACAGTCCGGTTGGTTAACGGGCCGATCGGGTCGGAACAGTCCGGTTCGTTAACAGGCCGGTCAGGTTGGAAAAGTCCGGTGCGTTCAAGGATCGGTCGGGTTAGAGCAGTCCGGTTCGTTAAGGGGCGGTCGGGTCGGAACAGTCTGGTTCGTTAACGGGTCGGTCGGGTCGGAACAGTCCGGTTGGTTAACGGGCCGATCGGGTCGGAACAGTCCGGTTCGTTAACGGGCCGGTCGGGTCAGAACAGTCCGGTTCGTTCACGGGTCGGTCGGGTTGGAACAGTCCGGTTCGTTAACTGGCCGGTCGGGTCAGAGCAGTCCGGTTCGTTAACGGGTCGGTCGGGTCGGAACAGTCCGGTTCGTTAACGGGCCGGTCGGGTCGGAACAGTCCGGTTCGTTAACGGGTCGGTCGGGTCGGAACAGTCCGGTTCGTTAACGGGCCGGTCGGGTCGGAACAGTCCGGTTCGTTCTCGGGCCGGTCGGGTGGGAACAGTCCGGTTCGTTCATGGGCCGGTCGGGTCAGAGCAGTCCGGTTCGTTAATGGGTTGGTCGGGTCGGAACAGTCCGGTTCGTTCATGAGCCGGTCGGGTCAGAGCAGTCCGGTTCGTTAACGGGGTGGTCGGGTCGGAACAGTCCGGTTCGTTAACTGGCCGGTCGGGTCGGAATAGTCCGGTTCGTTAACGGGCCGGTCGGGTCGGAACAGTCCGGTTTGTTAAGGGGACGGACGGGTCGGAACAGTTCGGTTTGTTAATGGGCCGGTCGGGTCGGAAAAGTTCGGTTGGTTAACGGGCCGGTCGGGTCGGAAGAGTCCGGTTGGTTAACGGGCCGGTCGGGTCGGAACAGTCCGGTTGGTTAACGGGCCGTGGAGGCCTCCACGGCCCATCAATTTTCACTTTTTTTTATTACGACGGGCCGTAGAGGCCTCCACGACCCGTCATTTTTTCCTGATTTGGCCTTGACGGCCCATCAAGGCCTCCACAGCCCATCGAGAGGTTGTTTAGGGTTTTTTTGAGGTTGTGTAGATAGTATCACCCTTAACAAAATGGCCGGACCTGTTTTTCTTGCTGGGTTGGAAGTAGTTGGGCCAAAAACCGGTTTGGTTATAGCATGCCATGGAAAAGGTAACTGGTCCCAAACCTATGGTTCGGATATCAAACTAATCTGGTTCGTATATATAATATCGGTTTCGAGCTGGTTTTTAGGAGGCATAATTCACTATTGTTGATATGTGTAGGGGTAATTTAGTCTTTGTGCTTATAGTTTGTTCCACCATACGTGCATGTACCATATTTATGGAATTCAAATTAGAGTAACCTCTCTTTCTCTCTATCTATCTAGGGTTTGATCAAAATGGGCGACGAAAAGCAGGAAGCTGAACCTGTGGGCATAGCGAAGATGCTGGAAGACACATACGCTCTAGTAAGGCGTTACTCTTTCGTTGTGAGGCAACCTAGGGTTGTGGTTTTAGGTATGCAGGGTAGTGGTAAATCTAGGCTAATCGAAGCTCTTATTGGCCGTGTCTTTTTGCCCAATACCCCCACGCGTCGACCGCTCCTTGTTCACCTCAAGCGCATTCGTGATGGCTCCGATGAAGAGTACGCTGAGTTTTTGCACAATCCGGGGAGGAAGTTGTACGATTTCAATCAAATTCGCACCGAAATTCAGGTTTATTATGTTTTTTTAACCTCCTATTATTATTATTATTATTATTATTACCCTTTGGTATCTGAATTTTTCATTTCGTTTCTCTCTATGTTTGTATGTATGAATATTTAGTTGATATGATATTATAGGTTTAATTTTTGGGATTTGTTGATTACCGTTTTAATCAAGTGGTACATACATATAATCTTATGTGGATCATAGTTATCAAAGGCGTGAGGCGCACTCAAGGTGCTTAGGCTCTGCCTGTAGCCTAGGCGAGAAGCGCAAAAAATGCGTGGGCTTGAGAAAAAAAAGCGCAAATAAAAAAAATCACCAAATCGTTACAAATAACAATCATCTTATAAATAATGTAAATATAAACTGACTGATTTAGCCATACTTGGTAAAATGATTAACAAACCTTTGATAACTATGTGGTAAACAACATCAGTCAGTGGTAAATCAATGGGTTTAGGTGTTTATAAATTGAAGAATAATTCAATATCTATAAGTGTTTCAAATCAAATATATTTAAAAAAAGATTTGATTGATATATCTCTATAAATTGGTAAGTATCGGTCGATTATATTAGTCAGAGGATTAGGTTTTAAAAATCAGATCGTGGCTTTTTTTATCTAGGAGGAAAAAGCGGGATCTGGTGGCTTCTAGAAAAATGGTCGTCTAGGCGGGCAAGGCGATGGCTTTTGATAACTATGATGTGGATCCTTTGATTATTTATTTGTTTTCGTTGCCTCGCCCCTGTACCAGAGAGATCCAACTAACCTTTGTTTAAAAAATATCGCTCCCGAGGCGTGAGGCACTCGAGGCTATCAGGAAAACGCCTCAGGGCTTTGAGGCGGTGCTTCAGGACTTCTGGGTCAAAATTGAGTTCATACGAGGGTAATACATCGAAACAAACATGATAAAGAAAGGCTAAGGAGATGTAGAAGAAATGAGACATATTTAGCTTTTGACTATACTTGAAGCTTTTTTGGTTGTACGCAGAGCAACAATTCACATATGTGAAGCTCTCGCCTCATGCCTCACGCCTCGGATTTTGAGACGTAAACGCCTCGGAGCGCTTCACGCTTTTTTATTTTAAACCAAGCACCTAACATTCTTCAGTGTCACTCATTTGTTATTGACCTCATCTAATCTTTTATCAACTATACTTTAACTGCAACTGCATATTTATGTAAATGCCATGAGCTTGTGTGTATACTTTTCCGATATTATTATCATGTTTTACCGCTTAACCTGTCCGTGGCAACTTTCATTATTAGATTTTATATATAATATATTACTTTTTTTTTTAATTTTATCTAGGCTGAGACTGACAGAGAAGGAGGAGGTTTCTCTGACAAGGAGCTCCATTTGAACATTTTTTCACCCAACGTTCTTGACATAACCTTTGTTGATCTGCCTGGCATTCCTCTTGGTGATGGTATTGAAGCTGACCGTGTTAGAACAATTATAATGCCATACGTTAACTGTCCCGGCTCTTTGATTCTTGCTGTCACACCAGCAACTGCTGATATTGCCAACTCAGATGCCGATCAGATCGCTGTAACTGCTGATCCAGATTGTTAGTCTTTCATGATATCATCTTGTTTCAGTTATTTTATTTACACTGACTGTCTCTTTAACATGCTCGTTCTGTTTTCTTTTTTAATCCTGTCAGCTCACCGAACTCTTGGGGTCATAACAAAGGTGCAAATCTGACAAAAGTTTAGTATTATTAGAATTTTGTTACTTTCTGACAGTTGTTACCTTCTTTTACATTGCTTAGGTAGACCTTGCTGCTGCTGCTGCGAAAGAGAAAGCGAAACAGAAAGCGAAAGCGAAAACATTAGTGAGAGAGATAGCGAAAGCGAAAGCGAAAGCAATTCGTAGTCAAGAGGTATTACTATCATATAATTATTGTTCTAACTTTTAACACTTAGTTCAGTTTATCTCAAAACATAATGAAAATATTGTATGTAGGATATTATGCTGAACACGACCATTAAAGCTGCTGGGAAAGAAAAAGTGATTCCCTTACCACCCGCTCCCATGGGTGTTGTAAATCGTAGTCAACAGGTACCATCATACAACCATCGTTCAAAGTTTCAACACTTTAATCAAATAATACATCTCAAAACGTAATGAATTTTGTAACTAGGATGTTTCGCTGAACCAGACCCTTGAAGCTGCTGGGAAAAGGGAAGCGTTTCCCATTCGATTTGGTTACGTTCGTGTTGTAAATCGTAGTCAAAAGGTACGATCATATAATCATTGTTTAAGTTCTAACACTTACATCAATATAACTCCATACATAATGAAATTTGTAAATAGGATATTATCCTGAACCGGACCATTAAAGATGCGCTTGCAGCTGAGCAGGATTTCTTTCGTAATCATCGGGTATAACATTTTTGCCATTCAGTTTTGTGGGTATGGATGGGTTCTTTAGTTGATAACGAATTATCATGGTCTAGGCTTATAAACGGGTTGCTGAGCGTTGTGGAGTGCCTTTTCTGGCGAAAAGAATGGACCTGGTATTTATTTACAAGCACTTTTGAAGCTCACTGTTTTCACCCATGAGGTAGTAGTGTTAAGATAAATTCAATTTTTACTCGTATCTTTCTTTCTTTCTTTTTTTGCAGATTTTAGTACAGCATAGTAAGAATTATCTACGTTTCATGAAATCGCGCATTATAGCTGCATCAGGTTCTTTGGCGGAGACTGCATGTTAGTGCTACACTTTACTAACAAATGTGGTTTGGATATTTTACCTAAATAAGTTAAACCAAACATTTTTTTTACAAAATAACTTATCAACTTATTGTTTTTCCCTAGCAAATAAGCTAATCCAAACATTTTTCTAAAAACTCCTTTTTAAAAAGTTATAAGTTAATAAGTCCTTTTAAACAAAAGTCTTTTTGTACTCAAATAATTTTATCCAAACATGCCTTTAAAGGCTTATAGTGTTTGGAAAACAATTGATACAAAAGGAGTTGAAGCATCACATGAAAAGAAAGTAAACACAACCAAAGCATAGTGAACAAAATCAACCGGTTTTTCTTGCTGGGTTGGAAGTAGTTGGGCTAATAACCGGTTTGGTTATAGCATGCCATGCAGAAGGAGAACCGTTCCCAAACACAAAAGACAATCATCTCTCTGTCTCTAGGGTGGATTTGATGAAAATGGGCGACGAACAGCAGCAAGCTCAACCTCAGGCCATAGTGAACATGCTCGAAGACACATTCGCTCTAGCAAGCCGTTACTCTTTTGTTGTGAGGCAACCTAGGGTTGTGGTTTTAGGTATGCAGGGTAGTGGTAAATCTAGGCTAATCGAAGCTCTTATTGGCCGTGTCTTTTTGCCCAATACCCCCACGCGTCAACCGCTCCTCGTTCACCTCAAGCGCATTCGTGATGGCTCCCATGAAGAGTACGCTGAGTTTTTGCACACTCCGGGGAAGAAGTTGTACGATTTCAATCAAATTCGCACTGAAATTCAGGTTTATTATGTTTTCTGTTTTAACATATTATTATTTTCATTTCTCTCTATGTATATGTATGTATGTATTTATGAAGATTTAGTTGATCTGATATTATAGGTTTAATTTTTGGGATTTGTTGAATACCTTTTTAATCAAGTGTGTGTATATAATGTTATGTAATGTGGATCCTTTGAATATTTATTTGTTTAAATAATAGCGCTCCCGATGAGTGAGGCACTCGAGGCTATCAGGAAAACGCCTCAGGGCTTTGAGGCGGCGCTTCAGGACTTCTGGGTCAAAATTGAGTTCGTACAAGGCTAATACATAGAAACAAACATGATAAAGAAAGGCCAAGGAGATGTAGAAGTAATGAGACATATTTAGCTTTTGACTATACTCGAAGCTTTTTTTTGGTTGTACGTAGAACAACTCACATATGTGAGGCTTTCGCCTCATGCTTCATGCCTCGGATTTTGAGACCTAAACGCCTCGGACCGCTTCACCCTCTTTTTAAACCAAGCACCTAACATTCTTCAATGTCACTCATTTGTTACTGACCTCATCTAATCTTTTATCAACTATACTTTAACTGCAACTGCATATATATTCATGTATCAATTGTAAACCTGAGAATATAAATGCCAGGAGCTTGTGTGTATATATACTTTTCCGATATTATTATCATGTTTTACTGCTTAACCTGTCTGTGGCAACTTTCATTATTAGATTTTATATATAATAAATTATTATTTTTTTTAATCTAGGCTGAGACTGACAGAGAAGCAGGAGGAGGTTTCTCTGACAAGGAGCTCCATTTGAACATTTTTTCACCCAACGTTCTTGACATAACCTATGTTGATCTGCCTGGCATTCCTCTTGGTGATGGTATTGAAGCTGACCGTGTTAGAACAATTATAATGCCATACGTTAACTATCCCGACTCTTTGATTCTTGCTGTCACACCAACAACTGCTGATATTGCTAACTCGGATGCCGTTAAGATCGCTGTAACTGCTGATCCAGATGGTTAGTCTAATAGTCTTTCATGATATCATCTTGTTTCAGTTATTTTATTTACGCTGACTGTCTCATTAACATGCTCATTCTTTTTTTCTTTTTTAATCCTTTCAGGTCACCGAACTCTTGGGGTCATAACAAAGGTGCAAGTCTGACAAAAGTTCAGTTTATTACTCCGTAGAATTTTGTTACTTTTTTGACAGTTGTTATATACCTTCTTTTTACATTGCTTAGGTAGACCTTTTGGCCAGAAGAACAACAGATGCTGCTGCTTGGAAAGCGAAAGAGAGAGTGAAAGAAAAAGCGTTAGCGAAAGAGAAAGAGAAAGAGAAAGCGATAGTGAAAGAGAAAGCGAAATCGATTCGTAGTCAAGAGGTACTACTATCATATAATCATTGTCTTAACTTTAAACACTTAAGGTAGCGTTCGTTTCATGGATTGCAAAGAGAAAGCGAATTCTATTACAATTCCTTTGATGTGTCCTTTTCATAAAATAGAATGAAATTTCGATGGAATTGAAATGTGGATTCCCTTCAATATGTTGTTGTTCAATTACAATTCCTTCTTTCGTTGTAACAAACAACATAGGAAGTTGAATACACATTCAGTGGCGAAGCTTGACCCGAAGGTTCGGGGGATCGGAAGTCACCGGGGGGTTGGAAGTCACTAGTTTCGGGGGGTCGAAAACCAGTTTCGGGAGGTCGAAACCCTATATTTTCAAAATTTTCTATACGAATACTATATAATCGGAACTTCTGCGCGAAAATCCGGGGGGGTCGGCCGCCCCTCCCCGCCCCTACAATGCTGCGCCACTGTACACATTCCAATTCCATCCGATTTCCATTCCATTCCCGTGAAACGAACGCTACAAAACGTAATGAAATCTGTATGTAGGATATTATTGTGAACACGACCATTAAAGCTGCTGGGAAAGAAAAGGTGATTCCCCTCCCACCTGCTCCAGTGGGTGTTGTAAATCGTAGTCAACAGGTACTATCATATAACCACTGTTTCAAGTTTTAACACTTAATCAATAATATATCCCAAAACGTAATGAATTTTGTAACTAGGATGTTTTGCTGAATCAGACCGTTGAAGCTGCCGGGGAAAGGGAAGTGTATCCCCTTCGATATGGTTATGTGTTTGTTGTAAATCGTAGTCAAGAGGTACGATCATATAATCATATAATCGTAGTCAAGGGAAGTTCTAACACTCACATCAATATATCTCAATACGTAATGAAATTTGTAAATAGGATATTATTCTGAACCGGACCATTAAAGATGCACTTGCAGCAGAGCAGGATTTCTTTCGCAATCATCCGGTATAACATTTTTTCCTTTCAGTTTTGTGGGTATGGATGGGTTCTTTTGTTGATAACGAATTATCGTGGTCTAGGTTTATGTTCAGGATGCTGATCGTTGTGGAGTGCCTCTTCTAGCGAAAAGAATGGACCGGGTATTTATTTCAAGCACTTTTGAAGCTCACTGTTTTCACCCATGACGTAGTGTTAAGATAAATTATATTTTTACTCGTTTCTTGTTTTTTTTTTTGCAGATTTTAGTAGAGCATAGTAAGGGTTATCTACGTTTGTTGAAATCACGTTTGTTGAAAGCACGCGCTATTGCTGCATCAGGTTCTTTGGCAAAGACTGCCGTTTAGTGCTGCACTTTACCAACAAATGTGGTTTGGATATTTGAAAACTTCTTGTTTATCTTTACCTTTCGTTTTTGGAATGTTTGAGAACGAGATAATACTAAGTGTGACTTGTCTCTGTGTGCTTACTAATAAAATATAACATTACTTGTTTATCTTTGTTGCGCCTTCGTTCTTTTCCAGCTTATCAGCCAGTTTATCCTTATCACTGATTTGGTTCTGCATGTTGTACATGTACGTCTCAAGTGCATCGATCTTCTTGTTTACCATATTATCTTCCTTCCTCGGCAAACTCCTTGGCTTCACGAATCACCCAATCAATTTATTCTTGACTTAGTCGCCCCCTTCTTGTTCGTGACTCAGCCTTCACGTTCAAGATACTGATGGCGTCTACTTCAGTTTGCAGGGTTCTCCTGTTTCAGTATCAAACAGAATGTCAATAGACATGTCAACCTGTGAAAAAACATTTGTATTAGGTAAATATACAATCAACAAACCTTGGAGCTAGTGGGATGCCAGATAGGTAGATCAGACTATCCAAGCAGTCTACAATCCTTTGTAAGATTCCTTTCACCTTTGGAAACCTGAATCGATGCAACGGTCTGTTGATCCGGGTATGTAGTGGTGAATACCTGAGATAACCAACATAACATTAGCACACAATTAACAATGTCTTAATATTTTAACAAGTAAAACACTTGCCTCCAAACTACAATGTTCTTGTCACCACCTTTCTTGTCAAGTCCATACACAATAGCAGCAAACTGTAGGTTCGTTGACGATTCTAGGAACGTTTAGGCCAACAATCACACCAGCATCCTTGGCAGCCTGTCTTTGGGCATCATTAAATTATACTGCAAAACGAATAAATTGTAGATTTGTTAGTTATCAACCAGGAACTATATTTTTAGATTCCTTTATTTACTATAATAATATTAAATTGAATATACGTTGTAACGAAAGCTTATGGAAAGTTATGTTTTTTTTCTATACACGGGCAATATTGTTAATATGGTGTAACTGTGTATAATTTTTTTTTCTTGCAGGGTGTTTATTTGTTAAACTATTTAGATAGCTAGTGAGTAATGGAATTTCCTTATTATCACATGTATTTACATGGGTATTAGTCCAAAAATACTTGTAACAGCTGAGCTGCTTTCTGTTTTGACCATATTGTTATTACAAGTATTAAGCTTAACGTTGATTTTTTTTTTGTGCCTCGATTTCTTGTAGATGCAAAGTGCCATTGTCACTAGTATTGATTTTTGCCTGCAATATTATCATCTTTTTTTTTTTAGGGAAAATAAGGCACTTGAAGATTTCATTGGAGGGAAAATTAGTAGTCAAATACACTACTTTGTCTTTGAGTCCAGTTTAAAGATGAATACTTAATCTGTAACATATTACTGGGATACTAATCAATTTGCGCCTTAAATATTTTTGGACAAATGACTTACTGTTGCACTTTTGTTTTTGTTGTCTTAGTGTATGTATAAGTTTGCATATGCCTTTTGAGGATTGGTGGTTAGTGACATTTGCACATGCTGCTCATAAGTTTGCATTTGCCTTTTGAGTGTTAAATAGTTCACTTATTATTTAGAACGATAAAATTTGGAAGGGAAATCACCAAACTAACCTTTGACCCACCATTTGTTAAAATTATGTACATTTCATAATTCATATGTTATAAACTTGCTAGTGTTATTGGGCTAACTTTAGCCTATGATTCATTAATGGGCTATGGTATTTATTATAGATCAGCCCGGTTATGATTAGCCCAGTTGTAAGGTTGTTATAACTTGGGTTATTATAACCCGGGTATAAACCCGAGTTAAGTTGGTTGTTGAGATATTGTTTCAGGGTTTTATTGTGATCGTTGGATGAGGAATTGATCAACGGTTGTGCTGTGTTCTCGAGACCAGCTAAGAAGCTTCGAGGCCTACTATAAATAGATTATTGTTTCTCTCTCCAGTCATTCGTTACAACTCTCTCTGTATCGTCGTCTTCACACAGTTGATTTCTAGGGTTTCTGTTAACGAGTCTGTATTTGTCTTAGTTTTCCTTTGTAGAGAATAGAGTCTGTATCTGGTGCTTGTGACCAGGGTGTGTGGTTATCATCTGTGATAACCTGGTGTTGATCATCTGATCGTGTCATCGTCTTAGTCTGTAAGTATTTGTACTGATTTGTACTTTACAAATCTGTAGTATCAACTGATCTAAACAATCAGTTGATATTTACAGCTATTATTTTAGAGTCTCTCTATTTTGAGAGATTCAGGGTATTGGGGGGAGTTTTCTTGGTTTGGGTTAATAAGATTTTCAGTCACTGTTTTGTCGCCTAAACCTTGTGTTCTTGATTCTGTTGTCTTGAGTTTGTGTTGGCTCAGTCTTATTTTGTGTTTATATCATTAGATCTATAAATTTTTACATGGTATCAGAGCCATAGGCTCTCTTATCATCGTTGTTTTTTTGGTTCTGGTGTCTTCCGCTGTGTTATTTGTGTCTTGTGTGTCTTCTGTTCAGTTTTTTGTCCATTAGTTGGTTTCTGCTGGTTTCCCTCTTTGTATTGCAAGATATCTGAAGTCAACAATTGTTGGCAAGGATCTGTGTGGTGATTGGAGTGGATTGGATACTAATTGCTTCAATTGCACTCACAACTCTATACCCTAAGTGAAGGTATAGGTTGTGAGTTTGGCGAAACCCTAACTTGGGTTCCCCCTCACTGTGAGATTGTTCTTTGGTTGTTTTCTTTTGAATTGTTGTGTCTAGGGCAAAGGCCCGGGTTAGGAGGACCGGAATTGTGCCAACTATTTGGTGTCTTGTCTGTTTGTTATTGTTGTGATCTGTTTGGTTCTTGTTTGGTATTACTGTTTGTATTACATATTATATAGTATATATAGATAATAAGGGACTCATGTGTTAAGATCTGGGTGGGCACCTATGAGTGATGAACCCATTATCTGAACACTGACACAGCTTCGTCCTATTAGGGTTTACATTCTCTGTTTGTTGGTTTCCTGTTATTGGTTCATTATTGTGTTGTTTTTTTTCTATGTATTATTTGTTGATTTACTATGTCTGGACAAGAAGGACCACAAGGACCTCAAGGTCCTCAGGATCCTGTTCCAACTGACCTAGTAAATATGACTGGTACACTTATAAGTAAACTGGATATAAGTGATCCTCTTTACTTACATCCTAGTGATACCAGTGGCCTGACCATTATCAGTATCAAACTAAAGGGTACTGATAATTACTCTGTTTGGTCTAGTTCTATGAAACTTGCTTTAGAGGCTAAAAATAAGTATGGTTTTATAGATGGTTCATGTGTTAAACCTAATGATAATGAAGTGCTTGCTAAACAATGGGATAGGTGTAATTAGTGGTCTTATCATGGTTGTTAAATTCTGTTAGTGAAGAACTGTATTTAGGACAAGTTTTTTCAAAACTTGCTAGTGAAGTTTGGTATGACCTAAAAGAAACTTATGATAAGGTTGATGGATCTGTTGTGTTTAACTTGTATCAAAAGATAAATAGTGTTAAACAAAATGGAAGCACTGTGTCTGAATACTACCACAAGTTAAATACTATGTGGAAGCAATTAGATGCCATTTTGCAAATGCCTACTTGCACTTGCAATGCATCTAAGGATTTCAATGACTTCAGTGCTCTCATAAAGTTAATGCAGTTCTTAATGGGTCTTGATGATGTTTACCAACCAGTTAGGACCACCTTGTTGACCAGAGAACCATTACCTAGTATTAAAGCTGCCTTTTCTGTTGTGTCTAGAGAGGAATCTCACAGGGGTTCCAGTGGGACTTCCAAAGGACAAACTGTTGCATTCGTTTCTAAAACTAATCAGGTTTTTGATAATAAAAAGAAACCTAATAGAGGACCTAATCCTAACCTAAAGTGTACCCACTGTAACATGTTGGGGCACACTGTTGATAGGTGCTATGAACTGGTTGGTTATCCACCAGGGTTCAAAAAGAAACCTGGTGGACAAAGTGTTAAGAGTAATATGTCTAATAGTACTTGTATGACTAACAGCAGACAGGGGGTGTCCCCTGTAACTGCTGCCAGTAGTTCTTCCTTACCTTTTTCAGCAGAACAAGTGTCTAAGCTGCTGAGTTTGATAAGTGAGAAGAATGTGAATGATACTCATCACTCCAATGTTGGAGGTAAGAGTGTTGTTCTAAATGGTTTTTCTAGTATGTCTTGTCTGTCTAAACTTGAAAAACTTTTCAAAAATTCTTCAAATTGTTCTAGTTTAGTAAAAAACCTTATAAGTCAAAGCTGGATATCAGACTCTGGTGCAAACCAACACATGACCAGTGAGGACAAGGACATGTATAACTGTGTTGATGTGTCCAGCTATGACTTAAAGGTTAAACATCCCAATGGGACTAGTGCTAAAGTGTCTAAAATAGGTGATATCAACCTTGCTAATGGTGTTGTATTGTATGATGTGTTTTATGTTCCTGACTACTGTGTGAGTCTTATGTCTGTTCATAAGCTTGCTAAGGATAGTAAGCTGTCTGTGTTATTTGATGAACATAGTTGTTATATCCAGGATTCCAAGTGCAAGAGAATCCTGGTGACTGGTAGACAAAGTGAAGGTCTATACTTTGTTGGTGAAAGTGTAAGTTCATCAAATGTTTGTTTTAATAGCACATGTGACACTGAGTTGTGGCACAATAGGCTTGGTCACCCCTCTGATCAGGTCCTAGCTATTTTAAGAGATAGTCTTGGAATAAATAGTAAAGAAGTTAAACCATGTGAAGTGTGCCATAAGGCAAAACAGACTAGGTTACCCTTTCTTCTTAGTGACCATAAAACTAAAGACTTAGGTGATATAGTTCATCTAGATGTATGGGGTCCTTATAGGGTAACTAGTAAGGAAGGATATAGGTATTTTTTAACTATTGTTGATGACTATTCCAGAACTGTGTGGTGTTTTATGTTAAAACATAAAGGTGAAGTTTTTGAAAGTATAACAGAGTTTTATGAGCTTCTTAAAACTCAGTTTAAAAGGTGTGTAAAAGTATTTAGGAGTGATAATGGCACTGAGTTTACAAATAATCAAATGAATGTGTTTTGTAAAACAAAGGGTATTATACATCAAACTACATGTGTGTACACACCACAGCAGAATGGAATAGTGGAAAGAAAACATAGACATCTCCTAAATATGGCTAGGGCATTACTGTTTTAGAGTGGGTTACCACTTAGATTTTGGTCTGAATGTGTATTAACTGCTACTTATTTAATTAACAGGCTTCCCTCCTCTGTGTTGTCTGGAAAGAGTCCTTTTCAAGTTGTATATGGGTTCCCCCCATCCTCAGTCACTTAAAAGCTTTTGGTTGTCTATGCTTTAGTACTGTATTAAATGAATCTGATAAGTTGTCTAGTTGTGCAGAAAAATGTGTGTTAATAGGATATTCTAGTGTTAAAAAAGGTTACAAATTATGGAATTTAGAAAAAAAAACAGATTGAATATTCTAGAGATGTTAGGTTCTATGAAGAAATATTTCCATTTAAAAATAGTCTTGAAAACATTGAACCTAACATAGTCTTTGAAAACTTAAATCATGTTAACTTTTTTGATAGTATTGAGGATAGTAATACTGGAAGTAATAAAGTGACTGAGGGGTCTAAACTTCCCGATGATGAAGGGGGAAACAAAGGTACTCAGGCCAAGTCTACTAGTCAGCAACCAGGATTCAATCCCAGGGCTGACAAAGACTTTGACTTAGGTCAGCAGTCTAACCCAGGTAGAGTTGAACCTGAGGAGGCTGACCATGATGTGGATATGGCCAATGAAGAGACCATTCCACCTGAGGGAAGTAGTGTTAGGAAATCTAGTAGAGTTTCTAGCTTTCCAAAAAGATATGATGAGTATGTGGTAGAAGGAAAGGTTAAATATGGAGTTGAAAAAGTAGTTAATTATTCAAATTTGTCCTTTGAAAATAAAAGTTTTGTTTCTATGTTAAATAAAACTGTTGAGCCTTCATCCTACTATGAAGCTGCCAAGGATCCTAAGTGGATTGAGGCAATGAATAGTGAGATGGAAGCTTTACATAGGAATAATACTTGGGTTATGTCTGATTTACCTGCTGGTAGAAAACCAATAGGGTGTAAATGGGTCTATAAGATTAAGTATAAGTCTAATGGAGAGGTTGAAAGGTACAAGGCCAGACTGGTTGCCAAAGGGTACAGCCAGAGAGAAGGTCTGGACTTTGGTGAAACCTTCTCTCCGGTTGTAAAGATGGTAACTATAAGAACTGTCATTAGTTTGGCAGTTCAGAACAACTGGAACTTGTATCAATTGGATATCAATAATGCCTTTCTGTATGGAACCATAACTGAAGATGTGTATATGGTTCCACCAGAAGGATATTATTCCAAAGATGATAATAAAGTTTGTAAGTTAGTTAAGTCTTTGTATGGCCTTAAACAGGCTCCTAGAAAATGGAATGAAAAATTAACTAAAGTTTTAATTGAAATAGGCTTTAGTCAAAGTGTGTGTGATCATTCTATGTTTGTTCTGTCTAAGGAAGAAGTCTTCCTGGTATTACTTGTGTATGTTGATGATATAATCATAACAGGGAATAGTGTTACTGAAATTGAAAAGGTTAAAAAATTTCTAAGTACTAATTTCCTTATTAAAGATTTAGGGAAATTAAAGTATTTCTTAGGAATTGAAGTTTTATATGGGGACAAGACTTTATGTTTGACCCAAAGAAAATATTGTCTTGAACTCCTTAATGAGTTTGGATATCTAGGGTGTAAGCCTGTTCAAAATCCTATTGAACAAAGCTATGTTATGAACTCTAAAAATGATAAGAATAGTGTTGTTCTTAGTAACATCACTGGATTCCAAAAATTGATTGGAAAACTTATCTATTTATCATTGACTCGTCCTGACATCAGTTATGGTGTTCAGTACTTGAGTCAATTCATGCATCAACCTACCAAGGGACATCTTCAGGTTGCCTTAAGATTATTAAGGTATCTGAAGGAGTCTCCTGGTAAAGGGATCTCATTTTCTAAAACTGAAGATTTTCAGTTAATGGGATTTGTTGATGCTGATTGGGCCAAATGTTTGGTAACCAGAAAGTCTGTGACTGGTTACTGTATTTTTCTGGGAAACTCATTAGTTTCCTGGAAAAGTAAGAAACAGAATACTGTCTCTAGATCATCAGCAGAAGCTGAATACAGAGGTATGTGTTCTGCTGCTTGTGAGTTAATGTGGCTTAAAAACCTTTTAAGTGAGTTAAAGGTTGAGATTAAATTGCCACTAAAGTTGTTGTGTGATAGTAAAGCTGCAATATCCATTGCAGCAAATCCTGTGTTTCATGAAAGAGTGAAACATTTTGAGTCAGATATTCATTTTCTTAGAGAAAAAATATCTAATGGTATTATTGAAACTGTAAAGGTAAATTCTGAAAACCAAGTTGCTGATGGTTTCACTAAAGGGCTTGGCATAGCTCAGCACAGAAAGTTCTGTGCAGATTTGAAGATGTTAGATATGTTTAAACATATGAATTAAGGGGGCGTGTTAAAATTATGTACATTTCATAATTCATATGTTATAAACTTGCTAGTGTTATTGGGCTAACTTTAGCCTATGATTCGTTAATGGGCTATGGTATTTATTATAGATCAGCCCGGTTATGATTAGCCCAGTTGTAAGGTTGTTATAACTTGGGTTATTATAACCCGGGTATAAACCCGAGTTAAGTTGGTTGTTGAGATATTGTTTCAGGGTTTTATTGTGATCGTTGGATGAGGAATTGATCAACGGTTGTGCTGTGTTCTCGAGACCAGCTAAGAAGCTTCGAGGCCTACTATAAATAGATTATTGTTTCTCTCTCCAGTCATTCGTTACAACTCTCTCTGTATCGTCGTCTTCACACAGTTGATTTCTAGGGTTTCTGTTAACGAGTCTGTATTTGTCTTAGTTTTCCTTTGTAGAGAATAGAGTCTGTATCTGGTGCTTGTGACCAGGGTGTGTGGTTATCATCTGTGATAACCTGGTGTTGATCATCTGATCGTGTCATCGTCTTAGTCTGTAAGTATTTGTACTGATTTGTACTTTACAAATCTGTAGTATCAACTGATCTAAACAATCAGTTGATATTTACAGCTATTATTTTAGAGTCTCTCTATTTTGAGAGATTCAGGGTATTGGGGGGAGTTTTCTTGGTTTGGGTTAATAAGATTTTCAGTCACTGTTTTGTCGCCTAAACCTTGTGTTCTTGATTCTGTTGTCTTGAGTTTGTGTTGGCTCAGTCTTATTTTGTGTTTATATCATTAGATCTATAAAATTTTACACCATTTTTATCAACACGTGTCCCTGAAGCCCTCTCCAAGACGTCTCCGGTTCAGCTTGACGTTTCTGAGACGTTTGAGCAGGCGTCTCCAGTGATGTTTCCTCAACCACCAAAACAGACGTCACAGCAGCTGGTGTCTCCGGTGACGTCTCCCCAACCACTAAAACATCTCCGTTCAGACCAGGAAGGCAGGAAGAGAGAGAACAAAGGCGCCTGAAGAGGTGGGTTTTGGCCGTTCGTCGAATATGAGGCGGCTCCGGCAAGATTCCAGCAAGGGGTGGATATTATCATCAATGGTGCTGGAAATTGGAGGTTTTTGATCGGAGATTTGTTTCTTTTTCCATTTAAGTAAAGAGATGACTGCTTTTATAATGGTGGGTTTAAGGATTCTTTGATTTGTTTGATTGAAGCAGGTGTTGGTGGTGGTGCCGGAGACGTCAGCTGGAGCCTTTAGGCGAAGACGTTACACATCTGACAGGCGGAGATGTCTTGGAGAGGTCTCCCACCCTCTTGGAGAGGCCTCAAATGCCTCGGAAATCGTGAGCCCACTCTCCCAAGAGATGGGAGGTGGATATTTTGATAAAAATGGTGGGTCAAAGGTAAGTTTGGGATCTCCCAATTTGGAATAGGGGCCTTAGAGTTTTGCCTCGCTTTTGGGCCCCAAAGTGATTGAGCAGCCCTCACCAACTCCCAAGTTATCACATGTTACTACTCTTGTTCATTACAAACCTCAAAGCACTAATAACCTTTGTTAGGCTCTTCGTTGTCAACTAGAACCCTTGGCCATGTCGGAGTGATTGGATGCTAAGCACCAAGGTTATCCCACGATTCCAATCGCAGGAGTGAAGCTGGGAAGAGGATGGGGCCCCCTCCAACAATCAATTACATGTTCTTGTTTTTTTTATTCATTTTCCTATTATTTTTTGTTTTTATAGTTATTTCACAACACTTAGTTATTAAGTGTTTAGTTATTGTTCCAATATCTACTTTGCGGTGAAATGGCAATACTTTTTGCTAGTAATTATTTGGGTGAATAGTTATTCTACAACACATAGTCTTATATCCGTGACACACTATGGCTCTCTCAAATTCCGTTTTTTTTTTCCAAATTTGACTAATCCACTACTTGCTTTCTTAATTCGATAGTTCTTCACTTTACGTCCAAAGATGGCTCAACGCTTACTAGGCTTGAATCAAATGATAATATTTTGTTTTTTTTTTTTTTTAGATTTCATTGCTACCAAACAATTTCTTTTTATCAGAGTTGATTTAGATTAATAGTTGTTGTTATGACCCACAAAAACTATAAGTTCACAAAAGTGAGTAATACAACTTAAAAGTGTTTTTTTTTTCTTTTCGGAAGGCCAAACATCATAAAAGCAGGGGCCGGCTATTGATACACCACATGTGAATGTTTTGACACCCTTCAACTATACGGCCCGTTGGGTGTCGGTGTGGGAGAACGTTGCCAAGAACTCCAGAGTCGGCTCTCGATAAGCAAGCAACCGTACCACATTCAATACAATAGACGCCTCCACATACTAGCCAACGGTAGAATCGCATCGGCATGCTGCTACTCGCCCGCATCCCTCACGAAGTCACAATCAATCGAGCATGGATGATCAAACGACATCATAAGTAATCGGCTTATATACCAATGCTCGTGGGTACCACATGGGTACTGGGTGAGGCAATTGTGCGTCTCAACCCTATCGACGTCAACTCTAGAGTCATCACCATTGGCCCCACGCCCACCTCTGCCTGCAGCCTCGGACCCGACCCTCTAGTGTATAACAATAACACAAACCAACAATAACATCATTTGTAAATTTCAGTTTATATATGTTCTATTTTAGTCAGAAATCAAAATGCCATTCACAGTCTCTAATATTTCATTCATTGTGGATATGTTTGAAGCGTTCGTTGTTCACTTGGTTACATAATGCAATAAGAAAACATTAGAAACACCCATTAGAAATCAAACATCTGAGAGCACCAAAAGACAGCCTTTGTCATGACAAACCAATGATTGGCTATAGTAAAATGTAAAGATACTAAAAAGGCTTAAAATCACGTAAATCTCTAACTGATGAGAGGGTGAATGAATGGTTAATAATAAGCCCATTTTGTGTGTTTTTGTTGTGTTTGTGTTGATAATATATGATGAATGGGATAACTACGCTAGCTTTGATTGTTTCAGGATAAATGGCTAAGCGGATGGAATTATAGCCGAAAAGTGAAGCGCGGTGTCCAAGTTAAAGAATTGAAGAATTGGAGAGTGTTCAAGAGCTTGTGGAAGAGAATAGGATGTTTGAAGGATGTTTATGATGAAGAAGTGAAGATTAGAGTGTGTTTGGATGAAGCAAAACAAGATTGGAGGGTGTTTGGATGCAAGGATTTGAAGGAAAAATGTGTTGGAAAGAAGTTGGAGAAACAAGGTGTAAGCTACACCTTCTATTTGTAGCTTACTAATGAATTACAAGGCAAAGAGAGTTTTTTCACGTGGGTTTCAACAGTACGTTACAGGGCTGATCCGTAAGGTACTGCTGAAGAAAGCAATGCTGGTAGATTGACTGAACTGTAAGCTACGACCCTGATCAGTACCTTACGGCTGGCTGAAGAGCAAAATTAGGAAAGTTTGTTTTTCATTAATAAAATGATTTTTATCAACCCTAGCAGCCTCCTAAGCCCTTATGCACGAAAATTAGAGATCTTTTGGAGACTTTTGAATCTACAAACACCATTGTTCATCATCTTTCATCCTTACTTTCGGTTTGCATCAACATGTTCGGTATTATTATTCATACTTTTGAGTTATTTCTTGTTACCATGAGTGGCTAAACATCTTTGTAATCACTTCCGGGTGTATGGTTTATTTGTGAAACTTGAACTCTTGTTTGATTTGGTTTATGGATTGTTTTTCATTTAGTTGAAGAATATTTGTGGTTTTTATTATTTAAACGAGTCACTTGTCTTCAATTGCTTATCTTGTTATCATTCACATTCGGTTTTCTTGCATCGTGAGTAGTTTGATAATTGGGAGGGTAAATGATACTTGTGGGTTGGTAATTGAATTGTACAGGTTATTATTAAAAACTTGTGTTCGGTTATCACTTGATTTGAACCGTCCAACAAAGCTATGTCTATGTAGTATCCAATCATTTAAACAAGAGTAGAGTGGATCATTAACCGGAAGCCTGGAGGGGATTACTTATTTTATATTATTGTTAACAACTTCTTAAATTTATTTTCTTAAAATTCCAAGACAAACAACAAAGCAATTAGACTTTAGTTTATTAGTTAATTTGCAAAACTACTCTTTCCACCAATTCCCTGTGGAGACGACTCACTTTCACTATACTATATTTTAACTTATTTTTGATTGACCAAACGACATCGATCACTAACCAAACATAAACAACAGTGAGTAAACTCATAAAAGATTAATCAGTTAGATGTATAAAATCCACTTTCATACATATTGTTGACAAATCTGTAGTCAAGTATCAGAGATTTTCATGTGATAGCAACTACAGCTGGAAATACGAGTAAACTTGCTTAAATCATCCGAACTATATAACTCTTAAGAACAATATACGTAGGAGAAATCTTGATACTTAAATTGCTACGTAATGATGACAACTAGGATCAGGACATCATTATTTCAATGAAAAGATAGAAATTGAAGGATAGGCTTTTTATCTTGAAAAACTTGATGTGTTGTTCTACTGTCATGACCTGAAAGGAAAAAAAAAGCCCTAATCAAATTATAATATCATCCTAGAGGCCATAGTTATCAAAGGCGCTAGGCGCACTCAAGGTGCATAGGCTTCGCCTAGGGCCTAGGCCAGATGCGCAAAAATAGTGCGGGCCTGAGACAAAACAAAGCATAGTAAAATAAAAAAAATACATACTATGGATTAAAAAATAACAATTGCTTCAAATATCAGTATATTCCAATACCAAAACAAACTTGAAGGATAATACTTTCTTCAAAACTTGAATAACATAATCTTCAAAGCAAGAACCAAAATCATGTCAAATGCCAAAAACATTAGGAATTCGAACCTAGATGTTTAGCGGCACGGTCGCATTGAATGTCTAGTGCATTGAATGTTTTCCATAACCGCACGAAAGAAAGAGAAAAGTAGTGAATGTTTAGTGCTATAATCGAATAAAATTTAGGGGAACGGAATATTTTGGTGTCAATATTGGATCAAATGGGGTTCTCGAAAAGGTGGATTATGTGGGTTCGTGGTATTTTAGAATAATCTAGGGCGGCTATATTGGTTAATGGCTCGCCTACTTTTGAGTTTAATGCTCAAAAGGGTCTTAGACAGGGTGACCCATGTCTCCTTTTCTGTTTTTAGTTGTAATGGAAGCTTTGTCCTGTTTGATGGAGAAGGCGACTTCATTGGGTATATTTAAAGGGATTGATGTGGTGGGGAAAGGGCAATCTTTAACTCATTTATTGTATGCAGATGATGCGATGATATTAGGAAAAGGAGATTAAGATAATGTGAAAATTCTAGCCCGGATTCTTAGATACTTTTATGTCTACTCGGGTTCAAGAATTAATCTGTCCAAGTCTAATTTTTATGGTGTGGGTCAAAGTATTGAAGAGGTAGATAGTACAACAATGGAATTGGGTTGCAAAAATGGAGTCGTTCCTTTTGAATACTTAGGGATTAAGGTGGGTGCAAACATGAAAAGGGACTGCCATTAGAGAAAAGTTATTGAGGTGTTTGAAAAGCGCTTAGCAGGATGGAAAGCGAAAACACGATCTATAGGGGGTAGAGTAACTCTCATTAAATCGGTTCTGGTTAGTCCTCCGATGTATTACCTTTCTTTGTACAAAGCGCCTTTGGTAGTGCTTAATACTTTGGAAAAAAATTATGCTGCGTTTTTTGTGGTCGGGAAGATCGGATGGTAAAAAGATTCATTGTGTTAGTTGGGATCGTGTCACATTAGATAAAAAAAAGTTGGTGGTATTGGAATTCCTAATTTGAAACAGGTGAATGATGCGATTTTGATAAAGTGGAGCTGCCGTTTTCGTCAAAATTTGAATGATATATGGAAGAAGGTGGTCCAGGTTTGTCATAAATCTAGAACTCAATACATTTCTTTACCAATGAACAAGCAAATTAGAGGATGTTGGAGATATATTGTCAAGACAGCGGATGAGCTTCTTATTAATAATAAGCCCATTTTCTGGAATTTTCGGGTCGAGGTTGGGGATGGGAGAAACACTCAGTTTTGGCAAGATGTTTGGTTGATGATATACCGCTGAAGGATTGCTGCCCACTATTATACAAGGAGGACCAGAAAACATACGCTACTGTACTTGATAAAGTGCAGTGGATTGATAACCAGTGGAAATATATTGAGGATGGTATATCCAAGCCGATGATGCGAGAAGTCGATACGGAATTTGCTAATCTGCATAGGTTCTGGTTATGTTGCAAAGAAGAAACGGGCCGGATAAATGGAAATGGTTGGACAAAGACTTGGATCGATGTACGGTGAAAGATATAATAAGGTAATTAGGAGAAATGATGATAATGCACATGGCTTTGGCTTTCCATGGACGACTTGGGTTCCTCTTAAATGTAACATTCTTGCTTGGCGAATTGAGATGGGAAGAGTTCCAGCGAAATGGGAATTGTATAAAAGGAACATTCAGGTTGATGGCTGCTGGATTGTGCCTTGTGCAACTGGGGTACTAAGACAGTCGAGCATTTGTTTTTTAGTTGTAGTTTCGTGCACGAAGTTTGGGCTATAGTCGGGTCATGGTGTGGGGTCAGCCCTATGTTGGTATTTGGTGTTCGCGATTTACTTGAAGTCGCGAAAAATATGCAATGGACCAAATGAAAGAAAACTATAATTCAAGGCATGTTCTTGGTGTATTTGGGAGGCGAGAAATAATAGAATCTTTAGAGGTCAACGTTTTTCATCAGATATGTTGTTTTTAACATTCAGCGGTTGTCTTTCTTTTGGTTACAAAATGTAACAACCGGCAAAAATAAGGTAATTCCGTACTAATTAATTAACGTAATTAACGTAATTAAATATAATTATGTGTTGATTATTTAATTGAGGCCTTAGAACAATAGCAATTCCCAAATAATGCATAGGAATGCATGTGTTTAATGACAAAACATGACGGAATCCTGTGCGAATAAATCTATCCGGTATGGACACTGGCGATTACCCGGAAAAAAAATTAAATAAGCGAAACGAATCCCGGACAGCCGGAATATAAAATAAAACGTAATTTCACAAAATATAGTGAGTTTTGGAACTCCAAAGCCATACGTGAAAGCTTATTGTACAAATCTCCCGGTAACGAATAAAGTGCGCGTACCGCACCCGATACGCGCCTAACTAATAAATTCACCCGGCAAGAGCCTAAATAATTTATCAACGCTTAACCCGGACCATAATTTAAGGTTATTAAAGGTATTCTTAATGTCCGGAGAACACGAGATAAAAACGCGAAAAATACCCGGACGAGACCCGAACGAGAAGAGATTAAAACATAACTAATAATGGGTATAAATTAGCAAAGTGGGTCCCACAAAACACCCCTTGGGGGCCGGCCTATGGCCACAAAAGTGAAAGATAACTTGAGTTATCAAATAAAATCATAAGGAGATTTGTAATCATGAGGGTGCATGGAGTATCATTGGACACAAGAAACTAGCCAATCCCTTCTCCTCTCTCTCTACAAAACTCGGCCCACACACCCTCTTGTGATCTTTTATTTTTTTTTTATATAACATTAATCTATATAATCTTAATTAAGATTACACACAATCTAATAAGATTTGGAAGGATTAATATAAAGATACAACACAAGCCACTTGAACCAACAAAGCAAAAACTTCTTCTTCTTCTTTCCTTGTGGCCGTAGCCCACCCCCACCCCCATTAAGCTTTTCTTTCAATTTTCACATTAACAAATCATCTCTAAATCATCATCCATTCAAAACCCCATTGTGTGTTTCAAGAGCTTGGAGCTTAACCCCTTGGAAGAACACACTAAACCCTATCCAATCCAAGGTTCTTGTCTTCCCTAGCCTTGAGCTAGTTGTAAGTAATCACCTTGTTTTGTTATTAATATTCATGTATTGTGTTCTTGAGAGCAAGTTGTACATTGATGGGTTAATATGGTTTTGAAATATAAAAGTTATTATATGTCATACAAGAACAAAATGGATGAATGATGATATGGATGAACCTTAAAATTGTTGTTGGTAATAAAATGGCTAATGAAATACGAAAATATTAACATGCATGTAAAGAGGATGATGATCAAGATATTAATTTTGAAAGGGATTGATAAGTGATAAAATATGGTGTTGATCATCATAAGATGACTAACTAATGTCAAAAATATAGCAAAATGGGTTAGATGATCATGCATGTAGAAGATTCATAATTAAAGTCTACTTACTTAGTTAAGTGAAAATGGAAAATGTTGGATGAAAACATAATACATACATGTTAGTAGCATTATTAATGGATTAAAAGATTAATGGAAGTGGAAAAATGTAAAAAGAATCAAACATGTGAAATATGGATCTTCAAAGTCCACTAGTTGGATGAAAAATTACTAACTTTGAAAGTTTGGACGGAAAAAGTAACATTTAGAAATTAAAGGACTAATGATAAGACTTTGAGAGCTAATGGACTAAAATAGAGTATTTTAGAAACTTTGGTCCAAAAATGTGTTTATGGAAAGTTTGGTGTCAAAAGCACAAATAGTAGTTTTTCCAAGTATAATTTTAGTAAACATAAGAAAACTACTCATGTAAGTTGTGAAAATGTATTTTTATAAAAATAGAAGTTTTTATAAAAATGAGTGGTTAAGTTCACATAAGTTTTTTTGACAAAAATAAAGGTTTCGTAAAATATTGGACAAAAGTAACAACGTGAGGAAAACTTGTGCAAAAATGGATACTTTTATATAAATGGGAATATAAAAGTATCGGAAACATTTATGGGATACAAGTAACTAGTTGTACTAAAAATATAAAAATATATTTTTCTTCAAGTAATATACGTTCGGAATTGGAAGTATGAATAATATACCATAGAACGGATATTAGAAGAAAATGTGGAAAAAGTTAACTAATGGACTTAGTAACGTAAACTAACGATGACGTATAAACGGGCAAACTAGAGAAAAATGCCATAGCGGCAAAACGTGAAAATATATATATTTTAGGAAGTAAAATATATATAACATGGGTGAAATTTATGCAACACTTTCCTAAGTGTTGGAACAAATATTCGTGGGAGAAAGACTAATGAATTAAAACGATAGACAACGTATGGACTTAACGAAGAAAACGCACACATTGATATATAGATACATACTTGTCTCGACGAAATTCTAGTATATCTATTTAAATGGGAAAGTAGATACGCGAGAAGGAAAACCGAGACAAGTAGGTGAAGTATACCTACGAACGTGTAAGTCCCAACAAGACCCTAGTATATTTATTTAAATGGGAAAATAAATGTGCGGCATGGTGAGTTGAGTCGGGCGTTAAAATATAGTATCGAACGACAAGAACTTAGCATATTTATTTAAATGGGAAAATAAATATGTGGCAAAGTGAGTCGGGTCGGGAGATAAGAATACATTATATTGAACGATACGATCCTAAGTATAATTATTTAAATGGGAAAATAATTATACGCTAGGAAGAGTTGTGTCGAGAATAATAGTGTACATATTACAAATAATATTAACAAGATTAATATATAAAGGAAAGGGTAATCCATCGCCAATGAACCTAGGATGCGCGTCTAAATTAAACGGGAATTGGGATAACACGTGGTCGGGGAGTTGGGTGTACAACTTGCCAAGACACATGCACCATAGGTGTAGTGACTTATACGCCTAGAAACATTTGTAGGTGCGAGACCACCAAATTTGCTATTTACTTCTTTGAGCCAAGCACAGTTTCAGGTGAGTTTCACGGCCCCATCTTTAAACTATTTTAACGTTTTCGGGGGAAAGATATGTTAGGGAAATGTATGACGGGTTGGTACTTGGGTTATGATCGCCACTCGGGGTTGAGACCTCACTACTATAATCATTAATTCAGGAAAGTGAAACCGAAGGAATATTTGAATAGTACTATTGGTGCCTGACAAGGCCCACCCCTAATCGATAGCGTCGATTATGCATCGGCGTATGCCTGGGGTGCACGTATTCTGAAAATAAGTCGTAAGAATACCGAGTAACGACTTGAAGCGGGGCATTATTGTTGTCTTGGTTTGATTATAGGCTCAAGTAGAATTGTAGGAACTTGCAACTCCTATAAATTGTCATAACATGGAAAATTCCCAAAAGTTAATGATTTGATAACTAAAACCTGTGAACTCACCAATATTTATATATTGACGATTTTAAACATATCTTTCAGGTAATTGATGAATGATGGAAAGCATGGCGAGCTGGGTCGGGGGAATCTCTTAATGGGACGTCGGGTGTTATGAAGAGGCTTCTTCTCTTTATCCCAAGGAATCGGGATATATATATGAGAAGCCTCCTTATTTGAATTAAAAACAATTTTCGTTTATGTATGAATAATATGACATGATTTTGACGTCTTAATAAATGACCCGTTTCTTTAATTACTTGTGATTTGCATTAATCTTGGCTTTATCCATTTGAACCGTCGCGCCACGTGTTTCCGCCGTAGTCGTGGTGTGACACAAAATAGGTCTAAGTATAGGAGGATGATATGAGAAAACTGGTGTAAGTCACCTATATATATAGTGTAGTGTTTTGTCCGACGACACTCGTTTTGAGGACCGGCCGTGGTGTTGAATGAAAGTTTATTTTCAAAAAAATAAAAAAAAGAATTAACCATTATTAATTATTAATTGTGCTTTGGTTGCGCATTAAATACCTTGGAAAGAGAAGAGCATTGAATGCGCCTCGTCTGAATTCATCGCCTAGCGCCCAAAGTGCTAGCTTTTAATATCTATGCCTGAGGCGAATATAACTCCTCGGCCCTTAGAGGCACGCCTCAGACTTGGTTCATCTGGCACTAAAAAAATCTACATAACTTGGCCAGTTAGCTTAATCTTACTTAACATCCAATTAAACACAAATGAAACTAAAATAACATAAAGTATATCGTTTTATCAACCCCGCATCAAGAAAAAAGAAATACCCTAATTCTAGGGGTGTAAACGAGCTGAGTTGAGCCCGACTTTGACTAGGCTCGAGCTCGGCTCATCATGCTCTTATGAGGCTTGGGTTCGATAACTAAACAACTCATATTTTAGGCTCGAACTCGTGCCCGTTGATGTGCCGTAATCTACACATGTTTTACATGTGCATTAACTATCCTTTTTGCTCCAAAATCATGCTATTATCATAGGAAAATACGACAAAATCCTTTATAATTGATAAATGCATGTTTTAGGAGATACAAAGTAAAAAGGATTAAAAAAAAGCACATTTACGAGATGAGTGGAAAACAAGCTTCTCAGAAGAAGACAAAGTTGTGGCTAGGGGATAAAGGGTACATGGTACAACAACCTTGTCTCCCACATGCAAGGTTTTAAACCAGAAGGAAAAGACAAGTCCGTCTCAATTTAATAAATATTATTTATTTATAAATAATATTTAAACACTCTCTTTGTCTATAAATAGAGACTTTTACCCCTCATTTGAGACGTCCCTCATTTCAGTTCTTTCTCCCACCACGGGGCTCTCTAGCCCTCAAATCATCCTTCAAAGGGTCTTGCAATTGACATTTGGAGTTTGATCACTCCATAAACACTTTGTTCAAGTGAGCCTAGAGAGAAACCACCTTCAATCCCAAAACACTCCAAATCCTCAATCAACCCTCACCATTATTTCACACAAAATCATCCTTTGTGAGCCTGTTGTAAAGCCATTGTTTGGCTAGGATTCTTAAGTCTTGCTAGGGTGAAGACTATCTTGGTATGGATTTATATAGTTTATATTTAGTTTGAGTGATGTTTTGTGTTCTTGGTAATTCCTTTTATTCTTTCTTTGTTTGATGAATTAACTAATTAATTAATCAACTTAGTATTTGGTCTTGTGGGTGTTTTGGTAGGAAGTGAACGGACTTATAAGTGTACCTGTGGCGTTGTAAAAACCCGTGCACTTGTAAGCTACCCTAACTCCACGTGAAGTGATTAGCCCATTTGTGAGTGGAAACATTCACACTTTGTGGTCGATCCTCAACTATCAAAACATCACTTAGGGCCGGTACGGTCTATATACTTGGCCTTGGTGATAAGCCAAGATTTGGTTGAGCGACTTAGCTACATGGTATATGTGTTAGCTTTAGCGCAAACCAAAGTTTGGTGAACCCGTGTTAGAAGTAAATACACTTTATTTACTTCTATTATTATATTACCGCACAATTAATAATAAATCAATCACTTTTTGATAAATTATTTATTTCAGGTAAAGGATGAGCGTACGCAAGAGGTTGTGTTGCCTTTACCATATCATGTGGTAGCTTGTTAGCCACTCCAGCCGTTGGCAAGTTATTCACAAAAGAATAGAGTAGTAGGATGTCAATATCACAACTTTGGAAGGTGTGTTTTTCGGGTTGGGTATGCACAATCATGGGTGATACGTCCCTCACAGTTGAGAGGTGAGCTTACCGGGATGGAAGACCCTCATAATAACAACTAAGAACACAAATCGTTTTAAATTTATAGCGGATATGCATAGTTTTGGACACATCACTTGACTAGACATTCACTATTAGTTCATACCAAGACAAGTCAGATCCCAAGAAACACTTTCACTTGGTTATTGGTTGTCTCGGCTACTTTTTTTTTGTCTTTATCTTTATAAACTTTTTCCTAATAACTTAAAACTGAGTAATACAAGTCATGTCTTTGGATTCGATACTCCGTTTTTGCTCTTTCGCTGCTACACTCAATAGGTATGCTTGCCTATTGTGTGAGTTTTAGATCATTAAGCAACTATTGTTTTGTTTATAAATTTAAAACTTCGATAGCGTTTTTGGTAAAACTCCATTCTTCTTGGTTTTTAGAACACCAAGTTTTAACACCATTGAATCATCCTTTAAAATTTACTAAAACACACCTATCACTCGTTAAGGCTCGGCTCGTTCGAGCTTTTTACCGAGCCGATCCCAAGTAGTTCTAGAGCCTCTACGTGTCTTTTACAACCCTACCTAATTAAAAACACAAACTCCAAAAGGCCTCAAAACAGTATCCTCATGTTTTTTATTACGCAAACATATAATAACCTTACTAAAAATCGTCATCGGACGACCCTGGCAGTATTAACTCAGCAATAACTCCATCACTCTCAACTTCGAGTAAATCAACAACCACTTGCTCCTCCTCCTCCCCAAGAATCAAAAGATCTGGTTCCGAATCTCCGAAATCAACAACACCAGTGGCAATGGCGGCAAAGAACATGTCGATGTCAATATCCCCAATCAGTTGAACATCCTCCATTTCTTCAAGGAATGCCTGATAAAAAATTTCTTCCTCTAGAACAACTGGGGAAAACAACTCATCCGGTACATGATTCTCTAGAAAATTTGTTACATACCAAATATTATAGGGGGTAAAAGTGTCAAGTATTCATATTTTGAAGGTTAGTTAGGAAGTTGGTTGATATGGTTGTAATACATGTTATGGTTAATAACATCAGCTTTGATTTGGGATTTACCATCTTCTTCTCTTGTGATTCTTCTTATCTTCTAATCTAGCTCTTATTCTTTTGATTACCATTTTTCCACGTATCAAATGGTATCAGGGCAGTTCCGTTCTATCTCCGACGAGTGGCGATTGTAAGGTTCAACCGAGGAACTTTCGAATTAGAGCAACATTTAAAGGTAACAATCAATGACTATGGTTGTTGGTTAAATGTTAGAATACAAGTGAAACCACTCTTCATATTTAATTAAATGAAATTAGAAAAATAAGTCCATCTAGCATCTGTGTCATGTAACATTTAACTTTTAAATTAATTAAATGTGATTAAAAAATAAACTTGGTAGTAATTGAATATACCATGCAAAGTACTACTCTGTGAATTGTGATCCATCACAAACTAATTACACAATATTAGTGGGTTTACCTGTGCGTTACAGCGGGATTCACAAATAGGTTGCAATACAACATTATGATACTTAGGTTTTTTGCCGCAAGTTACGCAAAAAGAATAGAAATGTGTACACTATGTTTTAACAAGTATTCGTAGAAAGAAAAGAAAAGAAATGTGCATCGCCACTTACAACTGATTGCAGTTCACCACAAAAACCATGTACTCATTATTGAACAAATCTTAATAAACCAAAGGTATGTTATTGTAATAGACCAATATGAACATAAACATCACTCTTGTGTAAGTTGTCCGGTCATTGCATATTTACATAATCGTGTTGTTGAAGATACCTTGCTAAATGATATACGTATTATTATGGCACACGATAGCCAAAAATTCCTAAAACACGATTAGAATGCAAGTGTGCAGCCATATCAGGGTGATTGTTTTGAATGGTTGAAAATCGGCAATCTTGGCTCTTAAATCCTCAAATATCAACACATTGCTAGACTTCGAGAACCTTTTCTTCTGTCTGAATCGATATTAATATCTCTCAATTATTTAAGGATGGACCTTGTCATGCAAATAATTCAGTTCCTTTGCTGCATCAACAAAACTCTTACCCGCTACACCCAATCAAACACGGGCCCCGTTTCTGCTCCTTGTAGACCCTTCATACCTGCATGTATATATGCATGTTATATAGATTTTAAACCCAACACCAATTATGTTTTAACTTATATATCCGTTAATTTAAACACGAAAACAAAAGTGCAAACAAGTGTTCATGTTATGCAATATGTCATATAGAGATCCCGTGGTTGCAAATTCATAAGCCAAGACACGTGTATTTCCTTCCACACAGCTCAACAGGATTTTTGTGCTTCAATGTTGAGACCATGGCAATCTTGAACAGCAAGACAAACATTATAAAGAAAAGAAAAGGATAACCTCAATTTGAATAGAAATAAATATACATATATAAGTAAATAGCCAAGTCGTAGTTATGCTTTATTATGGATCAAACGACTCCTTTGCCACTTGCATCTTGGCAACAAGTGAACCCATTGCGTATAGGGTGCACACTAAGTATTATTAATTAATGTGTCAATTACAATAAAAGAAGTTATAGGGTCAACATCTAGCTACATATCCCAGTACCTTTCAAATGAATGGTAATTACTTACAGATCGAAAGTTACATGCTGGTAGATAATCCTTCAATTATAGGGTCAACCTCTAGCTACGTATCCCCAGCTGCCACTCCTCCAGCTAAGGCTCCAGTTAGAATGTTTCCACAATTCCACCTAAAAAATTGAACATTTAAGAATCGTTCGGATATGTATTTGCAAAAGTGATATTGTTATATTAAATACCCAAAATCAAATAATTTTGGAAAAAATACATCCAAACACCCTCATAAAGCTAATAGTGGATTTTTTTTCTTAGCGAGATTTGTGCGAACTGGAGATAAGACTTTGGGAGAATTTATGCTCATTAGAATTGTTTTTTTTAATAGAACACATCGATCTTGTATGAGTATAATCAATGCTTTGTAGTGACAACAATATATGTGTTAACAAACCATTAGAAGCTAAATGATTTATTAATTATCTTCTTTGCGCAACCTTTGGCGGTGGACCCTCATGGTAGAAGCTTGCCATTGGGTTTGCCTTAAATAGCAAACTCTTTCTGAGTTACTTCAGGTTTGCTTCCTTTTCTTCATTTTTAACTCAAAATATGAACCTCAAACTGAAAATAGATGAAAAAAATTAACTGATAAAGGTCATAGAAATTTTACCTTGGTTCTTGCCCCCCGTTGAATTCTCTACCTCAAACGCTTATTGTTTCTCTAATTTGGAATAAAACTGAAGCAAAAAAGATCTAATATATATATATATATATATATATATATATATATATATATATATAGGATTTGGATCATTTGAGAACCACCATTTAGGGAGAGAACCAAAGAACCAAGTGTGAACACAAAAACCCCTCCACCAAAAAATAATAAAAAATTATATAACCTAAAAAAATAAAAAAATAAAAAAAGTAAAAACACCAAAATGTTTTTTTAGTGTTAATCTTTCTGGAAAAAAATAAAAAAAAATTACAAAAAAATAAAAAAAAATAAAAAAAATGGCTTTTTAACGTCATAATTACGTCAGGTTTATGCACATGTGCATTTTGCTGTTATATATATACATACATATACCGTATGCACATGTGCATTTCACTATTAGAGCACACTTTTGAATAAATTATGAATTACCATAATGAAATGATCATTAAATGGACGTGATATGATATATAAGGTGGAAAATAATTTATTCAATGATCATTAAATAAACGCAAAGTGCATTTCACTATTATAGTTAGGTTTTTTTTTCATGGGTTTAGCTTTAGGGTTTAGTTTTTAGGTATGATGGGAAGGGGGTTAGGTTTTTTGAGGTTGTTGGTGAATAAATTTAAAAAAACCTCTATATAAAACTATAAAATAAGATAATTGTATTACATGCACATGTGCATTTCACTATTATAGTTAAGTTTTTTAATGGGTTTAGCTTTAGGGTATAGTTTTTGGGTATGATGGAAGAGGGGGTATCTTTTTGGGGGGGATGGGATGGAGCGTTTTGGTTTTTGGGGGGTATGGGGTTAGTTGCACATGTGCATTTCATAATTGGGGGGGGGGGGGGGGGTTAGGGCGGTGTGGGGGATGGGGGATGGGGGTTTAGGTTTTTAGAGAGTGAGGTGGGTGGGTTTACGTTTTTAGGGGGTGGAGGTGGGGTTTTTAGGTTTTTTTTGTTTGTGTTCACCTTGGTTCTCTGGTTCTCTCCCTAAAGTTGGTTCTCGTATGATCCCTACCCTATATATATATATATATATATATATATATATATATATATATATATATATATATATATATATATAGAGGAGGGGTTAGCATTCTTATAACATCTTTAAAAGATGTTAACAGGCCAAAAGATGTTAGCGTACAGGTTGAAATTGGTCGGTCAAGTAGATTAGAAACATTTTTGTTAATAATTGGTATAGCATATATGGTTTTGTAGTTTTGTTCATTAAAAATACACTTTTGAGTTTTTTTTTTTTTACTATTTCCAAACTAATTATCATCTACAAGTTTGTAATCCAAGACAATGGTCGATTAGGCATTTTTTTAGTAATTGAAATATGTTTCACTGGTGAAGATGAGTTGTTCACATAGACTGAAGCATCAAGAACAAAGACTGGACTTGGATATATTTAAATTAATAATTTTCCGACCATGGAATTTCTCGTACCAAAGCAGATCAATAAAAGACTACACCAACCTTAAATTTTCTAAACAAACAGGCAATCCTTTAACCGATACCTAATGAACGACACATATATCATATCATCAATCTATCATAAAACGCCTCTCAACTAATAAAAGCTATAGAGCCTAATTTCACGTAATTATCATGATTAAAATTGAAAACAAAAATGATTGCGTTGAATGATATAAAAAAGGTCCTTTGCTTAACTTGACTTTAACCCTAGGAAGACTTCAGTCACTATATTTTAAAGTTTTAAAACTCATACAAATTTAGCTAAGATAAGATTATTCATTGTGGTAACATAAATTATTATCTTCTGTCGCCATTATATAAAATTTGTTCAAAAATATTATTATCTCGTGTGTTTATTTAGTTTGGGTGAGTTCCATTTTTCATATAAAAGTTGATTACCTTCTAGGAACATTTAGGGAAGAAAAGTGGTAAAATTTAGGAAATTTTAAAGAAACCCTTGGTATACTATCTTAACTTTGGAAATTTTGACATATTTGCCCATGTTTCTTCCCTTTATAATGTAGTATAGATGATAAAAATAAAGAAAAGGTTATTATGTTTGAGATAAGATAGAACTTTAACTAACATGTGACAAAATCATGGCAACTTCCTTCATTGATATGCACAATTACTATCAGTAGCATTGCAAACCAAAGTACCAAACTAAGCATACACTGAATTGAAGGCTTTAATACATTTAAAGTTTAAAACCTGAAACAAACTGATGATAATTTAAGTAAACAATCTTTCTAAAAATCTACTTGATGACTCAATTTACTGAGCTACCATGAATTTACTTGATTAATCGTACCCAACTGGATTCAAAACCAATATTATATCAAATGGCATTTAAATTTTGACCAAGAACCATATAAAATGATCAAATATAAGATTGCACTAATAAACAGACCAACATATAGAAATTTCACTTACCAAATGATTGTCTGAGTCTTGGAACCCACAAAAAGGACCTATATTTAAAATTAGCTACAACATAAGGATTTCATAAATCATCTCATTTTAATTTATATAAGTTATTTAACATTTGAACACTCATTGAATTAATGAAACAAATCACCTACATCGAACAATTCATCAAAACAAACCACCTAGCAATAGTCACCAAATATTTTAGGTGACTGATGCTAATAACCCCTAAAACAGACCAAAAACATAACCTCAATCAAAAACTAAACTAAACCAAACAATGAAAATATACACATATCATAATCAGAAAACAAAATCGACTGATTAAGGTGATATATGTATATGGTTGGGATGAGTTGCGAGAACTCGTGAGAAGTTGACGTAAAATGCGGAAAAAAAATAAGTTTTGCACACTGCTGTAAAAACACGTAAACTTCACTGTCAAAATAAGTTTTGCACACTGCTGTAAAAACACCGATGTAAAGGATTTTTACCCTATGTAAGTATATTAATATTTTATTCAATATTTTGTTTTTGTTTAATTTTAGACCACATATTCATCTTTAATTAAAATAAGTTTATGATTATAAAGTGACTTCCTATGGTTCTCACAACTAATAGGAGCTCTCAAATGATCCCAATTACATATATATATATATATATATATATATATAAACACAATCAGAAAAAGATTGGCGTAGAGTGTTTAAATATTTGTTTTTTTTATATTAAAATGATAATATTAATAACTTTTAAAGCCTAGTGACATTATAGACTAGCGGCATCTTGGTGGTGAGATAACACTTAGGGACTATAAGATCCTGGATTCGAATCTCACAAGGGGGTTTTTCTAATAATTATGAGTTTCCTCCTGAATTGGTGACTTAGTGGTGGAATATGATCGCGTTGTAACACTGGTAGCACGATGATACTCCAGTAATCTGTGAGTGATTCTAATTGACCGTTAAAAAAATAACTTTAAAAAGAAGAACATTTAAGTAGAGTTTAACAATAAAATTTCATACATTATTTTTAAACTATTACAACTTAATCAAAAGATGCATATGAATTGACTAGTAAAAACAGGATTGAATATGACTTTAAATTTAAACACACACACATACACCAAAATAAAAAAAAAATTGTCATTCGAAATATCTATATATAATAAACGGAAGTGTGGTGTGATACATGACATTAGATTAGGCCCTCACACCTAGTGACACATAACATTTGGTGAGGCCTTCCACCCCTTATTTCCCTTTAAAAGTATTTTCCTCTCTTATGTCCCCCCCTATCGGGTACAATTTTTAAATGTTAATAATTTTTATATATGATATTGTTAAAATAAATTACTCCAAATTAACAAGCGTTTAATTTTCTTTTCAATAAGTATCATAGTGCTATATAAAAAAACAAAAAAAAATGATTTATTTGTGGGTTTTTGTTCATACACTAAAGAATAACCCAAATTAAACCTATTTTTATTAATTTATAATTTTAATCTTTATCTATATCTTTATAAGTTCTTTACTATAAAATATATAAAAATTTTATGATTATCTCAATTTTCTCTCATATGAAATGTGACAACCGCCACCTTCCTCTTTTATAAATGTACACATCTGGTCCCTCATATATTATTTAAAACTTTTATATAATTCTTAGAAAATAAAAATCGTGATTTAATAAAAACTTATAATTTTTTTATAGATGGTCATATTTAATTTTCCAGCCATTCAAATATATATATATATATATATAGGGTTGGGTTAAAATAAAAACACTCTTGAGTTGAGAAACCCTATAAACTCTATATTAACCATTGATCAAGTTGAATGAAGGGCTAAGATTGAATCTGAATTTTTTTATTATTAAATTGGATGGCTTTTTTAATTAAAGATAGATAAAGGGTAAAAATGTAATCTAACATGTCATATTCTCTCTCCTTCTTTCAAAGTCAAATGTCCAATCATCTTCTCTCTCCTATGTCCAATCATCTTCTCTCTCCTAGTTTAAAATTCATATGTTTTAATTTTTATACATCTTTTCTACTATAACAAAAAAATGATGGTATGGCTGTATTTTTTTTAATATTGACAAGTAAGCTGACTTCCCAGTGCTTTAATCGTGTTACAACTTTTGTTCGTAAGTTACAATTTTTATTATTGTGTTATAATATGTACTTTAGTATGTTACAGTTTATGTTATTATGATACAACTTGTAAATCTAGTATGTTACAAATTTTCTTCGTAAGTTACAATTTCTATTATTGTGTTATAATATGTACTGTAGTTTGTTACATTTTATGTTATTATGTTACAACTTGTAGTTCTAGTATATTACAACTTTTGTTAGTATCTACAAATGTTACAACTTATATATTGTATAAATGTTACAATATATACAAAACCACTTCGTTTGTAAAAGAGCAATGTTGATACGTTTTACATTGTAACAAGACATGTTACATACAAAAACATCTATCATTAAAAAAACATATATCACGTTGTAACAACACAAGTTACATAAGAATACTCAATTTAACTTGAATAAAATACACTATATTTCCTTGTATCAAGTTGGATCAGATATCTAACAAGAAAAAAAAAACATATGATTTACAACCTAATGTTACAAGAAAAAAAAAATCCAAACCAAGCAATTTTTCTCATCTTCATCAAACCATCTACCTTCACTTGAAAAGAAATTAAACATTAGTTAAACAATCTTAAAAAAAAAACAAACCAGATCTAAAAAAAACACTTCTTCGTTTATTAAAATTTAAAAAACAAACAACCAAACCAGATCTATAAAAAAAACTCATAATATCCATAAATAAGCAAAAATATTCTTCAGCTTGTTACCCGGATAATTAAAATTTAAAAAACAAACAACCAAACCAGATCTTGTTACCTGGATCATGAAATCGATAGGGAACCGTCCAGATCTTCTTACCACGACCAGATATTCTTCAGCTTCTGCTACGATTTATATTCTTCAGCTTCAACTTCTGATTCAGATCTGGAACCGTCCGGATCTTGTTACCCACAAAAGTAATATGTTATTGAAAAGTTTGATTAGTCTTCATCACAAAATTATTACAGTATATGAAAAAAAAAGAATGAAAGTACCAAGAAACAAGTACAATATGCTTCACTCTAAATCTTAAGCATTCAACTTTTTGTTCCTATGTATGTTCTTTGAAAGAACAAAAGAATATCTTGAAAAAGAAAAGGTAGATCATCCATGGATATCTTAAATATCTTGAAAAAGAACATCACGAAAACAAAAGAATATCTTGAAAAAGAAAAGGTAGATCCATAGATTTGTTCTTTAAAATCAATATGAGAAGTCGAGATGTTGAAACACAGATGCACTTCATCATCTTCATCTATTCTTCTATGGAGAAATTTAGGATATGAAAGGGGTTTTGTAAAAAAAAGTGAGAGAGGAGAAAGGTGTTAAAGTAAAGAGAGAGACAAAATGGATGGTGGACCAAACTACCCTTGAAGTAAAAAACTAAAAAAGTTGTCGTGGAACATTGAGGACCTTTGGATGAGTTTCTAGAGTTTGCACAACTCAAGTGGGTTTTTTCAGGATACTTAGCCTATATATATATATATATATATATATTAATCTTCCCCGCGGACCGCGGGAGGGATTGATAAACCCTCCGCGGACCGCGGCGGCCTGTCTCACGGGCTAATTGACTTTAGCGACGTCTGCAGCCTCGAGCACCCAGCTTTGCACCCTCAATGCATTTTAACGCGTTTATAGACCGGCCCTAGTGTCCCCTGGTCGTCCCTTATGTCCAAACTCTTCCCATGTGCCATTAATTTGACAATTATTGAAGTTTTTGTTATAAAAACTACCTCACTTGACCCATTTTCAATACACACATCAAACGACCGTTTTATCTCAATTAAACACACACACACATACACATTCATCTTGACTGGTCTATCATTTCTACACAAGAAGCCCCGATTATCATCTCGTAATCTTGACAAATTGGAAGCTTATTCTTTGGGTTTTAACTCGGTTTTCTTTCTTCTTTTTGAGCTAGCAAAACCGTGAGTTTTTCCAATTACTTTTGCATAATCTTTCATTTATATCAGTAGTTTAAAAGCCCTCTATTTGTTGTATCAAACATAGCCTCTAAGGGTTCCAATTGAAAGTCTAGGGTTTAGGGTGTTCTTGATTATTTAGGGATTTTTGAATTAAAATTATAAAGGACTTTGGTATGATTTCATATGTTATCTCATTTTTATTTGTTAAATTAGTTTTAATTAAACAAATAATATTCATATTAAATAGATTTTTATCAAGAAAATTCTATAAAATTTATTGTGAGACCTTTCAAGTTCGTAGACTAAGTTTTTACAGAAACTTTTATTTTTATAAAGTGTTTTGTATTTATTTCGAATTTATGTGTTATTTATCATATTTAATTCATATAAATTCGTATTTAATTAATTTTGTTATGAAAATTGGTGGAAATATATTTCAACATGTTATAAATATTTCCATATCAGTTTTACTCTGTTTTAAAATGTTTTCATACAATATTCCATTTTTGGTTAATAAACTAGTTTCTAAACATATAAAATCTATAATAGATTGATTTTAATCAAGAAAAAGTTCTATAAAAATTATTCCAAGACTTTTTAAGTCAGAGGAAAAAGTTTTCATAGGACATTTCATTTATAAAACCATTTTTATATTTTAACTCATTTTTGTCCATTAAACTAGTTTTGAAACGATACAATTTATATTAAATAGATTTTATTCACCAAAACTTTTATAAAAATTATTTTGAGACCTTTAGGGTCAGAGTATGAAGTTTTCATAGAAAACTTTATTTTTACAACTATTTTACATTTTATTCCAAACTTATGTCATCTTTGATAATACAAATTAAATTAATACTTTTATATAAATTACAAATATTTTCTAAGTTAAATTCATTATTTTATAAACTCATATTATATCACCTTTACAAACTCAAGATTACTTATTATTTTGTCATCTCATTATTGACCAATATAATTGTTTATATTTAATAAAACAAATATAAATAATTATAGTTTAAGATTATCAAACTTATATTCAAATATCATTACTCATATTTCGTAACTTGGTAAGTATTTTACAATATTAGCCTAAGTTATGCACGTGAAGCTTTTCATAGACTTTCTATCTCGCGACACTTATACTCTATTGGCGCCATGCATAAACTTCATATAGCTAAGGTTTCGAAAAATTCAAAACATAATCATCATCAAAAAAACCCTAGAAACACATAAAGAGGGGAATTGAAGTAAGAACTGCTTACCTTCTTTTAGGTCGATCGATTTGCGTCCATGGACTAAATCGAAATTTTGACAGCACCAATACGAAGCAATTTCCTGGGAAGTGACTGTTGTCGGCATAATCCAGCCACAACCACAACAAAGATACACACACGATGTAGTAACAAACGAAGGCGGCGATGGTGGTTTTAACAGGTAGGACGTGGTGTGTTCTAGAGAGAGAAAGAGGAGAAAGAGAAAGATGAAGAACTTGGAGAAACAAATGGTGCAGGCAAGAGATGTATGGAAGATGAGGAAACGTACAAAAAGACAAAGCATTAAACACTTGTACCTAAAAGTACAAAAAATGATGCATAAAAGCCTTGATAAATGTATATGTATATATATATAATGTGGCAAAAGAAGTTTCTGATTTCACTTCCAGAATTGAATCAATGAAGGAAATTTTTTATTTCACTCGAAGGATTGAAGTAATGCAGTTTTTATGGGATTGAGAAAATTGCTCGAATGGTCCCTGTGGTTTGCACTTTTTTCACCTATAGTCCCCAAGTTTTCAAAATTACAGCCATAGTCCCGAAACAGTGCGAAACAGTGACTTTTTTTTAACTCGGATAGTCCCTGGAGATAACTGAGGTTAAATAATCCAGTTAAGTGGGTGTGAAATTACAAAACTACCCTTACTTTAATAAAAAAATAATATAACACTAGTGGGTCCCACACTTCATCTTCCCCACTTCATCTTCTTCACCTCATCACCTCCACAAACCACCACCACCCATCTCCACCCTCTTACACCTCATCACTTTACATCCACAAAAAACTAACCCCATACCACCATCCACTTTTTTATTTTATCTCTTGCACAAAACACACACACTTAGAGTTATGGAGAGCTGAGAGAGAGAGCAGGAGGAGCTGGGGATCCACCGCCGCTACAGTGGCGGAGCTCCGGTGAATGGTAGAGATCAGAGAGAGAGAGAGTGAGAGACGACAGAGAGAGATACGGATCCAAACCCGATCAGTCCAAACCCGAACCAAAAACTACCACTGCCGCTTCTTTCAACCACCACAGCCACCATCATCATCGGCCAAACACCACCAAGGTCCACCGGAAACCACCATCAGACCAAACACTACTGCAACCATCGATCGAGCTTCACCCTGTACTGCACCATAACGAACCACCACCTCCCAACGAGATTAACAGTCAAACGAAGCCACCATAACCACCGCTGCAACCATCGATCGAGCCACTAACGTGAACCAGACACCCACTGTCACCGCCGTCGGTCGTCTTCTTCAGCTTTCTAATAAAGGTTTTATGTTTGCACTTGTTATTCGCATTTTCGAACGCAAATCAATCTTGTAAGTCGAAATTCCTTATGCCATTTTACTTAGTGTTGTTCTAGGATCAAAAGCCCTATCGTTTCAGATGATATAGCTGTGGCAATCGTGTTTATTGATTTTGAATTAGGGTTAGGGTTCTAAGCTTTAAAATGGGGAAGAAGATGAAACGTGGGGCCCACCAGTGTTTTATTTTATTTGTTTTATAGAAAGGGTAGTTTTGTAATTTCACACCCACTTAACTGGATTATTTAACCTCAGTTATCTTCAGGGGACTATCCGAGTTAAAAAATTCACTGTTTTGCACTGTTTCGGGACTATGGCTGTAATTTCGAAAACTTGGGGACTATAGGTAAAAAAAGTGCAAACCACATGGACTTTCTCTATGGGATTTAATGATATATCAACCTTTAAAATCAAATATTTTAACTAGGGATCCTATCGGCCAATGTTAAATAAGCTTTTTCCATAACATTTTAAAGAATGAATCACATAAGAAAATGTTAGGACTTACATATATGTTTTCACACGGAGTCAAAAGAGTTTTTAGTAAAACATTCGTTTAACTTAACTTATTACAATACCAATTTTACCTTTAAGAAGTTCTTTTAAAATACGAAGATAATAAATAAAGATAATTTCACGCAAATGGAATAATTTATACCATGTTGATATAGATTTTTGAATTGGGCCCCATATATTAACGACATAAAAACAGTAAATCCGACAAAATTTCCTATCATCTATCATGCGACTTCTTCAATTGATTAAAAATAACAACCTCGTTTAAATTTTCACGGATTTTCAACAGTCTAATCCATGATATTATTATAAAACCAAGGAATTTGTCTTCTTTTCATAAAAAAGTTTTCTCCCGGTTCAAGTTTTTAGGCCTTATGGATTATTTTAGTATCAAGTGGCAGATAACCGAAAAAAAAAAGTAATGTTTTATGGCGACTACAGAAGCTGCATGCGTACGTGTGGTGGTTTTCCACAATATAATCGACACATATAATGACAAAACAAAGAGTTTTCTAAGTATTTACATAGCAGAAAAGACCACCACAAGTCGACAGTTTTATATTCAATGGACAGAGAACATGGACAACAAAATTAATTACCTAATTTATGTTTACAACTCGTTTATGTTAAAACTGGTCAGTCTTTTATTTATATTAACTTACTAGTATTTTTCCCGCGAACGTTGCAGCGCGTTAAACAACAAAGAACATTAACGTGCTCGAAACATAAGAAGACAAAACCTTTGAGTAATTTATAGAAATAAAAGATACATAGTGAAATGCACCAGAAGGTCCGATTGTATTGCAACATGTAATTTCTTCTACAAAATCAGCAACACGTGTCTACTAAGATATGCATGGGTCATTTTCATTGAATATAAATGTGTATAAGGTGTAGCATTAGTTCAATACTTTTCAATTCTCACCATGAGAGGTGTATAGTACATTCCAAATAAGCTCACCAACCAGTTAATTCCATTTGTCACTGCACTTAATGAACAACTAAAGATGAAAAGAGAAGTTAAAACTTTATTTTATTGAAGAATGTCTTCAATCTCTCTAATTGTTTCTCTCCAAATGAAGATGAAAAGAATCATGTATGATCATTCTTTCAGGTGATTAAGGGCAAACAACAAAGTTTTACCCTTCTCCATACACATAAATAAACATACTTGAGCAGACTTAAAAAGTTTAACTAAGAAAAACTTCAAGTTAATGAACTTGTGTTTAATACTTAAATAAAGAAATCCTTGATCATACAAATGGATTTAGGTGAATTTAAAAATGATCTAGGTGAATTTAAAATACACTTTCGGTGATGTTTATCTAGTTTGACCCATTTATATTTTTTGCTAATACAATTAATTTTATCAGCTTCACCTGTTAGAGTTAGAGGTACAACATAACAACACACCCACAAGTAAACGGGTTAAAATAAGATCAGCTAAATGTTTCAAACTTTATATAATAGGGTGAAACTAAATACGAAACTTATTGCTTTCAATGTTAAATGCACAATATTGATGTCAAAATTGTTAAAAGCATATGGTACAAGCATCTTAATGCATCACATGGTACAAGAGTAATGAATTGCTTTCAATGTTCATGGTACAAGTATCTTAATGCATCACATGGTACAAGCATCTTAATGCATTGACAAGGGCATAAAAGGAAGAAAAATGGTAAAGTTTAAAGAATTACACTTGTGACTTTTAAGTTGTCACCTTAACTTTGACATTTTGGACCTTTTTACCCATTGCTCCCTCTTTATAATGTAATATAGATAATTTTTCATAGAAAGAAAAAACTTAAAATGGAGTAGACGAGCTAAAATGGCCCTAAATAACCTCTTAAACTATTCATCTTGGGTTGGTGATGATTTCATGAATGTGTAGGGTGCGTTGTGTTCGGTTTTGAGATATAACCAAAATCAACTCAGGTGTGTCAAGTAATAGGTGGCATAAATAACTTTCAAAAACATTAAAGATATTAGAACATGTGTGCCAAGCATCGGATCAAAATGTTTAAACTTTTTAATTTTTCTGTAACTACGCAATAAATCTAAAAAGCTACCAGCTACCAGTTTCCAGCTATCAGTCAGCTTCCAGCCACCAGCTAGTTTTGTCAAACATACCTTAGATAGTGTCTTAACCATTGGGGTTGATGGTCTAGTGGCAACACAAAACATTTTAATACACTTAAATGTAAAGTCTTATGTTCAAGTCTTACAAGAAGGAGCAAGAAATTTGCCCTTAAAAAAGATAGTGTCTTAGTAAAAATTTATTAGATAACATCTTATCTAATTAGTAAAACTTAGAGCAAATTAGAAACTATTACATAAAATACTTATATCCTACACACCAAAATAAATACTATGTGTCCAAACAGAGAGTAAATTGTAAATTTATAATTATACCCTTTTCAATCTCTTATAATATACTCCATTCGTCCCAATTTAGACGTCATATGTTGTAAAATGACAATAGTATCCTCAAGTTATTATTTCAAATCTTTGATTGTGTTTTGTCTGTTATGAGCAAAACTGGAAATTGCTTAGAAATAAACATTTAATTAGGGACAACAAAAAGTGCAAAAATGAACATTTAAAATGAGACGGAGAGAGTATTACAGAGTTACAATTATACCCTCCTTAAACAGTTTATAATATAGTCTAAAAATTAACAATATGTGAAGATTTAAAAAAGAGTTAAAATCCAGCTAACACGACCCCTAGCCCTAGGTGTAATTTTGGGTCGTCACTCGGCCGGCCAATGGTAAACGTAAAAAATATAAGAATATATATATGCACGTGTATACCATCAAAAAGTCCTAGTTTTTAATGTAAATCAAAATACATAAGTTAAAATTTTGAATAAAAAATGCATACCTGTATGGTCATATAAAAAGTTTGCACGCTATTTGATCCCATATATAATATAGGGTTGCACCCGTTATCAACCTGTCAAAATTTAATCTCCTTTATATAGATCACTTCTTGATTATTTGGTTCTCTTCATCACAAACTTCACCATTAGTTCTCTCTCTCTCAAGAACACAAATTAACACAAATATTGTGATCTCGTTGAAGATGAATAATGTGTTGCAAAAAAATGATTTCATGTTCAAAAAGGAAACAAACATTTACAACATCAAGAACACAAGCATATCATGCAAGATCAAAGAGGTGCCCATGCAAGCCAAGAATTTGTACCAAGTTCTTTCACTGGAGTCGCGAAACGTTAGTTTCGAAGAGTTGAAGAAGGCATACCGTGTCAAAGCTCTTCAACTTCATCCGGATGTGTGTCCACCATCCATTAGAGATGAATGCACGAAGGAATTTGTTGAAATACAAAAGGCGTATGAAGTTCTTTCGGATCCAAATTCACGAAGAATGTATGATAATGAGTTAATCTTGGTTGAATCTTTTGGGTCATGTGGCTCGGGTTGCCATAGTGCTGATCAAAAGGGGAAGTTTTCAAGGAAGGTGTGGGAAATGCAACTTGAAGGACTCAAGAAACGATCTGAGTGTCGAATGGAGAGTATGAAAAATGAATTTAATGTAGGATAATAAGATTAATATCCACATCAATCTGATCTTGTTTGTCATAGTCATAACGTTGTCGTGTTAGTTTATTAATATGCAACTATTATATAGGAAAATTAGCTTCATTCCATTTAGGTGTGAATATATGACCTGGCTTATGCTAACTATGCAAATGAGACATATATATACCTCCAACGAGATTGGGAGGCTGGAGAGAGGTGTTAAACTGCTAAGAGGGTGTTTGGGATTGACTTTGGAAATGCAAAAGTGCTTTTGGTCAGAAGTGCTTATTGGTTTATAACTTTTTGAAAATGAGTTTTAAAAAAAAGTGTTTGAATTAGCTTTAGGGATGATAAATGTCAAAAAGTCGATAGATTGTTTTTTAGGTATTTCGCTCAACTTATTGTGAATATTGTTTGTATGGGTGGTAGATTTATAATTTTTTTCCAAAACCCAAAAGCCAGGATTTCTAACTTCTCAAAAACAGCTTTTCCACATTTAAAAGCCAAAAGTCAAAACAGAAAACAGAAAGTGTTTTTGGGTTACACAAACAATTTATTGACTTATTGGCTTCTTGGAAAAGCCAATAAGTCAATAAGTTGTTTTGAAACTCAATCCCAAACACCCTCTAAGAGGAGCAGTCAGCTTTGATGCCAGTTTCATTAGTGGCCTAACTGTTAAGAGGGCGTCACGGGCTATTGACCTTATGGGGCACCTCCGTCAGTTACGGGATCCCTAAAGCAATCTCATTTTGCTTAGATCTCGTATGAGGGTTGTAAAGTTGCTATTTGGTTTGCGAACATGCTAATCAACCTTCCTTTGTGGATATCATGTTTTGATAAAGACTTTCGGGGGGGCAATAGAAGACATTGTGGTATGTGGAGGGCCATATTTCGGTGACTTTCAGTGGCAGATCGCGAACTTGCTGATGCATTTTGGCAGGTTGGGCCTTCTCTCCGCCTGGGATGTGGTTGTTTATACCTTTGTGACTTCCAGATCCCAATCCTACAAGTTGTAGGACCACATCATACGTAACAGTGAGGTTGCTAACATCGACTCGGATCATGACGGCGCTTTCGAACCCTTGCATGAATCTCTTCCTGACTTTGATCTTGGCGGTTTCTCTAACAAGGACACCGCCCCCAAAAATCCTCAGAAAACTCTGGCGAATGCCCTCTATTATAGAATCGTTCAAAGTTTGGGAGAAGATTTCCGTTTGTCCCCCCCGCCAGAGAGCAGTCATTGAATGCTTACAGAGGCCTCACGCCCAAGATTTTTTTAACTTTTATCCCTATTGAAGGCCTTGGACAACGCATGTCAGCAGTGGAGTATAGGTCAATCCTTAAGTACTGCTTGATGATCCCCATGTTCCTGGATGACGAAACCTGCTTGGTCTGGCGTAAACCATGCCTGGACAAATACAGGGAGCATTCGCTCCACTGTAGAGAATTGCCATTGTTCAAGTATCGCCACGATTTTATTCGGGAAACGTTAATGGATATTCTCATACAAGCAGTGATCTGGGCCAAGAAGGAGGCTCTGGTTAATTTTCTTACAGACCTGGCAGAAGGGGTGTCCACTCTACGCGTGACTGATGTGCTAGTGTTTGGCTGGGAGGGCGGGATACACACATGCGTTGACATTACAAGTGTGTATCCCTTAGCAGGGTTTCGGGATGTTCGTGGTCAGGCAAGCGATACTGAGAGTAGAGTCAAAGATGCTAAAGCTTGTGAGAATAATCAGCATGCTTTTGTCCCTTTGGCTTTTGACACATTCGGCTCCTCGGAACTGTAGGCGGTTCGGTTCTTGACAAGGGTCTGGCGGGTGGTCCACAACAATGTTTCGACCCACTAAGGGCGATGATTTGTTTTCAGTAGGTTAGGGTTTTCTATTCAAAAGGAGTGGCGGTGCAGCTTGTTGCCCGTCTATCTGCTATCCTTTTGTAATTTACCCTTTATATATCAATTAATTAACACTGATATTTGTTTTATTTTTTTTTTAAAATCAGGTTTTGAGAAAAAAAAACCATTCATAACCATATCATTTCACTAGACTAAAATGAAGCTAACCCAACATGGAACATCCATATTAGAATATTATCACAAATTAAATTATATGCGAAGAACATACGATTCTCTTGTAAATTATCCCAGTTGCACATGCAATGTTGGAAAATAGATTTCTGATTTCACTACAGAATTGAATCAATGCAGCAAATTTGTGATTTCACTGACTCAAAGGATTGAAATAGTGCAGTTTTTTATGGATTTAATGATATATCAGCCTTTATAATAAAATATTTTAACTAGGGATCCTATCGGCGAATGTTAAATAAGCTTTTTCCATAACATTTTAAAGAATGAATCACATAAGAAAATGTTAGGATTCACATATATATGTTTTCACACGCAGTCAAAAGAGTTTTTAATTAGTAACGGTGGACGGGGTGATACGTGATGGTCACTCCGTGATGGCCGTAACCATCATGACCACCGTCCCACTAACTGTATCACGGCCGGGAAGCAACAAACGGTGATGGCCCTCGCGGCACTTTGGAATTCAATTTGACCGTTAGCCAACGGTCATATGACCGTTTGGCCATTAAAAAAATATTTTTTCTAAAATTCTACATATATTATTCATTTTTCAATCAAACTTAATACCACCAACAATCAAACAATATTTCAAACGATTATACGGCCAAAAAAAAATCAAATGGAAGGCCCTTCACTTCCACTCGACTCATCTAGCTCTTTCGACTTTGTCGTGTTCTGCAATGGAATTTTTTTGCAAAGGTTTGCGAAGCCGTGCACCTGGAAGATAAGGGACGCTCAAAGAAAAAAAAATGGTGGAACGTGATCAGTTGGGTGTGGGGGGGGGGGGGGGGGGGGGGGCAAATGATGTTTTGATGAATGATTACTATGTTGAAAACCTAAAGACAATGACCCGATGTTTAAATCGATTCCGTTTATCAAAGGAATTATTTTTTTATCATTTAAAAAAAATTAGTGATGGACCGTCAAGAAATGAGATAACACAATATCATTAGATGTGATGGTGTCATGACCACCCTACCCACCCTAAAATATTCGTTGAACTTAACTTATTACAATAACAATTTTACTTTTAAGGAGTTCTTTTAAATTACTAAAATAATTACTATAAACATACTTTTACGCAAATGGAATAATTTGTACCATGTTGATTCAGAATTTTGAATTGGGTCCCATATATTAACGACATAAAAATAGTAAATCCGACAAAATTTCCTATCATGCGACTTCTTCAAATGATTAAAAATAACAACCTCGTTTAAGTTGTCAAGGATTTTCAACAGCTGGCTAATTAATCCATGATATTATTACAAAACCAAGTAATTAATTTGTCTTCTTTTCTAAAAAAGTTTTATTCCCATTCAAGTTTTTAGGACTTATGGAACATTTTAATATCAAGTGGCAGATAACCGAAAAAAAGAATAATGTTTTATGGCCACTACAAAACCTGCATGCATACGTGTGGTGGTTTTCCACAATACAATCGATAATATATATAATGACAAAACAAAGAGTTTTCGTGCCGGCCAGGACACCGGTAAGCGGTATATCCGGTTCAACTGGCCGGTATAAACCGGTTTTTAAAACATTGATTTAAACTAGTGAATTTTATGTTCCCACTTGTGTAAGTTAAAATGGTCAATCTTTTAATTATATTTAATGATAAGATTTCACCGGTTAATAACTTGTCAAAATTTAATATCCTTTATATAGATAACTTCTTGATTATTTGGTTCTCTTCATCACAAACTTCACCATTAATTAGTTCTCTCTCTCAAGAACACAAATTAACACAAATATTGTGATCTCGTTGAAGATGAATAATGTGTTGCAAAAAAATGATTTCATGTTCAAAAAGGAAACAAACTTTTACAACATCAAGAACACAAGCATATCATGCAAGATCAAAGAGGTGCCCATGCAAGCCAAGAATTTGTACCAAGTTCTTTCACTAGAATCGCGAAACGTTAGTTTCGAAGAGTTGAAGAAGGCATACCGTGTCAAAGCTCTTCAACTTCATCCGGATGTGTGTCCACCATCCATTAGAGATGAATGCACGAAGAAATTCGTAGAAATACAAAAGGCGTATGAAGTTCTTTCGGACCCAACTTCACGAAGAATGTATGATAATGAGCTAATATTGGTTGAATCTTTTGGGTCATGTGGCTCGGGTTGCCATAGTGATGATCACAAGGGGACGTTTTCAAGGAAGGTGTGGGAAATGCAACTTGAAGGACTCGAGAAACGATCTGAGTGTCGAATGGAGAGTATGAAAAATGAATTTGATGTAGGACAATAGGATTAATATCTACATTGTCTTGTTATTATTAGTTTAAATTCATGGGCAGAGATAGCTATATAGCAGGGGTAGCATCCTTTACCCCTTAACTTTCCGGCTTAGTGTTATTTTTTCGAATTTTTTTACGAGTTTTGTGTTATGTTACTCCTGAATTTATATTAACGCTACACCTCAATTTTTTTAAAACACCAAACACTCTCGAAGTTGTTTATTATTTGCCCAACATAAAAAACATAAAGCCCATAAATACATAACTCATTGACTCATTCAATTGGTTAATTATTGGCTTAAGCCCAATTTGTTGGTTAAAGGTAGAGGTGCACATATTGGCTTATTTTATTAGCCGATTCCGGTTATGGAACCGGGTCCGGATATGAACGGGCAAAGGAAAATTGGGTATTGAGAGAAACTGAGCAGGGTTCAGGTAACAATAATGAGGAGAAAAATCATAACATATGTACCCAGGTAGGGTATACTTGGGTTCGGGTAAAACCAGATTTGGGTTCGGGTATTAATACCTGGTTTTATTCTTTTACATACAAAGAAATTTGTATAAAATTTATAGTTGGTTTGCAATTTGTAAAAATAATTAAAATAAATTATAAAACATAAAATCAATGAAGTACAAATTATTTGCTTTATAATATGCATTATTGAAAAACCTAAATATAAAAGCTGTAAAGTAAACATAAAAATATACTTTAAAATTTTTATCGCGTATTAAAAACCCAGTATCAGTTATAGGTTACAACTGGTTCCAGGTATTTTCGGCTATAAATCAGCTGCAGTTTCGGTACGGTATATGAGCCAAAATGTATGCATTATGGTGCAAAAAAATAATAATAATAAGTTGACAGCTCCATCAATACAAAAAGTGAATTATATCAAAGCGCGACACAAATATTTTTTTAAACGTTACCCCTGAAAGTTTGATCTAGATCCGCCACTAAGTTTGTGAGTTATATGACCGATTCATACATAAATCTTGAAATTTCTGCACAATATCTTTTATTCATCTGGGCCCAAAATTATCTTTTTCAAATAATTTCCTGTTTTCAAAATGAGTAAGAGTAAACCGCAATTTGAGTGATCCATGTGCTCCCTCCGGCCCAATTTAAATGTCACGGACTCACAAACACACGTATTAAGAAATCTTTTATTTGAATGTTGTAAAATGACAAAATTATCTTTTTCAAATAATTGTGTTTTGTCTTTTATGGACAAAACTGGAAATTGTATTTATATTTTTGGAAATGGACATTTAACTTGGGACAACCAAAATTAGAAAGATGGATATCTAAATTGGGACGGAGGGACTACTTTGCTAAGTTTTAAATACATAACCATGCACCATTTTCTTTGAACAATGGCGCTGTTATTAATTAAAAGAAAGACGCTACTTGTTATAGGTAACTTTCTGTTTCTATGTATCTTGTTTTGTCGGTTGGTCTGTTGTTTGTATGGAGCTGGGAGTCTTTTGAAAGTAGCATTTCTATCCTTAAGGATGGAGGTAAAGTTTGATTATATCTCACCATTCCTATACCCTACAAATAATTATGTTATTTATGAAATTTAATTACTAGGTATGACTGTTGTTGCAAATACTAACAAAGAGCAAGAGAATATAATATTATGATTACGCGGAAAAGTTTATGAAATTTAAATTACACCATGAGTTACATTAATAGTGTGATTAAACTAAGGGAAATTTATTGTTATACTAGAGTATACAAACAAACAAATCATACTTGATAAGATATCCCATTACGAAGCCATTGATAGGATCCGGGGGTAGAATTAATGTATGCAAACCATATATTTAACCACAAAACATCATCCAAATTAGAGAAAAGTTGAATTTTTATAAAAATGGGGTTTTCAAGTCCAAAACCAACCAAATCTGAGAAAAACTTAGTGTTTATAGAACCAATTTGTTACAAAAACACATGTGAATCGAGCCAAAGCTCTAATACCACTTGTAGGACCGTTGGACTCATCAAAACGAAACTGGAAAACATGGGTTTTCTCTCGTATAAGTACGGAATCCAAATACGAGAGTTTTGTAACAATAAAATGTTTATGCACACACCAAAAACACCTAAGAGATTGCTTTCAAATGGTCACTGATTCAATAAACGAAAACACTCACTTACAATCAGATCTACACAACCAAATGACCAAAAACTTTCAAGAACTAACTAGGGCTTTATGGGAATAGGCTTTTGTACCTGCTGCCATTCGTGTGCACTGTTCACACGAATGGCTCGCTTCACACGAATGGCTTCTGAGACGAATATGTTTATAATGCAATATCTATTCGTCCAAACAGTTGAGTATAAGACTTATTCACCCTAGACTAATTACAATAATAAATACTCTTATGGTATAAAACAATCGTTTAAGATAGCCAACGGCCTATAGTAACCTATCATTAGCTGGGGACATACTAAAAGTACACTAACAGTCTCCTCCTTCGACCTAGCTTGTGATCTACAGAGTTAACCTATCACCTAGTTGGGACCACATACGAAGTGTACTTACATATAGTAATATAGTATCATACCAACAGGGTGTGGGGAATGATTGAAACTCAAGAATTCAAAGAGGCACAGGTAGGGCTGCCAACGCCAATGGGGTTTGATCAGAGAGGCACAATGCAACACAGTGGAATCATCAAAACTCAATAGTCAAGAGCAGAGGAGTGGGAGAATATTATCCTGATTGACGAGGGCTTTGAACAATGGGCACCAAGCTTTTTCAACTGTGGGCACTGGGCTTTTCATTTAGAAAACATAATGGCATGTACTATAGATCTTATGGTGGGCATGGGCCCACCATGGACTGTGGGTGGCTCCGTCACTGACCGTACAGTTATAGTGCTTAACTAAGCCGATACCGGCATCAGTTCCGGTATGGATATTATTGGAATAGGTATCTATATTATTTTTATGGTTTTTGAAATTTATATTTTTGGTTTTATCTTTTAGTAGTTGTAGTTATTGTCTGTATAGAAACCAACCAATACAATACTGACAGGAATCAAATTAATTTCCGTCACATCTCACTAGTTATGAATAGAACAATGCACGAAAGTTGTGTTATGATCATGAGAAAGCCACGAGCTCTACTTTTGGAAAGCTGAATAAGTTTGTGTGGAATTGCAAAATAATATCTTGGGATATATTGCAAAAGTGTTTTGGTAAGTACAGGACCACTTCTGTACTTCACTCAATGGAATATATAGTTTCTTCACTCTCGTTGACTTTGTTCGCTAGTTTCTTCCCACAAGCTGATCATCATCTGGAGTGAGTTCTGCCTCTTATCGATCTCCTATGGCAATTGCATGTTAACTTTTAATCACTTTTAATGTCTATTTATATTGTTCAATGATTATTCAATCATTCTGATTACAATATGACATGTTCTTCATAGGGTATTAGCACTAACGGAGGTTAATATTTAACTGAGTTTACCCTCATGTGACAAATGGTAAACCACAAGGACCAAATATGAAACTTAAGTGGGGCCCACCTAATACCCTATTATATATATATACAAATAGCAACTTAACGTTGCCAAACAAATTAACGCCGGTATTGCGAACTAAATTAACGGCAACTAATAACGGCTTTCATAAACGTTTTGTTACATTTTTCTTCAACCTATACGAACTCCAATGCAAATCGACAACCGTTGACACATACAAATTCTTCAATCGATTTCGGTGAAAAACTGTCTAAATCGAATTCGAATTCCCAAGATCACCGCATTTTTTTCCCGAAGTACCCTGGAATTATCGTTCAAAACCAATCTCGGAACACAGAGACACTGAAAGATTGCCCTGAACTTCAAAATCAAAATACAAATTGAATAAAACTTACCTTTCAGCGAAGGACGCTTGAAAATCATCTAGAAAATAAACATCGAATTGCAAAATGATTAAGAGAAGGATTGCCGCCGGAACCATAAAACGAAACAGAGACAACAAAAAAAGAAATAGATCGAGGCGATTACGAATCGTACAACCATACATATTAATTAAATCAGTAGAGGCAAAGATCTTAGTCATCATTCAATCAATCCAAGAGTATAATCTGTTCGTTAAAGATCTAAAGATTAAAAACCTTAACCAACAAATTCAACCATGAAATTAAAAAACGAACGGTTGTGAAGAAAGGAATCGTTCGGTCAGCGGTTAGCAGTGTTGTGTAGAAGATGTAAAGAAAATGGATATAGAGGAAAGTCTAACCAAGTTTTATATTTTATCATTTAATTTATTTTTTGCTTTTTTAAACTTTGATCAACTATAATATTCATTTACCGTTTTTTAATACTTTTACAATTGAGATAAGAATGTTTTATATAAACTAAAGATTTTTAATTGTTACATTTTATTTTATTTATTTGACAATTTTATTTTGCAATGACCATATTTACTTTAAGATTTTTTTTTAATTGAAATAGATTAATATTTTTATTAAAACATAATCGCGAAAAACTACATCAAGATAGCGGGCAGGCGGGCAACAAGTTGCGCCGCCACCCTTTTCTGGATAGCAAACCCTAGCCTACTAAAAACGAACCCCTGCCCCCCAGAGTTGAGACACTGCTATGAATAACCTGTTGGACTCTGGACAGGAAACAGATCGCTTCCGGTGCCAAAGAGCCGAAAGTATCAAAAGCCAGGGGTACGAAAAGTATTTACCCTTTTAAAATACTTTTACAATTTAGATAAGAAAGTTTTATATAAACTAAAGATTTTTCGCATTAAATATAGCAATAGTAAACACAATCATAATTTATATCCCGCCGCAATGCGCGGGTTGACATCAACTCGTTATGTTACAAAAACTAAACTTAAACCCTTAACATGAAACTTTTAAACCTTAATACCTAAAGGTGAAACTAAAGGCAAACCACAGGGACTAATTGCGTAATTTTCTCTAATCTAAAATAAAAAATAATGATGTATGTAGTGGGGGTCGAACCTGGGTTGATGGCCGGGTCGATCTTAAAACCAAATGGATCAACCAACTGAGCCACTTGTGCATTTGGTTTATTATTGAAACGTTTTTTTATAAAGCAATTATCAGATCGAACCTGGTTCCTTATACTAACCCACGAATTTTAACCCTCAAACCCACTTTGATTGACATCGAATTAGACCACGGCTGTGAATGAAATCATAGGGCTATTACTCTACATTGAATTCTAGTCAAAACCATGTAAAATAATCGAACTAACATGTTCGAATCGATGGTTAATTGGCTGATTAAAGACGCGTGACGTCAACGTTTAATTCGTCAAATGGAGCTCGATTTGAATGTTTTAATGGAATGTTTTTATACAGAATGGATCAACTATCATATACAGGTGTTTCAATTCTGAATTCGTGGTATATACAATGAATTCGACAGGTGGGGTTGAGGGTTAATATTCGTGGGTTATTACAGGGAACCAAATCAAAATGATAAGTGCTGTATAAAAAACTACGTATCAATAATAAACCAAATGCACAAGTGGCTCAGTTGGTTGACCCATTTGGTTTCAGGATCGACCCGGCCATCAACCCGAGTTCGACCCTCACTACATACATCAATATTTTTATTTTAGATTAGAAAAAAATTAGGGTATTATGTGGGCCCCACTTAAGTTTCACATTTGGTCCTTGTGGTTTACCATTTGTCACGTGAGGGTAAACTCAGTTAAATATATGAAATATTTAGGAGCAAGCTATTTTGCCATTAAAGAAAAATCTAGTTTGCTTTTTTAATTATTGAAGAACATAAAAATACCTTTAACAAAAGTACTCTGTCCCATGAGCACGACTTGCATCGACGACTTAATAAAGTCAACAGTCAACTGAACTTACCAAGAAGATGCAACCAATCTTCTTCCAAAATCATCAACAAACCAAATTATTATTTTTCCAATTATTTGACATCTCATCATCAACATCATCTTCCCTAAACTAAACACACTTAACATTTCACTCAACTTCGTTTAAACCAATGGCCGATGCAGCTGTAGAGTTCCTGTTAGGTAACCTCAAACAGCTTCTAGTCTACAACGCCAACTTAATCTCAAGCGTCAAAGACCAAGTTGACTCTCTATGCAACGACCTTCGTCTATTAGCAGCTTTTGTCAAAGAAACAACCGAAAGCCGTAGCAAAAACCATGTAGTCAACGAACTGGTTAGACGAATACGAATCGAGGTGTATAAAGCAGAAGATATTGTGGATATGTATGTATTCCACGCATCTGTTCAGAAAACACGTACCCATTTCTCCAAAGCGTTACATATCCCTGATTATTCGATTAAACTACGAAGTGTTGGGAAAGAGATACAGGATATTAGAACACGTGTGAAGGAGATCTATGATAATAAATTGTTTGCTAATGAAGTGTTTAACAAGACAGAAAATTTTGTCAGGTTTGTGTGTTTTTTTTTTTTTTTGTTAAATGCAATTTTCTAATTTTATTCAAGGGAAGTAATCGGGTTCGGTTTAACCGTTGAAATCTTTTAAACTTTTGGTCAGTTGGTTACAATGTATATTGAGCGTTTAACGCATAAAACCGGACCGGACCGAACCACTCCCACAATGTATCCTGTGGTTAAATTTCGCTTTACTTTAAAGGGAGTGTAGAAAAGGAATCTATAACTGAATTAACCGATGAAACCGGACCATTGTACCAAACCGATGATTAACAAGGTTTGGGTATATTAAAATGTACAATTGTGTAATGTAATTTTATTCTATAGTCAAATGTCAAGTACTAAACTTTTAGGCCTAAATAATGGCCAATTATATTGTTTTAAGCTATTTTAGCTAGGTACAAATTCAGTATTAACGACCCCTATAACTTTTAAAACCGATTAATTAAAACTGGCATAACCGATTAGCCATGATAATGATTAACCATTAACTGACATCTTTGTTATGGTTATGGTTTTAGGTCGAAATCGACCCATTATTTTTTTTATAATAATATTTTTCATTAAAAACCAACAAGAATTACAAATGAGTGGCAGGTAAACGAGCAACAAGCTGCGCCGCTACCCCTTTTGAATAGCAAATAGCTTTTCTAAAAAAACATATTGATATCAAATATTTTCTATTCATAGTTATTCATGTCAGCGAAAAATCATGTTTGTTCTTGTGTGTGTGATTAATTAGAAGGTTTCTGTTTTGCATATGTTTTGACTATTGCCTTTGGACCCTGCATTGTTTTGAATATATTTGGCAGCTTGATTTATATATATGTATGTATGTTTTGTGTTTTATTTTCGCAGCTTGTTATTATATTGGACAGAGGTGTTTTATTAGTTTCATAGTTTATTTTGGAGAACTTGTGTAAACTCCCAAATCTCCAAAAAGTCCGAATTAATCAAACCGTTAGTAATTGTTTGGTTTTAATTTTCAACGGTTAGATTTGGTTTTCAATTATAAAAAAAAAAAAAACGTTACTAATGGTTTGGCCTAAAAACCGTCAAAACTGGACCATGAACACCTCTGTCTAATTCTACTACTAAACTACACATTTCAGGTGTCCTCCGTCCGTGGAGGAGGAAAACGTTGTGGGTTTTGATAAAGAAGCTGAAAAGGTTGTCGGGTGGCTCAAGGCGAAGACGGATGAGCTGGAGGTGATCTCCGTCGTCGGAATGGGCGGGTTAGGTAAAACCACACTTGTTAAGAAAGTGTACAATGATTCAGCCATACAATACGAGTTTTTCATCCGTTCGTGGGTTTATGTTTCACAAGTTTATAGTACACGCGAAGTGTTTCTTAAGATTTTGTACGATGTTACTCGAGAAAACAAAGATATGTCACAATGGAGTGTGGAGACAATAGCTGATGAACTTAGAAATAGATTGAAAGATGGGAAGTATCTAATTGTGTTAGATGACATTTGGACTAAAAAAGCATGGGATGATTTGAAAATAGTGTTTCCCAATACTAAAAACGGGAGTCGAATCTTGATAACGAGTCGAAACACAGATGTCGCGCTCCACGCGAACACGAGTCTCGCTCCTTATCAGCTCCGGTTTCTTACAGATGATGAAAGTTGGGAGCTTTTGGAGAAGAAAGTGTTCGCGAAAGGAACGCGTTGCTCTAGGGAATTGGAGGGTTTAGGGAAGCAGATCGCGAAAAAATGTTACGGGTTACCTCTCGCGATCGTGGTGATCGCGGGTATTTTGAAGAAGAAGGATAAAGCGCGTAGTGCGTGGGAGAAAGTTGAGCAGAAGGTGAATACTTATGTAGCTATGGAACCGGAACAATGTATGGAGGTGTTGGCGTTAAGTTATAACCATTTACCTTATGATTTGAAAGCTTGTTTTCTTTATTTTGGTGTTTTTCCGGAAGATTTTGAGATACCAGTGTGGAAATTGATCCACATTTGGGTTGCTGAGGGGTTTATTCAGCGAACTGGAGACGCGAGTGCAGAAGAAATGGCGGAAGAGAACTTGCAGGATCTTGTGGATCGGAACTTGATCTTGGTTGAAAAGAGAAGGGCTAACGGTGGGATCAAATCATGCCGGATTCATGATATGTTGCATGATATGTGTGTTAAACAAGCTGAAGAAGAAAACTTCTTTAAAGAAATCAAAGGCTTGGAACAATCTATGTATAAATCGATTGATCCAAACGTCTTTCGTCGTGTTTCTGTTCATACTCGGGTCTCAGATTATATTGCTTCAAAGCCCGATTCTTCACACGTTCGGTCTTTCTTGTGTTATACTAAGGAAGAAACTGTTTTGCGTCCGGATCTCATAACATACTTTCCGGGCTCGTTTAGTTTGCTTAGAGTTTTGGATGTTCCGCCTATTAGTTTCACTCGGTTCCCAAGCATCCAACTCGTTCATTTAAGGTACATTGCGTTGCTAGGGACGTTTGAAGTTCTTCCAGCAGCCATCTCGAACCTTTGGAACCTACAAACGCTTATCATCGAGACAAACATTCGTAAAATTGAGGTTAAAGCGGATCTATGGAAGTTGTTACAGTTGAGGCATGTTTACACAAGTGCAGCTAGTGTTTTGCCAACCCCGTCTTCGAACTCACGAAAGGGTGGTAAAGACCCTTTGGTTAACGAAAACCTTAGAACCATGTCTAAAGTTTCACCGAGTAGTTGTACCGATGTGATTTTAGCTCGGATACCAAATCTACAAAAGCTAGGTATTCGTGGGAACTTGGCATTGCTTTTGGAAGAGAAAAAGGGTATCTGTAAGTTCGATAATATCGCAAAATTAAGCCATCTCGAGAAGCTGAAAATGTTGAACGACACATACCCGGTTTCACCAATGGATGGTAGGCTGCGTGTTCTTCCCGACTGGTACAAGTTCCCACCGAAGCTAAAGAAACTTACATTATCTGACACGATGCTTGGCTGGGAGCAAATGTCGGTTCTTGGAAAGCTTCTGGTGCTCGAGGTGCTTAAACTGGGGGACAACGCGTTTGTGGGTGAAAGTTGGGTGACACCCGATGGCGGTTTTGTTCAGCTAAGAGTTCTTCAAATTGGGAAGACGGATTTGGTGCATTGGGAGGCTGTGGGCCATCAGTTTCCTCAACTTCAACGGGTTAGTTTGAAGCACTGTGAACAGCTTGGCGCAGTTCCTTCGGGCCTAGGGGACATATCGACTCTTGAGGTTATGGAGTTGGCTTGGACCTCTCGTTTAGCCATTTCTTCGGCCCGTTCGATTCAAAAGAATTTTAAGCTTGTTGTCTTCCCTCCTGATCAAGACACTCAAACTTGAAGTCTAATGAATGTTATTGGTAAGAGGTTCTGTTTGTAAAATGATAATTGTTCAGATTTATCTAAATTTTTACTAGGATGTGGCTTTATGTTTGTCATAGCTGAATGAGCCAAGCTGATCCCGAGCTTAATGATACTCGAGCTCTGTTTGTTGAAGTTCAAAAATCTCTATCCCAGGTCGGTTTAAAGTTATGAAATCAAGCATGCTCGCTATGCATTGTGTAAGAAGATCAAGCAGTGCTCTTTAAGCAGTAAATGTTTTAAGGTTTCTTGGTAATTTAAGCTGGTTTCTTATTGTTTTAAGCTTGTTTCACCATTCATTACTAGTGGGAATGCCCGCGCGTTGCGGCGGGTGTTCCGACTCATATCAGATTCAGTTATGACGTGGGTTACGAATCACAACATATTATAGGTTTTTAACACCTTGTTCCATTCAATAAAAAATAGTTGTAAAAATTTGAATCCTGCATACACGTGTATTTGTAGTATGTAAAGTGGACATTGACATGATGAGCATAGTTCATGTTTGGTGTGCGGTGTTAAGAATTAGGCAGGGTATTTGCTACGAGTAGTAAAGTATGGTATTGGTAACCAATACGAACATATAATTTTCTTTATGCTTATGAGATGTGTATGTTATTGTAAAAACTAACCAGTTTGGTTATATGAAAGGATGACATTAGAAACAAAGAGAATGGAGGAATGTAAGAACACCATTGCAATCCTCTATCATGCAACACTTTTGTCAAAATATCTTCGGTCAAATTATTCTCATTTCATGTGAAAAAAAAAATCAAACAAGCTTCCCCAAGTAATAACGAACAAAATGCTCTTATAGGTACATACATGAAGAGAGGGGGTAGATTCAATTGCTCTAAATGGAACGATCAGAGGAATGTTAAAGCTCAAATTCCTTTTAATTGGCCGCGGATGGAAATTCAGCGAGATTTAACTACGCCTTTCCAATTAAAGGAACCTTATTCTTCGGGCCCGCGTTTGATCCCTGAATCAAAGAAAAATGATTCAATCCCTTAAGTAAAAGCATATCATAGAATTGCAGCATAATCTCCTTTTAGGCTACTAGCAACAAGATGTCATACTTTAGTTTAGTCTATTAAACATTTTCCGTTTTGTAGTCCTGTTACTTAACATGTGATTTTGGTCACTATTTACATAGTTTAATATGTTTTGCAAATTTTCTTGATAAGTTTGAAATCCATATTAATAACTACTATAATTTGATCTTGACAGCTGTCTCTTTTAGGAAATTGGAAAGGAACTACCAAAAATTCCATATGCCATAGGATAACATAGAATAAAGGGTTAATAGGATAACATAGAATACAACCAGACTTGACCTGTTTCAATATAAATAGGTTAAAATTCTTGCCTCTAATAAGAGCATCTAACAACACAAACCTGACAATTTACAAAATCGAAGAGTGTATGGCATCGTATAATTAACATTTCATCATGTCTTGTTTCATCCAGCAGAGTTTGCATGATGCTTAGCAAACTATTTGCAAACAACGGCCTGCCAAAGAGACATATATTATTATGATGTTCAGACATGAAAAAAACATGTTGCCATTAATGTGTATTCATAATGCTAAATGCCAAGATTATACATATTGTTGAAGTACGAATGAGCTCACATTTGATCTTTGCATGAAATCAACAACTTTCTGTAAATTAACATAACAATTTTTGCAGCCTGAAAATTCTCACTTCTTAATTCCTTATAATCACGATGCTCAAGAGTACTTGTGATCTGGAGGTAAGATTAAGAAAAACTAATTAACAATATGATAATGACTCACAAGTTAATTAAAATCATAGCACAAAAGATACCTTTGGAACTCGTAAAGGATTTCTCCCAGCATATTCGCAAAGCTTCCCAATCTTCCTATCATTTGGTTCTTCACCCTTTTTAAGATCAGGAATAAATATTAAAAACCATCTAGTCAGGTGCCTAATTGTTCACAATTTCTAACATAAGTGGCAACGTGGCATTGCTATGATCATAAAACTGCAAACTCCAATACTTTCTTAACAAACAATTATTATAATGTCTATTAATATAGATTAAGAAGGAAACGAGCGAAATTACCTTAATATAGATTAAGAAGGAAACGAGCGAAATTACCTTAAGCCAAAAACAAACGAAGAACTACCAAGAACAATCATAAATTCATACGATCTCGGAACTCTAGGATTGACATAAATCAGTTTTATTCATACGATCTACCAAGAACAATCATAAATCCATACCTTGTCTTGATGACTGACCCATTACACATTTAAAGTTAACAATTCTAGTACAAAAAGTAATAATAATAAGTATGCTATCTAAGCAAACACAAGACCAAACCAATACCTTGTTGCGATCAAGAGCTCTCAATTGCTTTTTTTTCACGCTAAAAACCCCTAATTGGATACGTGTTGTTACTCTTGGTTGTCGGACCTGATTTCCTCTTCAAAACCGATTATTAATCACCAATAAAACTATGAAAACAACACATTAACACTATATAATCTAACACAAACGTGAAATTTAATTAAAATAGGAGCAGAGCTTAAGATTTATGATTACCTGTGATGGTGGGTTGAGGTTAGGGTTACATAGAGAGATGGGGTAGAGAGAGCGCCATGGGGAGATGTAGAATAATGAAACAATGAAATAGGTTATGAATGAGGAAGAGTCAGTTCACATTCTATCATCATTAAAGGAATTGATTACCGTAGGTTTTTAGTTTTTAGTCGATCAATGTAGGAGTTACTATGCGGGAGTTAATGCTGAATGGTGTATCACTGACTTGTAAAGCTCCCATCAAAAGTTGTACAAAAGGGTATGAAGGGAAGAAAGGGTGTAAAAATTTGGTGATTACACATGAGACTTTTGAGATGCCATCTTAACTTTGTCAAGTTGGACATCTTTGCCCATTGCTCACTCTTTATAATGTACTAGTAGGAATACCCGCGCGTTGCAGCGTGTGCGTCTGTTTTGTCGCCTAGCAGCTGTTGTCAAGCAAGATTAAGGTAAGCGCTTAGTAATGATCTACTCCAGAATATATCCGTGTGATGCAGCGGGGAATACAAACACCCAAACATCACCAACATCGAAAGGTTTAAGATAATTTGCCCTATCGAATAGCTAAATATATAGATAAGCGATTGCAGTAATTATTAATTATATCACCCTTACTCGTATTACATATCTCTTCATATTGTTAAATTATGAACATTTGAACAACCACCATCATGGATTAAGATATGATGTTATGATCTTTTTATCTAGAAAAACAGATGAATATGAAATCATAAATCCGTCTTTCAACATCACGCACCAATTTCTCTTGCATTACTGTGATTTCAAATCCAACATCAGATACTCTCTGGGTATATAAACATGAAGAAAATGAAATAAAAAAACATGCAACCAAATGAAAAAAAACACAACCACATACTTACATTTTCACATAACTGAAAAATGAATTCCATGCGTACTAAGAGCTAGCATAATAAATTCTGAATCCTGCAATAGACAGTATATAATATAAGTTTAGAACACATTCTAATGTGAGTTTGGTTGGTTCAATCCTAATTAAACATTATGGTTTTTAATCAATCTAGGATCATTTAAATAATGGAGAAATGATGGATAGAATTAATTAACCATACTTATCTTACATTTTGTAAAGAATAATGTACTAATGTAACTCAAGTAAATATACATAATGAAAGTGTGTTTTAATGAAATTGATGTTGTGAATTTAAGGAGGGGGTTACATATAGAGAGGAATAAAGATGTGTATTACTTATATATACAATAGGCTTTACATGTTGTACATAAGGGGTATAAATGGAAGAAAATGGCCAAATGTTACTCGTTTGTGAAGAGCCTTTCTAACTCCCATCTTAAAATTAGTGCAAAATTACCTTTGTAGCCATCTCTCCTCCTTAATAAGGTAGTATAGATTAGAGATTAGAGATTAGAGATCAGAGATTACTGTTGTTCAAAAGTTCAAATGTAACAAAACATATACCATTAATGTAGTTTCACTATCATTACTGTTGTTCGGCCTTTGGGCCCAAGATTAAGCCCTGCCACTAGAGATTTTGATACCGATCAAATGTTAAAGTCTCGGTAATCGATAGAGGTGTAAAAGAAAAAAAAACTGTTTGGGCCCAATAAATTGGCTCAAAGCCCAATTTGTAGTACAAAATAACCATTTTGGGCCCGGCCCTGATTCTGCAGTTACAGATTTGTGATTTTTTATATACAGGCCCCCCAGTGGGTTAGTCACTAAATCCGCCATAGATATGCGAAACACACTAATAACACTATATCGTTTTTTCTTTGAGTGAAAACTAAACTTTGGGTTATAGTTATGTATAAATACTAACACAAACAAAAAGACACGTAAAATACGCACATATAGCAATTATTTTCCTACTTACAATAAATGATTCTAGTTAAGGTTGTAAATTAACATGTAATAATTTTGACTCTATACAATGTCGTTTTGTAATTAGATCAATACTTTTGAATCTACCATTTATTAGTTTAGCAATAAGTATTTAGCATTGCATTCATATATTGGTTATCATGATGAAACTCAAAATATATAAACATTTAACGGTTTTGCACATATGTTGGTTACGGACTTACAATAACCTGTTTTGACTCGTACCCTTTTTGACCGGTTATCTAACTGGCCAGTTACTCCTCTACGCACAGTGGTGTATTAGTCTGATAGTTATGGTGTGCGGGTATGAGGCACTTCGAAGGGGAAGAGATCGATGAAGGTTTATTGAAACTTTTGATCTTGATGTCAAAAACTTAATCAGTAAGAGTTGCTTTTTAACTATGAAAGTCAAATATGTTGTTATTTACTAGCATTATATTTCTTGATGTGTATATATGGATGAAACTTATTTGAATCACTTTAAAGGAACCAACGGGTGCTAACAAGTTTAAAAATTTTCTACCAGAATTCAGTCTTTAAGCCACTAACTTTGACTTTTAATTATATAGGTATAGATCATGCTTGTGGATCAATGGATGTTTAAGTAGAAACAAACAGGTTAATTTAAACATTTCTTTTGACCCATTTATAGTTATCATTGGTAAATATTATTCAACTTTATGCATTTTGATGATGATATGGTAAGTTTACCTATACTTCATTGTGTACTTTAAAGATGTATTGATTCGTGAATTATAAGTTGTATATAATGTTCAAGAATGAAGCGGAGTGCAAATCAAGTGTAGGGGCTACATGCCCATGTACATCTACAATAAGCAAGTAGCTACGTGGCTATGTACAACTAGATCACCATCACGAGAAGGTTAGAATTTAGATATGGGACAAACCTCGGTATGTTAATATATGTACGGGTCAAATAATACTTGTGTGCAGTAAACCCACTTTTGGTGTAGTTAGATTCACATTTTGTACATTGCATACATGTTATTTTAATTTGTATCGCACCAACGCGCGGGGTAAAACTTCTGAAGATATATTATTTTAAACTTGTTGTTTTTTAGAACATGGATAGTGCCAACACCCCTCGTTTTTACCAAATTTCAATAAACATCTTTTGCTTATGGCGGATATGAAATTGTTGCCAATTATTGGTGAATTAGGGGTGTGTTTCTTTCGATTCCTTCTCTCAATCAGGTTGATAATAATAAAAAGATATCTAGAAAGGATAACGGGTCTATTTGGTCACGACGGGTTAAAAGTCAACTTATATTAAAGTTTAGTGCTTTAACCCTAAATAAATGTTTGTAGGTCAACCAAACCATCTCTTATATTATTGTTGTTTATGTTAATTCTTTGGTTTATACTCATTTGTTCTTTCTGATCGAATTGGTATAATAGTTGTCTTAGTAACAAGTAACCCCCCCCCCCCCCGGTGCGCCTGGAAAATATTACCACCCGCAGCAACGTACGGGCATTCCTACTAGTACTAACACAAACAAAAAGACACGTAAAATACGCACATATAGCAATTATTTTCCTACTTACAATAAATGATTCTAGTTACGAACATGTGACATACCCTTCTTTTAGTTTATTAATAATATTATCAAGAGATGGTTTATTAATAATACTAGCCGATCACCCCGGGAAGGTCCCGGGGTTGAAAAATTTAATATGAATTAATAATACGGATCAATAATTCTCATTTGCGTTCACTGACCTGAACCATGAAGCAAATGTGGCGCAAGTTACAATTCCTCAGCACCACCAACCATCGGTCACCAAAGCCTACATCAATAACAATGGCATACCTACAATAACAATCATCAAGTAACTATTCGACAGTCAACCATCACCATTACAGTATCACATCCATTAAGTATTTTAGCAATTACTTAAGCTAATACGGTACCATTAAATCCCATTACCATCTATACCTGTAATGCGAATACCAACCTAAAATAATGTATAACTCTTACACCTATCATAAAGTGTAAATAAATGCATAACTCTAATATCAATATTCAATACCTAACCTAAAACAATGTATAACTCTAGCATTAGCACCTATCATAAAAGGCTAAAGAAATGCATAACTCTAATGTCAATATTCAAGCTCTTTTAGAGTGGGTCACATGTTGAATCGGTACACCTAATAGCTCCATAAAGTATTTATACCTATTACCTATCATCTAACAATAAATAAAAAATAATAATAAAAACTCAGCCACTAATTCCTATATTGTACCGTACAACTCAATAATGCATCAAAAAAATCTCCAAAGATTATCTTGTTTTTTTTGGGTTTGACTTTCGTGCTACTACTCTTGCTTCCCTGTCACTAAACACAGGAATTATAGCAAACAAAAAAGGGCAGACGCTATTGGTATTGGATGCAATTCATAAGGCACAGCTAGAACTTCAAAAACCACTACCATCTCAATAACCATAATCAATCCTTGCCATCATATCTAGAAAGGAGGGATTTTACCTTTGAGACCAGATCTGTCCCGAGCAACCACCGTCACCACCGTGAATCGTCGTCGCAGTCACTGCTTCTTCTCCCCTTTTCTGTCCTCGCCGCCTCTCTCTCTCTCTCTCTCTCTCTCTCTCTCTCTCTCAACGAAAATATAAAAAGATAACATTCCCAGTTCTCAATATTCCAATAACAAACAGAATCAGAATAATCGAATAAAACAACTATAACAGAATATACCTTGCCGTCATTGCAAACAGCGAGGGAGTTACGGCTACCGGCGACGACGGAGCGAACGGAGACGGAAGAAAGAGAAGTGATGGGGGAAACCCATTCTTTTTCTTCGGTGTCTCCTAGTCCTAGCTGTCCGTCTTCTCCTGAACCCTTGGAAGAGATAAAAGATGAGGAATAAGTTAGATTAATGGTGGTGTGTGATGGTTGTTGGTGGTTGATGGACGTACCAGGTGATGAAGACTGAACCGTGCGTTAGATAGAGAGAGAGAGGCGAGAATAATAAGAATGAGGAGATGGGGCTAGGGTTTTGAGGAAGAATTAGGGATATTAGGGTTTGAGGGGAGATGAGATAATATTATAAAAACGAAAAAATTAAAAAAACTTAAAATTTTCACCTCATTATGCCACGTGGCATATTCAAGGTGGGGTTGAGGCCACCATTGAACGCCACGTCAGCAAAAGGGCTTTGTTTTATATATATATATATAGATTATCAAGAGATGGATGCGAGAGCCAATAAACAGTGCAGATCGTTTTGCTTTCAAATGGAGTAAATGGGTTCCGAACAAGTGTAATATCTTCATGTGGCGGGCGTTTCTTGATCGTCTCCCCACTAAGACGGCTTTGATGAGAAGAAACATTCCTATCGACAATCATTTTTGTGTTTGGTGCGAGAGCAATGAAGAAACAATCGAGCATATCCTTACAGGTTGCATCATTTTGGCGGGAGTATGGAATGGAATCACTACATGGTGCAGGATTTCAAAAAGGTTCATCTTTAATGTTAATGATTTGGCGGCAATGCATGAACAGTGTGGTGTGTCGGGGAACAAGAAGTTGGTTTTGCATGGAATTTTTATAATTGCGTATTGGAGGTTATGGAGAGCTAGGAACGACAATGTGTGTTTTATCTAAGTAAGGACCCCAATGTGGTGGAGATGGTTGCAGATATCAACACTTTGAGTTTCTTATGGTATAAACATAGATTCAAATAAGGGGTAGTGGATTGGGATATGTGATATATGTTTGAATTGATGTAATATTGATTATTTTTGTGGTTTTCGGCTTTCTATCCCCGTCTTGATGATAGTTGGTCGTGCTTGGTTGGTTAATGAAAGTCATTTTTCCAAAAAAAAAAAAAAAATCAAACAGTCAAACACCATCCATGTGATCGTAATACGATATTTATTTACACGGGTTCTAACCTATTACTTATATACAAAATTAAGTTTAAAGTGAGCTCAAGTTATGTAAGTAATTTGTTATTACAAGTAAATAATCTTAATTTATAATTGAAATCTTTAAAAACCATGTTAAATATGTTTTATAGTTCGGAAATCCAAAATTTAAGTTTAGAGTGAGCTCACTTATAGAAAAAATTAAGTTCAGAGTGAGTTAAGTTATGGAAGTAATTTGTTATTATAATTAAACAATCTTTAGGAATAATTACACAATTCGTCCTTTAAGTTTGCATCGTTTTTCAGTAGGTACCTTTAGTTTTAAATTTGATGGAAATCATCCTTAACGAATTAAAGTCTTGCACCCACTGTCCTTTACAACTAACTTTGTTAATTTTTAACGCTAAAAGGGTCGCGTGGACCACACGTGTGGGCAAAACTGTCATTTACTCATTTATATAAAATACATTTAATAAATAAAACAAAAAAAGGTCTAAAATAAAAAATTATAGATATTATAAACGTTTTTTCTCTCTCGAATCGGTTCCTAGTGTCAGTCAATCAAGATTCGCCATCAAGGGGGGAGGACCCACTTTTCTCTCAACTCCCTTCTTCTTTCTCTCTCTCTCTTTTTGATCATCAAACTATTTCTTCATTCAATCACCCAAATATAGTTACAGACTTAGAGTACATTACCAAATCACTTTGATTCTTCGATCAATCCAGCACCACAATTTATGGAACGACAATACAACAATGGCATCACCTCTCTCCTGAAACTCTCTTTCGGCTCTCCAATTCTCTTTCTATACATACACTCCATTACCGTTTCTCCATAGATCTAGGGTTTTTATTTAAAAGCACAGCTGCCACGTACTAAAATTTATGGTTTCCATTTAAGAATACGAAAGCATCGATGGAGAAGGAACATAGAAGGAGAATGGTTTTTAGGGGAAACCACCACCGTCGCTTAAAAAGTTTATGGTGATTGGTGGATACCGGATCTTGGTGATGTTGAGGATAGGGTGAAAATGAGACATGGAGATAGAGAGATAGAGATAGAGAGCGCAACGAGTTAGTGGTGGTCGGCTATGGTGGTAGTAGATCCTGGTGGTGTGAAAGGGATTAATGTGATGGCGGCTTATGCCGATGGTGGGCACAGACCGAAGGTTAGAGGGAGGGAGAGGGAAATTGACTGATTGTGATTGTGAATTTTGCCTAATTTGGGTTTAATGAAGAACCTTAGATTCTGGGTGTGGATCAAAGGGTTTTAAAGAGGAAAGATGAAGAAGGAGAGAGAAATTGACTGATATACCCTCACATGTCCCATACGTGATCAAGTTAACGTTAAAATCGAATCTGGTTAGTGCTAAAGGATAGTTGGTGTAAGATTTTAAGTCGTTAAGGATCATTCTCATCATTTTACAAACTAAAGGGTATCCATTGAAAAACGACGTAAACATAAATGACGAATTTTGTAATTTTTCCTAATTTTTATAATTGAAATCTTTAAAAATACATTTTGAGAGAAAATCTTGAATTACTCTATTAGAGGATTTATACAAAAAGGCATGCTTGAAAAGAGGAATCTATAGAATAAAACTATGTTTTTTATCTCAAGAGCATGCTTGTAATAGATAGGAAAAAAAAAAAAAAAAACCTTTTACATCGTTTCTTATGGTTAATAGGTTAAGACCAACTGTATTTAATGTTTACCCAAAAGATTAAACAATATATTTATATTTTATTTTCAAATATAACTTGTTAAAAGAAAACATATAGTAATAGGTAGTTTGGGTGATGAAATGAAATTTGCCGTTCAAAAAAAATATAGTACTCCCTCCGTCCCACTTCAAATGTCCTCATTTCCTTTTTTGTTTGTCCCAAATTAAATGTCCCTTTCCAAAAATGGAAATGTAATTTCCAGTTTTGCCCATAAAAGACAAAACACAATCACCACTTTTGAGGATATTATTGTCATTTTACCACATACAAACAAAAAATTTCTTAAAATGTGTGTTTTTGAAAGTGGGACATTTAAAGTGGGACGGAGGGAGTAATAGGTAGTTACTTACTTTGAAATAATTAAATAGTATTAAATACTTAATAATCTATATATATAATAAAAGAAAGCCATTTTAATGACATGGCATTTAAGGAGGCATTCTTCTTTTTAAGTGTGCCATGTGTCAAATAAAAAAAAACAAATAATAATATAAAACCTAATCTACTAAAATTAAATTGAATTATTTTAGGAAAAAAGAATTTAAAAACAAATTTAAATTTTTCTCTCTTATGTTTCCTCCCATAATTTTTAAACGTTAATATCTTTTATATACGAGATTTTTTAAATAAAAAAATTATACCAAATTAACGAGCGTTTTATTATCTTTCCAACGAGTACCATAGTGCTATATAAAAAACGGGGAAAAAACGATTTTTTTTTGTGGGGTTTCGTTCATACAGGAAAAAAACACAAAGTGTTCGTGTTATTCATTAATCATGTTTTTTCTTTTAAACCAGGTTCTTATCTACGATGTTGAAATAATAAATCAAAGTCATTTTAATGACATGACACTCAAAGAGGCATTCTCCTCCTTGAGTGTGTCATGTGTGATATTTTAGGAAAAAAATAATTTAAAAATAAAATTGGATTTTTCTCTCTTATCTTTCCTCCCATAATATTTAAACGTTAATATCTTTTATATACGAGATTTTTTAAAGAAAAATATTACACCAAATTAACGAGCGTTTTATTATCTTTCCAACGAGTATCATAGTACTATATAAAAACGGAGAAAAAACGACTATTTTTTTTGTGTGGTTTCGTTCATACAGGAAAAAAAACACAAATTGTTCAGGTAAATCATTAATCATGTATAGGCAAGTCACTAATTATGTTCAAATCAATAAATATGAATTATATTTTCAACATGCGTTAGCATTGGAGTTATACATTGTTTTAAGTTAGATATTAATATTATAGTTATACATTGTTTAAGGTTAGACGTTAACATTGGAAATACATTTTTAATTGTTTTAGGTTAGGTGCTACCCGAAGCTTTCCTGCATGTAACTGTAAAGCGCATCATTTTATTTCATATGTCATATTAGATTTCTTAACCCCGGGACGTTCCCGGGGTATAATCTAGTATGTGATATACACTAAAATTAATTATAACCATGATTTTATCAATAAAAGATAAAATTCAATAAGGTCAATTCCACAATTCTAGCTTGGTGTAATCTTTGCATCGAAATCTAGTCTTGTTCTTTAAATTCGATAATAATCTTTCAAGCTCTATTTATAGTATATATGTTAGGGTTTTAGCTCCTCTCGTCCATAATATCCATACGTTTAAAGACGAATGGTTATGGCTTCATCTGCATCTACACACCAAATTATTCTTCCAAATTCCCGACAGATTGTCCTCGTGAACGCACGACCAGGTGAACGTGTGAATAGCCCTCTCGTTATCAACCCCTCTCGTACTGAACTAACAAAGATCCAATCATGTGATGACATCCTATCCGCGTTCGATGATGGTGGTCCAGCTTACACAACTATTTCGATGGAACTTAGTACCCATGGATCGGTACCCACTCTTGTACCCTTGGATGGATCACATGTGTTGGATCATGAAACGTGTGTAAAGCTTGCAAGTTACATAATACCGCCTGTTCGCGCTAATGGTTTCTCGGAGGCTAAGGTTGATGAACGTTCGGTTGAGATTGATGGGAACAATGTTGACAAGGCGGAAGAAGAGGAGGTTTGTGTGATTTGTTTGGATGAGCTTAAGAAGGCTGAGGTGGTGTGGGAACTGGAATGTAAACATAGGTATCATGAAGATTGCATTGATAATTGGTTGGAGTTGAAGAACGATTGTCCGATTTGTAGAGTTGAAGTATGATGTATTTTAAGGGTTGTTATTAGTTTCTTTTGGATTATGTTTGGTCATCAAAACCCCAAAAGTTGACTGTTATACGTGTTGATTTGCATGAACATATAGAAATATGTAGTTAAGCTAGGTAACGAAAAGAGCAAATACAATTAGTCATTATATGTGTTTATGGTGTAATTAAACTCTAAAATATATGTGTAACTGGGTTTTGATTGTATGACATACATTCGATCTGATCAAAACATTGATTTTTCTAACATGTTATAATCCCCCCGCTATTTTCCCGACGCTATTGATTCTCTGGCAGCCCAATAATGAAGTTCTACGGGAGAAATTGAATGGTGGTGATGGATATGATCGTTATATAATGGTCAGATAAAAAGCAAATATTTTTAAAAACTTACATAAACACAAGCATATTTCATTTAATCCATACAACATTCACTCTAAAATACCAAAATCTTAATCTGACTCGCCACAAGAATTTGGCACGCTATATGAGTTGCTCTTAATTCCAACATAGGAGGCGGTTCAACTTTTAAGAGACCAAGCTGAATCGTAAGCACATGTACAAGACAACCACCACTTAAACGTGATTGGGTAGGTTCTCATCAACGTTGGATGAATGACTATCTTTGTGAGAATCCGTGATGATTAGTAATTTTGTCGACGCTTTCGTATGAGCCGCCATCTTTTTTTTTTCGAACTAGTGGCAATCTAGAACGTAAGTATATATTTTCAAGTTAACGGCGAGCCTTTTACGGCCCTTAAAAGTCTAACCCAACACATCATTCCAACACAATACGAAGGTGAAAATATTGTTTGTGTCTATACGGCCCATATAGGCCTATACGACCCATATGTACCCAACCAATCATTGAGCAATCATTGCCAATGATTGGGAAACATATGTACAGCCCATATAGGCCTCTACGGCCCATATACACCCATCTTCGGGCCGTATAAGGTTGTACAGATAAAATAGAGGATTATTCAGGTTATTCTACACAGTGTAACAAAAATGAGAAAGGTGAGAAGGATACAAAAAATACAATAGATCATGAAATATGACACAATGAGTTGCAAAATATAACACAATGGCAAAAAGTAGACACAATCCTGAAAAAAAAAGACACAATGAATAGTAAAAATGACACAATGATGAAAATAAGAAAAAAGACACAATACTACATAAAAGACACAATGATATAACGTAAATTCTAAAAACTACAAACTAAAAATCCCAAAAAGCGAAAACCTAAAAACTAAGATCGTAGGATTCGATGAGATGGTTCAAGTGCCGCTTGAATGAGTTCAATCAGAGTTCGTTTAATATCCTTCCTACGACTTCGTATTTTACTTTCACTGTGTATTTGATCCTAACCCTATGTGAATAATTGGAGCCTTAAATTATTGAGGTTGCCACTTAATCACAACGTTAATTTTATTCACGATATCCATGAGGTTAATTTATGACTAAATTGCAAGCTGTTATTTTGAAATTATATTAGAAAAATCTAACCATTTAAACATGTAAAATTAAACAAAGTTGTATTTAATTTTATATAAGGGGCATGATAAAAATGGTAATGATTCGATTATCAAAATTCTTTAACTTTTTAAGTAGACCGTAGGTTGAATTTTAATGATATATTTTCCTATATTTTAACCAAGATATTAGCTATAATTAATATTTGGTGCTCAAATTCGTAGTTATCTGCTAAAATCTAGGAAAATCAGCCTTGTGCATACGAAAAAAATTGATCAAGTAATGAAAGCCAGTACTCTTCATTTAATTATCGTAAAGCTATAATTATCGTTTTAATTAGGACTCCATGGTATCCGCTAAAATCTAGGTTATAATGAAAACCGGTACTCTTCATTTAATTATAAATAGGTAGTTTATTAATTGCTTAACACCATCAAAAAAAATATTCACACAACTTCTGCATATCAAGATATCAACCTCGAGAGAAAGGGTGATGGCTAAAAGAATGTCTTCATACAAGATTATAATCCCAGGCTCTCGACAGATTTTCATCGTGAACGCGCAACCAGGTGACCGTGTGGATAACCTAATGATTATCAATCCCTCTCCGACTCAAGAAGCAACGATTCACTGCTACGAAGATCTCCAATCAGTGTTGTTTGATGACGGTGGGCCTCCTTATACAACTCATTATTTGATGGAACTTCAAACGAATAACGGATTAGTATCTGGACTTATATCCTTGGACGGATCTCAAGTGGTGGATCATGAAATGTGTCTAATGATTACAAGTTATATAGTGAAGTATCATGAGTCTCTTCGTGTCGATGACTTGTTTGAGGAAACGATTGATGAGGAGGAGGAAGAAGAAGTGGACGTTTGTGCGATTTGTTTGCAAGAATTTGAGATGGGTGAGATGTGTGTGGTACTCGAATGCGAACATGGATATCATAAACGATGCCTTGAGCGATGGTTGCTGCGGAAGCATAATTGTCCGGTTTGTAGGGCTAATGTTTTTCCTTTTTTGAGTAAGTTTTGTTTGTTTAGGGTGGGTTCTTGATTCTAAAACTACAATATGGTACTTTTGTTACATGAATTTGTAGTGATATAGTTGTTCTTCTCTTTTTTGGTAAAAATTCATTGGTTAATGTTTATAAATTACATACAATCTGGTCTTATTTTATGTTGTTCTATTTGATTAGTCCAAGCTAAAACTGGATTATTATCGATAGGACATTGGTGATTTATTATAAATGTAATGAAAATTTTATGTTCATTGATAAGGTATATGTCATGAAGTTTAGGTCAAAGCATGTATAGTTTTGAATCAAAAGTAAGAAAACTGCCTAATCAAACATCATAGAAATCTTTTTCAACACATTTGGAAGCTTTTGAAAGTAGGATGTGAACTTCGACTAGAGTCTAGAGGGCCGTAAACCTTATTCTCAAGTTTTAGGTTTGTATAAATCTCTCGTTATTCTATCAAGATCACAGCGAAAACCTGTAACCATATATGGTTAGAGGTTAGAAATCGAAGATTTCAATCTAAGTCCATGTCGAACTATATAAACAAACCGAATCTACAACCATGTAAATGTTAATGCATGTTGATGTTCAAGTAATTTTGGGTCAAAGATTATGATTCTAAAATAACTTTGGAAACAAACGGTGCTAGAAACAAAGTTAAATGGTGAATTTAGGTGATATTAAGTTAACCCAAGTGCTTTAACTGAACAGCATGGTGAATGTCAAAACTATTTATTTTAATGGATTAATTGGTATCAATTGGGTTGGGTTGACTAAGCAAGTCAAACAAGACCAAGTTATGACACAAATATATATGCTAGGATGGTTAAAATATAGAACAAGTAAAGGTTAATTTGGTTAAATTTGGGGAGTATGGGTAATGGTTAGGTTCAATTGCGGACCCATGAAGTTTTTAACCTGGTTGTTACACCTGTCAAGAGAGTTCTCTTACTTGTTCGATCATTCGAAAAATATCTTATCAGACTAAGTCGGTTCACTAAATTATATTAGCACCTAATAATGACAACATCTGTATCAAATTGGTCTCCGCTCAACTTGAGCCTTTATGGTTTGTTAACATAGTTGAACTAAAATAAAATGATTGTTATGATATTTGAAGTAAACTAACATTAACTTGTAGTGACAAGTGAATATAGTAACACAATAAACTTTACTGAATTCGATACTTTCATTGATAAACTTCAAGGCATTATATAGCCATAAACTACAACGGTCACAAACAGAATACAACTAGAAAACAGGAAATGACTCAAAACAAGGAAGACTCAACAAACCTTAGACTTAGCCCACTACTAACCGTTAACAGCCTAAAGACTCGGCCTTTATTCAAACTACTTAACATAACAAGAAAATAAAACATTTATTTGATGACCATGCATGCTCATTCTCATTTTCCACGTAAGCCATGCATGGATATTTCCACGTAGATCCAATACATCCTCCCCTTAAACAAGACTTACTTCAAGTGTCTTGTTTAACCATCTGAACTCCCATAGCTTCTCTGATAGAATTGAATGTTACTTCCTTAAGTGCCTTTGTCATGCCATCAACTAACTGCTCCTTCGTGCCACAAAACTCCATTTCAACTACCCTCTTTTCAATCAATTCCCTCATGTAGTGATATCGAATATCTATGTGCTTTGTCCTTCTATGCATTACTGGATTCTTTGACAGCTTAATAGCAGAAGTATTATCACAGAAAATACTTATAGTTTCTGTATCCTCTCCCATATCCATCAGCAAACCTTTCATCCGAACACAATGACAAGCACATATGCCAGCAGCCACATACTCAGCTTCTGTTGAGGATAGAGTCACTATTTCTTGTTTCCTTGAACACCAACACACAACAGCTCCACTTAATAAGCACACATAACCTGAAGTACTCCTTCTATCTTCCAAGTCTCTTGCATAATTGCTGTCTGTGTACACCATTAAATCTTCCTTCTTTCTTTTGTTGTACTTCAGACCATAGCTTGTAGTACCTTTAAGATACCCCAGAACTCTTTTTGCAGCATTGTAATGATCTTCCCTGGGCTTAGCCATGTACCTGGAAATTAGACTAACTACATACATAATATCTGGCCTGGTGACAGTCAAATACATCAGACTACCAACCAGACTTTTGTACATAGATTCATCAACCTCCTCCCCTGATCCAACTTTGGTTAACACTGCTCCAGGTACCATAGGCACATGAACTGCATTAGCTTCCTCCATTCCAAACCTGTTTAGAACTTCACTAGCATACTTCTTCTGGCTTATCTCTATAGAATCTTCTGTCTGCTTGACTTCAACACCCAAGAAGTATCTCATTTGTCCCAAATCAGTCATACTAAACTCATTCTTCATAGATTGCTTGAATTCATCACAAATAGCCTTGTCACTTCCTGCATATATTAAATCATCTACATACAGGCTTACCATTAGAAACTTATCTTGTACCTCTTTTGTGAACAAGGTATGATCATGATTGCTCTTCTTGAACCCTTCCTTCTTAAAATAAGCTTCAATTCTATGATACCATGCTCTTGGGGCCAGCTTGAGGCCATAGAGCGCTTTCTTCAGCTTGTACACCATTCCTTCTTTTCCCTTCTTCACAAACCCCTCAGGTTGCTCAACATAAACTGTTTCAGTTAATTCACCATGCAGGAAGGCACTCTTTACATCCAGTTGGTACACTATCCAATTTCTCTTGGCTGCAATAGCCAAAAACAGTCGAATAGTGTCCCACCTGGCTACTGGGGCAAAGACTTCATTATAATCAACTCCATATCTTTGAGCATACCCCTTAACAACCAATCTAGCCTTGTATTTTTCAACTTCTCCCTTCTCATTGAATTTGGTCTTGTACAACCACTTTACTCCAATTGGCTTGACCCCTGGAACAGCACTTACTAATTCCCAAGTGTGATTACTCTCTATTGCTTCTAATTCAGCTTTCATGGCAGTCACCCATTTCTCTTCTTTCACAGCATCTTCATAACTGACTGGGTCATCAACTGCAGTAAACATAGCCATCATGTCTTCTGCAGCAAGATTGGTTTGATAGTCTTTCATCCACGTAGGCTGTTTCTTATTCCTGCTGGACCTTTGTCTTGTTGGAGTGGCAGCAGCAGCTTGTTCTTCTTCTTCTTCATGACTAGATCCTTCATTTTCTTGTGTGTCAACTTGCTCAATTGTTTCATTTTCAGGTAATACACTTGCCTGCCCCCTTTCAACTGGAACCTCTTCTTCAATTATTAATTCTTGATTCTTTCCCTTTAAATCATTCCAATCCCACTTGCCCTCTTCATCAAACATGACATCTCTACTTATCACAGTTTTCTTGGTAATAGGATCATAAAGCTTGTAGGCTTTAGATTCTGTACTAACTCCAAGAAATATGCATTTGTGACTCTTGTCATCCCGTTTGGTCCTTAGCTGTTTTGGTATATGTGCATAACCAATACAGCCAAAGACTCTAAAATGGTTTACACTAGGCTTCATCCCTGTCCACAATTCCTCAGGGACTTTCTTATCTAGACTTCTGCTCACTGTTCTATTCAAGACATGACAAGCCCATACAATAGCTTCTGCCCATAGCCACTTAGGCAAATCCTTTTCTTTTAAAAGACACCTCACCATGTTTATTAAAGTTCTATTTCTTCTTTCTGCCACCCCATTCTGCTGGGGAGTATAGGCAGTTGTTAACTGCCTTTTAATTCCCTCTTTATCACAGAAATCCTTAAATTCCTGTGAAGTAAACTCCCCACCCCTATCACTTCTCAGCATTTTAGATTGAGGCCACTTTCTTTCTCAACAACAGCCTTGAATTTCTTGAAACATTCAAATGCCTCACTCTTAAAAGCCAACAAATAAACCCAAGTCTTCCTAGTGTAATCATCAATAAATACTAGGACATACCTTTTTCCACCTTGGGACATAGGATTAATGGGTCCACAAATGTCTATGTGGACCAGCTGAAGCCTCTCAACAGCATGCCATTTGCTTCTTTTTGGGATCTCCACCCTATTCTGCTTTCCAAAAGCACATACTTCACATACCTGAGTCTTCTCAGCAACTTTTGGCAGCCCTTCTACCATACTGTTGAACTGCATTGTCCTGAGTGCCTTATGATTGGTGTGAGCAAATCTTCTGTGCCACAGCTCTTTTCCAGTAGTAACTGCATGCATCTATAAGGTTCCTCTTGATCAGCAAATATAGGAAACAACCGGTTCTTTGTCATCTTGGATGTCATCAGCAGCCCCTTCACAGGATGATACATCTTACCAATACCATCCTTGAAGATAAAAGTCACCCCTTTCTCTTGTAATTGCCCAACACTTATGAGGTTGGAAGTTAATTCAGGTGTGTAGTACACCTTTGTGATAGTCTGTGTTATCCCATCAACAATTAACTTCACATCACCAATTCCCTGGACCTCTAACTTCTTATCATTTCCCAACTTAACTGAATGAGTAAAACTCAGATCAAGTTTGGAGAAACAATTCTTGTTTCCTGTCATGTGATTAGAGCAAGCAGAATCAAAGAACCAGACATTCTTTTTACCTTCTCTTTGTGATTCAGTTGAAGCCAGAATAGCCTTTTCTTCTTACTCATATTTCTCCTCATCAATTGTTGCCATCAAGACCAGTTCTTCATTCTCATCATATTCTGCATAATTTGCTATTCTTTCTTCTGTGGGGCACTCATATTGAAAGTGCCCCAGTTTTCTGCACTTGTAGCACTCAATGGTGCTTTTATCAAATGATCCACGACCTCTTCCTCTGCCTCTTCCTCTACCATAACTTGATCTTCCTCTACCTCTTCCCCTACCATAGGAGTATTCTTGTTCCACCTTCAGGACCTGTTCCTCAGTCGATCCTTTTGACAGCTTTTGTTCATGAACCAGTAGTGAACTTTGCAGCTCATCTACTGTCATATCATCAATGTTCTTTGACTCTTCAATTGTACATACAACAAAATTGTAATTCTCAGTAAGAGTCCTCAGTACCTTCTCAACTATCTTCACATCAGTCATGTCGTCTCCACAGTTCCTCATATCATTGGCCACCACCATCACTCTTCCAAGATAATCAGTTACACCTTCTCCTGTCTTCATTTCAAGAGTCTCAAAGATCCTTCTTAATCTTTGCAATTGTGCTCGTTTGACTCTAGCAGTTCCTTGATACTTATTCTTCATGGCATCCCACACTTGCTTGGAAGTTTCCTTCTTGGTGATGGTCTTCAAAATGGACTTGTCTATTGACTGAAACAAGTAGTTCAGCACTTTTAGATCCTTCAATTTGTTTTCATCATAGTTCTTTCTCTGAGTTGCTGTAGCTTGCTCTCCTGGATGAATCTCTGGATACCCGGTCTCTACCACACTCCAACATTCCTTGGATTTGATAAGATTCTTCATGACCATACTCCAGTGGTCATAGTCACCATCAAACTTTGGTACATGGGTTGCCTGGAAATTGCTTGACTCCTCCGTCATCTTGAACAGCAGCTCTTCTTTCTCTCAAAACACTCTAACAGATCTCACTCAGCTCTCTAATGGACCTCACAATTGTGCTCTGATACCACTTGTAGTGACAAGTGAATATAGTAACACAATAAACTTTATTGAATTCGATACTTTCATTGATAAACTTCAAGGCATTATATAGCCATAAACTACAACGGTCACAAACAGAATACAACTAGAAAACAGGAAATGACTCAAAACAAGACTCAACAAACCTTAGACTTAGCCCACTACTAACCGTTAACAGCCTAAAGACTCGGCCTTTATTCAAACTACTTAACATAACAAGAAAATAAAACATTTATTTGATGACCATGCATGCTCATTCTCATTTTCCACGTAAGCCATGCATGGATATTTCCACGTAGATCCAATATAACTCGACTTGAGTATATTTGCTATGTTAAAAAATTTATCTCAAGATGAACATAAGACATAATTAGAAATCTATCGGTTTTAATTCTCATATGATTTGTACATGAATTAATTATTAAATCTTTGATTATTAGTATTGAACTTATGTGTGCCATGTGTTAGTGTTTGAATAGCGATTATTTTATAACATTGCATTTAGGAAAATGATGTTATGCAATTCAAGATGTGTTGTTAATATTCAATCATATGATGTTATGCAATTCAAGATTGTGTTGTTAAATAATAGACAACGTTCTAGCACGGGTCCTAATTTGATTTCGAATCGTTAAGTAACTTGATTGGATTCCCTTACATTGAAATTACCACTAACCTCATGAATATTGAACCAGCTACGTCTATGTAGTTTTCAATCATATAAGTAAATCAGTTATACATTGTACTACAAAACCTCAACATTGAACCAACTACGTCTATGTAGTTTTCCCCTTAAGAAAATTAAGCACAGCTTACACGGTGACGAAGCTTGAAAAGAAATTTCGTGGGTAACGAAAGTCACGTGACCCTTAAATCGGTGGGGGCTAGGCTCAATAGTACAAAATTTTCAGACAAAAACGTAAGAATTTACACTACGTGGCAAAAAAACGGTGGGGTTGGGGCGCCCCTGGCCCCCAACTATCCTTCATCCGTAGGCTTACATACTACAGTACTAAAACTATTATGTATGTATTATTTACCAACTTTTGTATTCATTAGTTGTTACAAACTGAGCTTTATTAATATTTTTCGATTAAAATTTCCAAATTGTCCATGAGGTTTGGTCAGATTTGTTTATTCCATATCTAAAAGAGTTTATTTAATTTTGTCTGTATTTATTTATTTATTTTTGCTACTAGACCCTAAAGGTTTAACATCTATTTCCAGTTTCATCCAATGCTCTAACTCTGTCTATTTTTCAGTTAAGTCACGGGTATTTTGGACTTTTTACCTATTTGTTTTTAGTTTTTTTATTTCTCTTTTTGACACATATAAGTAAATTATTAAACCCACCACACCCACCCAACTACCCTCACCCCTTCTCTCTAGTTTCTGGCCACCGCCACACACACCTCTGTCCCCCGACAACTAACCATATCATCTTCAACATGGATGATTTTACATGGTTTTTGCATAACAGTTGCCTTATACAGTGATGATAGAGGAGAAAGGTTTTCCAAACCAAATCCGCAACATAGAAGGGTGGTCGTGGTTGTACTAGGGGTTCCAGTAGCGGGTGGTTTGAGATCTGTAAGATCAGCGATGACCATGTGTACCATATTCCTGCAAAAAAAAAAAAAAGGCTATATTGACTTCGACAAAGGTAAGTTTCAGGCAAAAAGGGTAGATCAGCAATGAACTTCTAGTCACATGAGGATTTTCGTGAATGGGTGTCGTTGAGTTGGGAAGAGATTGTTGCACTTGGCGGTGTTGGGATGAAAACCGACCACTATAGGTTAACAAAATGGTTGATAATGGCAAGATTTGTAAAACCTCAAGTGTCCAGTTATAAAGAAGAAGAAAAAAAACATCTTGGATCAAACTGGCAAAACAGAAGAAACCCCAAGAATGATTTTAGCAGTTTACTCATTTTTCTGTAAAAAAAAAGACGTTTTGAATCAAAACAATTTTTCATTTTTAACCCCATCACTTTTAGTGGATTTTTGTACATGCAGAAAAAAAAAACACAATGTGTTTAGGTAATTCATTAAGAAACCGTTAACTACATATATATATTCACGGATGTAGTCAGGTTGGTAAAAATCTTTTTTTTTTTTTGTATTTTGATTAGTGTTGCTAGGAACATTGATTATAAAGGTTGCTAAACCGGTTAAATCTAGCCTATGATTCTTAGACACCAAGTAAATCTCTAGCTAATAAATAATAATTAATCACCCGACCATGCACGTCTCTTAAATCAATCATCGTCATGACATATCATTTGACACTAACTTGGTTGTTTTTTTTTTCCAGGTTCACATCACAGCTTTAAAATGTCTTGAGAAAATGACAAAGTTGTACATAGAAAATGACAAAGTTGTACATAGACTTCACTCGAGCAAGATGTGCACACGTACAATTAGAAGTATGTTTTATGAGATATCGAATGTTGATTCTTTAAAAAAAATCTGAAAAAATGACATATTACTTTTACGGTACATACATTTTGTCACTTCACATTAGATTTGTCCATCCCGAAAAGCACCCAGAGGATAATCTAGTAATAATATAAATAAAATGAGAGGCTTTAGGAAATTACTATGTACAACACGGTGGGATTATCCGTAATTCATGAAATATTGGTAAAGCTATAAAATCGGGTGTTCAAATAGGAATCCTTAATTAGGCCTTCAGTATTATCCGCTAAAATCTAGGTTAATCAATACGAAGATATTTGATCAACTACTGAAAGCAAATGTTATACAACTATAATTCTATAAATAAGTAACCTAATACCATCAAATTATTCACGCTAAGTTTAACAACCTCTTCTTAAAATATCAACCTAGAGAGCTATACGGAACAAAGGTGATGGCTAAATCAATGTCTTCATACGAGATTATAATCCCAGATTCCCGAAAGATTGTCATCGTGAATGCGCAACCAGGTGAACGTGTGGATAACCTATTGATTATCAATCCCTCTCCGACTCAAGCAGCGATGATTCAATGCTACGAAGACCTCCAATCCGTGTTATACGATGATGGTGGGCCTGCTTATACAACTCATTTGATGGAACTCGAGATGAATAATGGATTAGTTGCGGGTCTTAAATCCTTGGATGGATCTCAAGTGGTGGATCATGAAACGTGTGTATTGATAGCTAGTAATATAATGAAGTATCATGAGTCTCTTCGCGCCTGCAGTGACTTATCTGAAGAAAAGATTGACCAGGAACATTCGGTCAAGATTGGTGGAAGCAATGAAGAGGAAGAAGAAGTGGACATTTGTGCGATTTGTTTGCAAGAATTCGAGATGGGTGAGACTTGTGCAGCACTTGAATGCAAACACGGGTATCATCAAGAATGCATTGAGCAATGGTTGCTGCGGAAGAATGATTGTCCGGTTTGTAGGGCTAAAGTTTATCCTTTTGTGAGTAAAATTTGTTTGTTTAGGGTTGGTTCTTGATTCTAAAACTACATAATTAGTACTTTTTGTGCGAATTTGTAAGACTATAGTTTCTGATTAAAGATTTATTGGTTAATGTTTCATGTTTTTTAACTGCATAATATTCTATCAGTACTATTGTTTGTTGTATTATATTGGTTAATCTGAACTGAAACTTGATTATTATGGTATAAAGTTCACTGTTTATTGATATACTATTATGAAGGTTTGGGAAAACAAGTGTAGGTATAAACTAAAGGGAGCAAAACTGCCTAAAGCTTCTTGTAACTTGGAGTCAAAGAATTTAAGTAAATTAGGTCAATATGTGTGGTATCTTAGTTGTAATTAACTTATTGGTAAAACTGTGTAAACAAGAAGGATAGTTGAATCATTAGAGTTGATTTAATATAATGTGTTAATGATGTATGATAACATGGCTACCATAAGCTTACAGTAACCCTTCATATGCATATTTTATGTTAGACCAAAGGAGAAGTCAACATATATATACATGCCAATCAGTGGCGAAGCTTGACCCGTAGGTTCGGGGGGTCGGAAGTCACTAGTTTCGGGGGGTCGAAAACCAGTTTCGGGGGGTCGAAACCCTATATTTACAAAATTTTCTATACGAATACTATATAATCGGAACTTTTGCACAAAAATTCGGGGGGGTCGGCCGCCCCCTCCCGCCCCTACTAAGCCTCGCCACTGATGCCAATGATGTTGTAGCCCAGTGATTATAACGAAGGTGGAAAAGTTTTTCTTTATGGGGTTCCTGCCTGAAAAATACCCAGTTCGAGTCCCGTCGTTCATTGAAAAAAATATACCTAATAGTTTTGAAAGGGATCGGCGTGTGGGGAGGGATTCGAACTAGGGTAGAAATGAGTTTCAATTTAAAGGGTTTCCACTGATTTACACCTGACAAAAAAAACATATAGATACATGAGATCCCCTTACCTTAAGTTAGACATAATGTTGATTTAAAATGGTTTTTGGTAAAAGTTTTTTTGAGTATTCTTTTAAGAAGAGGGAATATATACTATATGAATTTATAAAATCGATCAAGTATATAATAAGTGTTATTAAACTTTTATGGTGTTAGATAGGTGGTGAAGATATTGTTTGATTTCCACTAGATTCTTAATGGTTTTTCACTTTATGTTGTATTTGTTGCTCTCTATAAGTCAAACGGTGGTTAGATGGTGATGAAACGACTATCAAACACTCAAGTGATGAGTGCTTTAAAGATAGGTGGCGAACAAGATGTCATGGAGTTATTGTCCATGACACTTATAGTAAACTGGTTAAGCGTGTACATAGTATAAAAAGACAAGATAAAAGCATCAAGAATAAATAAGGATTAACACGTTAAACTACATTTTATTGTTAAAACATTGTAAAGAAAATTTATCATATTTAGTGCAATGACGATACATTCATTTATAAAAGTCATGAGTTTGACTCTTTGGAGAGGCATGCCTTGTGGGGTTTTCCCAAGAAACTGGTGCAATAGGTGTTAAGTTAGGCGCCATGGGCTCGAGACGGGACGTGATATTAGTACCGTCTCACAGGCCATTGTTCTCAAATCCAAGGCTTAATGTCCTGGTGACGTTTCGAAAAAAAAGGTCCAACCATGCACGAGTTCCACTTAACCAACTAGTTCAACCAATACCGTATCTATTTATATTCATCAAACCGATTCATGTTTGGTTAAACCTATGGTTCGATTAAATCGATTCAACCAAACATTCCAATTTTCAAAAACATTAGTTTTAACAATTTAACATTCTTGCAATACTTTCAACTAAAACGTGGGCTAACGTAACATTTTCGGTTACGTACTCTCTTTTAGCCCCTCAGCTTTCTTCTTTTTAACTTTTGCATAACCTTTTCTTTAACAAATTTAAAGATTGAATAGTAAATCTATTTTATCGATTATAAATGTGAGAATAACTATAGTACTTTTCATTTTTCATTTGAATTTTTCATTTGAATTAGTGTAATTATATTTCTCTAATTATAGTGTATTAAATATTACTCTACTTTAAAAGACTACAACTTGAGTAATAAAGTATTCTAGTCCAAATGAGAATTAGGAGTTGTTTGACAACAGTATGTTGAACTATTAAGAAATTTTACAGATTAAGAGGTGTTCTATGAATCGGTCAACATGTTTTTAGAACTTACCTATTAAGAGACTTTATAAACCTTTAAGAGATGTCTTTTAAGTAACTAAACACACTCTACCTTTGAGCGATTCAGATGTATCATTAAAAGGTTACCAAAAAAACCATTACTCAAGTTATTTTCACATTTATTATGTTAAAACCTATTTGTATTTTATCCTAACACTTTAAATGTGAGTTTTCGTAAAAGGAGTTCCTATCAATTTTATTGTTTTACAATATATTATTAACCGGAATCTTTACATGGTGCCTCAACTAGGACATGGACGAAGCTTAATGAGGGCTGGGGGTGCCTTGGGCGCATCGATTTTTGACTCAGTAATTTCCTCAGTTTTATCCAATGTTTTTGTATATTTTTCTTCCACCGATTTGAAAAACAAAATTGGGTTTTGTGACTTTCATTTCCCACATCCCACCATCAAAAAGTTCAAGCTTCTCCGCTGAACTAGGAGATATTCACCTCAAATTTATATAACGCTAGTACATAAAATTCATTCATTTAAAACAAAATATTCGCGTTCCTTCAATTATATAATAATACTCCTCTCGAGTATAACATTTAAGAAAAAGACACAATACTACATAAAAGACACAATAATATAATGTAAATTCTAAAAACTACAAGGTAAAAATAAAAAAAAAGCGAAAACCTTAAAACTAAGATCGTATGGTTCGATATATGAAACGGTTCCAATACCGCTTGAATGAGTTAAATCAGGGTCCGTTTGATACCCTTCCTACAACTTCCTATTTTTTATTCACTATAGTTTCTGATTAAAGATTTATTGGTTAATGTTTCATGTTTTTTAACTGCATAGTATTCGATCAGTACTATTTTTGGTTGTATTATTTTGGTTAATCTGAACTGAAACTTGATTATTATGATAGAAAGTTCACTGTTTATTGATATACTACTATGAAGGTTTGGGAAAACAAGTGTAGGTATAAACTAAAGGGAGCAAAACTGCCTAAAGCTTCTTGTAACTTGGGGTCAAAAGAATTTAAGTAAATTTAGTCAATATGTGTGGAATCTAAATTGTAACTTATTGGTAAAACTGTGTAAAACAAGAAAGACAATGAAATCATTAGAGTTGATTTTAAATGTAACGTGTTAACGATGTATGAAAACATGGCTACCATATAATAAGATTACAATAATCTTCATATGCATATTTTATGTACCATAGGAAAAATCAACATACAGATACATGCATCCCCTAACCTTAAGTTAGAAATGTTGATTTAAAATGGTTTTTGGTAATAGTTTTTTTGAGCATTCTTTCAAGGATGGGGAATATCTACTATTTGGATTTATAAAATCGATCAACTATATAAAAATACTTATAATTTTTATGGTGATTTCCACTAGATTCTTAATGGTTTTTCACTTTATGTTGAATTTGTTGCTCTCTATAAGTCAAACGGTGGTTAGATGGTGATGAAACGACTATCAAACGGTCAAGCGGTGAGTGCTCTAAAGATAGGTGGTGAACTTGATGTCATGGAGTTATTGTCCATGAAATGCTTGTACCATGTATCTTCTTAAATCTTGATGATACATAGGATTTAAACTACTACTAATAACAATAATAACAATTAATTGTCATCTCACTTAGGCTGAGAGGTGTGTTCACCGACCCCCTCAGCCACAACACCTCCAAACGGGGAAGAGAGAGAGAAAGGATGGAGGAAGAGGGGGAGATTTCCCAGTTTGCACCAAAAAGAGGACGTGGGCGGTGTTCCACGTCGGAGGTAGGTCTCCACCTCATCTCCCCGTCTTCTTCCCCGAGACCACACCCCACCGTGTTATAGTAAACCGGTTAAGCGCGTAGACAGTAAAGAGACAAGATAAAAGCATCCGGAAAAATATGGATTAACACATTAAACTACATTTTATTGTAAAAACATTGATAAAGAAAATGATATCATATTTAGTGCAATGACGATACATTCATTTATGACAACTTATGATTGCGATTTTTATTTCTTTAATTTACAACTCGCAAGTTCAACCATGCACGAGTTTCACTTAATTAACGAACTAGTCTAACCAATACCGTATCTATTATATTCATCATACCGATGCTTGTTCGGTTAAACCTATGATTCGATTAAATCGATTAAACCAAACATTCCAATTTTCAAAAACATTAGTTTTAACACTTTAACATTCTTGCAATAGTTTCCACTAAAACGTGGGCTAACTTAATGTTTTTGGTTACTCTCTTTTAGCCCCTCGGCTTTATTTTTTTAACGTTTGCATAACCTTTTCTTTTAACAAATTTAAAGATTGAATATTCTTCTATTTACCAATTGTAAACGTGGGGCGGAATCCGATATAAATAGAATTTACCTACTAAACGCGAGAATTATAAAGTTATTCTAGACCAAATGAGAATTAGGAGTTGTTTGGCCGAGATCTCACCAATTAAGAGCTATTCTAATCAGCATGTTTCTATAACTTACCCATTAAAAGACTAAATAAACCATTAAGAGATGTTTTTAAGTGATCTATATACACTCTACCTTTGAGCGATTCAAATGTGTCATTAAGAGGTTACTAAACAACCCTTTACTATAGTTATTTTAGGGTGTATTACGTTAAAACATATTTGTATTTTATCCTAACATTGTAAACGTGAGTGTTCCAAGTAGTTCATATCAATTTTATTGTTTCACAATATATTATTCACCGCAATTTTTAATGATGCCTTGACTAGGACATGGGCGAAGCTTGATAACGGCGGGGTGCCCTGGGCCCATTGATATTTGACTCAAAATATTCATGTTTCTTCAATTATATAATAACTAGATTATACCCCGGGAACGTCCCGGGGTTGAGAAATCTAATATGACATATTAATTTTACATATGAAATAAAATGATTCGCTTTACAGTTATATGCAATAAAGCTTCGGGTAGCACCTAACCTAAAACAATTAAAAATGTATCTCCAATGTTATCGTCTAACCTTAAACAATGTATAGCTCTAATATTAATATCTAAACTTGTAACGCCCCAAAACCCGAACTTTAATTTAGTAGCATGTTTTAATGTGTTATGGCATGGGGTGAAATAACTAAGTACCTATCCTAGATAAATACACAAGTTATGTAGAAAATCAATAAAGATTGAGTCAATGTTGGAAGGGTATCAAACTAGAGGGACTAGATTTGGACATGGGGCAAACTAATGGGTTATAGATAGGGGAAAGTAGGATGTCAACATACACACTCTTGTGTATGTCGATCATCAAGAAAATCCAAGATCCAACCCTTGCTCCTTCATCTCTAGCTCCAAATCAAGAGCAAGTAGAAGCCAAGATGGTGCATGAAGTCAATTATGGGTCATCTAAGGTTTTATACACACCAAGGTACCTTTAATTTGGCTTATCATGAGGTTATGTTTGTTTTAGAATATGGTGAAAATCTAGAGTTTATGTGAAAACATGAATCAAGGATGGATGAAGGTGTCTAGAGGTTGATAGACACTAAAGGAGCCATGATTTGTGATACTACATAAAGCTATGCTTAATTTATGTGCTAATTAGGTTGTTTTACACCTATGTTGGAAGTGGGTATTGGTCTTGGGGTAATCCAAGACCATTCTTAGTTAATTATTGAATGCATTGAAAAGGAATGTGATGATTTGCTATGTTGATAACTATTGATATGAATGGTATGTAATGTAGGGAAGAAATATGATGAATTGTGTTATGAGCTATGGAAGTATGCATGAAATACTTGTACAATGTGTTTTAAATGTTGTATGCACACCATGTGTTTGATGAAATGCCTAAAAAGGTAAAATGTGTGAATTTGTATGCAAGACTCGACAAGTATGAAAGTAATGTGATATTTGGTGCAATTGATAGTAGGTTGACATGTGGATTTCGTCTTAGAGAGAAATCATGTGTGAACTAGTTGATTGTATGTTTTGGTAGGAAGTATGCATTAGTAGTATGTACACTCTAATGCTTAAATACTATGATTGGAATGATGAATAATCTTGCATGATAATGAGATATGAATGTGATGTTTATGGTGTGTTTTATGTGATCTAGTCATCAATGTGAACATGTGTTCTAAGTAGGAAGTTTGTATAGTTGGAAGTTGACTTTCTGAAAAGTCAACAATGGATGACTAACATGGTTATGTTTGCTAATATGATTGTGGGATTGAGGAAATCATGTGATATATGTTAGATTATCTAGGTGACATACTTGATGATATGTTGGATTGCTTGATTGATAAACAATGAGGTAGTTAATCATGTGATACGCATAATAGTAGTTGACCAATGAAAGTCATGGGAACAAGTAAGTGTAAGACGATTGATAGTATGCGTAGTTGTGTATACTAACGGAATGGTGGGAATGATAACATGAATGCGTAGGCAACATGAGCTCAAGCACAAGTGGCTAATGGGTCAAGTGGAGGCAAGTAGCAAGCATCAACTTGGAAGACATAAGGTAAGTGGTTCTTATTCCACTTAGGATGATGAATCTTAACATGTATATGTGTTTGTAAGTAGTATGAGGACCGTGAGATGATGGAACGTAAATAACGAGGTTAAGGCTTGAATTGGAGTTTATAATGGAATAAACGTGGCTTCGAATGGATCGGCGTGGACGGGTCTAGAAGGGGTGGAAAGGAGAAACAAAATGGGAATGTGCAGAGTCCACCGTAGGGCAGCCTCATACCACCGTAGGGGTTCTGAGGCCACCGTAAGGGTACGGTGGCCACCGTACCCTTACGGTGGCCCCTGGGAAGAAATGTTATTTTTTGTTATTTGTTGATGTTTTGCTTATGTGCGCGACCCGTAATTGCGTTTAACGCACCAATTAACATTGTTGGACCTTATGTAAGGCTATTTAAGGGTGTAGCATGTAATGGTAATGTCGGTTTTGCAACTAGGATCATAGTACGGAATGATACAAGTGTGTGTAGTTAATTGATGCATTATTCGACGGTATCAAATACGATAAGTAGATTACCATGATTATGTAGATTGAAGATGTGATGTACATGTGGGTTCTCATGCTCGGGTAAGAGGGAGAGAGTTGCTTGTATGTATGATGGTATTAAAGGTGGAAATTGTACGCTTGTATGTATTGTAGAATTATACGAAGGAATTGTATACTTGTATGTATGGTGGTATTATAGGCGGAAATTGTATGCTTGGTATGTATTGTAGAATTATACGAAGGAATTGTATACTTGTATGTATGGTGGTATTATAGGTGGATATTGTATGCTCGTATGTATTGTGAAATCTTACAAAGGAAGTGTATGCTTGTATGTACTGAGAGGGTATATGGAGGAAATTGTATGTTTGGACATATTGTGGGGTTATTAACCTTTGTTTGAGAATGATGAAAATGTAAGTATGTAGGTATGATTACAGGAGATGTGGAGGTTCGGATCGGGGTAACCCACCCGAACTTGAAAGAAGACTTCTAGACAGGATCACAGAGTATTGCGGGATGTTACGTCCATGTCGTGAGTGGAATAGATGAGGCCACCTATTGAACTAACGAATTGGTTACGTGGTGAATGCAGGTTGTCTGGTTTACCTAATGAAGCAAGAGAAGGATGGAGATCGAGCGAGGAGGCGGATTGTACGCGGTCACGGATACATAACCAATAGAGTTGAGTTACGTTGAATGTATTAAGAAATAATTTAAGATGTAACACCAAAATACTTAGTAGAACCGGTTTTTCTGAACACTCAAGGTTGTTTTAAGAAAAGAATCTTTAAGTTGGTATTTTTCCGCTGCGAGTTTTCTATAGATCAGAATTAGGGTGTTACAAAACTAAAACAATGTATAACTCCAATGTTAACACATGTTGAAAATAGAATTCATATTTACTAATTTAAACATAATTAGTGACTTGCCTATGTATGATTAATGATTTACCTTAACACTTTGTGTTTTTTTCCTGTATGAACAAAACCCCACAAAAAATAGTCGTTTTTTTTCCCGTTTTTTATATAGCACTTTGGTACTCGTTGGAAAGATAACAAAACGCTTGTTAATTTGGTGTAATTTTTTTTCTTTAAAAAATCTCGTATATAAAACATATTAATGTTTAAAAATTTATGGGAAGAAACATAAGAGAGAAAAATTCAATTTTATTTTTAAATTTTTTTTCCTAAAATATCTCAATGCCACATGGGATGACACATGACACATTCAAGGAGGAGAATGACTCTTTGAGTGTCATGTCATTAAAATGGCTTTGGTTGTATCTCTAATGTTAACGCATAACCTTAAACAATGTATAACTCTAATTAATATCTAAACTAAAACAATGTATAACTCCAATGTTAACACATGTTGAAAATAGAATTTATATTTACTAATTTGAACATAATTAGTGACTTGCCTATATATGATTAATGAATAACCTGAACACTTTGTGTTTTTTTTCCTATATGAACAAAACCCAACAAAAAATAGTCGTTTTTTTCTCCGTTTTTTATATAGCACTATGGTACTCGTTGGAAAGATAATAAAACGCTCGTTAATTTGGTGTAATTTTTTTCTTTAAAAAATCTCGTATATAAAAGATATTAATGTTTAAAAATTATGGTAGGAAACATAAGTGAGAAAAATCAAATTTGATTTTTAAAATATTTTTTCATAAAATATCTTAATGCCACATGGGATAACACATGACACACTAAAAAAGAAGAATGCCTCTTTGAGTGCCATGTCATTAAAATTGCTTTCTTTTATTATATACTAGATATTTGCCCGCGTGGACACGCGGTTCACCAACGTACGATTATTTGGAGTAGTATAACGTATAAGAAAAATAAAGTAGACAAATTTTATTAAAATTTAAAAAGCAACGAATACACAAATATTCAAATATCGCTGAAAATTTCCTTATAAACTACATTCTTTGTTTTGGTCATCACTTTCCCATCAGCATCAAGTATAAGTAACTTCACGCCTGCCCTGCTTTTAACTCTTGACAATGCGACATAAAGCTGGCCATGTGAGAATACAGGGTTTCTTAAATACAATACAACTTTCGATAAAGACTGTCCTTGGCTTTTATTGATGGTCATTGCAAAACACACGCTTATTGGGAATTGATGCCTTTGGAACTTTACTGGAATCTTGATATCAGACGGTATCAAATTTATTCTAGGAATAAAAGTTTTGGTACCAATGTTTCCCCCTGATATGATCTCGGCTTCAATAACACGCTTTGCAAGTCTGGTGATTCGTAATCTCGTTCCATTGCACAAACCATTTTGTTGATCTATATTTCTCAACAACATAACTGGTACACCGACTTTTAATGCTAAACAATGATTAGGTAAGTAAGAAATTTTTAAACCATTAAGGACATCAGGAGAGTATAAGTCTTCCTGTGAACGGTTATTACCATTCTCAATCTGACATATACTATCAGAGCTCAAATACTCGACTTCATCTCCAGGAAACAATGCAAGAAGCCTTTCATTTAAAATATCTCTTCTACTCCCATTTGGAACAACAGGAAGGATCTGTCTAAAATCACCACCCAAAACCATAACCTTACCACCAAAAGGCAACTCAGAATTACCTGAAGAATTTGACTGCAAAGACGTCTTTCATTGTACGATCAAGTGCCTCAAAAGCATGCTTGTGAATCATTGGAGCTTCATCCAAAATAATTAACTTACTTTGCTTCAATAAAGCAGCATCGTCACTATTCGGCTTTATACTGCATAATTAACTTATCTCCAACAGAATCCTACAATGTTAAAAGCCATGTCGAAATTGTTAGAATAAGGTACATTCAAATCTAATATTAAACATGATTGACCAAGTAAACTGTAGTTCATTCACAGGCACTGCATTCTGTGTTGAAGATTGACCTAGATCAGTATTTTGAAGCACAGGTTGATCGATCTAAAAAACAAAGGTTTAAACAATAAGTACATAACAACAATAATAACGATTCATAACAGTAATTATAACGAAATATTTAAATGATAATCATAACCTGAATGTCAAGGAACCGTTCTTCAAGAGAAGCTAAAATCTCCGAATCATTTGTAAGCTTACGTATACCATAACCATCAAGTTTCTCATCAATGTTGAATTGCCCTACTTTAATTTTCAAAGTAGGAAACCTAGATCATACAAATTTAATAATTATATTTAAGGTAAATTTTGGTATTAAAAATCTTATATATTACATCAAATCTCTTATAGTAATAAATATGGTAACAATAACCATTAACTTTTTTAGTTTATATTTAATTATTCGAATTATAATTTCTTAAAATAAGAACCGCCATTTTCGTATATAGGCTGCACCATTAGTCTTTTCAAAAGATCATCAATTAATAGGGTATCAAATATTAATTAGTATTAGATGTGAAAATTGAAGTTGTCACTTCGGTTCCCTTACACGCGTTTTAATGTTTCTATATAATGATAATCACTAAATCTAAATCACATATTTACTTTCTTCAAATTAAACACACACAAATCCAAGGAAAAAAAAATTTCAACAATGGAAAGGGTTGTCAGTTGGAGGTTCTGCAGCATAAAGCGTAGGTATTTTGTGAACATGAGTGACACTACGTTATTAGTTTTTGGTTCAAGAAACGCGATTATGCAAATGGATGAAGACTTTAAAAGACAAGTGTATGAGTTTGGAAGAACCATCAGGTTACCGAGCAATGAAGAGAGCAGATTGATTGCTAAGTTGGAAGAAATCTTTGAAGTGGAAGAGTTTGATGAACTTATGGAGGTATTTCATGTCCAAAGTTGGTTTTTTGCTGAAAATCTTAATGTTGCAAGTATTCTGTTTTCCGATGGTGAATATCGGTTGATGTCAAGGGATCAGATTGAGAACTGCAATGACTATGACTTGCTTGTGGAACTCGATAATGTACGCATGTCTAACAACCGTAGAACCACTGCAAGTTTGAACCTGGAACAAATGATTCGCCTAAGAATCATGAATCTGGAAGAGGAAGCGGCAATGGTGGAAGCAGAGGAGGAGTCCGATTCTGAAAGGGATGATGATGATGACGATGAGGAAGGTGATGAAGTTTAGTATGTTTTATATGAACTTTTAATAGTTTTTCTTAGTATGTATTTGGTACTTTATGATGCAGGTTATTAACAACTTTTAATATAAGTTGTAATTTTGGTTTATATTATCTATAAAAAGTTAATCAGTTATGCTTTTTTATATATTGGTTTTGTTATTAGATTAATTTTTTTCATTAGTTAGCTTTTAACTTGGCTTTTAGGTTGAAAAAAGAGTGTTCCAATAATTGCTTATTATGCTCTTAAGATCCGTTGATTAAAGTGTTAAGAATAGAAGCACGTTGGTCAACTGCGTGTAGACGCGGGCATTAATCTAGTAAGTAATACAAATTAACATCGCTTATATTGTTAAAGACTGATAAAAATAAGTTACCTGTTTGGTTTTCTCAAGAAGCTGCATCGCTGACATGCGGAACATTTTTTTGGCTTCTCGATCAAACAGTGTAAGCGATGTTATTCCAGTACAATCCTGCACCCTTATTGGAATCCTATACCTAAAACACGAAAACTAATAAATAAACCCTATATCTAAAAAAATTAATAACGTAAACATGAATACTAAAACGTAAAAAATAAATAAATAATATCATACAATTATAAGTTATGTATATCAAATAGAAGTCTTACACTGGATCAGCAGAGACAATCTGTTTGGGACAACCTTTATTCGTGCAAACCAAAACTTGTTTAAATGAAGTTACGTCCTTCACCTCTTCATCATCAGGTAAACTTAAAGTTGGCTCAACCTTAAAAATGTAAAGTTGTTTCCATTATTAACTTAAAAAATGTAAAGTTTAAATTATGACAAACATAATATAAAAATTGAACACTAACGAAATTTACATTTAAGTGTTTCCATTATTAAGTTAAATTTCGGTTAAAGTTATGAAAATATAATTAGCATTTTTATATGTTTCCTGTATTAAGTTAAAAGTTTAAATTGTTGAGTTTTGTTTACATACCTACGATTTTTGGTATGGTAATATTTTCAACTTTGTATAATTGAAATTATAGTTTTAAAAAAATTGTTTATTTAAAAGTTTACGTTGTTGAGTTTTATTTAAATAGGTAGGATTTTGCGTTTGTTCATACATTTTGAACTTTGTGTAATTGTATTTAATTTTTGAATAAAATTGTTTATTATTAATTTTTTAAAATAACCGATTTAAAATAATTGTAAAAGTGTAATACAATTTAATTAACATAGTCAAACATTGATTTTAAATGGTTGAAAGGGTTGGTTTTAAATAATTCAAATGTACTATAAATATTTTGATGATATTATTAATTGTAATAATCTTAATTTGATTTTGTTAACAATGATATGTAAAAGTTAAACTTCGTAATATAAAAGGAATTTATATTTATTAAAACATCATATGCACAATCATACATGACTACTAAACCTACCAAAAGATTACAACATTAATGTTAAGAAAACCTTTTTCTTAAAAACATATTGATATGTAATGTTAGAAAATATAGTTTTTTCTTAAAACATATAGTTTTTTCTTAAAATATGTTACAAAATATAGTTTTTTCTTAAAACATATGGATATGTAATTACTAACTTACTCAAACATTGCTAACTTACTTGCTAAACAACCTGGAACATTACAATATACGACTACTAAACATAGATCATAAGCACAATCATATGTATATTAAACATAACCCAAAAAATTACTGTTTATCAACATATATAAACCCAAAAACCACGACTTACCACATGAGCAGTAAACGTGGAAATGTTTGTGACTACCAACCATAGATCATGTTCTAACTTAAAAAAGTTACCCACCAAAAACTATTGTCTACAAACCACATAACAACCACCACTGTTTTAACTAACTACCACTACCCCTAACAACATTAGAGAACTTGAACACACCTTGCTTTTGGAAAAACAGGAAATGCATTTGATCACCAAGCTGAAAGTTCTTATCAGCTACAAAAGCCGACATACCCTTGATGTACCAACGGTACTTTCCAGGTTCACCTTCCCTCCCAACAGACACTCCCCAACTTAAACCCTCACCATCAAGAATGCTCAAACCCCTCTTCCTGCACAACCTGTTTTCCCTTGCCCAAGGGGTCTTCATACGCTACGCAAATAACAACGAATACAAAGTTACTAAATAAAAATATATACATATAGCTGATCATCTCATTTGGATATCACATAAGTGGTGCATATGACAACTAAACACAACAGTGAGTGCAGTTTGACCTCATAAGGTCAACAATCTCAGCACTAAAAATCTATATTGATTATGTAACACTTAAAATGACCCATTTAGTGCAGTTGACTGATGACCACAGATGACCCATTTGAATCAGATATATATTTTTGACAAACTGGTCACCTAATGTTTTAGTGCTGAGATTCTGTATTAGATTTCAAATATGATGTGTACTTGAAAATTAAAGTGAATCTAAATAAGTGACATATAACAAATAAATTACTTGACATCAATTTGTTCAAAAACTCTGCTCAACTGCACAACCAGTTGCATGATTTGAGCAGATTGAGCCATTTGTGTAGCTGTAGGGTTAATGAATCTAAATAACCTGCTACCAAAGTAACATCTAACATTTACACCAGTTCACCCATATTTCACATCTAAATAAACAACAACAACTGACCACTATCAAATTACATCATTAGATTTTATTATATGGGTGAACTGGTGTAATTGTTGACCCACATTAGGAGGTGGTCAACTTATAAACCACTACTATGGCTGCACTAACATATAAAGACCCAAAGTTAAACCTGATGGACTAAAACGCATATAAGTTAAACCTAAAAGATAAATATTATATATGTATTTGGTGCAGTTGACTGATGACCACAGATGACCCATATGATGTGTACAGTTGAAAATTAAAGTGAATCTAAATAAGTGACATATAACAAATAAATTACTTGACATCGATTTGTTCAAAAACTCTGCTCAACTGCACCAACAGTTGCATGATTTGACCAGATTGACACATTTGTGTAGCTAAAGGGTTAATGAATCTAAATAACTTGACCCAAAGTAACATCTAACAATTACACCAGTTCACCCATATTTCACATCTTAATAAACAACAACAATTGACCCACATTTGACGAAATCCTAACATATAACATCTAAATAAGACTAAGTAACAAAATTTGACCAACATTAGGAGGTGGTCAACTTATAAACCACTACTATGGTTGCACTAACATATAAAGACCCAAAGTTAAACCTGATGGACTAAAATGCATATAAGTTAATACATTTAAAAAATAAATTATGGTACTTACATAGTGTTTGTCAACAACGAACACAACTGCCACACCAACATCCGCCTCTTCCTCAGAGTCATCATCCTCTTCCTCCATATCAGTGTCCTGTTCATCCTCCTCGCTTGAATCATCAGAAACGAAAACCTCATCACTATCATCAGTAGAAAGAACAATGATGTCTTCATCAAAGTAATCTTCATCATCATCCTCCTCCTTAACTTCAGCTTCCCATTTAAGTTCAGGAGGAAGAGTAAGCTTGTTTTGCTCAAAAACCGACATATTGTATGTGCTCTGTTAAAAAAAAGAAATATATTCATTTGATCAGGCTTATGACGTATCCAGCGAGAAAAAAACATATAGTAATAAAGATTTAGAATTTATATTTAGTAAAAACAGAGAAGACCTGCTCAATGATTTCGAAGACAATGAGATGATCAGGTGTGATTGAAAAACTTTCCTTAATGAAAGGCCATCCTTTAGTGACATAAAAGAAACCATCATCCACTGCTAGCTGGATCTGAAAGTTTTTTCGTGGAGCAGCTCTAACTGCAATTGGGTCCTTCGGGAGCAGATTGTTCATTAAACCATGAACAACGTAACAACTGAGATGCTGTAAAAAACATCAAAAAAGTTGATAGTTGTTAAAATAAGTTATTGTATGAAAATATTGTATAATAAAATCTAATGATGTAATTTGATTAAAAAAAAACATACCAATCGCTTCTCAGTGGTGTAAGGATCGGACAATCTGCAGTAAAAGAAGTTACCAGGTGCATACACTGCATCTTGATGGAAAGTAATCATCCTGAAAGAGCGAAGGTTGTCCTCATACTGAAATAGAAAGTTACAGCCAGATGGGTACCTCAACTCAGTAATCATTGTCCTCCAACCATTGTAGAAGAACCACTTGCCACCAATCTTCAACACTTTAATATCGAACACTTTTGAATCCAAGGTACGGATTTTGGTATTACCGCTTGGATAACCATAATCTTCGATCCACTTCTCATACAGTTTTGGTAACACCTGATTAGAATTACAAAGATTAAAATATTATTAGGAAAAGTATGAACATACTGTACTATATAAATTTTAGCAGGTCAATGATTATCTTACAATACACGCACGGTTGTTAGCCTCCGACTCACACCAAAATCCATACACCATTGTATAACTTTGGGGTGTATGCACCTGTAACAACCACCAAAATCCATATCAGCATAGTAATGTTAAGGTTTGAGTATAAGACCCCCTAAAATGATTCAAATCTTTGTATGACCGAATAAAAAATGTTTTTCAAAATTAATATCTAAATTAAAACAATGTATAACTCCAATGTTAACGTTGTTAAAACATCAATGTAAACCCTATAAACACCTAAAACAATACCTAAAACATAAACCACTAATCGAACCCTAAATCATAAGAAACCATTAAAATATTTCTTAAAACATCAATGTAAACCTAAACAGAAACACATAATCATTGTGAATAATAATAAACTTTTAGTAAAGAACAATGGGGGTTTAGCTTATAACATCAGTTGAAGCCTGAAACCTAATGAATGCATACCTAAAACAACCTGTTGCATCAATCAAACCTTATTGAATCATTGAAACCTATCGAACCCTAAATCATAAGAAACCATTAAAATATTTCTTAAAACATCAATGTAAACCTAAACAGAAACACATAATCATTGTGAATAATAATAAACTTTTAGTAAAGAACAATGATACAAAGCTTATAACATCAGTTGAAGCCTGAAACCTAATGAATGCATACCTAAAAGAACCTGTTGCATCAATCAAACCTTATTGAATCATTGAAACCTATCGAACCCTAAATCATAAGAAACCATTAAAATTTTTCTTAAAACATCAATGTAAACCTAAACAGAAACACATAATCATTGTGAATAATAATAAACTTTTAGTAAAGAACAATGATACAAAGCTTATAACATCAGTTGAAGCCTGAAACCTAATGAATGCATACCTAAAAGAACCTGTTGCATCAATCAAACCTTATTGAATCATTGAAACCTATAAACTGGTTGACAATACCTAAAACATAAACCACTAATCGAACGCGAAATCATAATAAACAATTATCCATTTTTCTTTTAACATCAATTAGTACCTAAACATCAACCCATGGTTAAAATTCTGAATAATAATAAACGAAAACTAAAGTACAATGATTCAAACCTTATTATAACATCAGTTGAAACCTGAAAGCTAATTTATCGATACCTAAAACATAAACCTCCAATAGAAACATAAATCAGTATTTGTAATCAGTAGCTTTACTAAAACATCAATGAAATCTTATAACATTATTTGAACCCTATAAACACCTATAACATTACTCGAAGATTGAAACCTAATAAATTGATACCTAAAAGATAAACATCAAATAGAAACCGATATCTACTGATGAGTAGATTTCTTAAAGAATCCTAAATCATAAAAAACAGGTTAATATTAGAATAAATCATGTCAGTAGACAAAAAACAAACATGAACCCTAAACCCCCAAATCTGAAGAATTATTTAAAACCAATCAACAATACAAAAAAAATAGGTTACCTTGAATGAGACACACGATGAAGACGAATGATCACCGATGGACGGTGTTGCAACAGCCGACGGAAACACAAAAAAAAACAGAGAAACATAAAAGAACCGATTAATTGTGAAATAATTAAAAGAAACAACAATATGTAACAGTCATCGTATGAAAAAGAAACAAACGATCGTTACCTTGAAGGAGATGGAAGGTGTGGTTTGATGAAGAAATCGCCGATCGCAAGCTTTGTGATGAGAGGAGAGAGAGCGGTGAAGAGGGATGAATGAAGGGAAGAAAGAGAAACGTGTGTTATTTTGATTAGGGTATTGATTTGGTAGGTTATTGATTTTAGGAAAGTATTAACTCATCAATTTTGACTATATTTATGTATTATTAGTCTAATTTTTATTTTTTTAAAAAGAAAAATTTTATAAATTACAAGAGAAGGACACGTGGCACAATGTAGGAAGAGAGAGAAACTGAGGTGAAATGAGGGAGTGCCAAGTGTCCTAATTGAGTTTGTTTTATTAAGAGTATAGATATAGATATTCCTCTCGTGTATAACATTTATGAAATAAAAAATGTTAAAAAAGACATAGAATTTAAAAGAAAAAAATGTATAAACTTGTACGCAAGCATGACTAACCTCATGTCAATACTCTTCTCAACTCAATTTCAACATTCTTTCTGTTAAATAAAAATGTGAAAAAATCATTTTCCAAGTGTGTTCAATTCATCTTTTCATTATTTCATATTCTTATACCAGTCCAACTTTTGTCAGGAGCTAAATTGTCTACCAACAGTAAACCTAAACCATATGAAACTCTATCATAAAATATCGTTACTATAGCTTATTTGGGTTCTATCGGGTTTGCAGTTTGAATTAGATTTAACGGTTTCAATATCAGCCATAGATACAATATTACCAAAATACAATGTTTCACATTTAAATTTCAAAAATCTTTTTAATTTTGCTTCAAACTTAAAACGACATCGTATCATGCAAATAAAATAATACTTCACAAGAATACAACTGTAAAAGTCTAATGTATGTATAGGAAATCAAACTACAGGGAGGCAAACGTAAGTTAAGCTTGTGGGACCCACACTAACACACGCACGTACTCTCTCCACCCTATCACAACAAAGTCCGTTCTCTTTATTACACACACATTCCCTCATTACTCAACATATCGTTAATAACATCACTAAATTACCTTTCTACCCCTTAAACCTCTCCCATATTCTCCCGCCCTTTATACCCTTCTTCGTCATTTTCACCAGTTAAACCCCCCACTCCACTCTCCTTCTCACCCCATTTTCGCTCCATCTCTCTCTCTCTCTACTTTCTCTCTCTAAACACTCTAATGGCAATGTTAGAACCTTGCACCAAAACCAACCCAAACAGAAAACGAAAACAACGAATATTCGAATTCAATAGTTTTTCCAAATCAATTTGTGACCTTTCAGGCCCATTCCGTGATAATATTCGATCATTTCTTAACGAATTCGGTGAACAAATTGACCCACAACAGAACATATGGTCTACTCTGCTCTTATGCGAATCAAACGGCGTCGTTTTCCCTCTTTACACTATTGAAGAACACGTCACTGATCACTCTCCTCACCCCTTCTGCTACCACTGCAAATTCGTCGGTAAGTTTTAAGTTTTAAATTAATCCCTACTTACTTTATTTCACTAACCAAAACGATGTCGTTCTATTATTAATAACTTATTATTATTAATGTTATTGTTGTTCTAACTTGATTGTGGTTTAATGTAGGATGGGGACATCATTTTGTGAGTAAACGAAGGTACCGGTTTATGATCCCATCGTACGGTGATAAACAGTCGATGAAAGATTATGATCGGATTAATAATAATTTGGTGTTTGATGATTCATATGTGTTACATGGATTGATTCATTGTAATGGTTTTGGTCATCTGATTTCTGTTAATAAGTTAGATTTGGGCTCTGCTAATTCTTTAACGGAAGCTGACGTCATGAATTTCTGGGATAGTATTTGCAGTTCACTTAAAACCAGGTTTGTTTTTCATTGTTTTATATATGTTTTGTGACGTCATCATATACTCTGCTTCCAAACAATACAAATTTGCACTCTATAGTTGACTTCTTTGGATAGAACAGTTTCTACAATGAGTATGAATTTACGTTGATTTTGTAATAATTTTACTATATAATTAGTGTAATTTCATGATTTTGTCTCATTTTCTGTTTTATCAATAAATCTGTTTAAAAACAGTACAAATTTGCACTCTAAAGTTGATTTTGAATAAATATGATTGTACAATTAGTATGAATTTACATCGATTTTGTATTTGCTGTGTGCGGTTGATTTGAAGCAAATTTGATTGAACAATTTGTATGAATTTACGTCGAATTTGAATTCGCCGTTTACAGTTGATTTTAAGCAAATTTGATTAAACAATGTGTTTGAATTTACGTTGAATTCGCAATGTAGAATTGATTTTAAGCAAATCTGATTAAAATATGTATGAATTTACTCGATTTGAATTCGCAATGTAGAATTGATTTTAAGCAAATTTGATTAAAATTTGTATGAATTTACGTCGATTTGAATTCACAGTGATGAATTGATTTTAAGCAAATTTGAATAAAAAATTTGTGTGAATTTACAACAATTTTGAATTCGCAATGTGCAGTTGATATTAAGCAAATTTGATTAATAAATGTGGATGAATTTTGATATGTGCAGAAAGGTATCAGTGGCTGATGTTAAGTTAGAGAGATCAATGGAGTTAAGGTTAATTCATGGAGTGGCATTCAAGAATTCATGGTTTGGAAATTGGGGGTATAAATTCGGTAACGGGAGTTTCGGTGTTACAGAGGAGAAATACAGCGGAGCTGTGCGGTTTTTAGCCGAATTGAGCCTTGAAAAGATTGTTAATGACTTTAAAAGTATTCACAATCGAAATAAGTTTCAACAGATAATCTATAAGTATGAAGAATATAGCGGATCGCAGTTGAGTACGTTGAGTGAGCTTATGCAGTGTGTTCTGGAGTTTAAGGAGAGTAGAGAGATTGAAAGGATGGTTTTATTACCATCAAGAAAAGTACCTAAGGTTGAAGATTATGCAACTGATGAAGAAAGCCGAAATTCGATGTGTTTGGAGCAGTTTTTGACTTCTCTACTGGATGCAGACAGTAGGTGGCCTTCAAAGCGAGTTGAATACTCGCTTGAAGTGATTGTGAAGTTACTGAAACAGAAGAACGATGCGATGTCTAGACAGGAGTTGAGGGAGAGTGCTCAACAGTTTGTTGGTGATACGGGGTTGGTTGATTTCGTGCTTAAGTCGATTAATGTGTTGAGTTTTGAGAATTACATTATTCGTCGGGTGGTCAACTCGTTGACTAAGTCAGTCGAGTTTGAGATTCGTGAGGCTGCTTATGATTCTGTGGACATGAAACCTGTGTCGTCGTTGTGGAAACTGGAGCCCCGATGGCCGAAGCAGAGGCTTGAAAAGACGGCTAAAGTGATAGCGAATATTTTGAAAGATCATAAGGTTTTGAATCCTGGAAAGAATGGTGCAATGTCGCGTAAAGATTTGAGAAATATGGCTAGCAAGTATGTTGGGGACACGGGTTTGATTGATTTCGTGTTGAAATCAATCGATAATTTGCTCATCGGGAATCATATCGTTTCCCGTACGAAAAACCCGCTAACCCGTTTGATGGAATTCGAGATCCGAGATCAAAAGAGTGAAGAATTAGGTAATGAAGGAGAGGGAGATGTATATGGAGATATGTTGTTTCTGTATAAAAAAGTTCTGTTGGGTTACCCTTTGTGGAACTTAGTGAGTCAAGCGAGTAGACTCGTGTTGAACAGTAAATATTTTGTTAAAGAATGGGAGTTAGAGGTAGGAAACACCGAGTTGATGACACTAACATGCCGGGTTTTACCGAGTTTTGATGAGTTGGACACTGAGTTGACTCGTCCACTGCCACCTGGCGAGGTGGTAATGGTGACACCGTGGATGACAATAGCCAATCTAAAAGAGGTAGCTCAGTGTGCATTAAGGGACACATATTGTGTGATGAACAAGTTTGTAGTTAAGCAAATTGGGGGATTAAAGGGGATACAAGACGAGATGGTCCTATCGTGCGCTGTGGAGGCGGGTGCGCACGTTTGGGTTAGAGGGTATGGGTTAGACTTGGTTACGGGGCTAAGATATGAAGGGGGCGATTGGTACGCAGAGGAATCAAGGGTGGAGTGTGTTTGTGGGGCGCGTGAGGACGATGGAGAGAGGATGGTGGCGTGCGATGAATGCCACGTGTGGAAGCATACGATGTGTAGCGGCATAGTCGATGACGAACCCGCACCCGAGGTGTTCGTGTGCAGTGAATGCGATGCCAAGAGCAAGAGTGAGCTCTTGAGTCAATAGGCTATTGGTTGGGATTGAGAGATGAGAAAGTGTATTTAATTAATTTATTTATTACTTTATATTAGGAAAAAATATATATGGAATTAATTACAAGATTTGGTTTTGTTGGCCATGACTTGCTGTCCAAGCTGCTTCACTGTTAATTTGTTTTAGGAAAATAACTCTAGAACAAAATGCATAAATGTCTTTAGAAAATAAACACATAAAGGTGTTTTGACATGAAACATTGTTTATTTCTATTAATAAAACGATAAAACGCAACGAATTTAACGAGCGCCACAGATTTGTGTACACAAAATCATTGACTAGTCAGCCAAGAAAAATATCGTAGGCTTTTTGGGTTCCATGATTTCAACCGTTCCTTCGATCATCTTGGCCACCTTCCCCATCGACGGTCTCATTTCGGGCCGATCCTGCAAACACCATATGGCGGTCTTGACCATTCGTGTGATCATGTCCTCATGGAGCCGACTATCATACGATCTCTTGATCTCCTTGTCCAAAATGTCCTCGATGTTCATTTCAACATACACCTTATCAAACGCCCATCGAGGGAAGTACCAATCCTCACTATCCATTTTCGAACCTTGTATGTCAAAATTGCGAACACCGGTGACAATCTCTAGCAACACCATTCCAAAACTGTAAACATCTGCTTTTGGTGTGATTTGGTCGCTCTTTACCCATTCGGGTGCCATGTACCCACGTGTTCCACACATCTTTGAGTAGCTAACCATGTCTTCTTTCTTTCTAAGTTTTGACAACCCGAAATCTGATATCTTTGGGCAAAAATCAGCCCCGATAAGTATGTTCTCGGGTTTGATGTCACAATGGAGTACCCATTCTAGGCACTCCTCGTGCAAATACGCAATTGCCCTTGCTACCCCTAGAGCTATACGGTACCTAATTCCCCAATCAAGTGTGGGCTTTCGTTCCAACAGCCTACTTCCTTCGGCCTCTTCGTCTTCATTTGAATAATCAAACTTAGACGAATGGAACAAGAACTTGTCTAATGACCCGTTTGGCACGTACTCGTAAACAAGTATTCTCTGGCCCTTCTCGGCACAAAATCCCCACAATCGGACTAAATTGAGATGGTGCATTCGAGCAATAATCGTGACCTCGGCCCAAAACTCGTTATCTCCACTCGTAACATTCTTTAAACATTTAACCGCAACAATTCGGTGATCGGTCAAAACACCTTTATAAACATCACCAAACCCACCCTTCCCAACAACATTCGTACTCGAGAAATCATTTGTAGCCGCTTTAAGCTCGGCATAGGTAAACCGCTTCGGCCCACCCGCGGGCAAAAACTCAAGCCCAAACGTCCTAGCCATATCTCGATATTTCACATATTTCTTAAGGAATACCCAAAAGAACGCCACCCCACTAATCAACTCGGCCGCAAACAAAGTCGCTATAATCGCGATGTTTCGGGTCGTTGACGATGACTCTTCGGGCGGGAAAGGAAGACTAACTTGAACCGGGCATGTCGTCTCCAGAATGCTCGTCAAGCCCGTAAAGTTGGTCTTATCCCCTTCCGACTTATCCACCCGAAGAAAAAACGTCGCTTCGGTCGCGGGCGACCATATCCCGTAATACAACTTTTTCACAAGAACACAATACCGCTGCCCGTCATACTTGTACCCGAACCCGACACACTCGGGGTTATTCAAACACCCGCGTTCACACATCGTAAAGTTCCACGCGTCGATATTCCATTGGTCCCCCAAACCCGACCCGCCACTAAAATTCACATAATCCAACTGCAAAAACTTACTATCCTTCCCAATAGTAACCTTCCTTCGACACCCTCCTCTACGATCCGTACCCGAATCCCGTTCGAACCCGGGCGGGCAATCGCAGACCGTCTGATCGTAAGTATCCCCATACATACATATCGAGTTCGGCCCACACGTCCCCTTAACTCTACACAACTCTGGCAACGCCTGCCACACAACACTCCATTGACCCGACCCACTCGACCCACCCGAACCCGAATCGAACCCGTAAATCCTTAAATTCCCATCATCATCAAGCTTTAATCTTCTTAAAGTTCGATCACCATAATCAGCTGTAATAAACGACACACCGTTTTCCATATGAATCATTCCATTATCATCCAACGATTGAAACTTATTACCACTTTGATAATAAGACGTCTCTTCATAACTTCCGTTAAACATCAAATCTTTCCCTGTAAACCGAAACATTCCATTTCTCACAGATAATATTATATTAGTAATATTCTGATTAGGAACAATTGTATTCGTAGGGTAGTTAAAGCTACTCCAGTCTCCAAACACAAGGCTTCCGTCATCATTGAGACGGAGAGTCTGGCTACCGTTGCTGGATGACGTGGGTCTGCCCGGAAAAGCTTTTCCGGCGAGATGGAGTTCGCCGGAATTAGTTATTGTAACTGAGGATGATCGGTTGACCGGGGAATCGTCGTTGACCGACCATATAGTTGTGTTGGCAGACATGTTTGAATAAAATATGGAGAAGATGAAGTTGTTGGTGGAGTTGGGTGATGGAAGGAAGCCAGCAGAGAAGATAGAGTTGTTTGATACGAGGAATCTGTTTTGTAACGGTGTCCATGGGAAGTCCGAGGTTGTAGATGAATTGGTTTGGGCGTATGAGGTTTGTGATAATAAGAAGAGGAGGAAGGATATTATTATTATTAGGGGGGGTGGGATTGGCATGACGGCGGCGGTGGTGGTGGTGGTGATGGTGGTGATGGGAGGAGTGTATTTAATAGTTAGGTGGGTGGTATTAATAAGGTAGGGGTGGTCGACGGTTGATTGTCGACGTCGTATGAAGAGTTGACGGAAGACCGTTGACTTGGGGCATATTTTCTACACGGTATGTATGATTGGTCTAAAGGACTCTAAAGTCTTATCTATTGGATTTTTGTTTGATTAATTGGTTGATGATAATGTTCGTTGTTTCTACAGTCCTCCATAGCCGCCCCCAGGTTTAGAGTTCAGACAAGTTGCTATTAAAATCTTTTATTTATATACAGTATCATAGTTTAAAATTATTTAGTGGAATATAGGACTATAGAAGTGACTGAGGGAGGTATTAATTAGAATCACTTTCAAATATTTTAATATATGCCAACGAAGCTTAATAAAATAGTCTTTTAACTAAAACGAAAGATTAGTTTGTGAACAATAAATATTGGTGGTACCTCTCCCCTGCTTTTTTTTTTTTGGCCGGCAAATTTCAAATATCATTCCAAACCCAATATATACAGAGTCCTCTACTAGCCAGGAGCTAAATAGAGAGTAAAAAAACTACCCATTACACCTTTACATACATATATCTATAAATCAAACTTTTTCCATCTATCCCAATCCAATTGCTCTTGTTTTCCCCTGTTTTTGACCCATGAGAAAGAAAGAGTAATGATATCACTAAACAGATGTTCCAATCCAATCCTCTTGCCCTTGAAAATCTTTTCATTTCTTCCTTTCCATATCGCCCAACAAGTTGTGAGTATAACGACTTGAACCGCCTTTTTCTTCACTCGTCCTAGTCCATTAGCTTTATGTATTCCCAAAAGGTCTCGACAAGAAAATGCGAAAATAGGTGGTATCTTGCACCATTCACTAACTTTGTTCCATAGATTAACCGCCATGAAACAAGAAGTGAATAAATGATCTGCCGATTCCGAACCTTCTCCGCAAAGTTCACACGTATCATTGCCGCGTATGATGTTTCTTCGTAAAAGACCATCTCTAGTAGCTAATCTTCCTTGTTCCGCCCTCCACGCAAGCAAGTTTACTTTCTTTGGAACCCAATTTGACCATACAAAAGGAAAGAAGGGAGTCGCATAAGCTGATAAAAGCCTTCTGCAGGACTTCACAGTGAAATCGCCATTGGTTTCCAAGGTCCATCTCCAAGTGTCCGTCGATGTCGAAAGTGCAACCGATGACAGTAAAACTTCTAACTCTTGTATTTGACTGCGCTCGTTCGGTAGAATCGGTTCTCTCTTCCATTGCCAATTGCCCACCCCTATCCCTCCCACCCTAAGAATTCTGTCAGCCACCGTACATCCTTTATGTGTCTCGAGCAAGAACAAATCTGGAAATTGCGACATAAGTGGTAAACTCCCAACCCATAAATCCACCCAAAACCGAATAGTGATGCCATTTCCCAACCCCCCCTTGATAAACCCACTGATGTTGTTGTTAGCTTCAAGAAAATCCTTTTCCACTTTTATAATCGAACTCCAAACCCCAGAGCTAGATCCTTTAACTGGCAAAAAAGACCAAGCTCTCGGATTGAAATGAATGGCTGCAATAACATTCCTCCATAAGCGCGTGTCTTCCGTTTTGAATCGCCACCACCATCTGGAGAGTAAACTTATATTCATGTAATGAAGCGAACCCAACCCAATGCCTCCTTTGTCAATCGGCCCAATAACCCTTTCCCAACTTACCCAAGATGTCTTCTTTTTGTCTTCGTTCCCACCCCAAAAAAATTGCTTTCGAAGTTGTTCTAGTTGTTGAATTACGCCTTTTGGAGCTTTAAAGATTGAGAAAAAGTAAAGCGGTAGACTATCTAAAACAGATTTTAAAAGGATTAAACGTCCGCCCATAGATAGTGTTTTCGCTTTCCACTTAGAGAGTCTTGACTTGCATACATCGATGATCCCTTTCCAATGCCTATGTTGATTCATATTAGCGCCAACCAACACCCCTAAGTACCTGAAAGGAAAAGATCCGAGGTTAACCTTTATGGCAGCCGCTGCGTTCTGGAGTTGTTGCTGTTCGACACCCACACCATACACATTTGACTTCAGGTGGTTCACTTTAAGGCCAGAAATAACACTAAACCCTCTAAGGAGACGCACCAGGTTTTTTAATTTTTGAACATCCCACTCTCCCAAAAAAACGACATCGTCTGCGAAGATAAGATGCGATAGAAATGGCCCACTGTTAGGTAGTTGTAACCCGCTAATCAGCCCCAAACTGGCCGCTTTATTTGTCATACAAGTTAACGCTTCAAGTGCTAAGATGAAAATAAAGGGTGATAAGGGATCGCCTTGTCTAACCCCTCTATAACATTGGAATTCCCAGGTAGGGGAGCCATTAATTAGAACCAAAGCCCGTGACGATTGTAAAATACCCGCGATCCATTTTCTCCATAAGTCCGGGAAGCCCATTTGTAGAAAAACCGAGTCAATGAAACTCCAACTAATAGTGTCATAGGCCTTCTCCAGATCCGCTTTTAAAAAGAACACTTGTTTTTTTTGCTTCTTGGCCCAAGAGAATACTTCGTTAAGGATTAGCGGCCCATCCAAGATGTTACGGTCCGAGAGAAACCCAAACTGATTTTCCGAAATTACCAAGTGGGTAACCGCCTTGATCCTGTTAGCTAAAACCTTTGAAATAATTTTCGGAATACACCCCAGTAAACTGATTGGCCTGTATTCATTTAAGGAGATAGGGTCGACACACTTGGGAATGAGAACTAAAAAAGAAGAAGAACACCCCCTGTTGATTTCTCCTTTGACAAAGAATTCTTCCATAATATGGCACACATCCTCCTTAAATATATTCCAGAAATGCTTAATAAAGGCAAAGTTGAACCCGTCCGGCCCGGGTGCTTTGTCGTTACCGCACTCCCAAACTGCTTCTTTGATTTCATCACACGAGAAAGGCCGAATAAGTTCATTAGCAGCTGCCAGAGGGATCTGTTTCAGGTCTGGACAACTGAAATCTGGACGATGCAAGATCGGCTCATGAAATTTATTCGCAAAAAACTTGCGTGCTTCAAGTTTCATCTTATTCGGTTCCGCACACCAATCGTCTTTCACCACAAACCCATTGATACGCTTACTGTTGTTGTTATGATTAATCATCCCATGAAAGAAGTGGTGTTTTCGTCACCGTCAATCGCCCATTTGATCCTTGACCGTTGTAACGCTTCACATGTTTCTTCTTTTAGGATTGCCTCCCTTTCTTTCTTGTATTCCACCCATTGAGATTTCTCATCATCTACCAATAATCTTTGTTCGAGTAATGCATCAAAGTGATCAATTTTCCTTTCGACATCCAAACGTCTTTGCTTCCTTTTATCCCTTTCGATTGCAGCCCAGGTTTTGATAGCATCTTTCGCAGCCTTCAACTTCGAAGCAAATATGACATTCGCCGGCCCGGTATAAACACCCCCTTCTATAGCTCCTTTAACCACATCATCAAAACCCGGCTTCAACAGCCACGAATTGAAGAAGCGGAAAGGAGGAGCCCCGAAGTTTGCTACATGAGTTGATAAAGTAATTGGGCTATGGTCTGAATCTTTTCTAGGATGAGCCATGACAGTTGCGTCCGGCCAACGATCCCAAAAACATTGATTGACCAAAAAACGGTCTATTTTGCTAAGCTTGTCACCAGCACTTGATATCCTCGTGAAATTACGTCCTCCCATGGGATATTCCAATAGTCCGTTATCTTCAATGAATGCATTGAAAGCATCCGCACATGACGGATTAAATTCTGAGTACAATCTTTCTTCTTGGTACCTAACCGAATTAAAGTCGCCCATGATCACCCACATACCAGGTTTCGAATCCATATACTCCGAGATAGTAGCCCATAGTTCTTTTTTATCATTCAAGTTTTGGGGTGCGTAAACATTAACTAAGTGGATAACCCCCGTGACCTCGGAAGAGGTCATCGAAGCTGCAAGAAAATATCTATGTTTAAAGTTACCAACACATTTAAACATACCTGGATCCCAGATGCAAAGTAATCCCCCAGATGTTCCTTCGGCGTTAACCCAATCAAACTCCATCGGTCTTCTACCCCAGATCTTATTCACCGGTATTTTCGATCCATCACACCGCATAGTTTCCTGAATCGCCACAAAACTCGCCTTGTTGTTTCTAATTGTTTCCCCCACAGAGATCATTTTCGGGGTCTCTCCAATCCCCCTAATATTGTAAGATAGCAAAATCATTGATCAACAAACAATTCACCCTCCTCCTGAATTTCACTTTGCAGATGCGCCTCAAAACCTTGTAAGTTCATTCCAACAGCAAGACCAACATCCACAGTTTTCTTAGCCTCCACAACGATGGTGTCCCCAGCTGCATTACCCTCCACGACCGCATCCAATGCATTGCCAGCACCAACGACATCCAGGGGCATAGTGTTGGACTCCAAAGGGCAAGATAGATGGGGGCTCCCACTCGAAACCTGGGTAGGTTGATTGGTTTGTGGCGGGCCCACCGAACCACCTCCTTGTATACCAAACATTTCCGGTGTAATCGCCACTGGTGGGGTGTTGAGGTCAAACTCCTTAGGTTGAAAATCATCCTTAAACTGTATTTTTTGCCAGACCATATTTTTTAGATCAAGCCCATCTACATAAGATGTTTCAAGTCTGGGCCTCTTCCTAGAAATAAGCCCACCAAAATTATCTCCATTAGGCCCACCCTTATTTGGTGTAATTACGTAACCAATATCAGGCCCCACCAAATTAGAATCATCCATAGTAGCCGACATATGTGCCTCGTTATTATTTCCCATGCAAGTCTTTTCATTATCCCCATGCATGGGAACCAGGACCGACCCTTCACTTACCGATTGCCGGTTCATTTCTCCCAGGACGTTTGAGCTACCCAAGAACTCTTCATCACCGTTGGCACGTGCTTCCGGTGAACTTATCGGTCGCGGCTGTTGCTGGGTATCCGGAATTTCACCCTCCTCGATATCATGATTTGGAGCATCTTCCTCCATGTGGTCAGACGACCCATCGTTGTTGGACGTGTAATCTCCTGAGACTGGATTTAATAAGCCCTCCTTGTGAGTTTCTTTGGTAACAAAATCTGGATTCCAGCCTTCCTCCATCTCCGAGACCCAAGCTTTGAACTCGAAGCCCATACAGTGGACTTTGATACACCCTTCCCTTCTCCTCCCATCTTGTACAATGACTGCAATATTTTCCCAGGCAAGACTCCCGTCATAGATGGTAGCTTTCGATTCCTGAACGACTTTGCCGAACATCCCACCTATGTGATTGAAAATCCGTTTATCCCACAGTTGTACCGGTACACCCGTTATCTTCAACCACGCGACTCTTTCATAACTAATCTCCTGACCATTCCAGATTTCCAACGACGAAAACCATTGTTTCCAAAGCTCCTCTTGTTCTGACAGAAAGTTCTTAACCATGAGGCTACCTTGAAATACCAAAATGACCTTAAGTCTTCCAAGATATTTAAGAACCACATGTTCTCTTTCCACAGCCAGCAGGAACTGTTCCAAACAAGCCAATCGTGTTAGGTCCCAAGTGGTGCCAATGAGAGCACATTTCTTCCACGAACTCGGAGGAGGAATTACATGATGTTGCAACGTAATAGTAGTTTCGAGGTTCCAACAATCCATAACGCCCATCGTTGCTTCCTTGTAAGATTGTAGGCCAATCGGCTTCCAGACTTGATGATGTAGTTCTGCCCGTTTCGATGACTCCGGTATGTCGTTATGCCTGGTGCTATTCTCCCTAACATGACCTTTATTGTGTATCCTATCATTCTTCCCAAATTTTGCCACATTAACAATAGCTCTATAGTCACCAAACTGTGCTTTACTCAGCGTGGCAGCCATAAGCGTTCCGTCACTAACGTCCTCATACCTAATGAAGGCAAAATATCTCCCCACTTTGTTCTTTCTCCTAGGTAGATAGGCATCTACCATGTTGCCAAATTTCTTAAACACCCTCCATAGGTCTTCTAAGGAACACCAGCTAGGTAGATTGGTAACATAGAAAGTGGTGGTGGATTCATTCTCAACGTAGGCTTTGGTGTTGGTCACTGCATTGGTTTGGTTTCTCCTCCGGCGCCTAGGGAGTTCCCATTCTCCTTCCTCTCTCTCTCTATCGCTCATTCTCTCTTTATGATTTTTACCTCCCCTGCTTAGCTGCGGGAATTAAGACGGTATCGATTCGTCATGTAACAATATTGAAATTTGGTTGTTATTGGTTTGGTTTGGCTTATCACGCTACTGGTATTTGTTATAACCATTGAAAGAAAATAAAACTCAAATGCTAACACATGTTTTATATTGCTAGCATACATTTGGGAACTAAGAAACAAATAAAACTTTACAAAGAAATTTGCGCAGGCTTCCCATCGGCATTGGTTTGTTTTGTTACAACACCATAAATACCGACACTCGACTCGACAAAATAAACCATACTTTATTTAAATAAATACTCAAGATTATTTTATAACAAAATGAAATTAAACTGAAGTTGAGAAGTAATTTAACATAGGTTGTTAACGACTTAACGACGTTTGGTAAGTAACGAGGTTGTTAACATCATTTGTAACGACTAAGTTAGGGCATTGCTGCATGCCCCTTACACATGTTTCGAGATTTCCTCGATCTTTTAAAGCTCTTATGCTTCATTTGATATCACACCACACAGTTGTAGAGAGACAAAGTGAAAAGGGTGTGAGAGAGAGAGAGAAAGTAACCACCACCACCCGGTTTACTTCGCCACAACCACCTCCTTCTCAGCTACCAGCCACAACAACCACAACCTACTTTTAATCTCTACCACCCCTACTACGTGCCACAATCACCACTGCCTCAGTTACCACCCATCGTTCTCTGTCATGAATATCACATGACGAAGGGTTTTTTTTGCGCCAAAAGAAGTGTGGGTTTTAAGTTTCACACCCCGAATTTTGTTTGCTCTGTCCATAGGCCATGAATTTGAATAGTTAATGAAAATCTTTGTAATTCATGTATTTAATATGTGCATTTTTGTCATTTCTATTTTCCCTCATTTTAATTTCTGCCTAGCATAATGGAAAAACATAGCTTTACAAACATGATGTACGCGTAATTTATTTTACACAACATGATTTTGGAGGATAAAGGAATGACAATTTGTCAATATTAAGAGGATGATACACAACCAAATTATGAAGACATCTAAAGCAAGACAATTAAGCCAACATGAAATTTTTAACAGACAGACACATCACAATCTTTGAGCGGATTTGTTTGAACACATTTGAAATATTCTACGAGACAACAATGACGACAATAACGATGTGTTGATGACGAGGATTATAATTAATTTTTTATTAGATTTTATGTAACTATTTTTTGTTTTATTTAATATTAAATCTGTTTTAATTTACTTGTTTTGTTGTTTAAAAGGATAACTAGAAACCGAAAAACAAAAAATAAAGAAAATATCCCCCATAGCCCTCCGCTTATGCCACCACTAACCCGCCAATTTTAGGCCTTGGAGGAGAATTCCCCTTACGCTAAGGTGGATTCCACATATCGTTCCATGCCCTCCTTAAAGACTTGACTACACCATGTAGTATAAGGGTCTGTTTGGTATGAGGTAATGGAATGGATGAAAGAATGGAATGGACGAGGTAATGGAATGGACAAGGTAATAGAATAGATCATTACCATTCCATGTCTTGTTTGGTTGCATGTGGGAATGAAAAAAGTATTACTTTATGTTGTTTGATAAGCAGTAAAAGAAGTAGGAATAAAATCGGTGATGAGTGCCTGAATGGAGGTGGTGGGTGGTCGTTAGTGGCGGTGATGGTGGGTGGTGATATGTGGTAGCAGTGGGTGGAGGTGATGGTAGCGACGGTGTGTGTCGTTACTGTCTCATCACATGCTCTTCGTTCATACATAAAAGAACCGGTAATTTAATGAAATACTAATTTTCCATGTGAGTTTCCTGCGTAAACAAACCAAATGTTCAGTGAACAGTTTGTGAAATGGTCGGCTGGAAGTTTGTTCGTGTTCGTTTAATAAATGAACGAGCACAAACAAAAAAATATGTTCGTTTAGTTAAACAAACAAACATGAACAGGGGTTGCGTTCGTTCATTTATGTTCGTAAATGTTCGATAACATGTTTGTTTATGTTTGCTTGTGTTTGATAGTTCATTTGGGTTTTTAACTGTTTATTTTTAATTTAAGTACTTCAAATTTCCAATGGTAGATTAAGAATTTTAAGTTGAATATGATAATTTTGTGTTTTTATGAGACATTTTGTGATCAAGATTATGTCAAGTATAATTGGGTAATTGGATTATTATATTTTAGGCGGAAAATAATCGTGATGAAATTTTCAGAATTTAATATGTGTTAATTTGTGCTTGGTTTTGTTCATTGATGCCTGTCTATGTTCGTTTACATTCATTGGTGTTTGTTTGTGTTCACTTTTGTCTGACACCTAAAATCTAAATTTAACAAATAAAGAGAAATGAACACGAATACGAACACATTCATTTCCTTAACAAACGAACACGAACAAAAATCTCGTTCGGTAACAGTTCGTGAACACGTTATTTCCTTAACAAATAACACAAACAAAAAATCTTGCTCAATAAGTGTTCATGAAGAATTTATGAACACGTCATTACCTTAACAAACGAACACGGACAAGGCCATGTTCGTGTTTGTTTGATTCGTTTATAGCCCTAGGGACGGTCGTATGTGGCGGCAATGGTGTGTGGTTGTCGCGGCAGCAGTGGGTGACGGTGGATGGCGACGGTGGTGGGTAGTGGATGGCAGCGGTGATGGTGGTGGGTAGTGGCGGCGACGATGGAAGGTCGCTGATTGCGGTCGGTGGGTTGGTGGCGACGGCAATGGGTGGTCGTTGATGATGGCGATGGTGAGTGGGTGACGGTGGTTAAAGGTGATGGCGGTGGTGGGTGGTCGTTGATGGCAGTGATGGCGGGTGGGTGACGGTGGTAGGTGGAGGTGGATGGAGGCGGTGGTGTGTCGTTGTTGATGGCGGCGATGGTAGGTGGGTGACGGTGGATGGCGGTGATGGTTGTAGGTGGAGTTGGATAGCACCGGTGGTGGGTGGGTGACCGTGGCAGATGGTGGTGGTGAGGGGTGGTAGCGGCGGTGGATGGCGACAGTAGTGGGTGGTGGAGGCGGTGGTGGTGGTGGGTAGGGAGTTGTAGTATTGTTAATGAAGGGTGAAAAAAAAGAGATGGAATGGAAAAAAAACATGGGGGTGGATGGAATGGTTTTGAGGGAATGGAATGTCATGTGGAATGGGTGATTCCATTCAATTGACCAACCAAACAAATAATCTTTCATTACATCGTAATAGCCCATTCCATTCCGCCTTCCATTTCAACATATCAAACGCTACCTAAGAAGTCACATATGTCACAACCGCATTCCTTCTTAACCTTTTCACAATATCAAACTTTTTATTTAATATTTATCCTATAATATTCAAAATGAAAATTGAAATTAATAAAGAGCACAAAAATATTACATACATCGGCTTGAAAACCCTTCCATGTTGAAAAAAAAAAAAGAATGTTATCAATTATCTAATATAACATTTTGGGTAGGGTATTGGCTACAGTAGCCAAAGAACCCTTCAGTTTCACCATATTTACACATTGCCATTTCTCTTTTATCATCAGTGCTGTCTTCCTTTCTTCTTTATCAAGCATTCTATCTCTCTCAGTCTCTCTCTTTTCCATTTGGCCCTCACCAGTTCACACATCACATCACATCACATCACACACGTATACATACAATCACACACATATACCATCCCCAGTTGACTCGCGTATACCATCTAGAAAGAGAGACAGCGGAGTGGTAAGAAGGAAAGAGTGGTCGGCCGGATACACAACTGATGCAGGCAACTACGGTGACGATCGCTAGCCGCCAGTGCAAGAATCTTCGCACGGTTTCATTGATGATGACGTGGCGGATCAGACAGCAACTGGGACGGGGAGGCCACAGTGGTTGTTTTGTGCGGTGGTGGCGGGTTTGGTGATGGAGGATGACGTTGGATAGTATGGTGTGAACTTGATGTGGGATGTTGTTGATGAAGAAGGGTACCCTTTCTATTAGTTAATTGTTATTCATACAAGGTGATTCAATAACCACATATTTTCCTTGCTTTAATAATCTCTACTTTGCTAATTAATAAATTCGTTTAGATCATTTTTATTTGTCAGATAACATCTTAACCGATTAAGACATAATAGTTACTTCAAATGAAACAGATCAAGCGAATTCGGATAATCGACAATCATGAACATTGTCTACTTTCTAATTCGATGTGTTTTCCTTTTAAATTCCTATGGTGTCATCATATCTCATTCTAATTTACTTGTATGAAGGCTACTGTACCTGATGATAAGAGTTGTAATTTGTTCCCTTTGAAGTAGTAATAGAACCAAAATTTTATTGTTACTATTTCTTAAAGTTAAGTCATGCATATTGTATATTTAACCAAGAAAAATGAATTAAGATTATTGACTATGTTGTAATTATATTTGAACCATGTCTGGATCTTGACTTCCTCTACTACAAACAGTAGGTTCAACAAAATTCACGCTTCAAAGGAAATAATCATGTGCTCCTTAAACTCAAGTTTCAAAGTTATACAATACGCCCAACCCATCCATAACCTTCAAGTGTAGTACATGTTTTCAATTTGGGTTTGATCTATTGCTCCTTCCTTTGTCCAAAATCTGATAATATAATAGACCGATTTATACAAGTCGTCAAGTGTCGAAATGTCAACGCAGTGGAGTAATGCAATACTGGTCAATGAATGTCAAACAGTCAAAAGTAGTATTGAATTGAGACAAGATAATTTCATGTGCCAATGGTGTTATATGCTGGTATTGGTTAAATAATAGGAGCAAGAGGCTGCATAATATGCAGGTCAACATTACGTGTTATATAGTACGAGTGACCAACGATTTATTTTGAAACAACATAAACATGAAACCATTGGTCAATCCAATCATATCTACAATTTCATGTGTTATCAAATAAGAAAAAGACGTTGCAATCAAACACCTCTTCTACATATAATACGTAGAATCCCCCAGTTGTGCGTATCGTATAATACGGAGACTCCCCATTCCATATAATATGTAGCAACCCCGTTGCGCGCCGCAACGCGCGCGAGAATAAAACTAGTTTATAACCTCACTTGTAGTTTCTATGAACACAATAGGCACAAAAACATTTTGCTTTTGCGTTGTAATATCAAATTTTTAGATAAATTTGTGGTGTTTTGGTTTATTTGTTTTAACCTATTTAACCATTTAGTAGCACCCACATTACTTAGTATTTATACATAATTTTTGGTACTATACTCTCCATACCTATGGTTTCAAGGTAAAATGGTTCAACAACTTTGTTGAAAAGTGATAAAACTATGGTGCTAAATGGGTTGTATTCGACATGAACCGAAATCGTGTAATCACTGCAATATTTAACATAATATGAACTCGCAAATACATTATAGCAATGACAAAAGCATCCTAAAAAAACATGAAACTCATAAATATTTAACAAACGGTAGCATATAATGCAAAATAATTTATGCATACACAATAAATAATATAAACACACACACGCGTAACTCTCCATCTCTCGATACATACATATATACACACATACGGTTGATGCAGGTTTATCTCCTTATTCAAATTTTGAAAGTTTATTTATGTTTATCTTTTATTTAAGTTATTTTATTTAATGTTTATCTAGTACTTGGTTATTGTTCCTATGTTTTAGAAATCCTATGTATGGGGTTTGTGTTTTGTTTAGGTAGTTTTCTATTCTGATTAAATTTGAATTAAAGAACATTATTCTTAAACCTTTGGGTTCATTTTAGAGACTTTGTTTTATCAATTGTTTATAAGACATTTGATTGCTTCCGAAATTAGGGTGCTAAATGGGTAAAACCCGACATGAAACCGAAAAATCGTGTCAAGCATACGAACACAAACACAACTCTTGTATCCGCAAGTTGTCAAAAACACAACTTACTTTTTTTGGAAGGTATGCTTCAGCGGTGAAACCAATCGACAGACAACCCCTCAACCCGAGTTCGAATCACTACCCACGCACCGGTGTCCACTTTGAAGTTATCTCAAACCGTTACAGGGAATTTTTTCGTGGTGTGCAGGATTCGAACTCAAGACCAAGCCGGGGCAGGAACCCTCTGAAGAGGTAAACCCTCCCACCTCTCCCCAGCTAATACATTCTATTTAAGTAATAAAATAATTGAAGAAGTTGAATATTTTCTTGCTTTCAGTCAAACCTTTATAAAAATAACTGAATCTTCTTCAATAAAAGTGGAAGTTAGTTTAAATTGCTAGAAAAATCTTCTCTAATAAAAAATGTTTTAGCAATTTTGTATTTATACTCTTGGAAATTCGAATACACAACTTGTATAACGGTGCAAGACTTGGTCATGTGAGAATATGACACAAATCATTAAATATAGATTGTTTTAACCATATTTGCAGTGAAGATTGTCGGTCTCCACATTCAAATCTGCCTTTAAATTTTGTATTTCACTGAGGAAATTCCAAAAAGCAAGTATAATAAAAAAAGTCGACGTCAATTTGGAAGAAGTAGAATATGGGCTTTGACGGTAAGTAGCTGACCACCCCAATCAAACAAAAATATAAATGTTAAAATTGGGCTTCAAGTAATTTATTGGTAAATGGGCTGAACTTATATATGATCCCTTTCATGATGTTACAAATTATGGTGCGCTAATACTTTGGTTGGGCCCAGATGACAGATTCTGAATCAGGAAGTTGCACACCAAGGGGGTGTCCATGTGGGCTGCTGTGTTGAAGCTGGCTAGAGGGGGAGTTCACGTCAGTATTCGGGTGTCTAGGTATGTTTGTAGTGTTTCGTTGTGTTTTGTGTCTATGACTAACTACCAATTATCAAAAACTGAGAAGTCGTACCACCTAGCCATGTCTAAATCCGATCTCTTTGCCCTTTTGACCATCCACCAAAACGATTCCGCCTTAATCTCCTGAATCAATTTTGTCGTCGCAATGTTTACATCTTTAAACACCTTTTCGTTTCAACTTAGCCACAACTTCCATAATAAAATGATTGCGTATATCGCCTCCTGCTCACAATCCAAGGCCCAATAGGACGTGATCAGTCGTTTCCAGCTCCATTCCACACCGTTTATATAGCTCATCACCGATTTGAACACCTCTAATCGCTAATGTCTCCGCCGTTGGGATATTGTTATCCAACGCCCTCCAACCAAAGCAATTGACCTTTGGAGTCGCAATTTTGCTACAGTGAAATAAAGTGCCTTGATTGGACATGGATGGGTTGTCATTCAGCGTCTGACGAACCTCTTTAACGGAGAATTCCACTGCTAGAGCGTCATGTTATGTGGGAATTGCTTACTTCATGTAACATAACTCTATCGCGATCATTTATTACATTTTAGAAGTACGATTGCATGCTTGTAGCGCTTAATCATTTACCCATCACTTGTATTGATCAAAGTTATGTTTATGTAACTTTTTAATTTAATTTGTAAAGTAAATCAGCTTACATATTGTAATATTGGGGCCGAACTTTCTAATTTACCCTGTGGTTTCTTGTGTGTTGTTTGTTCAAAAACTTGACATATTTTAATTGTAACTTAGGTTAACAATAGTTTAATTCACAATCAATCAAATCTTTGTGTTATATATTTCATAATCATGAAATGAAACGCGTAATACCAACCACGTGTTATTAGTGGGTACGATACCCTAACTATCTTGTCGTCGGGTAGTCTCTAGACCAAATGAAATATCCACAACCAAAATAGTACGTCTAGAAATCGGAGGAGCAAACGACTTGAGATCAATCGACAAGTATATGAGATTATAAGCGACAATCTACAAGGCCCCCAAATTTTTAATTCCCTCTAGTACATTGGAAATACACCCTCTGGTTGTATCCATCGTGTCAGATGGATACAACCAAATATTTGATATTCATATACGACCTGTTTTTTTCTGTAAAGAAAATATATGTGATATTGATATATGATAAAGTTTCTAACACTTGTTTATTTATGTTTTGATCATACAAGACTTTATAGACATGAATATGATTTCTTAGATTATATTAAAGTTCGATATAGAAACAAAAGTTAAAAGATAGGGTGTGACATTCTATTAAATTCTAGTGTAAGACATTCTTCATGAAAGTAACCTTTCTAGCTGCCGAACCAAACTTAACCTTTCCCCTCAATCACAAAAATGACTATAAACATATCACCAACACAATCGCTGTCCCCAACTTTTTATTTAATATTTAAACATCCATGGCCTGCACCCTTATTAAACTCATCACCTTTCTTAAATCTTACTCACAATGGCCTGCACACTACATTACATTGTACACGACACATTTGGACACATCATGATCATTAACTATCATCGTAAACATCGTTCAGCCAGTTAGATCTTCTTTGTAAACAACGTCTGAGGACAGCAACCATAACCTTAACAACATATAAACATTCGACCACATTCCATCTTTTTGTCATTAAACCATAACAAAGTGTCAAAGTGTTATTACATGTTTCATTAGAGACCAAACATAACACGATGCATAAGCGGTTTCAGCGAGCGTACACATCGATTAAAGAAAACACATTCATAGGTTATGCAAAAATCGCTACGGTTGGGGGTTTTTGCGACGTAGATTTGATCGTCGTCAAGGCGACCTCTCCCGAGGACATACCTCTCCGTGATCGGTATGTCCTCCAACTATTAAAAATATTTTCGGTTTCACCACCGTCTTACCGCACTTTTGCGACAAGTTTTTCGCGAAGATTTAACAAGACTAAATGCTGGAGAGTTGCTTTAAAATGCTTGATCCTTCTCCACCGTTTGCTTCGTGCATTGCCTTATAACAGCCCATTCCGAACCGAACTTTTATGGACACGTTCCAACGGTTATTTGTCGCTAAATCCATGCCCCTTTCGCGACACTTCCTCGTCGAATTCACAAGATTACACACATTTCATTTCAAACTATGCCAATCTCCTCAATGAAGCATTAGATTGTCTCACAATCGATTGCGTAGACACATACATCGATCCAGACGAATCAAACAACGACGAAAGCAATGAAGAACTCGAAACCCTAATCCCAACATATCCCGACAAAATGAAACACATAGGCGAAAAACTCGAGATCTTACCACAACTTCAAACCCTAATCGACCGAGTAATCGACTGCAAGCCACAAGGGGCAGCTGCAAGAAGCTTTCTAATACAATGTGCACTCAAATACATCATTCGTGACAGCTTCTATTGCTACAACAACTTTCGTTACGAAATAGTGACAGTATTAGATCATCTAATCCAACTTCCTTACAGAAGCTGCATGACTGCTTTCGGTGTATACAAAAAAGCCGCTATCCAAGCTGATGATCTATCCGAATTCTACGACTGGTGTAAATCGGTCGGGCTTTGTGGATCCTATGAGTACCCTCTTGTTGATCGGATCCCAGAGATCCAAATACAAGCTCTAGAGAGTTTTCTTGACGGTATGTGGCAGTTAACAGAATCTTCTTCTTCATCACCAATGGAGTCAACGGTTGCATCTTCATCAAGCTCATTGGAAGATGATAAGCCACTTGTGAGGTTTAATAATTGGGTACAGTTTGATGATCATGAAAAGAAAGATGAACATGCATTGATAACATTTGAAACGAATGATAATAATAATAATGTTATGAATTGGGAAGTGTTGTTGGAAGCTTCGGTGATTCTTGCACCTCTTTTGGTTTCTGATAATTATTTCTACTTTCATGGTGATGGTAATGAGGGATTATTGAATGATTTGAAGGAGGAAGATGGTGATGATTTGAGGATTCAAGTGTATAATCCTTATGTTATTAATCCCTTTTACTAATCGGATGATACTTAAAATGGTTTTGCTTCATGGAATCCTGCAAAATTTTCTTGATAAAGATTTAATTTGTTTGTTATATAGATTGTGAGAATTTATTTGAGGATGTATCAACCTTAATGGAAAATATATATACTTGAAAAAAGTGATTATATTTGAATAAATAATCTCTCTTTGAAGGATTTAAATTTTACAGGTAATTAGTGGGATTTCTCTGGATGATATGGTGTGAGTGTGGTTGGTATCGGTATCGGTATCGGTTCACTTCCTTATGCTATCAGTATCTGCTATAGCTATTAAAAGAGAAAACACAAAAATTAAAGGTGTGAAATGTCTAAACGATCATGGACATGCATTTTATATTGATCGGAAACCAAAACACGAATCGCTTTTGGTAATTATGATATCGGTACCGAAGTTGTTTAGTTGTAGTAGCAGTGACAGATCTAGAAAAAAAAGTTAAGGGATATATAGTGTGGACTAATAAAACTTGTTCAGGGGTAGCAAATACATACAAACGGAAAAAGAAAATTGCACTTAAAAGATACTCCGTTAAAAAAAGTTGAGGGGTAGCGAGTGCTACCCCTTAATATAAGCTAGATCTGCCACTGACATCAAGGAATAAAAAGTACATTGATATTTAATTTTTATTTTTAAAATCAACAAAATTTAATTAGACAAAGATTAAATGTGTTAAAGGCGTTATTTTAATTCAGGTAGTTTAATCAATTTTGTTATTTCTAAACTAGTTAGGTTAACCCTTCAATCTCCCCATTAATCCTAATTAGAACATGTCTTATTCTTCACAGATATTTTCTTCATCCTATAGTAAGACTATGGAGTGTGGGTGGGGAAAACCTTCGGGAAAGATGAGGTGGACGATTCCCCGAAGGGGAACACCGCCCCCCCCCCCCCCCCCGATCTTCCATCGGTGTACTCGGGAGAAAAGTCCCGATCTCCCCGTCCCTTAATTCAATGCAATTCTTCCCCACTTGCAGACTATAATATTATATATATTATTACTAGGTTAGAGTCCCGGGTGTACACCCGGTACATCTCCGAGTCAGATGAGAAAATTATTTTATAAAGATTGTAGTATCCAAATTTTATTTATTGAAACTTACGTAAGACAACTCGTATGGATTTTCATTGCATGCAAAATATCATAAAAATGTTTAATCTTACTCAATAATGAATATATGAATCGACAAATGTTTGATTGGATGTGATTTAAAAACAAATAATGAAATGAATAATAACATATTTATCGTAACAGGATGCAAATGAATATTAAAATTCAAAGTAAATAAATATAGTTTAACAAAACATACAACTAAAAAATTATAAATAAAAATTAAACGATTTATATAAAATATGATTTGTTACACGTGTAGAACAAAGGATAAATAAAAAGTGACGAAATACGTAAATAGAACAAAATAACTTCATCGGATTTAATTAGTACATTAAAACATATCATGAATCAAAATATCACATGACGAAGTAAATGGTAATTATGAAGGAAAAAAAAAGTAAAAACATAATTCACTTCATAAAATATCTATAACTAACATCAAATGAAAACATTACAAACTCATTATTAATACAATATGTGAAACCAATATAAACCATTACTTTAAAGGTATCAGGATTCAAACCAAACAAAAATTACAAAATCACTATCCATATTATACTCCAAACCAACTATACAAACAAAAAAAAATGGCATACCCAACCATAACATGTCATATTTGGAAATAATATATAAATATTATAGAGATTTTTATTGTTATAAGTTATCCCTTTTACTATAACGCCATATTATGTTTTATGAAACGTAAATTATAAAAAAATCCACCTACACATTAAATGTTAATATACCAATGTATTGTATAACCACAAACGTTGTGTAATAAATTAAATTTTATGTTTATTGAAGCTAAATTAATAAATTATATTTTATGTTTATTTAAATTTTAATGCAAATCAACATAAACATCAAATTAAAAATTAAATATAAATAATATTATAATACAAAGACATTCAAACAATAAATTTATTCATACGAAAATCACGCCATGATTCATTTAATCGTGTAATTGACAACTGATATTAGGAAAGTCGTAAAAATAGTAATATCAATAATCAATAAATTAGATTAAAATCTTAATTAATAACATCAAAATCATAATAAATAAAATTAAAAATCTTAATAAGTTACCATAATAAATAAGACTAAAAATCGATTCAAACAATAAATTTATTCATACGAAAATCACGTCATGATTCCTTTAATCGTGTAATTGACAACTGATTTTAGGAGTAAAGAATCCATTAATATAATCTACGACTATATATATATATATATATATATATATATATATATATTCAACAGTGTAAAGTAAATAAAGAAATACTAAAATAGAATGTTAGTAAAAAAATATGGATTTGGGAATTACATTCTCGTCAATTAGTATCATCTCAATTGAGTAAACATCGTTAGGATTGCGACGATTAGGTTGACGCCAAAGCCGAATAATCTTTAGCTTCAAAGCAAAATCATTTTGGTTGACATCAATTTCGTTAACCATGGTAAACTCTTGTGCTTGTGCGGCGGCCATTGTTCTCTTTGGGTGTACACAATATTATAGTAAAATTAAGAATGAATAAAAGTGTTGAAAATAAAAGATAATTAATACGAAAATTGACATTATGAAAAAATGAATATTCATACACATGGAACGAATCCGCTTTCAAACACATCTGAAAGCAATAATAATTTAGTCGATTTTTTCATTATTAATTCAAGTCCTTATTCAATTGTAGAAAATGAGTATTCATAAAAAGTTACGAAACTTAAAACATCATATTTCTCAAAAATGAATTATAAATACATTATATCTATAACATAACAATAACATAACATACCAAAATAATATAAACGTCGTAAAGGTATACTTATAAGTTGGAATACTATTCCACGATCGGATTATTGTGTGTACAACAATTGTGATTGATGTGGATCAATGTAATTAAATAGATGAAGTATAAAAATGGAAGGATTGGAATTAGACGTAAATCAATGATAAATGCTTAAAATTACCAAACTAATTGCAATCATCTTTTGATGATCATTAATGATAAATTATGAAACGTAAATTTATAACAAATTAACCTATACCATAATTGTTAATACACGGATGTTTTAATTGTAAAATTATATGAAGTAAATAACATTAATATATAAGTCAATTATATTAATCCTAAATTTCGGGTCAAATTGATTCATAATCAATCATTCATCCAAAAAAATAAATGAGAGCTATTATGGTAAACCATAAATTTGATCAATTATACGAAATCAATTTAATCAATTATAATTTAATCAATATTATCATTCGTATAATTTAATCAATATTATCATTCGTATAATTTAATCAATTATACGAAATCAGAGATTAAAAAATCTCGTATTAATTTAATCAATTCGTATAATTTAATCAATTTAATCAATTTCGTATTAATAGTAATATAAATTAATGAGATTAAAAAATCGTAATAAATAATATTAAATTCTGTCAATTATAGTGATCCTAAATTTCGGGAATGATTGATTCATAATCAATCATTCATACAAAAAAATTAATACGTTTTATTATGCTAAACCATAAATTTGATCAATTATACGAAATCAATTTAATAAACTATAATTTAATCGTTATTAGCATTCGTATAATTTAATCAATTATACGAAAGCAGAGATTAAAAAAAACTCGTATTAATTTAATCAATTCGTATAATTTAATCAATTTCGTATTAATAGTATATTAATTAATGAGATTAAAAAATCATAATAAATAACATTAAATTCGGTCAATTATGGTATTCCTAAATTTCGGGTCAAATTGGTTCATAATCAATCATTCATACAAAAAAATTAATACGTTTTAATATGGTAAACCATATATTTGATCAATTATACGAAATCAATTTAATCAATTATAATTTAATCAATATTATCATTCCAATAATTTAATCAATTATACGAAATTAGAGATTAAAAAATCTCGTATTAATTTAATCAATGCTTATAATTTAATCAATTTCGTATTAATAGTAATATAAATTAGTGAGATTAAAAAATCATAATAAATAACATTAAATCCGGTCAATTATGGTAATCCTAAATTTCGGGTCAAATTGATTCATGATCAATCATTCATACAAAAAATTTAATACGTTTTAATATGGTAAACCATATATTTTATCAATTATGCGAAATCAATTTAATCAATTATAATTTAATCAATATTATCATTCGTATAATTTAATCAATTATACGAAATTAGAGATTAAAAAATCTCGTATTAATTTAATCAATTCTTATAATTTAATCAATTTCGTATTAATAGTAATATAAATTAGTGAGATTAAAAAATCATAATAAATAACATTAAATCCGGTCAATTATGGTAATTCTAAATTTCAGGTCAAATTGATTTATGATCAATCATTCACACAAAAAAATTAATACGTTTTATTATGGTAAACCATAAATTTGATCAATTATGCGAAATCAATTTAATTAATATTATCATTCGTATAATTTAATCAATTATACGAAATTAGAGATTAAAAAATCTCGTATTAATTTAATCAATTCGTATAATTTAATCAATTTAGTATTAATAGTAATATAAATTAATCAGATTAAAAAATTGTAATAAATAAAATTAAATTCGGTCAATTATGGTAATCCTAAATTTCGGGTCAATTATTGTTAATGATAATAAATAATATTTGTTATGATTTATTCTTTATTGTCCGTTAAACCATAAATTTGATCAAATATACGAATCAATTTTAAATACATAGGTAATTGTCGCTAGGTTTATCAACTTTATGCTTACATTTATCCTGAAATATATTTTTGTAAATAGCTTTAAATGATTACCGAAAATATTCATTTATTTTTATACAAACTTTACAAAAATAATATAATTAACCTCTATATAATAAATAAGGCTTATTATGGTAAACTTAAATTCGTATTAATGTTAATATAAATTCGGTCAATTATTAAAAGATAGTAATAAATAAGATTAAATTGGGTCAAAATATATTAATGTAAATTGATAACAATCATTAAGATCCAAATTTCAGATTAAATGACATTAAATTCGGTCAACTTTATTAATGTAAATAAATAACAATAATTTAGAATTAATGAAATTAAAATTGGTCTAATATTATCAGCCGAATATGGAATGTAGGATTGAATACTAATAAAACCGACTTCTTAAGCATTTAATCGGATTCACTATTTGAAAACCTACATTCCATATTCGGCTGATAATATTAGACCAATTTTAATTTCATTAACTTCTGAATTATTGTTATTTATTTACATTAATAAAGTTGACCGAATTTAATGTCATTTAATCTGAAATTTGAATCTTAATGATTGTTATCAATTTACATTAATAATATTTTGACCAATTTAATCTTATTTATTACTATCTTTTAATAATTGACCGAATTTATATTAACATTAATACAAATTTAAGTTTACCATAAAAGGATTTAGTCAATAAATAAACAAAACCTAAAATATAGATACAAAGCTGGAGCTCCCTATACCTACTTGGATCCTAGAATTTGTGTCTTCGGATCAAATCTTGTTTTTTAAATGTTAAAACATAGCATTAGTAAAACCAATTGAATAGTAATAAAATTAACAAAAATCCGAATGAAAAAAATCCTTATTATCCCTTTAAAAAAATTCTGATTGAATATTTGTATATTACAAATCCCTTTATCACAATCAGATTGAATATGTGTTTAGCACAAATCCGGTTATAACAAATCTGAATATAAAAATCCGTTTCTTTAGAATATGTGCTTAAGAAGAATGATTTCCATTTAAACTAATAAGAAAGTTCATTAGTATCTTTGTTATTACTTTATAATAAACCTGATTTAATATGTGTTTATCACGATTCCGTTTAATCTGTTTTAAAAATCTGAATGAAAATATGCTTTTAAAAAATATGGTTTCAAATGATTTCAAATGAATGAAAATACGCTTCAAATGATTTCAAATGAATGAAAATATGTTTTTTTAAAAAATTCCGATTGAATACATGGGTATATTACACATCGGTTTAAAACAATCCAATTGATAATGTGTTTAGCACAAATCCGGTTATCACAAATCTGAATGAAAATATGTTTTTAAAAAAAATATGCTTTCAAATGAATCAAAGTACGCTTCAAATGATTTCAAATGAATGAAAATCTGCTTTTAAAAAAATCCGATTGAATATTTCTATATTACAAATCTGTTTATCATAATCCGATTGAATATGTGTGGATAATCAACATTAGAAGAGTAGTAAGGATGTTTACCTTTAATCAGTTGTGGATAATCAAGAAATGATGCAAGATGAAGAAGAAAGCCTCTAAGATTTGTTAGGAATTAGATTCGGAGCTTTGATATTGAGTAGTATCAATTGGAATTAGAAGAGTAGTATGAGAGTTTTGATATGGAGAATGAAAAATAAAATAAAAGAAAGAGGTTTTTATAGTGAGGAATTGAGAGTGTGATGGAAGAATGTAGATAATTAAAATAAGAAAAGAGTATTTATAGTGAGTAAGTTGGAGCTCCATATTCAATATGGATACCTCAAACTTTCTCTAAGGGCTTCATTCAACCCAAGTTAACCTCAATTATTATATAGATAGATAATATTACTTTTTTACTTTAGTTTGAATTTAATATTAATATTTTTTATATAATAATATAATAACAATACATATAATAATATAGAGGGAGGAGGGGGAAGGAGGGGGAACCATTTCCCCTAGAAGGGGGAGGGGAAGGGGAAGATGACGTGGCGCTGATGTGGAGAAGGGGGAGGAAGGGGGAAGGGGAACCACACCCCATAGTCTAAACAATTTTGAATGAGTTTGTCTCCCATTGCTCTTACTTTATGCAAAACATTTTCAACCCTTAGACTGTGTGTACTGGAAGAAAGGGGTAGCGCCCTACCTTCAATTTCATTGGCTAGAACAATTGGCACAAAATCCAAAAATCAAGTTGGCGTTATAAATATAACGCTGAAAGCAAAATTGAGTCAAAATGAGGGTGCATAGCTCCCCATAGCGCTGGGGGGTTTTGGTGTTGGGGGCGCGATTAGAGACAAAATGGGGTGTTTAGCGCCCCACTACGGGTGGCCTTAGGGTATGTTTGGTATGAGGTAATGGAATGAACGAGAGAATGCAATGGATACGGGAATGGAATAGACAAAGGAATGAAATGGATGATCACCATTCCATGGTCTTGTTTGGTTACCACGTAAGAATGGAATGAATCAATAGTTTGTATTGTTTGGTAGGTAGGAAAAAACTTAGGAATAAAATCGCAGGTGGTGAGTGGTGGCGATGGCGGTTGATAGTGGGTGCCAACGATGGTGGTTGGTGGTGGTAGGTGGGTGGTAGCGGTCGTGGTAGCGGCAACGGTGGTGGTCAATGGTTGCGACAACGATGGGTGGTAGTGGTCGATGGGTGGCGACATTTGGTGGTTATAGTAGCGGTAACGGTGGTGTTAGTCGGTGGGTGGCGACATGGAGTGACGGGGACAGTGAGTGGTAGCGGCGGCGGTGATCGGTGCGTGGCGGTGGTCGGTGATGGAGAGTGTTGGTGGTGGCAGTCGGTGCTTGGTGGTGGGTGGCGGTGGTCGGTGGTGGAGGTGGTTGTTGGTGGTGGTGGTGGTTGGTGACGGAAAGTGTCGGTGGTAGCAGTCAGTGCTTGGTAGTGGGTGGCGGTGGTCGGTGGTGGTGGGTGGCGGTGGTGGCAGTGGTCGGTGGTGGAGGTGGTCGGTGATGGCGGTAGTCGGTGGGTGGGGGTGGCGGTGATCGGTGGCGGAGAGTGGCGGCGGTGGTCGGTGGATGGCGACAATCGGTGGTTGGTGGTGGTCGACGATGGCGATGGTCGGTGGTGGCGTCAAGTGGTGGTGGCGATGGGTTGTGATGGTAGAGGTGGGTGGTAGTAGTGGTCGGTGCTGATGAAGGGTGACAGAGGGAATGGAATGGAAAAAAATTAGGGGGTGGATAGAATGAATTTTGGTTTTTTAGAGGGAATGGAATGGAGGATGTAATGGATGATTCCATTACCTTGACCAACCAACCACTTTTTTTTTATTCCATCATAATGCTCCATTCCATTCCGCCTTTCATTCCTGCATACCAAACGCTACCTAATTGATTAGAATTTCACCAAATTCTCGAACTCTTCGCTGATAACAAATGCTACTATTTACACTAACAAAACAACAACCACATGTTCCATTTTCAAGTCGCTAAATGAATGCCTCAAGCCCTCGTTTGTTCATAAACGCGACCACCAAACACCACTCTCGAACGCACCATAGTTTTCTCGTGTCAATTCGGTTATGAAACCTCCTGAAACCATGTCATCAAAGGCGGATCAATACTAAAGTGTGGCGGGCAACCACCCCTACCCCCCCCCCCCCCAAGAAAAGGATTTTGTAATTTTTAGGCAAAATTCTTGATCAACTCCCTTAAAAGTTCAGTTAAGTCACCTGATTGTCCCTCGGAAAATAAATCTTAAGTCCGCCACTGGGTTTTGTTTTGGCTATGAAATGGCTCACTGTCACTGCAATATGGTTGCTCCTATGAGATCATCTTCTGCCGCTGGTTTATCCCTTTAACGGTCATTCAAGACTCCCTTTTGGGATGTTGCACACCCATCTTGGCCGACCTCTTTTGATCCTTGCCTCCATTGTCGTAGTTCGTCAATAAAAGGTTTTTTTACTGTTCTAGTTTTAATCGCTATTCATAGAGCATGTACAACGTGAGGGTTTGGAATATGGTTTGGATTTCGGACGAGGTGGGTTACGAATGACACACGTTGGAGTCGATTACTAGGATGGTTTGGAGTTCATCTAGTCCGGCACACAGGACTGGTTTGGAATGGTGGGCCCCGTTTATGAATAGTTAAATTAAAAAAAAAAGTTTATTTGTGTAGGTATAGTTTAAATAAAAGGAAAAGTGTGTTGAGGTGGATAATGAGTTGGATGTTTAGAGTGGTTTAGTGTTAGAGGAATAGGTGGGGTTTGAAAATGTTGTAGCTTGACATGACGTGACATACTGGTGTAGCAAGTCTGAAACATTGGACCAGTTCAATGTTGTGGATGCCTTTGGTTTTTTAAATGCATAGATGCTCTTTTTATAACCACACATTTGTTGTTTTTTACTTCATTCTGAACGTTCAGTTCTTTGTTGCTTCGAATATTCTGAATTAGCTAGTAGAGTTAAATGCCAATTTCATCATTCAGGTTTGGTCCAGTTTGCCATTTCAGTATAATTTTTTTTATTTTTTTTGCAATGAAACTCCTAAGGTATGGATTTTCTTGCTATTTTCTTCCTTTTCACTAACTCAGTTAAAAACTGATGTTAAGATCAGAGGTAGGCTTGTCATTTTGCCTACTTAATGAAAGACAATTTGGACATTTCATCCTATGATAATTTTAATAATAAAAAAACCATCAGTAATCTTCCCCCCTTTTTCCCCTTTAAAGGTTAAAACCCTAATAATCTCACCACCCCTCCCCCCCCCCCCCCCACACACACACACACTCTCTCTCTCTCTCTCTCTCTCTCTCTCTCTCTCCCCCCCCCTCTCTCTCTCTTTCCCCTCGTTTCTCTCTCTAGAATACCCTGGCACCATCAACCCCATCACCACGAAACCACTAATCACCACCACCACACCACGCATGTTTTCAAGAAGCAAAAGGTTAGAAAGAAAGAGAGTGAGCTAGAGAGATGAAGGAGACGGTGGATCTCCTCCACCACAGCGGAGCTCCAGCGACCTTACAACTGAACAACCAACCAACCACTCATTTCATCTTATAAGACTTAGAGAGATAAGGAGAGGAGATCGAAGAGGAGAGTGGGAGAGAGAGAGAGAGAGAGAGAGAGAGAAAGAGGCGGAGTAGAGGAATCGATGAACGCAGTCTCCGGTCGGGTCGGATCTGATTGCAGAGGTAAAATCCCCAAATTAACGCCTCCTCTTCCTTTGAATACATTCTGATATAGCCATGGTGGTGATGTTGAGTTTACAAACGATTGTTGGTGGTGGTCTCGACGGATTATTGGTAGCAGTGGAGTGTACAATGTTGAGTTTACAAACGATTGATGTTGAGTTTATAGTCTTGGGATTGAGTTTACAGACGATTGATGTTAAGTTTAATTATAGTCTTGGGGTCCGATGGTGGATGATGATGAGAATGGTTGGAGATAGTTGTGGTTTATACTCATTTTTCCTCCAATTAGCCTTCTAAACCATAAGTTTCTTTGGGTTTATACTTATTTTGATCCTCTGATTAAAAGCCCTGGTGGTGATGGTGTACAGGTGTAGTGTTAAAGAGGTGTTTGTATGTGGGTTTTATGTATAATTTTTTTTGTTTTAATTTTTGGTTTTTTGTTTATGTACAAAAAGAGAGTAAAAAAAGTAAAAACAAAAATATATAGGTAAAATGACTACAATACCCCTGAGTTAACAGAAAAAATAAATCCAGTTAGTGAAAAGGACGAAAATAGCAAGAAAATCCAAACCTCAGGGGTTCCATTAAAAAAAACTTTTTTGTACTGAAGTGACAACTTGACCAAACCTCCGAGACGAAATTGGCACTTAACTCTAGCTACTGTTAGATATGTAAGTTCATCAATATTTCTTTGTAATTAATTGTGTTTGTTATAACTAACATATGTAAGTTCATCAATATTTCTTTGTAATTATATTCGTTGTTTTCTAGCAAATACTCGCTATCTGGTTTCTCTTATATCATACATTTTTTTTTTTTCAAACCGTTCTATATGAATAATTTACAGTGTTTTAATAGTTGACTTGACTCTCGAACAAGAAAACGCGTGTAAAGTATGAAAAAGAACTCACTTCTGCGCGTGTTATTAAATAATTTATTTAGTCATTTACATCAAAATAATTTAGTAAAGGCTCCATGTATTGGCACAACTGCAATTTTTAGTTGTACACCCTCTTTTCCTAAACATCACGTATAATATCATACGCAGCGTACAGGGGTTTGATAATAAGAATGTTGTGGCCCTCTATACGTCACGTGTAGGCCTATACGCCCCCTTTAATGTCATACGCGGCGTATAGGAGGTCTGACAATGAGAATGTTGTGGCCCTCTATGCGTCACATGTAAGCATATATATACGCCGAGTATGGACTTATACGCGGTGTATAAATTCTGACATGACGCTAGCTGATGCCTGATTGCATTAATAACGCGGGGGAGTTTGTGCGACTCTCTATACGCGACTTATAGAGTTATTGTGCTTGCATAGTGGAATAGTGGATAGCCTTAAGCACAAAGGAATATTGGACAAAACCTAAACAGGATGTGAACATGACTTAACAGTGTGAAAGAACGGAAGAAACTGTTTTTTTTTTTACACAGAATAAACATTTTAAGCATGTTTTCTGTATTATTTTAAATGGTAAGATTAATGAAACAAGTTATTTAAAATAAAAGATAGCAATGTGTATCAGAATTTTTATTTGAGATAATCAATTTTATTTTTTGTTATTAAGATAACATCATTAAAAATACTGTGTCTATCAACAGCAAAATCCCTCTTCATCCCCTACGCTTAAATGCAAATCACAAAACTTGATAAATTTAGTTGCTAATTTCTACAACGTTCAATTTTGAACCCCAATGGAACCGAGATTTTTTGGCTATGGGATTTATAAAACCAATCCGTTGTGGTTAATTCAGTTCGTTTCGGTTAATTCAGTTCGTTTCGGTTAATTCAGTTCGTTTCACTTATTTGCTCACCCCTTAGTCAAAGATTTTATAGAAAATATCGCTATCAAGCGAGAGAGAATGAAGGGCAATATAACGTGTCCAATTGTTTCTAGATGAACGAGAATGCTGGTAACCATCGAATATGAAACAACATGAGACTTATCCTACAATCTAGAGGTTTGATATTTTCAATGAAACAAGCTATTTTAGTTTTCTTTGAAATTCTACATTTATTTTGTTTTGATATGAATGCAATGTGAAATCAGGAACATTTATAACTCGTAAAAAAAAAAAAAAAGAGCTAGGGCTTTTAGAAAAAAAAAAAAAAATCTTAGTTATTAATTTTTTACATGTTTATGAAGGCTTAGATTAGAGGTCAGGTGTACAAACCGGTTGTTTTAAAAAATAGGTTTGGTTTTTTTCTCCAAACCGGTTTTTTAGGGGTGAGACAAATCGGGTTTTTTAATAACTGGTTCGGTTAACCAACCATTGGATTTTACAATGGTATCATAGACACCTTTGTCCTATTAAGATGGTATGGGAGTCTATGTCAAGTAAGATACGATGAGTCCCTTAAAGAGGCGACTGTGATACCTTAAACAACTCTTACATCTTCCATTCACAAGAGTGAAAATAGACAATAAGAAATGTTTGATCTCAAACACCAATAACACATAACAAATGATCTTCAACACACAGCCGCGAATGAGAAAATAAATCCAAAACTGATTACAAGTCCGATTGTTCAAAGAAAACAACAATTCATAATATAGAACTAGAATTTCTTGACAACTTAATTTTAAGAATATGTTAAATGTGAATCTTACATAAAAGAACCACTAACATACTCATTTCTTATTGATCCATGAGTGATTCCAATATGCCGTTCAAAAAAAAACACTCATTTCTTTATACGCAAAAGAAATTAAAAAAAAACCATAAACTGGATTGCTGTCTTCTGTCATAATCAAATAAAATTATACCCAATTCAACCAAAATGCCAAAATAATAAAATGAAGCTGCCAATACAATCAATTGTGTACCCCAATTACTATATTTCTATATATGCAAAAGAATGATTTTCTAACTATATTTTTTTGTTAAGATTTACAAATAATTAATGTTCCTAGTTCCTACAACTATCTTAGCTCAAAATGGTCTTTTGAGGTTCTTGAAATCAAGAGATTCAATACACTCAACTCTCCCTCTATGCAAATTCCACTCCTTTAACAAATCACAAGCCCTCTCCTTTGTTTTTAAAGAAGAACCAACTTGCAACAGCAACAAAATCTTCTGAAAAGCTCCTACTTGAAGTGCTTCAATGGCCACACCTTCTTCTTCTCCAATACTCTTGGCATATTTACTCAACTTCCAAAGAATAGAAACCGAAAAGTCAGTTGCGATATCCGAAAGACGAAGCAGTTTCTTCACTAGCACAGGGACAGTTAGTGCATTGGCGTAGGCTTTCTCAAGCCCTTCATTGATGCTGCAAAGGCCTTCGAGTACGCCTAACGACTTTTCGCATACGCCTCTCGTGCAGTCTACAAGCATTTCCATGAGCCTTTCAGTTAAGCCCATTTCAATAAATCTTGTAATTAGCGTTTCCTTTTGGTTAAAAGAAGTTGATGGAGTGACCAAATGGTAAATGGCTAGTAATGAAGCATTTGTTGTAGTAGGGTCAATTGGCTCCATGATGAGTTTTGCTAAAGCTTCTATACTTCCTTCGATCTTCGCGAATTCTTCGAGTTTCGTTTGATTGGTTGAGAGGAGTTCTTTAAGTACCAATACCGCATTCCTTCGTCCCGACAAAGATCCAAACTTTAAAATCTTTACAATAGTATGTAAAGACAGGTTTGACCAAAGACCAGACTTGGTCTCTTGGTCAAACGGAAGAATCAGGGTTAACCCTGACAAAATTTCTTCCAAAACCAACACGTTTTCTTGGTTTTCATAAGAAAACGCCTCGAGTGTCTCCCTTAACACTCGAGCCGTCCCATTTGACACAATGCACTTCTTACTCCTCTCACTTTCTTTCGCCAAATCTTTTATCTTCACCACCAACTCCCTAACCCCCTCCGCGTTACCCTTACCCCTCATGGCCACAATCTTCGAAAGAATCCGAACCACTTGGCCCGAACTAACCGGGACACGAGGGGTCGGGATTCGATCAAACCCATACGACTTATTCTCAACACACCAATCTTGAATCATCCTTCTTATCGTATGGTTCGGCACGGGCTCAAGGCTTGTCAACACCACACCGGTCACAGGACAAGTGTTCTTCCCATCTTCATATATCCATCTCTCTACATTCTCCCTATCGTAGGTTATTCCAGTCGATAAAGTCACTGGATCCTTCATCAATTCAAGCGATATCGGGCAGCGAAAAACCTCCGGTACGGTCACCTCAACCTCCACATCGGGCAGTTTGGTGTTCTTGATCTTGTTAGCATTTCTTTCTGCTCTTCGGTTCCTATAGGCAGAAATCATTTTATGGGTGTTCTATATTATCTTCAAAGATTAAAAAAAGTTTAAAACTTTAATGAAAATATGTAACTTTCTTAGAGAATATGAGTAGGGTACGTTTTTTTGTTAAATTTGTATGAGATGAAAGAATGTTATGAAGGAACGAGTTTTTTGTGGTCTTATATTTATAGAAAGAGGCAAACGCGGATTTTGAAAGTTTGAAAAGTTGTTGGTGGGTTAATCATAGGAATTGATTAGAAAATAATATTATTATATGATGTAAAAGAATAAAAATATTGTAGGCTAGATATAAGTTGCGGAAAGTTGAATGTTGACCACATGGAGTACTTGAAATTTGAAGTTTGAAAGGGTAGATTAGAAACGGTTTGAAAGAAGAAGTGGTCAACGGAGATGGTATTTGAAGTGGTAGGTGTGTCATTATATGTTGACAAGATTATAAAACAATAGTTATATAAATATTTGTTAAAATCACACAAAAAAAAGGAAATTAGATTTATTGATGTAAAATAAAAATATAAATGATAAAAGGAGTTGTTCTAAAAAAATTAAGGTGATGTACAACAAATATTTGAATAAATATTATGTTAAACTGTACTATTTAACTACAAGACCATAACCCACTTAATAAAAAAAATTAAAACAAACTATTATTATTTTGTTAGTTCTAAACAGAAAAGGACTAAGTCATCTCCAACATTTACTCTATTTTAAGACTTGCTACTCATTTGAAGTTTGAGAGTATCTTTGGCAAAACTAACTGGTAGCTGGCAGTTGTAACTGATAGTTGTAGTGTTTAAGTTATATTTAGATGTTTGATAGAGTAGTTGGAGTTTTTAATAATATATATAAATTAGTCAAAATGGGCATAACTAAATATAATCTAGAAATAAATTCTGTTAGAAGGTTACTTAAGTAATTTTAAATACTAAAAGCTTGTAGCTTCTTTTAAACGCTAGTAGTAGGAGTGTTTCAATATAGAGTTTTTTTTCTTAACCTAAAAGCTTTAAGCTTCTTCAACAAAACAAAACTTTTTATTGATTAGGCCCTGTTTGTTTGTGTCTGATTGAGGCCAATCAGACCTCAACGTCTGATTCGGTTAGAGGATAGATAGCAGAGGGTGTTTGGCCGATTGGGTCTGAATGGAAAACTCGTCTGACCGTGGCTCTTAACGGGTCAGACTTGGATACAAGTCTGACCGAATCATACTTCGAACCTGCTGCTGCAGCGAGATGAAAGGGTTGCCTGAGATGGTGAAAATTCCAATCTCCGGTGAGAGGGTGGCGGCCGGTTTAAAAGAGAAGATGGAGTTGAAGTGTGAGAAGGGGTTTTATTGTTGGCAAATGTTAACCATTCAGATATACAACCAAACATCACTTACCCATTCAGCACTTAATCATTCAGAACTCCTTAACCATTCAGACCTCTTACTGTGTCACCGCTTATCCATTCCGAAAGTTGGCAAACGGCCCCGTAGTCTTAAAAAAAGGTCTGTCTATTTTATGTATTTGTAAAAAAAATTTAACCCGCAAAGTAACTTAATTATCAAATTTCTTATCCTTATACTTTTTTTTGAACGGCTATTGGTGATGGCGGTGGAGCTCCGCTTACACCCCGGGCCATGCCTGTACATGTAACCTGTCCACCCAGGATCGGGGTTCTCCCCCAGGTGAAATCCCCAATGGAAGGGAGAAACCGCTTAAGGCAGGGATCGAACCCAAGACCTTGAGGGTGAAAACTCCCACCACACCTCCCCATAACCAATTGGGCTATGGCTCATTGGCTCTTATCCTTATACTAATCATTAAACCATGTTATTACATATTTTTGTCGTTTAAAAAAACTATATTTCTAAAACCAAATATAACTTATAGGTAAAACTAGAGTATGTGTTTTAAATATATTATTATCATTTTGTTGACTTTTTTTTTCCAAGAAATGGGCCGTGTAAGCAGGTTTGCCTGAATACCTGTATTTTAGTTGTCCGCATTTTGCGCGTGATTTCGCCCTCGCCTACGCACGCGCATAAGCAACACAGACTGTGAGCATCCAAATATTCCATCTTGTTATGTTTTAAATTATAATAATGAAGCAAGATATTTATAAGAAAATAAAAATGAAAACTCGACTAACTCTTTTTAATTTTTAACTCGTGAGATTTCTCCTCACAATGCTCCGGGAGTTCGATCATTGACGACTCTATTTGTTAACGTCCCAAAAGTTGTGTCATGTAACACCAAAAAAATGTAATAATATGCCCAAATGAATATCGACACGTGTTCCAAGAAAACCGATACCAAGTCTAATAATACCGACAGTAACGATGTTGTTCGTCAGTGCCGGTTCGGTTTATTACAGTATATTGTTTATGATACCAAAAATACTGTATATTGAATTCAACTACGTTTTGATAGTCAAAATTATATTGTAAATAGATTTGGTTAAAATTACAATTCTAAAATGTTCACTAACTGGTATTATGTTCTAGCCGAATTGAGATTTTATGGAACCTAAAACTTAATATGTAATTCAGAACAGTTTTCGGTTTAATTGGTTTAAAATCAAGTATTGAACACCCGTTCAGTGATGTTGTGTATGAGATTATTATGACTTATGAGGGCTTCAAAGAGCTTTATTTAGAAGGAAAAAAAAAGGAAAATCAGAAGAAGTGTTGTCATGTATGTTGGGGCGATTTTTTCATCCTTCACACCACTGGCAGTAAGGTGTGTTGTGAAGGGCTTTATTGGGGGCTACAAGGAAAAGAGTAAACTGTATGGATGGTCCTTGTGGTTTGCATGAATTGCACCGATGCCCCCATATATTTTCAATGGTCCTCAACGTTGACATTTTATAACATTTTAGTCCTTACCTGCTAACTTCGTTAAAATTTTCAGTTAAGTCAATGTAAAATGACTAAACTACCCATAGGGACCATCCGAGCAGTTTAATCTTATATATTTTCTTTTCCAAACTACCACCACCATCACCTCCACAAACCACCATCACATCCCTATCTCTGCCATCACCACCGCCCTAAACCCACCATCACCGTCGCCCTAAACAAATCCAAATCTTGAATCGTGTTCCCTTCAGTATCTGAACCGGCTACAAGCAACAAAACTAGTAGCTCCTCTTTACCTACCTTCAATAATCATCCACAAACGAGTTTATGGTGGTTTCCCAATAAACAGCAACACCACCGTTAGTTTGAATACAGGTCAAATGTGAATCCTCCATCATCATCATCATCATCATACTCAGTTAATCTCACTTATAGCAAAGCTAAGGTAGGGTCTGAGGATGGTAAGATGTAGACAGCCTTACCTCTATCCCCTGAGAATAGAGAGGCTGCTTCCAGTGAGACCCCCGGCTCGATGTGGTTTTGTATCAAGCCTTGGACATAAGGCACATAACACTTAGCAATCGGGACAAACTCGATTGGTGCATGTACCCCCTTGTCTTTTGGCTATCAACGCCACCACATGATGCATGATTAACGTTAAAACTAGTGCAACTTTACTTTTGCCCCCCCCCCCCATGGCCACACATATATACATTATATGCGCACACCGTAAGTGGGGCGTAAAATGTGAATCCTCCATGTGAATTATTATTTATTAGGCCCGTTTTTTTTTTGGCTAAAGAACCCAAATAGCACATCCTTAAGATTTCAGAAGGACACTTCACTCCTTGCTTTTAATGTTTGTGAATCTGAACTTAGTTTAAGAATGGAGCAATCTTAGTCGTTAATTTTTTTTCTCCCGTATGCACTTTGCATCAACAAACTGTTAACTTTTCTACCAGAAAGGATTGAAACTTTATTCAAGAACAAAAAATACAGAAACCCTAACAGCTGTTCATAAAAAGATGAACAGCTTTACAATCCAATCTATACAAACTCTCTAATACAATAGACACTTGACTAGAACCAGGAGATCATTAACACAATGATCTATACTAACACTGAAACCCTAATCGTCTATGAGAGAGATGAAGTACACGAGAACAAAGAGAACAAAATATCTAAACTCGTTAAAACTGATAAAGTGACGACTGAAGCTTGTTTATATAGCCAGTCTCTAGGCTCGGGAAGAAACACACCCGAGCCTATGAGAACCCTACGATCAACTCAAAGAAACACACTTGTGATCAATCCCAGTCGTCCAATCTTCTAACACGGATCGCCACATAGGCTTGTATCCAAAGATGTAAGCTGGGCCAGACTCAACATGTGGGCTCTCCTTCGTGGGCTCTCCTTCGTGGACTTGTTGTTTGTTCCTCAAAGCTTTACTGGACCCGAACTACTGGACCTGGACTATCTACTGGACCCGAACTACTGGACCTGGACTATCTACAGACCGGACCACAACCTGCAAACAAACAACTTATGCAACAAAATAAGAAACTATTCTTATAAAGAAAAAAATTGATATTAAAAATATAATGTATATATTTTTAACACCCCCTCTCAATTTTATTGTTTGAACACATCTAACATTTTAATTTTTTCACAAATCTTTTGATGTTGATGTGTTAATAATCCTTTTGTAAAAATATATGCTAATTGTTCCTCAGAACTAACTTTAGCAGTTTTGATTAAGCCTTTTTGAATATGTTCTCTTAAAAAGAATAAATCTAATTCAAAATGTTTTGTTTTATCAAAGAAAACAGGGTTAGCTGCAATTGATAATGCAGCTGAACTATCACAATTGAGAATAATAGGAACTCTAACACTGACCATGAGTTCTGACATTAAATTTTTGACCCATATTAACTCACATACAGTTGCACACATGGCCCTGTATTCAGCTTCTGCTGAAGACCTAGCCATTGTGGCTTGTTTTTTACTTTTCCATGACACAAGACAGTTTCCAATAAAGATGCAAAAACCTGTGACAGATTTTCTACTATCTACACATTTACCCCAATCTGAATTTGAAAATGCTAGTAAATCAAAGGTATCATGTTTAGAAAACAAAAGTCCTTTTCCTGGTGAAGATTTTAAGTACCTTAACAGCCTTAATGCTATTTTCAAATGTCCTTCACTAGGTTTATGCATAAACTGACTTAAGTAATGGACAGCATATGAAATGTCAGGTCTTGTATGGGATAGATATATCAACTTTCCAACTAGTTGTTGATATCCTACTATATTCCCCAAAACTTTATCCTTATTTAAAACAATATTAGTTAACACACTATTTTGTTCTATAGGATTAGTTACTGGTTTAGCACCTAACATTCCATATTCAGCAAGTAATTCTGTACAGTATTTTCTTTGTGTTAAACACAAACCATCATCAGTTTTTAAAACTTCAATTCCTAGAAAATATTTCAACTCACCTAAATCCTTTATAAGAAATTTAGTTTTAAAACAACTTTTAACAAGTTCTATTTCCTTTAAAGAATTTCCAGTAACAATTATGTCATCCACATATACTAATAGAACAACAAACACATCATTACAACTTTTAACAAACATAGAGTAATCACATTTACTCTGAACAAACCCAAACTCAGTTAGCACACTTACTAACTTAACATTCCACATTCATGGAGCTTGTTTTAGACCATAAAGGGACTTTTTTAACCTACAAACCTTACCAGTAGGTTCATTAATCCCATCAGGAAGTGTCATATATACTTCCTCATTCAAATTCCCATAAAGGAAAGCATTATTTACATCAAGTTGGAAAATTTTCCAACTATTTTGTACTGCTAAGCTAATAACACACCTAACAGTGACCAATTTTACAACAGGGGAGAAGGTTTCCTCATAATCTACACCTTCTTTTTGGCTATATCCTTTGGCCACTAGCCTAGCCTTATATCTATCAATTTCCCCTGTGGACTTATACTTTATTTTATAAATCCACTTGCACCCAACTTTATTTTTACCTTTGGGCAGATCCACAATCTCCCAAGTATCATTTCTATATAATGCATCTAACTCTTCATTCATAGCCCTTACCCAATTTTCATCTTTTACTGCTTCATAATAGTGTCTAGGTTCCCTAGATTTATCTAATGTAGTAGAAAAACATTTATTTTCAAAAGATAGGTTAGAAAAATTGACTACATTTTCCAAACCATATTTCACTTTTCCTTCTATAACATAATCAGTATATTTATTAGGAAAATTACTATGTCTAGTAGACTTCCTAACACTATCTTGAATTATGTCACCCTCAGATTGGATGGTTTGTTCATTATTAGTATTCACATGATCTGCCTTACCAGCATCATGAGCAGTGTCTGTAGGCTGCTGTAAACCAGCCTTGCCTTTATCAGAACACTGTTGGTCTGGTTGCAGTGACTCATGTGTTCCTAACTCATTCTTACCTATATCCCTTTTTTCATCATCGGGATCATCCTCATTCAAGAAGTGTTCAGGTTCTGTGTTTTCAAAATAATCAAAAAAGTTTAAATTGTTAACTGTTTTATCAACATTTGTATCAAAGTTTTGATAAACATTTGTTTCTTTAAATGGAAAACAAGTTTCAAAAAACTTTACATCTCTAGAGTATAAAATGGTTTTACTATCTAGACTGAAAGTTTTATAACCCTTTTTCTCATGAGAATATCCTAAAAAACACATTTTTCAGCTCTTTTTTCCAATTTATTTGACTCATTTAACACAGTACAAAAACACAGACAACCAAACACTTTTAAATGATCTAAGAAGGGAACAAAACCATATACTAACTGATAGGGAGTTTTTCCACCAAGCACAGATGAGGGAGTCCTATTAATTAAATACGAGGCAGTCAGAATACAATCAGTCCAAAACTTAACAGGCAGGTTACTATGAAACAATAAAGCCCTTCCAACATTTAACAGGTGTCTATGTTTCCTCTCAACAACTCCATTTTGTTGAGGGGTATAGGCACATGTGGTTTGATGAATAATCCCTTTTGATTTACAAAAAACTACCATTTGATTATTCACAAACTCTGTTCCATTATCAGTCCTAAGAATCTTAACAGACTTGTTAAATTGATTTGACACAATGTTTACAAAGTCTTGTATGTGACCAAACACTTCTGTTTTAGTTTTCATAATTAAGACACACCCACACAACTCTAGAGAAGTCATCCACTATTGTTAAAAAATATTTGTTACCCTCTCTATCAGCCACCCTGTAAGGTCCCCAAACATCTATATGAACTAATTGACCTAATTGAGTTGTCTTATGTTCACTTAAAGGAAAGGGTTCCCTGTGTTGTTTTGCCTTATGGCAAACTTCACAGGGATCAGTTTGATCATTTATTTTAATGTTAAGACTTGAACTTAGGACTTTAAGAACTTGGTTAGAAGGGTGTCCTAGTCTAGCATGCCACAGATTACATTCATTTACAGAATTAAAACACACCTTAGACACAGAACCAGAGTTACCACACATATACAAACCATCTGACTGATCACCAGTCACCAGGACTTTCTTTGTTGACAAGTCCTGTAAATAACATCTTTTTTCATCAAAACCAATAAACAATTTGTTATCTTTGGCTAACTTATGAACTGACATTAGATTGACTGAGTATTCTGGAACTACCAAAACATCTTGTAAGATTACTTCATTTGACAATGTAAGTTTACCAATTTTAGTGACCTTTGCAAAAGTACCATTTGGATGCTTAACTCTAATGTTTAGATCAGATACATCCACATAATCAAAGAGACCTTTATCACTATTGACCATATGTTCATTGGCTCCAGAATCCACAATCCATCCAATACCAATTAGTTTCCCATTACTACTGGTGAAACAATATACTTTACTATTAAACACAGAAGCACAAAAAACCCTACCAGACAAGTTGCAAGACTGTGAAGGCTCACTAGACTTCTCATGCAAAAGACTTAACGGTTTGGCAACTTGATCACTAGTCAAACAAGCAGCAGAATTAGAATCAGATGTAGTGTTATTACTAGCAACTGCCTTCTTTGCAGGATTTCCTCTCATTTTTGCCCATGGAGGATATCCTACAATTTCAAAACACTTATCAACTAAGTGTCCTGTCTTGTTACAGTGTGTGCATTTCAAAGACTGATTACCACCCTTACCAACCCTTCTATTATTGTTAAAACTGCTATTACTAGACTCACTTGCCTGATTACTTTTAGCATTAAAACCAACAGTTTGAGTCTTACTTCCTGTGCTGGAGTTTCTATGAGATTCGTCTCTAGAAACCACAGCAAAGGCTTCCTTAACAGAAGGAAGTTCAGATTTAATCAACAAGGTTGTTCTTACATTTTGGTAAACACTATCTAATCCCATAAGAAACTGCATTAGTTTTATCATGTGATTATAGTTATTAAAGTCTTTAGAAGCATCACACACACATGAAGGCAATTGCAGTTTTTGGTCAAGTTGTTTCCACATAACATTCAATTTATGGTAATATTCAGAAACTGACATTCCATTTTGACTGAAAGAATTAATTTTTTGATATAGATCAAAAACAACTGAACCATCTATTTTGTTATATGTTTCCTTAAGATCTCTCCATACTTCAGAAGCTAGTTTAGAATATACTTGACCTAAATACAGTTCTTCAGAAATAGAATTCAAGATCCAAGTTAACACCACAGAGTTACATCTTTCCCACTGCCTAACTAGCACAGGATCATCATCAGGTTTTTCACATTCACCATTAATAAATCCTAACTTGTTTTTAACTTGTAAAGCTAAAATCATGGCATTAGACCACACAGTATAATTTTATGTACCTTTTAGCTTAACATTTACAATAGTCACATTAGCAGAATCACTAGCATGTAGATACAACGGATCACTAGCATCCAGTTTGCTGACTAAAGTAACATTTCCTAATCTACCATCACCAGAATCACTACTAGAATCAGCCATGACAGTAAATCACACAGGAAACACAAGCAAACAATAACCAGTACACACAGGTATACACAAGAAACAAAAACAACCAGTACACACAGGTATACACACAAGAAACAACCAAAGAATCAACCAAGACACAGGCGAAGCCACACAGGTGTTCCAGATCGTTGGTTCGTCACTCTTGGTGCCAACGCAGGTCCTTGTGTGGGAGCCACCTAATCTAGACCGACCCTAAAGCTAAAGCAGGGACTCAAGCCCTGATCTGAGACTCCTTAGGACAACTCTAAGAAAAACAATAACAAGAATCAGAACGATCTCACCAATAGGACCCAAGTTAGGGTTATTACACCAGAGAGCAAGAAGAAAACAAGCCTCCAACGTTCACCAGACTGAAACTCCTTTATACTAACCCAAGAACCCTAAATCTAGGTTTTTTAAACCAGATCTATGATTCAGATCTTCAATCTTGAACAGAGGATTCTTCAGCACAAACAGCAGCAGAATCAAATACTCGATCAACAGAGCTCAACCATGAGCTCTGATACCATGTTAACTTTTCTACCAGAAAGGATTGAAACTTTATTCAAGAACAAAAAATACAGAAACCCTAACAGCTGTTCATAAAAAGATGAACAGCTTTACAATCCAATCTATACAAACTCTCTAATACAATAGACACTTGACTAGAACCAGGAGATCATTAACACAATGATCTATACTAACACTGAAACCCTAATCGTCTATGAGAGAGATGAAGTACACGAGAACAAAGAGAACAAAATATCTAAACTCGTTAAAACTGATAAAGTGACGACTGAAGCTTGTTTATCTAGCCAGTCTCTAGGCTCGGGAAGAAACACACCCGAGCCTATGAGAACCCTACGATCAACTCAAAGAAACACACTTGTGATCAATCCCAGTCGTCCAATCTTCTAACACGGATCGCCACATAGGCTTGTATCCAAAGCTGTAAGCTGGGCCAGACTCAACATGTGGGCTCTCCTTCGTGGACTTGTTGTTTGTTCCTCAAAGCTTTACTGGACCCGAACTACTGGACCTGGACTATCTACTGGACCCGAACTACTGGACCTGGACTATCTACAGACCGGACCACAACCTGCAAACAAACAACTTATGCAACAAAATAAGAAACTATTCTTATAAAGAATAAAATTGATATTAAAAATATAATGTATATATTTTTAACACAAACATACTTGCAGTTTGATTCAACGCCGTCACCGTTTCCGCTGCCCGTGTTGTGGTTACGAATTTGGGATTCTTATTTAGGAATTGAAGCAACTAATAATTGATAGATGGATTAATGAAATGAAATGAAATGATAAAGTTGTATTCTCCTTAAAATCTATCCAGACCGTTCAAATCTTTTGGAGGATCGATAATTAATAGATTGATGAAGTGGAGGTGTTGGTGGTGGTGGTTTGTGGGGGAAGATGGTGGTGGTAGTTGGGGGTTGAGAAACATAGAGATAGAAGAAAGTAGGGGTGTTCAGAATAACCGCAAACCAAACAAAAACCGAAAACCGAACCGTAACCGTAACCAAAAAAACCAATCCGAACAACGAATTTGGTGTTTGGTTTGGTTTTAACCGAAACCGAATTGTTAATTCGGTGTTTGGTTTGGTTTTTGGTTCTACATTTTTTTATTCGGATAACCGAATAAACCGGTAAAATAATTAATTATTAAATAAAATAATAATATTTAATAAGCCATATATAATATATAAGCCCAAAATATTAAAGGTAAGCCTAACCCAAAATAAAGTCCACCTATTTATAAGTAATATTCAGAGTATAAGTCTAGTATCCAAGTATATGTTTCTCCATGATTGCATCAACCGTTGGTCTGATTATCAAGCTACACGATTTATATGTTTAGTATTAATATCTCTTTATTTTTCGTATGCAGGTTCACTAGAGTTGGAGAAAGATTTAAGTTTGAAGTTTATTTATATTATGTGGAATTGGCAAAGACTTATTTACTATTTCTAATTTCTATGATGTTTGGGTTTGCGTGGTTTGAATTTTTGGTTTATATTAATTGCTAACTTTCTATTCGGATTTCGGAACACAGAGGTATATAAGTTGGAGAGAAAAAAAACTTCGTTTCAATTTGGTTGAATTTGGTTTAAACCGAAACCAAACCGAATTCATTTGGTTGAATTTGGTTTGGTTTCCATATTCCTAATTTGGTTTGGTTCGGTTTTTGGTTTGGGGTATAAAATTTTGAAAACCGAATAAACCGAATCGAATAAACCAAATAAACTGTAAACCGAACCGATGAACACCACTAGAAGAGAGAGCAGAGACTTTATAATATCTTTTATTTTTATTTTTTTAAAGAGGGGTAACTTAGTAACTTCACATATGTTTAACTGAAAAACTTAACTTTCATCTTAGTCAGAGACCATCGATGAAACAAAATACAAACCACAGATCCCATACGTGTAATTTCGAAAGGTTGAGGAGCAGAGTTTAAATTTGGGCAAATCACAGGGACCATCCGTGCGGTTTACTCAAAGGAAAAATGACAACATAAATAAATAAATAAAGATTTTTATCCAAATTCTTTTTAATATCTTACAAATTTTACACCTTTTAAAAGAGTTTTAGGATCGTTTTATTAGTTTCATCATGCCGCACTCACGCCCCACTGGGGTGGTGTTTCACGCCCAAAAAGGCCGGGTGACATGGGGGCGTTAACCAATAACGGATATTAAATTCGAAGCTGATACACTAAATGATTAGATACTGTATAAAAAAGTCTATTTGTAGCCTCAAATCCTCAAACAATATACTATTAATTTGTAATTGTTGCGTATCAGTATATAATGTCAAAATATATAGTAACCAGATTACTTCATATTATAGTATAAAGTTCTTTTACACTAACCAAGTAACCATATGGGCATATTTTATCTTCGTATTCATTTCTAGGTTAAGTTATAATAGATCAGATTACTAGGCCCACTAACTTTAATCCTTCGCATTTAGTTATTGGGCTCTAAGGCAGCCCACTCAGAAAAGTTAGAAGTTTTAATCTTAAGTACCATTTAATTTCACGCTACAACTAGTCTATCTGCTATCATAATAATAAATTAATAATAAAAGAAAGAGAAAATTACAATTTTTGTCCTTTAAAAATACCAAAACTATGGACTGGGTCCTTTAAAACTTTTAGTTTCAGTCTTTATCCTTTATATGAAAAGTTGGAACGATTTTTGTCCTTTACACTTAACCCAGTTAGTATACCCAGTTAAGTCACCCCACGTGCAATGCACGTGAGGGTATAAACGTAATTTTACCACCCATTTTAATCCCTTATAAATGTCTGATTTATTAGTTCCATCTCCCCCAATTTACATCTATTCTACAATCAATCAAAAACCCTAAAATCAAAATCCCTCACCAACCCTTGCTTGAAAACAATATAAATCAGTACCACAATTTGTTTTTCCAACGCCCACACAACCGCCATAAACACTACAACAATTGCTCACCATCGCCTGAAAACACATCTCCTAAAGTATAGAACTGAGAACAAAGAGGGGTGGCAACGGTTTTCATCTCAATCTTATGACTACCTCTCAGATCTAGGTTTTTTGGCCAGCGTTTGGTCTTCATTCGGTCTAGCGACCACCTACCCCTAAACTCCAAACTCATCAAGCATCTCCAATCGATTGGTTTGGGTGCTTAAACCCAAATGTGGATAAAGCTCAATCGATGGATGATATAAAAGTTGGATTCAAAATAATGTCGGCGTTAGTGTGGTGATTATTGGAAGTGATTGCAGATGTGGTGGTTCAGGGATGGTGGCAGTTTTAGCAGAGGGGTGTGGTGGTGGTTCATGAGCTAGATCAGAGGATTGTTATGAGGTTCCATACTTCCATGGTGTGGTGAATGGAGTCAGGTTTTGTTGAAGGTTTTAGTGCAGATTCATGTGTTTTGGTGTAGTATGCATAAGTTTTGTGTTTGCAGTGAAATGTTTGGTTAATGAGTTTGTTTTTTTTAGTTTGGTTTGTTCTAGTTAGCATCAGATCTGCAGATAATGGTTGATTAATGAGTTTGTCTTTTTAGGGTTTTTGATTTATCTTTGAATCAGATTTTGGGTAATGAAGTGATAAATCAGATCTTACAAGGGATTAAAATGGGGTAAAATTACGTTTATACCCTCACGTGCATTGCACGTGGGGTGACTTAACTGGGTATACTAACTGGGTTAAGTGTAAAGGACAAAAATCGTGCCAACTTTTCATATAAAGGATAAAGACTGAAACTAAAAGTTTTAAAGGACCCAGTCCATAGTTTTGGTATTTTTAAAGGACAAAAATTGTAATTTTCTCTAAAAGAAAAATAAAATTATGGGATAAAAAAAAATTCAAAATGTTTCCTTTCAAGTTTAGAGAGTGTTTGAGATTGAATTTGGAAATAACTTAAAATAAAACTGTTTTTTATTTTAGCTTTTTGAAAAAAAAGTAAGAAGTTGTTTTCTAATAATCATAAAAACATGGCTTTTTAAATAGCTTATGGCATAAAATCATTAATCTACCCCCATTGCCGCCACCCACCCTTGTCACTTGCACCCCCACCCATCGTCATCGTCGTCGCCACCCACACACCCATTGACATCGTCGTCTCTGCCACAGCCACAATCACCGCCATTAACCCACCACCACCACCGCTGCCACTACCTCTTTCCACCGCCTTCATCCATTTATCTAACACCATTAAAAACTAACGTTAAATGAGGGGTATTGTGGATGGGTTTGGCAAAAAGAGTAAGGGGCTGTTTGTTTTACTCTGAATGGAGTCTGAATGGCATTCACGTCTGACTCGGTCAGACATGGATGTTTGGTTGGGTACCTCTGAACAAAAAAGGGTCTGACCCATGCTCTTACCCAGTCAGATTCCAACCAAAGTCTGACTGATTGATCATCGCTGTTGCTGTGCTGCTCGGTCGCCTCTTTCAATTCATCCGGTTCACCTGAATGTCTACAATCTCACACTCATGAACGGAAGCCTCGGCTCCTCCCTGCTCCTCCCCGTGCCGCCGTACACCATCATGCTCCTCCCCTTTTCCTCAGCTCTCTCTCTCTCTCTCCCTCTCTCTGTGTTCTTGTGTGTGTGTTCGTATAGAATAAAGGGTAGGTGGTTTGGGATATACTTGGTTTGGTTTTGGGATATTCTTGAACGTTTGATTGTTGAAAGATCAAGTGTAGTATCTGTTTGAAAAAAGGATTAATGGTGGGGTTGGGTAAACAGACATGAATTTTATTAAGGAGGAAAGAGGTGTGGTGAGGTGGGGTGGGGTGGGGCTTTATAAATTTGATAAAAAAAAAATTAACCATTCAGATATTCAGATGTCCAACCAAACACTACTTAATGATTCAGCACTTAATCATTCAGAACCTCTTAACCATTCAGATCTCTTACTGGGTCAGCACTTACCCATTCAGACGTTGCCAAACGGCCCCTAACTGCCAAAATCGTCTCTGAGCTTTTGACACTTTTGTCAAATCCGTCCAAAGTACCCCTCATTTAACGTTAGTATTTAACGGTGTAAGAGAAATAGATGGATCTCACAAAATCTCAATGGTTCAGTCGAGAAAAGAAAATTCTTTTGATGGATCTGACAAAAATGACTAAACCTCATAAACAATTTAAGTAGTTTCCTCTAACACGTATCACGAACACTTAACAAAATGCAACGTAAATACGAAAAATAGTTAACTATCCCAACCGTGTAAACAAATTCTTAAATTATGGTGTTTAACATGCATACCGTGTACCTTAAATCCCAAAAAATTTAAAGTTTATTAGCGAATCTTATCATTGCCATGTGTTTATCAAAGTGGCACGGTAGTAAAACTATTTGACTCCGTATGGCTAACTCTATCCAAGTTGGACAGTAGTTTTAGAAGGTATAATTTTCCATTCAATTTAAGGTGGTTAATAAAAATTGAACCCTAGCTACTACAAATTCACACGTAGGTTTCGTCCCCACAAATCCCATTCGTACACGTAGACATACGTTAATCCCTAAGACCATGTGGAATGTGAATTGGGCGTGAATGGCCAAATTTGGCGCCCTCATTCACCTCCAAACACCGCCCCACCCTTGTGAAATGGGCGTGAATGAGGGCCACGCGAAATATTTCGTGGTGGTCTGTTCTCTCTTCCTCCAATCAGCTCATGCCACTTCATTTTTATTTATTTTTTTCTTTTTTTAATTCGTATTTAGTATCATTATATACACCCACTCACACCACACCACTACACCCCTTATAAATTTCAAGCCTCTTTCAAGCCCCTAGTGGCCCCACATGCCACATATCAAAAAACGCCTAAGTGAGGGGCTCTAAATTTCACCTTCAGTACACATGCTCTATGGGTGTAATTGCCCATTCTGTTGTTTGTGGAAAAATGCAAGAACAAGGGACACAACTCAAGTTGTTGTAGTGTGCATATATGGATCTTTACATAATGTTTCACAAGGTGCTTCACATCCGAGTCATAATATGTCATATCATCTTTGAGGTGGTATTTTAAAATTTGTTGTCTTTTGACCCATGGTGTCTTTTAAAATTTGTTGTCATTTGAACAATGTTTGATGCTACTATCTTTTGAACCACGTTTTTCATGGTATTGTAATAGTCTTTTGATCAATCAATGATGTTTTATGTGATCAATGTTATGCCATGTGTTTACATTATGGTCAAATGTTTGCAGCATGTTATCACTTATGCACCATGTTCTTTGCAACATTATTTGAGTATGATCAATTATTTAGTGCATGGTTTTAGGTTATGACTTATCCACCATGTTGTTTGCCAAATTGTTAGAATCATGCTGGTCAATTCAATGACTTAGCATCAATTGTTTACTACATTTGTTTAAAACATAAAAATCATTGCATTCCAGAACAAGGTGTTTTAATAAATCATTCCCAATTTGACATTTGCTTACCGCATTTGCAATCCACTGAAATGCTGAATCTACATATTATGATCAGTTGTTTAGAACATAAAAACCATTTGTATTCCATAATAAACTATTAATACGTCATTCCAAATTTTGATTTGTTATATACATTAAAACTAAATGGACAATTATACCTTCAGAAATTAACGTCTAAATTGGATGAAGTTAACCATAAGGAGTTAAATAGTTAACATTCATAACATGAGGCCATGATTTAAGAAGATTCGTACTCAAGACCTAAGGCAATAAAACCGAAATTAATTCAAAAGTAAAAGAAAAAATAATTTCATATGCTTTTAACTTTTTTTTAATGGTTAACTTATTAAACAACAATCAAAACGGACTATATCCAAGGTGGAGAAAACCGCAGTTAACCACAATTACATCGTATAAAAAATAAAAGAGTTCCAACTTCCAACCTATCCAATCGACAACATATCTTTACCCCTACTTCTGTACCAAAGGAAACTCAACGATTTAACGTCTGATACAACTTGGTTGACACTCCTAGTAATGTGTGAAAAAACCTTCTCGTTCCGTGCTTTTCAAATTCGCCAACACATAATAATGAAAATACCATGCAAGATACCTCTCCTAACCTTGGAAACTCCCATGTGATCAGCAAGCTTCGTAATATCATCAAAAGAAAATAGAATCATCGGCGGCAATTTGCACCAAGAAGTTATACCACTCCAAACTCCATCCGCAAACCTACAAACAGTAAATAAATGATCGGCTGTCTCGTCCATCTCTTCACAAAAATCGCGACTATCACCAGTCACTATATTCCTTCTTCAAAGCACACATCTCGTAGGAATTCTATCATATGATTTTAACTAAAGTAAATGTTAATATGTTGTATATAACAAAAGTTAAATAACTTAAAAATTAAATCAATAAGAGCATTCACAATCAATCCACCAAATCCCCTCCATCAAATTACACTAAGACCATAGGGTGTGGAGGAGGCCCATCATCCATGCCTTGCCTCCACCTCAGCTGCCACGTCAGCGTGGGGTAGGAGCATCCATGAGATGATGGACCAAGGGGTGTGGAGGAGGCCCATCATCATTTATTGTTTTTCTTTTTTTTTTTTCATTTTTGATTAAATAATATTATTAATAAAATAAAAAGTAAAGATGTATTTAAATAAAAAACAAACATTTAAATTAAAAAAAAAGTACTACTACAAAAAGTAAAGGTTTTTATAGGATTTAAATTAGTTTTTTTTTTTTTTTTTTTAATAAACGGTCAAATGCACATCCCCACCTCCAACGGCTAGTTTCCAACGGTCAGAAAGGGCCCGGCACCAACGGCATCCTCCTGCCGTCCATGCCGCTCCATCAGCTTGCCGGTCCAGGGGGGCGGTGTAGCCAGGTGCGACATGGGCTTGCCCTCCCTATGCCGCCCCCCACACCTTCCAGTCTAATAGAATCCCCATCTCCCATCCACTTACAACCAATCACAACCACATATTACACTAAACTCCATTAAATTTTCCATCTCCTCCACTCACAACCACTTTCAACAAATATTAAAAAATAAATACAGTTTTCTAGTTTTCCCTAAAAGATTCCCAAAAACCCAATATTTACCAACACACTGTAGATTCCCCATTTTCTTCGCTCACAATCACTTCCAAACCCCCAAAAAATATAGGGTTTTGTCACCCAATTTTTTTGGGGTTCTACTGTGAAAGCTCTAAAAATCACTACTTCACCTCTAAATCTTCTCTCTTTTAATTAAAATAATCATACTTTTATCATTATTTTTTCTCTCTCCTCACTCACAACTACTTACAAAAATATTAAAATATATATAGGGGTGAACAGTAGCTTTTCATATTTAGGGTGGAACAGTGCTTCCACCAAATATTTTCCCTCTCCTCTACTCTCAACCACTTACACTCACCCCATATAATTTGGTGGACACACTCACTTCCATTTGGTGGATGGGATGTGAGTGCTCTAAAAGATATTGAAAGAGTCAAACACATAAATCATTACAATTGTAGCCACTAGAAAGGGCCAAAAATAATTTTTCACCCAAACAGAAATGGTCAAAGATGAGCCAATCCACTCCACACAGTAACTGACCTCTCTGACCTCAGTGCAACAGTCCTACACTTCTACAGTAACGACTTCAAGCACATGCTTACTGTGTTGTACATTCTTCATAAACCACTTGTACAATGTTCACATAATTAATGAATGATTCAGTGATTCACTCAACTCACGTTTTTTTACAGAAAAAATAATAGTAATATTTTTAAATAAACAAATATACAACGTGGATCTAAAAATTAAGGATTAACGTCTAATGTTCGAAACCATAAATGATATCGCTTTCGGATAAAAAAAAACATTATATCAAATGTTTAGAAAGTGCTAGGGCTCGCCGTCCAGCTCATTGCACGTTTACCATCTCTTTAGATGCAGTCTCTCTATTCTTTACGATAGTTGGTAGAGATAAAGATAAGACTTTCCTCATTTCACTATACTAGTAGTTTTCCTGTCTGTGGAATTACATTGTTGTCTTTAGTAAGTGACCTGGAATGGAATGGAAAGGATTAAAATTGTGGGGGAAAAAAACGTCTTTTAATCGGAAGATCAAAAAATGCACAATTAAATAACCTCTCTAACAAATCTTTTACAGATATCAAGACCTATCTCTAATTCACTATAAATACATTTTTAAATAAAAATAATATACTCGGCTCTTTTATTATTTATTAGTTAATATATTAAATAAAAATAATATACTCGTAAGTAATATGTTTTTTTCTTATTTAGTGCTATATTCTAACCAACGATTTATCAAACCATTTTACATCAAAGCATCTCCACCCATTAGGATGATAACTATTAATGGGTGTTCTGGTTCTCCGATACTTCATTTTTTCCCCACTCTTGATTCCAGCACCCATTAATAGTTATCACCCTAATAGGTGGAGATGCTTTGATGTAAAATGGTTTGATAAATCGTTGGTTAGAATATAACACTAAATAAGAAAAAACATATTAGTTATGATATATGAAGGTATGGTTAAAAAAATGAACATTATTTGTTATTGTATTTTTGTTTTTGTTTCGTTTACGGTAAAATTTAAACGTTACCTCTAAAATTTTAGTCTAGATCCGCCACTGTGTTATAATATAATACAAGACCGAAAAAATACCAGTATAACTCACTTGAAAGTTGCATTTAAGCTTGTGTATGATATAATAGAATGGATATGGTCATACGGCAATAATGGTGTCACGTTGCACATGTTTGTGTTAGTATTTTTTGCAACAAGCCAGCAACAAGTCATTTGTTCTGATGGGCTAAAATGTATAAAAAATGCAAGTATGCATGTTGCTCAAAGACAAGCATACAACATTAAACGTGTGATTCCAACAGCCTCACAACATCTATACCCCAACACCATCTTTGTGACACAATACAACACCACAATCAGTTACAATAACATCTCTTACTCTTTTCTAAACCATCATCTATACAAACACGCCACGGGTCAACCCGTCTACAGACACATCGAGTTAGATCCAAGTTCGTTAGGGTTACAACCGGTTATCGAAAACTATACCACCGGTTTAACATCTCGAAATTATGCACCACACCAGCACCAGAAAATGTGCAAAACTTGCTGGCAGTTTGTTTTCGGGTTTCTTATGAATCTGTGGCGGGTTTGGATTCGAAGAACTTGGCAACCTCTTGGTAAAGATTTTCTTCCTGAAACGGTTTTGATACGTAGCCGTCCATTCCGCTCTTTTGGCACTCTTGGAATGTGGCTTGGATCACATCCGCGGTCATGGCTAGGATCGGTAAATGCCACTTGCGGGCTTGTTTGTCACAGCACCCGTCCATCGAGCCAGTCGTTTGTTGCTCGTTTACCTGGCTTTCCATCATCCGAATACGGCGTGTGGCCTCAAATCTGAAAGTTAGTAACATAATTTTAGTATTTCAAAGATAAAAAGTGATGAATTGTAATGAAGTAAAGATATGCATACCCATCCATTTCAGGCATTTGGATGTCCATAAAGCAAGCATCGAATTCGTGCGGGATTTTAAGCAAATCAAGAGCCGCTTTTCCGCTATCGGCACATTCGACCTCAGCCCCGAACTTCTTTAGAGCACCGGCTGCCACCCTACGGTTCACTCGGTTGTCATCAACCACCAGTATTTTCTTCTCACGAAGCAAACCCCGAAGATAAACCGACCCGTTTGCCATAACTTTACCTTGTTCCGCCTTTCCTGTTCCCAACACCTGTTGAAGACACGCTGCAACCATGCTCGCTCTCAACGGTTTCATAATCAAAGTATCAGAAAAGCCTGCGGCTTTTGCTTTATCGAGTTCACCACTGGTTACATTCGTAGCAAGAAGGATCAATTTGGGTGATTTTAACGCGCGCCCAGAAACCTGTATGTTGCTCAAATCATCACCGGACAACCACACGTCTTTCTCAACAAGTATCATATCCGGCTGACCCGAACAAGAACAAGAACCCGAACCCGTCACTGCAGTTTTTATGCTGTTGACAACCTCCACTAAAACACCTAAACGTTTTAAATGGTATCTTGTTACAGCAGCTCTAACGGGTTTGGTATCAACAACGGTTGCTTTCAACCCTTTGAAAGAAGTCGGTAGATCATCATAAAGAGACCTTTTCAGATCTGCTACCGTGTTTTTCTCACACCGTGTGAACTTAGCAGTAAACGAAAACGTACTACCGATTTGCGGTCGGCTAACGAAGCTTATCTGACCGCCCATTAACTCAACCAGACACTTACTGATACTCAAACCAATTCCTGTTCCGCCATAATGTCTAGACGTTGAACTGTCGGCTTGCATAAAAGGCATGAAAACGAGTTCTTGAGCGTGTAACGGGATCCCAATTCCCGTGTCTTCAACCGAGACCATAAGATTAACACTCTGAGAGTTCCCATCAGATGTTAGCACTTGAAATGGAGATTCTTCATCGGCTATTAAATGCTTAAATCTGTCCCAATTGTTCCGGTCATCTGCAGCTTCACGACCACTTAACGTTTTCGATTGAGGGCCGTTAGATCTTCCATTCATACAACTCTCGAATTTTGCATCTTGTACAGCTTTAGAATGTTCAGCTAGATGGACTTGCACAAAGATATGTCCTTGTTCAGTAAACTGTCAAAAAAAATCAAATCTTTATAAGGATCTTGCAACGATTTCACTACAATTCGAGTCAAGATAATAAAATTTGCTCACTTTAACCGAGTTTCCCACAAGATTCGTTATCACTTGCCTAAATCTTCCTGGATCACCCATCACAATTTGAGGAACTTTATCCGATACAAGAACCGCCAACTTTAATTTCGCAAAAATGATACCAAAATATGATCAACATTAAAAAAAAAAGAGTCACAAGCACGAAAAAACAGTATCTTTTATTGTTACCTCGATGCCTTTATTTCGAGACTTTTCAGAAAATAACGAGAGTACATCGTCTAATATAGACCGTAGATCAAACGGAACTGCCTCCAATTCCAACTTCCCGGCTTCAATCTTAGCTCGATCAAGCACTTCATTAATCAAAGTAATTAATGCCCGTCCACAAGCCTCAGCCGTTTGAGCATAATCTCTTTGTGTTGAACTTAAATCCGTATCTAGAAGCAATGCAAGCATCCCTAAAACCGCAAACACATGTTTATTAAATCCAACACGTCAATGCATAAACAAGTAACAACCGCGTAAATGATGGAATACTAAGGTCAAGAATGATACCAAGGATGCCATTCATAGGAGTTCTGATTTCATGTGAAACGGTAGCAAGAAACTGCCATTTGAAACACACAAGATTAAGTAACATGTTTTACTCTATAACATCGTTAATGATTCAAACTATACGGAACTAACCCGGGATTTGGCGACATCAGCAGCCTCTGCTCGGACTTTTAACTGCTGCATTGTGTCAAAATCGTCTTCGACTTGAACGATATGAATGGCACCCGTATAGAACATGTAACCAGCTAAGATAACAATCACATAGCCCAAAACTGCAGTGGTGATGGCGGTCCGTGAGATGGGTGCTTTATGCAGATACCTACACGTCATATGGTGCTTCCTATACGGATCACCAAAGTCGAGCCTGCTGACATGTTCGCGTGTCACGTCACCTTCTTGAGTCTGTCGGCCGTACATAATCAGGTGATCGGATGTGTTGGTGACATCATACACTTTGACAATGATCTCCTGGTTTCCGGCAAGCTGACCGAGCAGGTTTTCAACTAGGGACTCCACATCAAATGCTCCACCAAGATATCTGTATTTTTTTTTTTTCATAATCATTAAATTAACACATATATATGATGTTTTCATATTTGACTAATTTAAAGTCAACACTAAAGGGAAGTAGTACCCTGCAGTAGCTTCAATGCGATCGCGGACAGATGCATTTGGCGGTAGCTTTGATTTGTAAACAGGAATGGTTAACACAACTCCGAGATGATGAGAACCCAACAGCTTAAAAGGGCTTGTGAGCACCGCCTTCCCGGTTGACCGAGCCCTCAGGATATTCTCTCGGTCCTCCTGTGATAATATCAAGATTCTTTTAAAATTTGTGTTCAATAAAATAAGCGAATAACTCGATTAAATTCACGAATTATAATCCATAAAGTTAACGAATTTCACCTCGCCGGACATCATGTCTAGCAAATTGAGGTAAGAAACAGTTTCTTGAGAGAAGATCACAGGCGCGTATTCATCGCGATGTGGGGACGGCTCCTTGTTGGCCATTGTTCTTATAGTCCCACCATGTTGTCTTTCGAAGTCTTCCCTTTCCGAATTCAGTACCCTTGGTGCATACGCTACACCGCTTAATAACGGTCTCTCGAATGCAGTTCTTGCAGTGTACTCTGCAAATGTATCCTGCATTATATGAATTCAGTTAATGGAGATTCAACAACTAATTTCCCTATTTGACTTTGACTTTTAAGGTCAAACAAAACAAATTCCCAACTTCTAAACCAAGTGATACAATACAATTACATAATTAAATGTGTTAGATCTGTACCAATGCACCTTAATTTTGAATTTATTTAAATAAATGTTATTTTCTCAATTTATAGATTTCTTGTTTGTTCCACAAACATGTTTGTTGCCATACCCACAATCATATAAAGAAAAATAACACCCTAAAGACACAAAAACACAAAACAGAAAGACATGACCCTTCAAAACATGTTTATAATTATTATTGCTGAGAAATTAAATCAAGAAAATTTCAAATTTCACAAAAACACCAAAATTTGTTTAAACAATTACCCAAAATTTGTTTAAATAATTACCCAAAATTTCACCAAAATTTGTTTAATAATAATAAATACCCAAAATTTGTTTAAATAATTACCCAAAATTTCACCAAAATCCAACCTCCAGAAATCATCTTTTTTTAATAACTAATAATAATAATAATAATAAATACCCAAAATTTGTTTAAATAATTACCCAAAAATATGGAAGAAAAGAAAAATAAATTAAAAAAAATAACCTGATCAATAACTGAAGGGTTCTTGTAATGATGAAAAGTAGAAACCAAAACAGCAAGAGCATGAACATGATTAACACAAACACTGAACTGATCTTGCAACATTCTAGCTCTTTGATCACACATACTAACCAAACCCTCTTGTATCCTCTGTTGATGTTCTGCATCTATACATCTATAAACATGAATAGCTGCAAACCCAAACACAATTATCCATAATATCAAATATTTCCCTTGGTTTGTTCTTGGCACATATGATCTGTACTTCCTCTTTGTTTCCAATTGCTGCTGCTGCTGCTGTTCATTCATACTCACTGCCACTAGATGATGCTGCCCTTGCATTTTCATACCCATCTTTTTATTTAATAATAATAATAATAATAATAATAATCTCAAACTTGTTATTGTGTTGGTTAAAACTTCATGCCCTTAATGTAAAACTAGTGACCAGAGGTATGAAGAGTTGTAGACTTTATGTGCACAGGACAGCCAGTTGTTGGCAGAGAACCTTTTTCAGCAAAAAAATATATATATAAAGTTTTAATAATTTTTTTTTTATAAAGATTTTCAAAAACCATATAATTGCAGCATTGTTTTGTGTGATGTTAGTCAAGAAAACACACAAGCCCAGAAAGCCACTAGAGAACAATGATCAAAGACAAGAAATATACCCTCTAGAGAGAGAGAGAGAGAGAGAGGAGAACAGAAACACAAAAAGGGTATTTTAAAGTTTTAATCTTTTTTAAAAAAAATAATAAAAAAGATTTAGTAACTTGTTGTTTCAAGGGACAAGCATGGGTGTGTTTGCAGCCCTAAAAAGATGCAGAAAGCTCAAACTTCAAAGGAACTTTGTTGGGTTTGAATTGAATATAAAAATAGAGTTATGAAAACTCTAAAAACAGTTTAAAAAAATATATATAAAAAAGAAACTAGGAGATTGAAGGTGTGAAGGAGGAAGAAGACAACATTCAATGTTGTTATTATCTGTAATATATATTGGATTAATAATAAAAAAGAGAAAGAAATAATGTGAAATCTAAGACAAATTAGAAGATTTATGAGGAAAGAACCAACCAAAGACAAGGTGTAATTTGGATAGAAGTGTGCTAGTTTAATGTTTTAATTGTTTAAGATGAGTTGTTTTGTTTAATAATGGAGGAAGGGAGGGTGAATAGGAAATAATAATAATAAAAAAGGAAGGATATGTTTGGAGAGATTACTTTATAAAGCGACTGGATCGAATTTTCAGGATTTTTCAAGATACGCTCTTGTCCCCCCTCCCTTCAATAAAAACATCCCATAAAACAATCCAAATATTTTTATGGGCTAGGATTAAATATACAGTGAAAGAAAAATAAAAAATCGTAGGAAGAGTATTAAACAGACTCTGATTGAACTCATTCAAGCGTCATTGAAACCATCTTATCGAACCCTACGACGTTAGTTTTTAGATGTTCATATTAACATAATTAAATTGAATTCGGATAAAACTGAAATGTAGATTTCATTTCAATTCTATTCATTTCCTGCTTTTGTTTAAATAAACAATCTATATGTAAATCTATTTATTATAATAATTAAAACCAATAAATCTTACGTGGCACTACCTACCATTTGGTGGAGTGATATTGGGAAATAAAGATAAGAGCTTGAGGCCATTTGGTCTTAAGTTCGAATCCGATCCAAAGGGGTTTTATCGCCGTGGGCCTTCGGGCAACCGGTTTTCCCCGAATTTGTGGCTTGATGGACTTGGGCTGCTCAGTGGGCAGCCATTTGTTCAATGCTAACTCACTGGCAGTTCAGGTGATATTTAATTGTCCGTTCAAAAAAAAATAATAAATAAGTCCTACATGGCACTTAAGAGGTCATCCTCCCATTGAGTGTACCATGTGGCATGCCATGTGTTATTAATTAATTAATAATGTGTACGCAAATAAATAATTATGTTCAAATCAGTAAATATGAATTCTATTTTTAACATGTGTTAGCATTGGAGTTGTACATTATTTTATGTTAGGTATTAATATCAGAGTTATACATTGTTTAAGGTTAGGCGTTAACATTGGAGATACATTGTTAATTGTTTTAGGTTAGGTGCTACCTAAACCTTTCCTGTTTGTAATTGTAAAGTGCATCGTCCTATTTCATATGTAAAATTGATATGTCATATTTGATTTCTCAACCTCGGGATGTTCCAAGGGTATAAATTAGTGTGTATATATATATATATATATATATATATATATATATTTCAAAGGGCTAAATCCTACATGGCACTCATATAGCCATTCTCCCCATTGAGAGTGTTATGTAGGATGTCATGTGGCATTAAGTAATTTTAGGGAAAAAAGAAGTTTAAAAATAAAATTGGATTTTTCTTTCTCATGTTTCCTCCTATAATTTTTAAACGTTAGTATCTTTTATCTACAAGATTTTTTAAAGAAAAAAATTACACCAAAATAAGGAGCGTTTTATTATGTTTTCAAGGTGTACCATAGTGCTATATAAAAAACGGAGAAAAAAACAACTATTTTTTGTGGGGTTTTGTTCATAGAGGACAAAAACACGTGTTCAAGTAATTCATTAATCATGTATAGGCAAGTCACTAATTATGTTTAAAACAGTAAATATGAATTATATTTTCAACCAAAGCAAAATAGGTTAATAGAGTTATATATTGTTTTAGGTTAGGTATCAATATTAATATGTTAGAGTTGTACATTTGTTTATTCTTTACGATATGTGTTAATATTAGAGTTACATTGAATTTCTACATTGTTTTAGGTTAGGTGTTACCATTGGAGTTGTACATTGTTTTAATTTATTTATTAATATTATAGTACACACTGTTTTAGGTTAGATGTTGCCTGAGGCTTTCTTGTATGTAACTGTAAAGCGCATCAATCTTTTCATATGTAAAATTGATGTGCCATATTAAATTTCTCAACCCCGGGACGCTTCCAAGGTATAATCTAGCATAAAAAATAAAATATACATTCCATGGGTTAGGATCAAATACACAGTGAAAGAAAAATAAGAAGTCATAAAAAAATGTATCAAACGGACTCTGATTGAATTTATTCAAGCGGCATTAATTTAAACTGTCTCATCGAACCCTCCATTTTTAGTTTTTAGGTGTTCAACATTCCATTTCCATTTCCATCTAGATTATATTCTCGTCCAACCTAAATAGATAAGAGATAGATTCGTAAAACGTAATTTATGATTGTAAAGATATAATTTGGTACCAAATAGATAATCGTTTTTATATTTTTTAACTTAAATTATTGTTAAATACATGCCACAATAATAACTTTTATATGTTTAAATGTAAATAAGGTTATAATTTTTATTTGTATGTTTCATTGTTATAGGAGAAATTATAGGTGCAAAGAGTGTACCTATCTTACATGTTACAAGAATAATTATTAAAGAAAATTTTATATTATATGTATTTAAAAAAGTTAAAAGGTTATAAGTAGAATTACAATATAAGTGCACCATTCTTGTTGATCTTCTTCTTAATAAATCCTTTTAATTCATCATCTTAATCATAAAATTTGTTAAATATCCTTTATTTTCTTAACTTTTCCTTTTGACTTTTCCATTCTTGTCCAATGTCCATATCTTTTGAATGTAATAATTAGTTGCTATGTTTTTTTTGGGTGGGGATGCTACAATCGTTTAGTTTATACTTTTGCACTTGTTGGCGTTGAAGAAATCAAAAGTAATTTTGCAATATCATCTTCCACAAAATAAACCTCTGTTATTCTATGGCCATTTTTTAGACTGAAGACAAAGTAGAACTCATATGGTATAGCAAATAAATCAGTCAAACTATACAGGAGTTGGACTCTCCTATATATAGATTATAGAAGAGCATGACACACATGAAGCTACATAACCGACTACAGAACAGACTAAACTATAGCCTCTATCAATACATATATATTCACATATAGGCAATACATTACTATGGTCTATGCCCCTCACGCTAAAAGGGACGCATTCGTGTGATGCTTGAACAGCAGGATGTCAAAACAAATAGAACATAATCCTTTGATCAAAAGATCCACAAGCTGTAGCGGCGTAGTGCAGTAGACATGTACCGAACACGTAGGACCTGAGTAGTATCATATCCCAAATGAAGTGTAAATCAATCTCAGAGTGTTTCATACGCTGATAAAACATTAGATTGACTGCAAGATATGTGACACCAATGTTGTCTCACCAAATAGAAGGTGGACAAGAATAAAGGAATATGTAGCTTCTGTAATAATAATAGGATACATCTAATCTTAGCACCAGTCTAAGCTAAAGCACGATACTCAGCCTTTGTACTAGAGTACATGGCGACAATGTGTTGTTTCTTGGAGCTCCAATTGATGAGAGTGGGCCCAAGAAAAACACAATAACCGGTAGTCGATCGGCGATCATCAGGACAACTAGCCCAATCAACTTCAGAATAACCATGAATATCAATGCTATCAGCTCGGCTAATACACTACCCATTAAAAACTGTGCCACAAAAATACCTCAAAATAGTCTTGACCACGATCTAGTGGGGAGGGTTGTTTGGGTCGAAATTTATGAATAGTGGAGATGTAGGAGTTGTATGTTAATCAAAACTCTAGGAATTATCTCCTATATATAAGGTTTTAGTTAAAATAAAAGAAATATTAATATATTTTTTGTATGTTTTTGAAAATAGTAATTACATTATTATTATTTTCATGTTTAGTATTAATTCAACTAGGCTTTAGAATTTCTCTCTTTGGAAACGTGTGATACTTTTTTTAGTTGACTTTAAATACTAGATATTGATTATTTGAATTTTGATTTTATTATTTAGATTTGCGGTTGTCAGTTGTGTTACACATGCTACGATTGTTGTCTGATTTGAAACCAAAGTTCTATTTATGAAAACTTTTGTTGTTTTTGTATATAATTAGTCATTAATAGCAAGTTTAAACATGTTTTAGTTTAACGATGAGTAGTTATTCTAATTGGACAATTACTTAATGATTCACAACTGCTTAACGAGCTCGGGAAGTTTTTTAATGAAGGCTATAAGGTAGCATTTGGTATGATGCAATCAAAGGCGGAATGAAAAGGATTATTACGAAGGAATGAAAAATAGGGTGTTTGGTAAGTCAATGGATGGAATTACCTATTCCACAAGGCATTCCATTTTCCTTAAAATCATTCCTTCCACTCCATATTTTTTTTCATTCCATTCCCTCAAAATAACCCATCACCCACTACCGTCTCACCACCCACAATCGCTACCCCACCACCATCGCCTCCACGACCCACCACCGTCGCCACCACCACCTATCGTCGCCCCTGTTACCTACCACCGCTGCCATCCATCAACGTCACCGGCTCACCGCCCACCACCGTCGCCGCCACCGCCACCACCCCACCGTCACGCCCACCACTATCGCTTCTATTATCACCGTTGCCACCCATCTCCGTCATCATCCACCCGCCACCACCACTGCTACCCCCCATCGCCGTTGCCGCCACCCACCCTGGCTGCCAACATCACCCACCATCATCGCCACCAACCACCACTCATCACCGATTTTATTCCTCTGTATTTCCTTCATACCAAATAACACAAAGTAATGATTTATTTCATTACCTCATCCATTCTATTCCATTACCTCATACCAAAGCCTAAATTTTAGGAATGTTACACTAATCAATCAATTTTAACATATTGCATGAACAATAACAAAAAATGGGAGTTAACATTTTTTTTTTAAACTATGAACTTCATTAGAAAACGGACGCGTCCTCAAAGCGAGGACCGCCAAAACAACTTACCACATGTACAATGGATTCGCAACCCAATCAGACCAAATAATTGAACTAAACTTTGACCTATTCATCAACCACAAAAGGACCACGATTTACCCGTGGCAACAACATCAAAAACCTTTGGAGTAGATCCTTCAAAGACCTTTGCGCTCCTAGCTTTCCATTGGGCCCAACATGTGATCATAAAAATCCCCCTAACCACTTTGTTTTCTCCATTTGTCACCTCAGATTTGCTCATGAATAGTCAAACTATCTTGAAAGTCGAAAGCGATAATCGGGTCAACCTTGCAACATTTTCCAATCACCGACCACACGCCAAAAGAAAACCCGCATCCTGTGAACATATACATAACATCTTCATCCTCCGCATCACAAAGGCCACATGAAACATTATCTAAGTGAATCCGTCTTCGTGTAAGCGCTAGTTTTGTAGGGATTTTGCTCCATATAAACATGTTAACTTTAATAGGAATCCACGATTCCCATTGCATAAAGCGAACCCTTCGTGTCTCATTTTCCTCCCGAATCAGCTCCTTAACTTTGGCGACTAAAAAAGGACCATTTTCCCCCGTTTCCTAGAACCATCTATCCCCCGAACCTGCAAGAGTAATGTTATTAAACATAAGACTGAGGTCCTGCAATTCTGAAATTAGCTCGAATGTAGTAGCCCCATGACCCCAATTAGGCTGCAACTGAATGCCGTCACCAACAACAGTCAGCTGCTGATCAACCGCGGCATTTTTTTTGTTTTTCGAGCGTATACAAGTGTGGCCATCTATCTTTCAGAACGTTGCTGCCAAGCCAGAGGTCGTGCCAAAAAGAAACGCGGACACTATTTCCAAGTTTCACCCTCATAAAAGAATGCACTGTTCCTCCTTTGAAAGAATATTTGTCCAGCTCCTGCACGTTTTTCTTTCAACATCCCTTAATACCTTTTTTAACCGGTAAGTGTACCCATCAACTTCTGCCCCCATGAAGAGACACTATAATATTACGCCACTTGCTATCTCTTTGGGTTTTAAAACGCCACGCCCACTTTGACCAAAGGGCAAAATTAACGTCTCTTAATTTGAAGATTCCCAAACCCCCATTATTCTTAGAGTTGGTGACAACATTCCAAGTCACCCAACTTAGCTTTTGCCTCCATTCGAGCCGGCCTAAAGGAAATTCCACATCATCTTCTCAATTTGCTCCGTTACAGAAACCTGGGTTTGTACAAAGATAGATAATAAACCAGGAGGCTAGCAAGAACTGATTTGACTAAAGTTAGCCTACCACCCATAGATAAAGAAGTCGCCTTCCAAGATGCAAGACGTCTATGCATAGTATCTGAAGAAACAATAATCTAACCTTGTGGTGATGGGGTTAAATCTTGTCACTACAGGCTTAATCCTTCGCTAGATGAATGACCTTGAAGATGGTGATCTTGAAATAACACAATAATCCGATGCGGGGCGACCGCCTCGAATCCCGAGAGATTCTACTTAGCAGACACAAAAACGTAGTCGGCCTTATGTGTGTTCTTCAGGGATTTCTGAATGGCCTATTGAAGGAGACCAAGTGCTCCTTAAATAGGTTCAACACGGGCCTCAACATTCACCCTTAACTTACCCAATGGTCCGGAGCCTAGTTAAGGGCTTGCCTCCACATTGGCCCAAGATTAGGCCCATATAATATAATATGTAATATGATATAAATCATAGAGGGAGATCGTACTGTTAGTCCTACGTGGCATCTAACCGCTGGCTACAGTTCTGATGGAACATGATTGGCTGCTGAGTGTACCGTTGCCCCCTCTGTTGGTACATGATAGTGGACACCCTTGCTGAGGTGGTCCCGCAAGATCTGATTGGCTGACGCGTGTAGGGGATGCACTGTTTGTCCCCTGCGGCGGCTGTGTGAGCACATGTGGCTTCCTGATTGGTGGGTCGTGCTGCATGCTCCATGCCACACGTCCTGAAATCCTTATTGGTTCGTACTGACTGGTACGTACGTATCAGGGTTTGCCATGTGTTCCTTGCCAGCTAGGCTCAGAACTCCTGGCAGATGTTGTTGGAGACGGATGATTATCCTTATAGTGAGTCCGATGGGCGGGTGACTGCCGCTGAGACCGATCCGTGAGGTGCTTACCCGCTAACTCGGGGCCGCCAACTTCGTAAGCTCACGCAGTTGGGCTTGTCTACATGCTACTTCTGGTGTAACTTTGGGCCCATATCCCTTTAGTATCAATGACCGAAGACCAATAACAACTCTTATTCATATTTGCACCCACTTTAATCCCCAAATAATCGAAGGGAAATTCTACAACCCGACACCCCAAAATGGACGCCATATTGGAAACCTCATTACCGTCAATACCAATCCCAAACAAGTGATACTTACCAATATTAATTTTCAATTCTGAGCATATGTAAAAAACTGTAAGAAGTCTAGTCGTCTTCTTAATGTTCTACTTTGACCATTCTCCCACTATCAATGCATCGTCTACATATAATAAATGAGACATATTAGGCCCTCCTTTAACAATACTAATCCCTTTAATCTCGCCCATCTCACCCGCCTTACCAATTATGTAAGAGAATGCCTCTTTGACAATAAGGAAAAGAAAAGGCGATAAAGGGTCACCTTGTCTGATTCCTTTATGACATTGGAAATCAAAAGTGGGAGAGCCATTCACCAACACCGAGGATCTAGCGAACTCAAGAATACCTTTAACCCAAGAACACCACTTCTCGGGAAATCCCATTTGACTCATTATAGAAATAAGAAAGCCCCAATTAACATTATCATACGCCTTTTCAAAGTCGATTTTTAGAAGAAAAAAAAGCCTTCTTTCCCGTCTTTTTAAGCCACCCATAAATCTCATTAATCATAAGCGGATCATCCAAAATAAAACGACCTTTAAGAGAAGCCTTTGAGCTTCCGAAATGACTTTGGCCATTGTACCTTTCACCATCAAAGCCAAAATTTTAGATAAAATCTTGCTAATAATCCCCACAAAGGTAATGGGTCTATAATCCTTCAATCCAACTGGAGTCTTAATCTTCGGATGAGCATTATAAAAGAGGTGCTACACCCTCTACTTATAACGCCCGTATCATGGAAAGAATTAAACAAGTTCAAGAAATCATCTTCTAAGGAACTCCAGAAATGTTTAATTTTGAAATTAAACCCGTCAGGACCCGGGGCTGTGTCGGACCCACAATCAAAAACAGCATCTTTAATCTCTTCTTTTGAAAAGGGGCGAACAAACATAACTGAATCTTCACTCGACACCTGATTAATACTCAGACAAAAAATAAGAGGCCGATTAGGGTACTTATAAAAAAAATGGTCTCTAAAAAATTTAAACACCTCTTTTTTTATCAATGCCGGTTTAGAGATCCATTGCCCGTTCACCAGAAGACCCGAAATGGCATTAGAAGCCATTCTTCCATTCACTGCCCCGTGAAAGAAGGCAGAATTATCATCTCCTTTTGGCGCCCACCTAACCCTAGCTTTTTGTTGCAAGTCTCTACATTTCATCTGATAAAACCCTTTTTTGCATTCCTCCCAAACCCATATTTCCTCCTCTTCCAATACCCCTCCTACTTTATCTCTCTTGGTATATAGCCCTCCTAATTTATCTTTCTCCATATATACCTATATATCTATAGAAAGAGACAGAGTAAGAGCGGTGTGTGATTAATATCACCCTAAAAAATAGAAAAGGAAGACAACATGTTTTTACACTTTTCCTATAACTTAGTGGGTCAACACTGCTACACTTGTACGTTGTTCAAAAAAATATATTTATCTTAACCGTCCCACAGGAACGCACGGGTTTCCCACTAGTCTCTCTTGGTATATATCCCTCCTAATTTATCTTTCTCCATATATACCTATATATCTATAGAAAGAGACAGAGCAAGAGGGGTGTGTGATTAAGATCACCCTAAAAAATAGAAACGGTTACATAGTACTCACCTTGTTTATCACATATTCAAAGCAACATATATACGATTTTATTAAAGTCAACCGACCGGCTATGGAGAGAGTATTAGCTTTCCACTTTGAAAGACGGCTCTTGAACTTAGATACCACAGGATCCCAACTCGTAACTCTATTCATGTTGGCCCCAACCTTTATACCCAGGTACGTGAATGGCAAAGACCCTTGTTTACACCCAAGCTCTTCAGCCATGCCCACAACCTCAACATCATCAACGCCAATACCATAGATTACCGATTTATGAAGATTAATCTTCAAACCGGAACATAAATAGAAAATACGAAGAACACGCCTCATATTACTAAAGTTAAACGTCGACCACTCCCCCATAATCATAGCGTCGTCCGCGTATAAAAGGTGTGACATAGTTGGGCCTTCGTTAGGAAGCTTTATCCCATGAAAAGCACTGATATCACTAGCCTGGTTGAGCATCCCCGAAAACGCCTCCATCAAAATAATAAATAAGAACGGGGAGAGCGGATCCCCCTGGCGAATACCTTTTTGGCACCCAAACTCGAAAGTAGGTGACCCATTAACAAGCACTGCGGCTCTAGACGACTCAAGAACACCACGGATCCACTCGCACCACACATCAGGGAATCCCATCTGAGCCATAACAGACAACAAAAACTCCCAATTAACATTGTCGTACGCCTTATCAAAATCGATCTTGAACAAAAATATCTTCCTATTTCTCTTCTTTGCCCAAGTAATAACCTCACTGATCATCAGAGGACCATCAAGAATATATCTACCAGCTAGAAACGTCGATTGTGTTTCAGAGACAACACGATTCATAACCGACTTCAATCGATTCGCCAACACCTTAGAGACCACTTTAATAATACTCCCAATAAGACTAATAGGTCTAAAATCCCCCAGATTCGAAGGATCGCCAGTCTTGGGAATTAAAGTAATGAAAGAAGACCCCACCCCCGGACTGAACCGTCTCATCTCATGAAAATTGTGACGCCCGGAAACTTCCGGTAACTAACTTTTGACAACTTAGTAAAGTCTACCTTAGCGAGTCGCGCATACGTTACACAAAACAAGGTCGGTCGAGTTGAGTCGCACATCATTAGGGTTTTAACGTACACAAGTCTCGAGTCCCGGGAATTGGTGAACGAGTGTGAACGTGTTTACTTTCATGCATTATGTGTTTATAATCATTATGTGACTTGTCGGTATGTGAAAATGTGTTAACATATGTTAAAACGGAGTTTAACGCGCCAAATACACCATCTTGGACCCTGTAGGCGATTAGCCTGGCTAATTGCCTTCAGGGGTGGCGATTAGCCACTCTCTGTAGGCGATTAGCATGGCTAATTGCCTTCAGGGGTGGCGATTAGCCCTCTCTGTAGGCGATTAGCAGCCCTAATCGCCTGCAACTGCTGCATAATCGCCTGCAACATACTTGACGACTAAAAACACCTATAAATACCACCCATGACCTCCAAAACATTATTTACACAACCCTAGCCGTCCCATAACATATCTCAACCCACAAACACCCTCTGGAACCCATTTTTATACACAAACAACCATTTCCAAGCTTATTCCATCATCTACTCTTAAATACAAGGTGTGTTCTTCAAACCCAAACCTTTAAATGATTATGTTTCACTCCCTAAATGTCCAGACCTGACTTTTAAAGGTTTTTGTCTTTGAAAATCCATTTAAAACCGTTTCTAAACAAACCCACACCTTTACATGTGTTATATGTGTTATATGTGATTAAAGATAGAGTTTTTGGGATCTAATCATGATTGTTTTTGTGTTATTATGATGTTTATAGTTGTTACAAGTTAGTATGATGATGTCCTAGGAGTTTGGATGGTTTTGGTCGTGTATTATGGATACTTGATGTTTTGACCCGTTTGAATGATTTTGGATGATTTAGGATGATATGAGGTGTGGTGTTGATTGCTTGATGCTAGGGTTTGCTCTAGGATGATGTTGGAACAGTAGGATGCTTTCGGACAACGTGATTATGTGATTAGATCTGAATATTTGCTATTTAGGGCAAGTTATTGCATGTTGATGTGATGTTTTCATGTTAAATTGCTATTTTGGGAAAACGCTCGCATTCGGGACTGTTAGAATGATGAAAACTTAGGGGTTTTGCTTGAAATATGTTTGTTAATATGTTAGAATGATTATTGGGTGTTTGCGCACGTTTCGGATCTGTTTTGGAGGGTTAAACGCGCGAAAAACCACAATTGCTGCACTATAGGCGATTAGCAATCCTAATTGCCTATGTATCAGGCGATTAGGGGCATAATCGCCTAAAGGATGGGCTACTCGTGTGTTGTAGGTGGCGATTAGCCCCCTAATTGCTAGCAAGTCATGCAATTGTGATCCTAATTGCTAGCAAGTCATGCAATTGTGACCCTAATCACTAGTTAAGCCCTGAATTGCATACCACATGACCATAATCGCCTGATATGCATGTGATTAGCCCTAATCACCTAACATAGGTGGCGATTAGCCCTGCTAATTGCCTGTTGACCATCCCTAATCACGTGTTGACTTTCCTAATTGCATGCTAAGTCCCTAATCGCATGAAATGCTGTTGTAAGTGTATTTTAACATCCCGAAACCCGATTTGACACCTAGGAACATGATAGGAACCCCGTGACATGCTTAGTAACATAGTAACACGTGTTCGGACTTGTTCGTACGTTAATGGACCTATGTGTTAGAATCGTTGAACTTTAACGCATGTTAAGTGCTGAGTTGCATGATTTGTGTATGTTTGAGTATGAGATGAACACGTGGGGTCTCGGGTCACCAATGGGATGTCGAGTCTTGTACATTTGGTCAGTTTAACAGTCAACGCATTTTCAAACGAACCTGGTTATGGTCTGGGCATCTAGGGACTAACTAACCTACGGGTTGTTAGTCTAAGTACTTGTAACTGTCATATGTTAGGTCGCCGCTTTACGGGGCTAGCATAGCTTGTTGGTTTAAATCACTTTCGAAGTAACGCAACCCAAGGTGAGTTCACGGCCCCTCTTTTATACGTTTTCTTTCGGGGGAGAAACATGCCACGCAACTTAACAAACTCAATGCTTTCGTATAAACATGTAACTCTTTTGGAAACGCTTTACTCATTTTGAATACGTAACTGTTTTTGGGAAGTGACTTGTTGTAAACACGCTACGCTTTTGAAACACTTTTGGGAAGCAACACTTTTGGAAAGCAACACTTTTGAATACAACGCTTTTGAAACACAACTCTTGATTTGCAACACTTTTGTTTACTACACGACGAAACAAGGAGTCCCGGGGGAAACCATGAATGTGCGGGGTAGCACAACGGGGAAATGTGGATAGATCTATTGGGCCTGACAAACCCCACCCGTCGGCTAGGAGCCAGGCGGGTGCATATTGTCTCCAGTTTAGCAACACAAGCAACTCAAACACGGGCAGCAACTCAAGCAACGCTGTCAGTAATGGTTTCAGCATCACAGTCATGGTAGTAGTAGGAAACGCTTGTTTGTTCGTTTACTTATTCGTTTAACGTATCTTATGACATGGTATTTTGTGATCAACGCTCAACAACACGGAAACTTATTGTAAACTTAAACCTGTGAACTCACCAGCATTATATGTTGACCCGTTTTTGGCATGATTTCTCAGGTCGCTAAGGTAGCAGCATCTCAGGGCTTAGGCGCACGCGTCTGCACGGCGTCTAGTTTAGGTTCATGGTTTTGTTATTAAACAAGTTTGGAAACTTTTGGGATTTAGTTTTGTAAAACAATGCTTCCGCTGTTATTTCAAATGGTTTGGATTTATGTTTTTATTTTACGTATCTTATCATATAGTGTTGTTTATTGTGACCGTTGACTTGGATCCTGGTGTGTCACACGCCTCGCGGTAGGACTCCGCATGTGGTAATTTGAGGGTGTGACAAAAATACCCCAAGATATCCACGAAATCATTCTTGAAAAGACTCCAAAAATGCCTTATGAACCGAAAATTAAACCCGTCAGGACCCGGGGCTTTATCCGCACCACAATCGAACACCGCTCGTTTAATTTCTTGAACCGTAAAATTTGCCTCCAACCCGTCGGCCTCCTGACCAGTCATAACGGACAACCCATAGCATGCTAGCTTCGGCCGAACCTGTAAGGATTCCTTGAACTTATCCCTGAAAAAAATCATGACCTCCCTTTTAATAATACTAGGATTCATCTCCCACCTCCCATTCACCTCCAACCCAAGAATATGATTAGATGCCTTTCGCTTGTTTATAAACCCGTGGAAATATCTCGAGTTATCATCCCCATGAGCGGCCCACTTACATCTAGCCTTCTGTTTCAGATCACGATTTTTAAAGTCATCTAACTCCCCGATACGACGCTTAATCTCCATCAGAGACCAAACTTCGTCTTCATCCAAATCTCTACTCTCCACAGTTTTATCCAACACATTGAGCTCTTCAACCAAAACCCGTCTTTCCTCCGTTTCAGTCGCTTTAGTACAATTCACCCAATCGGTAATATTTTTTCGTAACAACTTGAACTTTGACATAAGCCTGGCATCAGGAACACCGCTGAAATACTCGTCTTCTAAAGAAGATTATTGGTGAGCTTGAAGGTTTAATGAGGCGGTTTTTATGGGGTGGTTCGGATGAGGTACGGAAAATGAATTGGGTTGCATGGGAGATTGTCACTAAACGGGTCAAAGATGGGGGGTTGGGGATAGCGTCTCTTGAAGTAAGTAATAATGCTTTGTTAATCAAGTGGTTGTGGAGGTTTCGTAACGAACCAAGTGCGCTATGGAGAAGAGTCATTAGCGCTATTCATGGATCATCTAGGAGTTGGGGTGTGGCGCCTTGTAATAATGCTTTTACGGAGTTTTGGAAAAATTGCGTCTCGTTTTGGAATAAGCACAAGGTTGAGGGGACGGGGATTATTAATATCCTTCGTGGGAATCCCGGGAATGGAAGATGTATTCGGTTTTGGTTAGACACTTGGTTGGGGAGTGAACCGCTTAGAGATGCTTATCCGGCTCTGTATGCTATTGAAAATCAAAACGGGTCAAGGTACATGACCGGTTGTTGATTGAAGGGAGCAGTCGTATGATAAGATGGGATTGGACCCGAGCCCCGCATAGCGCTGAGGAGGTTGCTGCCAAGTTGACGCTGGAAAATATGTTACAAGGGGTGTCCTTAGATGGTTCAGCCGATACTTGGTCGTGGTCTCATGGGGATTCTTGTGGCTTCGAGGTTGCTGCGGCCAAGCGATGGCTTCGTGGTACTATGGTTAGTGATGTTCCTTTTGAGTTTAGTTGGAGTTCATGGGTGCCAAATAAATGTAATATTTTTATGTGGCGAGCGTTTTTGCACCGTCTTCCTACAAAGGCGGCGCTGGCTCATAGAAATATGGTGATCGATAACCCTCTTTGCGTGTGGTGTGATGCGTATGAAGAATCTATAGAGCATATTATCACCGGTTGTGGTGTGGCGCATGGGGTTTGGGACAAGGTTGCTTCTTGGTGTATGATCCCGCGACCGTTCGTTTTTCATGTTAGAGATGTGGTGTTGATGCACGAGCAGTATAGTGGTACGTCTGTAAAAAAAGCGGTGCTTCAAGGTATTAATATCATTACTTGTTAGAGACTATGGAGAGCTAGGAACAAGAAGGTGTTTGACAATAAAGACCCGAACGTGGTGAACTTGGTGGCGGATATCAAGGCTTTGGGGTTTCTTTGGTACAAGCATAGATTTAAGGGTGGGGTGGTGGATTGGAATCGTTGGTGTTCTTTTGATGTAACGTAACGTTTCTGATTGTTGTGGTTTTCTTTGGTTTTCGGCTTCTGTCTCTGTCTTGGAGATAGTTGTCGGTTTTGGTTGGTGTTAATGAAGTTTTCTTTTCAAAAAAAAGCTATTTTACTGTTCTTTTGATTTTTATTTAAAATATTATACACAAGGGAAGGTTATCTTTCTTTTCAACCAAATCATGGAATATATGAACGTATATATGTTTTTTCACTTGAGGCTTTTTAATAAAAAAAAGATAGGGAAGTTGAGAATATCAAACATCGCTTTCCCATATCTTTATGATTATGACATGGGGACAAGAACGAGATCTCATTATCGGATATTAGTATATTACCAAAATACCCAAACAACTTCCGTGACTATTAAGGCGACTTGTCTCGTGTGTAATTGTTTTGGGGGCAAGTATGGAATTGTGAGATGAATTTCTTGAAATTGACTGATATATATTTGATAAAATGATAAGCTGAGTTTGGTATATTTAATATCAATATTTTCCAAATTTAAATATTGTTAGTTTCTGGTTCTCGTTTATTTACATGTACAAAAGTCATAAAAATATTCACTCAAAAAAAAAAAAGTCATAAAAATAATGACATCCGTTTGCCATCCAGAAAGGGGTGGCGGCGCAGCTTGTTGCCCGTCTGCCCGCTATCTTGATGTAATTTGCCGCGTTTATGTGTTTTTGAATTATTTATTGGTCTCAATTACATAGAGCCTTTTAAACCTATGATTGTAAACACTTTACAAGCAGAAAAGCATCAAGTATAAAAAAAAAAATTAAATTTCTTTTTTAAACCTATGCATGTATTTTTAGAAAATGTTTCACCTAAAATTTATAAAATTGATGCAAATAGTCGGAGATATAGAGAAATTTTAGCGCAACAACTCATATCTACACGTGGAAAAAATTTACTGAGAGTAATTTTAGTGCAACAACAGCAACATCAATATTAGCAGTAGCAGCAACAACATCAATGGTAGCATAGAAATGATTTTAATTGGTTTTTCTCAAGCTTTCCTAGTTATCAAAAAAAAAAAGTTCTCATTTGAACCTCACCATACACACACGCATATATACATATGTGTGTGTGCGCAGTATTTGTTTTTTTTTTGGTACATAGCTCAATGGTTTTTTATTTTATTTTGATTTGTTTAGCAATTTGTCAACTAGGGGTGTTCAGTGTTCGAATCATATTTAGAAAACTTGAAATATGAAACGATTCGATTGGAGTAAGTAATCGAATTTGAATTCAACTTCAAAATTTTGAATTCGATTAGTTAAACATACATATATTCAAATACGCTATATATAATGATAAACGTCTAATACATTTAAAAAAATCATGTTAAATAAACATATGAATCATATTCATATATAAAGGGGGCACACATATGACAATAATTACGAACTAACTATCACGTGCATGAAAAAACGAAACATTGAACTTGCAAGAAAAAAACCATGTAATGAAGAGAATCAAACAAAGTAGGTAGTAAACGAACGTGCATCGCATACATAAAAAGGAAAATTCAGATAAGTGTACTTTAGGTAATTGTATTAGCGTCAATAATCATTGATTCGGTTAGCAAATGGTGGTTGGGTTAAGTGTAAGGTCAGGGAGACGTAATAAGTTTAAACCAATCTCTTTACCCCTCTGTGGAGAGAAGATTGAGATTCTTTAGAATCATGTGAGGCGTCACAATCCCTACTTAAAAGCGTCCTTGACGTAGGTGATCCGTCCCAGGGCGTAGCTTTATAGAGGCGGGGAGGGGCGTCCGACCCTCCGAAATTTTCGCTCAGAAGTTCCGATTATACGGTATCTGTATATAATTTTTTTGATATATACGGTTTTGACCCCCCGTAACTGGTGACTTCCGACTCCCCGGAATTTCCACTCAAGCTTCGCCACTAGGTCCGTCTCGAACCCGGGTCTTATGTGCTCTCAAGTGTACACACTACCACTTAATATAGTTGTTAAAAAGGTAACTTTCTATGCCATTTTAAAGGTGGATAACTTTAATCCATATGGTAACTTATTTTTGTTTTAGATAAAATCACGATACCATTCCACTTGCACATATACGTATAGGGTGAGGGTAGCGTAGAAAGGTATATTTCGTAAGAAGTGTGAGAAGGATGACAATGTCTTCGAAAAAACAGTCTGCAGATGGTAATGTCTGCGTATGGTTTGCGCGACGTAGACAAAAGAGCACGTACAAACCCTTTTTTTTAGAAAAACAAACACTACCTCAGTTAAAAAGAAGACAAATGTGATTATGTGAACCATGTGCCCATATAAATCGATGTAATTATGTGTTATGTATCAACTTAGCTATCAATTTTAAAAGACATCACCAAATTATCTAAAACCATTTGATATCTTCTTTGCAGTTTTGGGAGCTCTGGATATCATGGAATTTGATTATGCTAGTTTCGTAATCAATGATGGTTACTTATTTATATCAGACATTTAGATTTACGTAACTGATCAACGAGCTATCTCCTAACAGACTCATAGTTAGACCAACCGGCAAAAATAACATGTGTTAAAAATGGGGTCAACTGAAAAATGCATAACTTGGGCAGTGGGCCAAACATCGATAGGTGGTTTGGCCAAACTTTTCAACCCGAATTTCATTATCCTATGCCTCAATTTCAGACTCAACAGTTTTCTTCAATTATGTGAGTTAGACTACGAGGTGTGGTCATGGCAAGGCTTGGGAGGACTTGCCGGCACGTCAGCAAATTGTGGACCCTCCTCTTATGATGACAACTTGAGGACTACTTAAGGGTGTGGGGGTAGTCTTCTTTAGGTACTCCTCATCAAACAAATAACCGTTTGGAAAGGGGCACATCAAACAAATGCACCAATCAAACAACCCGGCTCACCGTCCAATTCTAGACGTTTATGACGGAAATGGTGCGCCCGGGGCGGTGTTGGCCGGCCCAAGACGGGTGTACTGAGCCCAAGCCGTCGCCCATACCTCATGGTCTTATGCGTTCATTTATATTCTTATCTATAGTTTTTAACCATCATTTTAATATTTTAAGATTTGACATTACTTGTCAAATTTATTTATTTTTTTTATAATAATATCGATTTATTTTCTATCAAGAATGTATTAGTTTATATATTAAAAATAATGATATCGATTTTTTTTCTATCAAGAATGTTCCTCTTTTTTGTTATGTGACAACTTATAAGCTTTCTAACATGACAAACCCTTTAAAACATTTGTTTTTTTTTAATTCTTTTTCGAAATTATATATTATATCAATATTATATAATTATTGAGTACTTGAAAGTTGTCTTATTAAATTTTGTATAAATGAATTAATATGGCATACCAAACTATACACGGGAGGTGTTGACCTAAAACTTCTGCCATTGAAATAATACAATGTCATATATATGATATGTAAGTTGTAACATCCAATCATTACAGAAAATTATATTTTAAACGTAATTTTAATTAATAGATATAAAAAAACATAAAGAAACACACATGAACATGATGTACTGGTGCACATTATGCAGATCTATTTTAACATGGCTGATTAGCATCCTAAGCATGAATATTTCTCATAAAATAAACAATCGGGTTTAACACTTAATTAAAGTTACTAGACATTTTTTCATTAGCTTAAACTTAAATTAAATATTAACAATATGCTTAGTCATCGTTTACTAAAATGTATCCGACACTTTCTTGCTTCCGTCCAAAGTCTTCTTTGTTGCCAGCATGAGTATGTCCGAATGTGTGTTCGCGCGCAAACTGTATGATGTTTTCGTGGCACACATTGTGACATTACATCCATTGCAAATACAAAAAAAAAAAAAAAAAAAAAATGCGATTATAACAAAAACCTATACCCACCTGGCCACCTATCAGTTTTTTTGACACCCTAGACTAGTTGACGAAAACACCACCAGCATAAATGAGTATTAAAGCTCCAAACGAGTAATTCAACTCATATATTGAAATATTTGGGTCGTTTTCTCTCAAATAATATATAACAAACACCATAGACTCGTAGGTATGAAATAAATGTGTTGTTGGTATATAGTATATACAGAACTAAGATAAAGCATCTCTTTGGTTTGGCCCAAGTGTGTGTATATATATTAGAGTAAAGTAAACTGCAACTTTGGTCCCTATAATTTATTTCAAATTGCAATATTATACAAAAGTATAAAGTCTTGCCAAACATACTCTTGTGGTTCTAAATCATGCACTTTCAATCCAATCATTAACAACATTAATAGAACAATTCTGTTAACTTATTGTAAATGACCCAAACTACTATTAATACTTTTATCAGATAATAAATAAAAATGTAAAACACATAGTAGAAAATAAATAATACAAAAATTAAAAAGTGAAAATCGAAAACAAAATAACAATTAATAACTTTATTATGTTAAAAAGGCGTCATCAATTCAAATGGACAAACCATCCTAATGGCCGGAGATTTGTTATTGTAAAATGGTTTGATAAATATGATTGTTTAAAGTATAGCACTAAATAAGAAAAAACACATTTCTTATCAAAGTAAGATTTTTTTTAATGTTATCTCTGAAATTTTTGTGTAAATTCGCCACTTCACAGCAACCACCACCATAACCCATACCACACAACCCTAGTTACCAACAAAAAATCGTCCCGCCTTCAAATCTGTTGATGAAATTTGAGGGAGATGAGGGTTAGTAAGAGGATGGTTAAGTCCCGCATAATCGTTGCCATAGTCAATTCGGCGAGACCAGAACTTCGTTCCTAGATCTGAATGAGAGAGAGCGGATCTATACGCCGTCGCCATCATCATCTGAAGCCCTAATTGTCGGCGCCGTTCTGTTCTAGGCATCTTTGTTGTTGTCATTCCTAGTTCTTGGGTGTGAAGCCGTAATTGAAGTTTGTGTGTGTGTGTGTGTTGTGAGAGAGAGAGAGGGGGGGGGGGGGGGGGGGAGAGGTGGTGTTTTTTTTTTGCTAAAATTTTCGTTTTGACAAATATTTCAATTTTAATCAAACTAAAGGACCAAAATTGAAGTTTACTCTATATACAAGGATAAAATAAAAAAAATTAAGCTATAAATCAAGGGAAGTGATATTGACTTCTATCTAGTTATATTAAAATTTTTTGAATCTAAATAACTTTTATAAATTTAATTATTGTTTAAAGAAAAAATGCCATAAAAATGAGCATTATATACTTATTTTATAAAAAAAATCGACATAAAAGTACGTCAACGTATTGTGTGTAACTATGCATATGTAATTATAAACATATATAGGATGCAAGATTATTATATATGTTCCATAATCATTTATATACTTTGTGTAATATGTTTCGTGATTATTCATATATATTGTGTAATATTGTGCGTAGTTACTTATATATGGTTGTGTAATTTGTACTTAAATATCTAACAATGTGCGTAATTAAAACAAATACACATACTCCTCGTCTACAAGCTACGTGTCTCATTTGAATGGTTTCGTAACTTCCCACACTAAATAAACCTTGTATAATAACTTGTGTCTCTAAGAGCATTCACAACCCACCCATCAAACCTTCCCCCATCTTTAAAATTTAAAAAATCCTACTAAAAACATACTACAACCCATCCACCATTTTATACCCCATCTTTATATTATGAAAATTTGTTATCCTAGCTTTTCATATATAAAAAGCTACTATTCACCCTCCACCAAATTATTGTGAGTGTATGAAAACGAGAAATATAATAAAATATGTGTTTGTGAGTAAGATAAAGATAAAAATGGTGGATGGGATGTGGGAAGTTTTTTAAAATGAGAGATAAATTTTAAAAAGTGTGATTTTTAGTTAAATTATAGGGTAAAAAATGGTGGATGGGATGTGAATGCTCTAAAGGAGAGATGAAATTAGTATAAGATTGCATGGGGACCATTTAGAAATTGTGTTTGTTTTCGTGTTTTTGTTTCAACCTTTGATTTTTGTCATATAGCCCAAGACCTTCAAATGGGCACCAAAGTGTGTCCCCTGACCCCCACCCCCACTCAATATTTGTGTGTGTTTTGGCCTGGTCAAGCACTACCCCATCACTTTCATTTCCCATCAACAAAAAATAAAAGTTTTAATGGACTTTCTGTTCATTGTATGCACAATTATCATTATTTTCATGTCGTTCAATTACACATAGTTGGTCTTCTGTTCAGTTGCATCGCTAATCGTTCGTTAGTTGTGGATGAAGAATCGTTATCAGTTTTGATTGTTTCAAAAAGAAATTGCTCGCTTTATTTGGTCCATATGGCTATGAAAAAGTAACAAAGATAGGCTTTGTGTTCTGTTTTTTTAATATAATTTATAAGTTTAGCATTTAGAATTCGGTTTATATTCACATAACATGGTATCAAGCTAAGTTCAAAACATCATTGTATATAAAGGTAAACATAATAATGAGATGGCTTTGAGCAATTTCCCACCATTTGATTATCCATTTTCACTTTAAATGTTGAAACATCTCTCAAGTGCTGAAAAGCAAATCTTAAATAATGAGTTTTGAAAGTCAAAGTTCAAATATTTGTACCGAAAATTTTCCTTTCTTTGTATATAAATTTATTAATTTATTTTTTTCAAATGATGGAATCTTGTAGTTGACAATTTGCACAAAATTTAGGCCAATGAAAATTGATGCCGTGAGTATAGACATAAAAGTCATTTTACAATGTTGAATGTGAGTCTTCCACAACAATTTTGTTGGTCAAGAGTCAGTTTTTTTTCGGTTGGATGATCTTATCTTATATATCAGCATATATACGGTTGGTGTGTTTTACATTGGCCAGCTATTTTGTTTAAAATAAAAACTATATTATATGTGTGTATATATACACACACTCACTATATCATTTATAATAATATATATATATATATCATTTATAATAAATGTCAATGAATAGTGATTCATAGGTCTGTAAACGAACACGAACATAGCTTTGTTGGTGTTCGTTTGTTAAGGAAATAACATGTTCACGAACTATTTATGAACACTTGCCGAACAAAATTTTTTGTTCGTGTTTGTTTGTTAAGAAAATAACATGTTCACGAACTGTTTATGAACAATTACCGAACAAGGTTTTTGTTCGTGCTTGTTTGTTAAGGAAATGAACATGTTCGTGTTCATTTGTTTTTATTTGTTAAATTAAGTTATCGGGCAAAAGCGAACACAATAAAATAAAATAAATAAATGAACGTAAACGAACAGAAACATGCATTAATGAACAAATCCAAGCACAAATTAACACGTATTAATTTCCAAAAATTTCATCACGAACAATGTGCAGCTAAAATGTACTAATTCTAATTACCCAAATATATTTGACATAATCTTCATTACATAATGTCTCATAAAAACATAAAATTATCATATTAAACTTGAAATCCTCGTTTAATCCACTTAAAATAACAGTTAACTAAAATAGTTAAAGTAATATTAATATCTGATACACTAATATATATTAAATATTCTACCACTAGGAAATTTGAAATACTTAAATTAAAAATAAAAATTTAAAAAAACCTAATGAACTATTGAATATAAATGAACACGTTACCAAACGTTCACGAACATAAATGAACGAACGCGACTTCTGTTCATGCTTGTTTGTTTAGCTAAACAAACATAATTTCTTGTTTGTGTTCGTTCATTTATTAAACAAAAGAACGCAAACAAACTTCCCACCAAACATTTCACAAACTGTTTGCTGAACGTTTGGTTTATTTACAACCCTAGACCGATTCATAACATGATTGTAATATGCTGGAACCATAGGGGTACTTTTGTCTTTTTGTCGCTGCAATTGCATAATTGAAATATGAAGAGCCACAAAGGGTATTTTTGTCATTGGGTTAAGCATTAAAATCTCATTTAATATCTCTTCTTTATTATGTTTCTCTCTTTACGCCTCTTTCTCTCTTTCGCAATTATACCAATCGTCTCAGCCACTGCCGGCCCTTCACGTCAGTGGTTATTGTTTGTTTGCTCCACGATGATTACTGTGTGCAACTACCATCGATTACTCCGCTGTTTGCGTGTCTTCCCTTCCGTTTTTATGGATTTAATTAGGGTTTAGTGAGTGGTGGTGTAATGGTGGCAATGGTCTGTCAAGTGTAAGGCTCCAGTGCATCTAGGGTTTGGTGGGTCATCCCTACGCGTTGCTGGTGGCCTTCTCTGACTGCCTTGGGTGGTGTGTTTACTGAGTTGTTGTCTTGACCTGAGATAATACATTTGACATCACTTCTGACCCGTTGTTTACTTCAATTTTGCATATCTTTAAAGTTTGATTTTATGTGATCTTTTTTTTTTTTTTTGCATTTTCTTATCAGAGAGCGGTGGGTGGTCAGAATGGATTGTTGTTGTGGGTAGACGGTTGAGAGAGAAACGTTTTCTATATCTATTTTTTTGAAGGCTTCAGTTGATGATGGAGTGTTAACTGTTAACTAATCTGAGGCTTCTACGAACCTAAATTATATACTATCATTTATAATACATGACAATGTATAGTGATTCATACCATGATTGTATACGCCGGAACAACATGAGTATGTTCATCATTGGAATGTCATAGTTCCAGGGCGAATGCATATTTGTTTTTTGATCCATTTGCATCCCGAGATATGGGATATAGGCTGTAATGATAGAAAGACTGGGTGTAGTGGTACCAGTCTTTCACGCCCCTTCCTTGTTTCTCATTGGCCAAAAAAATTTGCACAAAATCCAAAACTCATTTGGGCGTTATACAAATAGCGCTGAAGGCAAAATGAAAGCAAAATGAAAGTGTATAGCGCCCCATAGCGCTGTGCGTTTTGGTGTTGGGGGCGCGATTGGAGGTAAAATTGGGTGTTTAGCGCCCGACTACGGGTGGCCTAAATATGGCTGTTGATTAGGCGTGGCAAACATTACAAAAATAACTATTTTTTTTTGCAGCCACGGTGCTCTTTCTGTTCTGAAACTAAATTATTTAGATAAATTTGCCAAATACTTTACAAACACGGTATTCAACGAATGGCTCCCGCTGCAACAGAGTGGTTGAATACCAGTAGTATCTTTTTCAAATGAAAAGCCATGTGATAATATCTAATACTCATCGTATAAACACGGGTATATAACCTAAGGTGTATAATGTATGATAGACATTCACATATAGTGAAAGAAATAAACCTTGTTAGAGTGAAAGCGTATCTAGATATGTCTTCCTTAAATTTATTGTCTATCGTATATATATATTTTCTTAGTTTGTGTTTTAGATCGATTATTAGACCGTATACTTTGAAGCAATAATGTGGGGATTATTACACTATATAAGAACTGTATTAATTAATATCAATCTATATATATGGATTTGGTTCAAATAAGAACCTTTCCCCAAATTGAGAACTGAGAGAACCATTCTGGGCCACAAATTTCTCTAAGGCAAATTTTTTTTTTTTTTCTTTCTTTTTTTTTTTTTTGCAAAAATCGCTGCTTTATATGTAAGGAAATTTTTTTTTTATTTTTTTGGTATTTTTTTTTCAGTATACACATGTGTATAATTGCATTATACACATATGTATAGCTGAAAAATGCTATATACACATATGTATAATTGACATATACACATATGTATAAATGAAAAAAAAATAAAAATTTTTTTTTTCCTTGCATAAAAATGTGCGATTAAAGCAAAAAAAAAAAATTTTTTTTTTTTTTTTGCCTTTATATGAAATGTGTGGCCCAGAATGGTTCTCTCAGTTCTCAAATAGGGGTTGGTTCTCTTAGGATCCCTACCCTATATATAATAAAAGAAAGCAATTTTAATGACATGGCATTCAAAGAGGCATTCTCCACCTTGAGTGTGCCATGTGTCATCCCATGTGGCATTGAAATATTTTAGGAAAAAATATTTTAAAAATCAAATTGGATTTTTCTCACTTATGTTTCCTCCCATAATTTTAAATGTTAATATCTTTTATATATGAGATCTTTTAAAGAAAAAAATTACACCAAATTAACGAGCGTTTTATTATCTTTCCAACGAGTACCATAGTGCTATATAAAAACGGAGAAAAAAAACGACTATTTTTTGTGGGGTTTTGTTCATAAATCAAATTGGATTTTTCCCACTTATGTTTCCTCCCATAATTTTTAAACGTTAATATCTTTTATATATGAGATTTTTTAAAGAAAAAAATTACACCAAATTAACGAGCGTTTTATTATCTTTCCAACGAGTACCATAGTGCTATATAAAAAACGGAGAAAAAAAACGACTATTTTTTGTGGGGTTTTGTTCATATAGGAAAAAAAATACAAAGTGTTCAGGTTATTCATTAATCATATATAGGCAAGTCACTAATTATGTTCAAATTAGTAAATATGAATTCTATTTTCAACATGTGTTAACATTGGAGTTATACATTGTTTTAGTTTAGATATTAATATTAGAGTTATACATTGTTTAAGGTTAGGCGTTAACATTAGAGATACAACCAAAGCCATTTTAATGACATGACACTCAAAGAGTCTTTCTCCTCCTTGAATGTGTCATGTGTCATCCCATGTGGCATTGAGATATTTTAGGAAAAAAAATTTAAAAATAAAATTGAATTTTTCACTCTTATGTTTCCTCCCATAAATTTTTAAACATTAATATGTTTTATATACGAGATTTTTTAAAGAAAAAAAATTACACCAAATTAACAAGGGTTTTATTATCTTTCCAACGAGTACCATAGTGCTATATAAAAAACGAAGAAAAAAAACGAGTATTTTTTGTGGGGTTTTGTTCATACAGGAAAAAAACACAAAGTGTTAAGGTAAATCACTAATCATACATAGACAAGTCACTAATTATGTTCAAATTAGTAAATATGAATTCTATTTTCAACATGCGTTAACATTGGAGTTATACATTGTTTAAGGTTAGGCGTTAACATTGGAGATACATTTTTAATTGTTTTAGGTTAGGTGCTACCCGAAGCTTTATTGCATATAACTGTAAAGCGAATCATTTTATTTCATATGTAAAATTAATATGTCATATTAGATTTCTCAACCCCGGGACGTTCCCGGGGTATAATCTAGTAAACTAATATATTAGTAATCAACTGCATATGGTTATCAGTTACTTTTTTTAAGTTTTTTAATGATTTGGGGCATCACCCAGATAGACTCATCCTCTTCCGAGTTCGAATCAAGCACCCATGGGTATTTTAACCCTCTAGGCCCGAAGGCATCAGTCGCATATTTTGCAAATGGCGAGAATTGAATCGGGGATCTCCCGGGCAGGAACCCCGCATAAGTGGGTAAACCTTCCGACATCATTGTTGGACCATTAGAGCAAGAGATCATTGGCGATTATCGATTTCGTATTATGGAAAAGAAAATACGATAGATAACAAATATAAATTTTATATTTTTAAAAAACACAAAAAGGAAACTATTTTTTTCCTATTTGGTAAAGATTAAATTACAAAATCGTTTATATGATTCTAAAAATGATCGGTTTTTCTATGTTTTATGTTGGTCAATAAATGCATCCGTGGCCCTGAAAACGAATATTATGATATGCCGCAAGATTCGCCTAAATAAAATTTCTTTTTATTTAATTGACTGTGCCATGTGAGTGTGACCAACCTATTCATACATGCTACAAGACAATAGACCATCTCTAGTTTCTCACATAAAAGGATTGAAGAAGAAAACTAAACACATGTTGAAATAGATAATTTCTTTGTCATTTTATTTTTCAAACAGATGTTAACATTAAAGTTGTACATTGTTTTAGGTTAGGTATTAATATTAGAGTTATACAAGTGTCCCAAATCCTTTTTCCTTTCCAATCATATTCTCATCTCTCAATTAGTAACAAACGCATCGTTCATCTCCGTGTGTTAATAATAATAATAATAATAATAATAATAATAATAATAATAATAATAGTAACAACGGACAAAGAAGAATTACAGAAAGGTAACGGTTCCGTTCTTTTAATCGTATTTTTAGTTATTTGTTGTTTAATTTTTAGCATTTAATCGCGTTGCGTAATGTAGAGGTTATTATTGTTATCGGAAATTCGTTTTTCGTTTTGTTTAATTTAATACGGATGAATAGTTAGGGTTTTATGAATCTAGTTATTAGATTGTTTTTGTTTTGTATTTTTGTTGTATTGTGTGTGTTTGGGGATAATGTAAATATTTAATGTAGTGATATGTATTACATTGTGTATCGAGAATCATTTTCTTGATTTATAGGGCCACGGATTCCTTTGTGTAAAGCTTAATAGTAATCATGTGAACCAACAGGTGAGGAAAATTTAATATAGATCAACAACGTTCAAAAGGAAAAAAAATGACTTTTGTGTTATAAATATATTAATAAAGAGGTGACTCTCCACATACATAACCTACATTACTTTATTAAGTTTGTATTAATTAGGGGCGGCAATTATTGACACGACCCGAAAACCGACCCGAACCCGACACGAAAAAAAATAGATTTGGGTCAACTAACACGACCCGTTTAAAAAAACGGGTCGGGTTCGGGTCAACTAACACGACCCGTTTAAAAAACGGGTCGGGTTCGGGTTGACACATATATGAAATGGGTTGACCCGTTAACCCGTTTAAGTATTTAGAAAAAAATATATTATATTTTTGTTTTTCTTTTTCCATTTCTATTTACATGGTTAGTTATAATTGTGTTATTTTTGGCACACTATATTATTTATTTGTCACACTTATATACTCACCATTAAACATTTTATTGATAACCCGCTTACAACCCAACAACCCGCTTATAACTCATGAACATGTATTACTCATTTAAAAATATGGGTTAAACGGGTCGGCTTTGGGTTGACCCGGATTTTATGTGGGTTGGGTTAGGGTTGAAATATTTGACACGAATAATAATATGGGTCGGGTTCGGGTTGCACATTTCAACCCATCAACCCGCCAACCCGCAACCCATAAACCCGCCAACCCATCAACCCGACACGATTGACACCCCTAGTATTAATGATGTAGCCCTATATATAGTGGCTCTTGTATATTGTATGATAGACTTAAGCAATAAGCACTCTCCCATTTCTCTACATCTCATTCTCTCTATGTTATCTCTATTATCATATAAATATTAGATGAGCTATTAGGTTATAGTTGATACACAACACGTTATCAGCACGAATTGCTTTTGGAGTGGATCATATTACGATAAGAAACTCACGTGCGACCAGTGCCGGCCTTTGGGGAAGTGAACCCAAGCAGCAACTTTAGGCCCCCATATAGATTGGGCCTCTAATTCTCAAACAAATAAAAGATTGTGAGTGTCCATTTGTTTGAGAAAATTATGAACCAAAAATCTGTTTGAGAAAAATATAGTAAACCAAAAAATTGTGAGTGTCCATTTGTTTGTCTTGATTTTTTGGTTCACATGATTTTTTTATTCCTTGTTCAGTTATTTTTGGTTCACATATTTGCTTAGTTGATTTTTAAATAGGTAAAACGTCACTTTTAATTACTAAATATCTGCCCATATTTGTAAATCAAGTATGTTAGTTAATTAGTCGCATGATAAGCACATTCTCGGTCCAAAATCAAGATCAACAAGGGTCTATAACAAGGATATTGAAAAAGGGCTCCAAAAAAAAATTTATTTTGCTTTAGGTCTTTTAACCCAAATTTTGAACCGGGTGAAATATGTCTTCTACAATCTCTACTGTTATTATTTTTTTAATTTATCATTTATATTTATTTAATTGTTACTCATTAATTAGTCGTTAGTTTAAATAGTTCAAAATGTTTTATCATTATTATTAGACAAGTAATTTTATCATTTGAGTTTCATAACTCTTATGAATTACATTAATAGAGTGATCATTCACCTGCTTAACTCCCCTCCTTCATTACTTTTACATAAATTATATGTTTTTCTTTATGATGAAACACTTTATTTCACAAAGATTGTTCCATAATTTTTTTATTTGGTAACATGTTATAACAAGTATATAATCCAACTTTATGTATACACTGTGTTTCGTATGTTATCATTTTTAAGAGAACATCATGGTATATTGTCACAAGTTATATGATTGAATTGTGATCAAGATTCATTTATTATAAATTTATGGAAGATTGTAAGAATTTTGATTGATAAATCGTAATGATTCGGTCATATAACTTCTTCTTAATTAGTGTTATGTGATGAGAAGATTATTTATACAGTTTCCATCGTCATATCTCATATATGCTCTTAAAGTAGCAAATTATCAAAGAATATATAAGTTTGAAATGACCACCATGAAAGTGGTGTAGTTCTTATCCATTCCCTGAAGTGAATGTGATGAAAAATGATCGGTATAAAGGTTAAAGATCATGTACATAACTAAGGAAGTTGTAATGATTCCACCATGAAAGTTATGTAGTTATAATCCATTCCTTGGAGTGAATGTGATGATATAATGATCCGTGTAAAGTTCATGATCACGGTGGTTAAGAAAATGATTATGATGCTCAAGTTAATGAGATCAAATAAGTTAATATTGTGATAATTATACAATGATCGGTATAAAAATCATGATCATGGTGAACGAGGAAATTGTAAAGATCGTCATGTTTATAATATGGTCAACATTTTAATATTGAAATCGATCACAAGAAGTTGCACACTAAGTAAGTAATTACACGAGAATAAGATATGGGAAACATGTGTATAAAAAGAATGTTTGAAATAGTGATATATTATTCGCTCGTATTTTTGTCGTGTATTAGACAAGCAAGAGTGCAACATGTCTAATAATTTGAAGTAACCATATCCTTAAGAGAGTATGAAAAGTTTGAAATCATCTCATATTCTGGTGATTGAGTAAATAATGAAAAGTTATGAAGCTTGTTTTGTTTATATTCCATTCCCTAAATTGAATGTGACTACATATTGATCATTGTAAAGGTAATGATCAGGGAGATAATTGAGAAATTTGTAATGATGAGATTGATCATTTGGAATTGTAATGATGGTCATGATTAATAATGAGATGATGGTTTGAAGATTTCATACAGACTCTCATATCTTACGGTTGTATTACATACGTGCAAGTAATACATATATGATCATAAACTAGGAATTTATGGATCGTAATTATTTAATTAGTTGGCATGACCGGTAAGACCACACCGAGTCGATGATGATGTGAACATAATGAAGAACTTAAGATTCTTCCATCTTATACATATCATGTAATGTTTGCTCAAAAGTGAAATTATATATTTGCAATATAGGGTGAGTATCCCTAAATATTCTGGAAGTGAATAAAGGATACATATATCCTAACATGATACCACTTAGTATTTAAAATCGATGCATCGTCTAAATGGTTATCAAGTTCGCAACCTGAAGTTTGCGTGATTTATGACTTAGCTAATATGATAGCAAGCATATTATTCCAGAGTGGCATGTTTATTTTGGTTATAATTGTGAATTTAATTCTCAAGTTAGTAATGATAATTAGAATACGTGTTTTGGTGAGAAGATCACTAAACATCTAATTTTTATTGCAAAGATAATAATCATGAGAGCAAAAGTACATGTTTATATGTAAGTACATGTGGTTATACATGACTAATAGTAATCCACATCAAGCCAACAAGTTATTTAATCTTTCCCCATTATAATTGGTTTTCGGTCAGGAACCAAACATTTCCCATCTATTGTTTTGATGTGCGATATATTTTGCAATTGATCCACCACAATGCACAAAAGATGGGACTTCAAAGAATGTTGAGAATATATGTTGGATAAGAATAAGTATTGATAACCACGTACTTAGAGTCGTTAAAGGTGCGATTTAATTGATTGATTTTTATTTTAACAATCAATATTTCCAACATGAGGGGGAGATAAAAAGCAGTTGAAAAGATGAAATGAATTATCAGTTGATCCTCAAATTAATAAGTGTGAACTGAAAGTACAAAGGATAATTCATTTACAAGAATAAATTGATTACCAGATGTATTCACTGACCTAAATATAGTGACTAACTAAGTCACATGTATCAACTGCTAGTGCTCCAATTGAATTAGTGTCCCAGAAAGGGCAACCATACATTGGTGATATGTCTATGGCATGCCTGAAGCGTGGTAGACTAGTCGGTTCCAAGAATAAAAATCCTCGAAATTGGAGCAAGTAAGAAAGATGGTCAAGTCGAGGTTATAGTAAAAAGGTCTCCTGAAGAGACATTAGACATGATGGTTCCAGAAGAACCTCAGGTACCTGAAAATAAAGAGATCTCGTTATATAGTATCATGTCTACGAAATGTATGGAATCGAAAATAAAATCGACGTCGTTATAAATTTTATGTAATATAGCGCTTGAAATGAGGATCAAGATTTAAGATCTGCCTATGAATGAGTACAAAGAAATGATTGGCCAACATGGAAAGACGCGAATATGGCAGAGTTGAATTCTCTATTGAAAAGAAAAGTTTTGGACCACTAGTCCATACAACAAAAGTTGTAAAACATATAGATACGAAAAGGTCTTTTGTGCGAATCAACATTTGAAAAGAAAATGATATAAGGTAAAATTGGTGGCACAAGAATTTCGCAAAGACCCATAATTGATTATGAAGAGACGCATTCTCCAGTGGTGGATACAATGATTTTTCATCATGTTATTAGTCTGGTAATGCAAAGAGAGAATTGAAATGCGTCTAATAAATATCATGATTTACTTGACACTGAAAGTTTACATGAAAATACCTGATGAACGATTTAATGTGTCAAAATCTTGTAATGTAAGTTCTCGAGAATGTTATGATCAGAATAAATAGATTCAATTCTGAATACGTTATGTTTGTTATATGATTGAATTGAATATAAGTGGAACTCCTCATGAGTATCCTAAAGCAACTGAGTGCTTAAAAGGTAATATGAAACATCGTAGGATGTAATTATTGTGCACCAATACACCACAAGTGATAAATTGAACCTGGTGATTATGATACTTTAATGTATAAGAATGGTACAGTATATATTGGAGAAATAGATGTTATTGTTCTTCCAATTGAAGAGTTAATGCACTTGCGCAATTGGTCAAGATGGAAAAGTCCTTGATGGATTGATGATGCCTGCAGCATTCATATCAATACCTTAAGAAGTATTATGTTAAGATAATATATGTATGGACTAAAATAAGGGGGTTGAGTGTTATAAAACTCATGAGACATCCCGATAATGAGCAACATTATTGTATTATCCAGCTTGTATCAAAAATTTCCTTTTAAAAGTTCACTCGCAGTTTACAGTGATAATGTTTGAACATTATCGAGAGACTCTGTAGAACTTTTGAAAGAGGGATTTTTGAAAGTCCTTGACATAGTGCACTTGTTGCTTGACCTACAATTCGAGTATATATGTAATGATATGTTTACCAATCCATCAAAGTATATCTTGAAAAGATGGTGGGACATTTTACAATGGACATAGCTCATACTTAAAATGTATTAAAGGTTGTCTAATTACTTGATATGCAAAAATATTTGAATAAGAATTCTACACGAAATGGAAGTGTAACAATTGGTGATGAGTTCTTTGAATATGATATGGAAAAAAGATATGCTAAATTATGAGGTTTAAGTGGCAAAACTCTTGAAGAGTGTGCTCACGTACATGGAAGGAAGTCCATGACTGATTGTAAATGCAAGAGGCATTGAAACTAAAAAAGCACATGAAATATGTTATATGAAGTTAACAATTTCTATGTACGAACTAAAATAGTTGAGTTAAACATATTATAATCAACTGGGTAGTTATCTCGAAGAAAAGAGATATGAGTATAAGGTACTCGATCATGTGTTTTATTAATTCAACAATATCATGTTTATAAAATTATAAGATATGTTGATGATATCATTATCTCGTGAAGAGATGGTACGCAAGTTGAGCATTTATTTAAGGATATTCTTATATATCAATCAAACTACATTCAAAAGATGTTGGACATTTTAATATGTCAAAGTCCATCTCTAAAAGTTTGATCATTTGGTATAAAACAAAGTATTCTTATCACAAATATTATTAGTCTATAAGTACGATATTTAAATGCAGTTGATGCAATATTTCTTGCTCGTTATACACAACTACATTTATCATTTATTTATATGATTTTATTAATAAGATATAATTTGTTTCCAGAGAGGAGACATTGAAATGATTTAAAATCAAATACTTTAATACTTTCAAGGTATGAAAGACATGAGTTTACTAACCTGTAAAAAAAAGGGGTTTGGTTAGTCTTATTGATGCAGGGAATGTAAAACAACACGGTCGTTGATCTTATACGAGAGGAGGCACTAGAAGTCTGACATGAAGACTTTGTTTAAAGAATTACACACATGAGAGCACGGACTAGAAGCCTGAAATTAATATCATGCATCAAAGGAGAAAGAACCAAGTATATTTTACCAAAGTTATTTTCTATGCATAATTTATAAAAGAATGGATCGAAGTGTCGACTCAAGGAGCTTAAATCATCAGGAGGAGAATAATACGCGCTGCACTCTTTTTCCCTTAGCTATGGTTTTATCCCACTGGGTTTTCCTAGCAAAGGTTTTTAATGAGGCAGCATCATTAAGCGTATTTCATCATGTGGATAGTCAAGGGGGAGTGTTATAAATATATTAATAAAGAGGTGACTCTCCACATACATAACCTACATTACTTTATTAAGTTTGTATTAATGATGTAGCCCTATATATAGTGGCTCTTGTATATTGTATGATAGACTTAAGCAATAAGCACTCTCCCATTTCTCTACATCTCATTCTCTCTATGTTATCTCTATTATCATATAAATATTAGATGAGCTATTAGGTTATAGTTGATACACAACATTTTGATGATTTTCATGAATATTGTTATAACTTGACCTCCAAAAGATTTTATATATAATTGTTTACATCAAAGCTTCCAAATAAAGTGTAGATGCGTTACAAATAATTTTGAGTGCCATCAAGTGTAGAACTTGTTTTATTTGATCGATCGATCCAGTTTTGACCCGTCCAAATTCATTTTTTACCTAATTCTGAGTTTTGTAGGTCCAACTAATCGGTGATTAATCGCGACACCGATTAATTGAGTGATAAACCCAAAATTAATCTGTAAAGTGAGGACTAGCGATTAATCACCGATTAATCGGTGATTAATCGAGATTTTTACAACCTTGCTTACTATAGACCATGCCTGTATGCATATGTAGTCCATGAACAAAATCCACGACCCTTTTTATTTTACTTATTATTTTTGTTATTAATACATTATATGACTTTTATTCTAAGATCCTCATATATTAGCTGTAACCAAATTAATTTACCTTTTATTTTGTCAAATGGCAAAGGTTATGATAAGCGGTAGCTATATCTAAATGCTGCATTCTTGTGTTGGTTGTTAGGTGCCGAAGTTGAAGGCAAGGACCATTCTGGAGGTGCAACTTGTTGTCTGTATGTTGACTATCCACCCTATGCAATCTGTAAATTGTTGTCTTCGATGTTTCCCTACCGGTTAACAAACTTTCCACATCTTTATGATCAGTTTACATTCCATGAATCATATATTTCTTTTTATCATATCGTATTAGATTTTCCAACCTCGGGATGTTCCCGGGGTATAATCTTGTATATATATATATATTATCTAAAGCTAAAAATCCTACATAGCACCTAAAGAGGCCAACTTCTTCATTGAGTGTGTCACGTGACATGCGATGTGGCATTAAGTGATTTTAGGAAAAAAATTTAAAAACAAAATTGGATTTTTCTCTCTCATGTTTCCTCTCATAATTTTTAAACGTTAATATCTTTTATATACGAGATTTTTTAAAGAAAAAAATTACACCAAATTAACGAGCATTTTATTATCGTTCCAACTTGTACCATAGCGCTATATAAAAAACGGAGGAAAAAACTACTATTTTTGTGGGGTTTTTGTTCATACATGAAAAAAAAAACATACAAAGTGTTCAGGTAATTAATTATTCATTAATAGGCAAGTCACTAATCATGTTCAAACCAGTAAATATGAATTCTATTTTCAACAGGTGTTAGCATTGAAGTTGTACATTGTTTTAGGCTAGGTATTAATATTAGAGTTATACATTGTTTTAGGTTAGATGTCAACATTAGAGTTATACATTGTTTAAGATTAAACTTTAACATTGGAGATATATTGTTATAGTCAAGTCACTAATTATGTTCAAACCCTTAAATATGGATTCTATTTTCAACAAGCGTTAGCATTGAAGTTGTACATTGTTTTAGGTTAGGTATTAATATTAGAGTTATACATTGTTTTAGGTTAGATGCTAACATTAGAGTTATACATTGTTTAAGGTTAGACGTTAACATTAGAGATACATTGTTAATTGTTTTAGGTTAGGTGCTATCCGAAGCTTTCCTGCATGTAACTATAAAGCGCATAAGTCTATTTCATATGTAAAATTGATCTCAACCCAAGAATGCATCTGGGTATAATCTAGTAGTTTTATATATGTTACTAATGTGTCTAATCATGCAACAAAGTTATTAGTTTTGCGGCATATTAACTATTGCTAATAAAATTCTAGATTTTTGCTAATATGTTATGATTTTTGAATATGTATTTCTTTATGCTGATTTTTTTTAATTTTACACGTTTCTTATAGACAGTGACGGATCCATAATATTTTTTAACGGGGGCACAAATTGGTTTGGTAAAAAGAAGACGTGTCAAAACAAGTTGGATAAAAATAAGTTGAGTAAAAACAATTCATACTTAGATTAATAATGAAAATAGTTTTTGACAAACTTTCATTACACCTAGTTAATAATTAGCATATTAACTGATTAATAAATAAAGTAAATTAAAATTGTGTTCAATTTTGTTAACAACTTTAGTTACTTTTAACAATGGTTAAAATGAAATAATTGTGATATTAATTGAAATTTTCTTTTAGTTATATTTGAAAAGTTTTTATGAATATTATTTAAAAATCAAAATATTGCTTTGAGTTGGAAATTGGAATGTGATAGATCGATGGAAATAATGTAAAAGAGCACGTGCACATGCAGTCATGGACTTTTAACGAAAACGCAGTATATAAACTGTAAAACATATGCAGTTGGGCTAGAGTTGGACGGTGGGCTCAGGCCCACATAGGCCCACCTTCCTTTATAAGTGAATCCGCCAATGCTTGTAGACTAAGGGGCTGTTTGGTTGATTAAGTGCTGAATCATTAAGAGGTCTGAATGGTTAAGCCCTGAATCATTAAGTTGGACCTCTTAATGGTTAGTTTTCTTGTCCCACGTTGGTAGGGGAGCCTCATTAAGGTTCAGCCTAGTTCAGTGCTTAATAGTTCAGTGCTTAATGGTTCAGCAACATCCCAAATCTTAATGATTCAGACTTAACCATTCCATTCAGAGGTTGAAACAAACGCGTTGAATGCTGAATCATTCAGCGCTGAATGGTTAAGAGTCTCATTAAGAGACTGCCAAACAGCCCCTAATTTGTTTTGCCTTTTCAACATCAACTTAATCTACTCACAATTATAGTCCATTTGTACCGCGAGATTTGAACACTTAACCTCGTAAGAATAGAAATCATATTATACACCTTCGTATAGTGCTAGGCAACAAACCCTTTGGTAATTATTTTGTTAATTTATAATGTTTTAATACTTAACCCGCATCAACTAATGTTAACAACTTGGTCTATTTACTAATTTGATAAACACGCTAAAAATAACTAGCAGGAACCCGCACGTTGCAGCGGTGTTGCACTGTGTTTGACGGTTGCGTTTGGTCAATCACATTGTTGGTGTTGTGCATTATGCAAACATATTGATAGTGTGTAATATATGATCAGAGGGTGTACAATTTTAGTAGGAAATAGGTGTAGTGTTAGGCAAAAGACCCTTTGGTAATTATTTTTGTTAATTTATAATGTTTTAATACTTAACCCACATTAACTAATGTTAACCACTTGGTCTATTTACTAATTTGATAAACACGCTAAAAATAATAAAAGACAACAACATAATAATTAAGAAAGGACTGGTTTTAAACCGGTACAAAATTGGATAATATGTACTTTTGGAATTGGCACAAAGACTAATGGGCTCAAGTCATAGTTTTCGGCCGAATGGACTAAAGACTGTGTGAGATCTTGCATTTGATTTTGAGTCTTATTATGGATTACCAGTTTATCACGAATTCAGAATCTCAAAGGAATAAAATTAATATGGAGACAAACCTTTAAGATCTAAAACATCAAATTAACAAAGGCACATTTTACCAAATTATTAGTTTACTTTCTTGCCAGTTAGGCAAGTGCAAGTACTTTAAAACTCCGTTTATTAAACATGTCCAAAAAGTAATTTCAATATGATTTTAAGATGAGAGTTAAATAGACTTTTTAAAAATGTCTATTTTTATTGTCATTTCCTTCCCTTTTTACCCACTGTGTACAACATATCATGCTCATTGTATATGTTTGTAATACACACATAATATCCTTTCCAACATGTAAACCCTCATTTAAAAAGCTAGATGACCACATTAACTATGCGAAACCCCCCAACCACTGATATCCTTCTTTCAATTCCATCCTTCAATCACCTTACTTTTGTAACCTATGCCATCAATGTGCAGAAAACCAATTCTTAATTACATAAACGCCTTTAGGGTTACGGTTGATTCATAAATTTCTAAGAAGCCATCGAGATATTGTAGTGAAGCACAATTCCAGGTAAATTTTGAATTAATCATTACTTTAGTTCGAGTGATTACTGGATTTTGTTTGAACAGTTAAGGTAATTGACGGGTTTCGTTTATGTTACCTTGATTAATTGGGTTGGGTTGGGTAAACATCCACCTGGGGGTCGAATCTAATGATATTGCCTTAATAAATTTGTTTTTTGTGTGTGATTGGATTTTTAAGTTGTGGTTATATGGAAGTTTGTTTTAGGGTTTTGTAAATTGGGTTGTCTCTACTTAATTTATATTGTTTGCTTTTGGTAGGGCTCTTTTGTTTTCTTTTTTACATAAATTCTCATTTTACCGTTGGTTTCATAACAACTCAGAGACTAACAGGTTAGTTGTTGATACTACGCTTTACAACTCTTAATTTCATGGTAAAATGTTTAGTTACAATATTCAAAGACTACCTATGTCTCAAGCTATGATATTAAGCTTTACAACTCTATTAATGGCCATGATCCATCAACATTCAACTTATGCATCACTCAAATCAAGTCCTATGACAACAACCTTCATACCATTTCAACACATTCATAGGTATGAGGTTTTGTGTGTGTGTGTGTGTTTGTGTTTATTTCTTTCTTTCTTTTTGTTGTCTGCAATCAAACATGGGGTTTTGTTAATTTGATTTTTGTTTTAGTGAAACTAAAGTTTGTGAGTACGGTTTTAAGGGAATTTGTTAATTTATCAATGTGTTTTTGTGTTGAAGTATTTGAGATAGAGTGTACATATGATGTTTGTTTGTTTATATTTCTAGCGGACATATAATACTTCTTGTACCAAATAGTTTTTTTTATAATTTTTATGTCTTTTATATCTTGAACGATTGGAAATAGTTCTTTTCACGATTGATATTTGATTTTCAGGTATTGCTTTCAGTTTCTTCTTTAGGGTGCTATTTCTACTTGGATCGCTTTCCAGCATAGAAGGTACAAAAGTGAGTTAATGTTGGGACAAAGAGGATTGAAGAAACCACCTTTTGATAACCTTAGTCCAAATCATATTCTGCCTAAGTATAGAAGAAACTGCTGAAGAAGAAATCAGAAGTACTGAAGAACAAAATAGCAAAGTACTGAAGAGTTAACCATCAGAAGTTCTGAAGTCTAACAAGACACTACACTGAAGAACTACTGAAGACAAACTACTCATCAGCAGTTTGTCACTCATCAGCACTTTGTCATCAGAAGCTTCTAACCGACTTAGACTTCAGTAGTTTTAGTATTATATTGTTTTGTTAAAGTTTTGATTTCAAGTTTCGATGTACAGACTGTTGTAACCTTATCTTTAGCTTAATATCTTTGTTAAATATCTTAGATTACTTCAGACAACAGTTTAGTATGTTGGTCTATAAATAGATGAGTTTGTTCATCTATTTTTATATGTGATTTACTTTGAAATCAATTGAAAACCTTCAAGGCTTTTAACTTATAATCCATTTCACATCTGAGAAACATAAATTGCATTTACTGCTTTATACTTGAACTGCTTTATTGTTTCTCATTAACTGCTCAGTCAAGGGGGAGTAATAACTCCTCTTAAAAGTGATCTTTTAATCTTAGAACACTTATTATTCCGCTGCTTAATAACTCTCATATAAATCTGTAACACATAAGTGTTCATTAAAAGAGGCCACTGATCCAACAATTGGTATCAGAGCTCTGGTTAATCTGATCAAATATCAATCTAACAAATTGAGAATCAGACACAGGCTCTTATTGATATCCAATAAAGGATTAAAAGGCTCACTTTTTCTGTAACACCCCGCCCCTCTCACCACCAATATTGTCCGCTTTGCCCATCCAGAGCTCACGGATTTGTTTTTGGGTGCCCAACTGGAGACTTCCCAGGAGGTCACCCATCCTGGAATTTCTCCCACCTGAGCACGCTTAACTGTGGAGTTCTCCTCTCATCCACTAACATTAAGCCCCAAAACGCGTTGGTGATTTAAGAGGCAAGACATTACTTATGAACCAAGGATCTCTCCTGGCCACGGCCGATGTGGGATTTTCCTGGGGTGTCACATTTTCATCCATCACTTTAAAGAAGCATTGACAAATCCAAACTTCTTAAAAATGGACCCCTATAATACTGGATCTGCCAACAAGCCACCTATGTTAGTCAGAAATGAATATAACATATGGTCAAAAAGGTTGGCACACACTATCTCTCAAACAAATACTGGTTGCTGGAGGTCTGTAGTTTTTGGACCTCACAGACCAGTTATTACTGATCCAGAGGGAAAAACTGAGAGACCAAAAGATCCAAAAGACTACACTGAAGAAGATTTCCAAAAGTTTGAGCTAGATGCAAAAGCTTTTTCTATGTTGGCTATGGCTCTCCCAAATGAAATATATGCTGGGCTTTTACATTGTGAAAGTGCCAAAGAGCTGTGGGATTGCCTAAAAGAGCAGTTTGCAGGAACTGCAGAGGTGATAGCCAACATAAGAGAAATCCTGGCTCAACAATATGAAACTTTTACTCACATAAAGGGTGAAAATTTAACACAACAGTTTGAAAGATTTTCTTCACTCATCTCTGAGTTAAAAATTAATAATCAGACCTATTCAAATGAGTCTATGTTACATAGATTTTTAAGGTCTTTACCTTCAAAATGGGAAACTTATTCTATAGTCCTCAGAACAAGTTCAGATTTTAACACCCTGAACCTAACAAGGTTACATGGAAAATTACTAACTTTTGAAAGAGAAATCAATCAAAAGAAAAAGTTACAAGAATCTGGTAAAACTGCTGATGACTATACTCCAGGTAGCACAGCCTTATTAGGACATGACTCACCATCTTGTTCTAATAATTTTGGTTCTTTTGACCACATTGACATAACAGCTGGGATCTCATTAGATGGATCTTTCCCAGCTTATGAAAATGAAGAACTAAGTCAAACTGCTGACAACATGTGTTTCATCATGGATGATTTAAAATATTTTAGCAGTGATGACTTGGAAGAAATGGAGATATTACACCAACTGGCCTTGTTAAGCTTAAAAACTAACAAATTTTACAAAAGGTCAGGAAGGAAATTTCCAGGACTTAACAACTCAACAAAAGTTGGTTTTGACAAATCTAAACTTAGATGTCATAAGTGTCAAAAGTTGGGACACTTTGCTAGAGAGTGTAGAAGCTCTAGCTACAACCAACCCATGTCTGGAAATCAATTTAACCCCTCTTATAATAGGAATAATGGAACTCAAGGGAGTGCTCATTTTGTACAGGCACAAGCTCCACAAGTTCAATATGTGCCACAAGTACAATATGTCCAGATGCCTGCTCAACAACAACAGCAGCTGATGCCTCCTTTTCCAACTGCTCAACAACCTGCACAAACTCAACAACCCCTTCAGCAACAAAGCTTATTTACATCAGGGTATGTTGACTGGAGCAGTCTTCCTTATGACACATCAGAATGCAGTCAGGATGCAGACAATAAGGTCTATGATGTCAACTGGGGAGAACCTGATAATGGCAGAAAGAACTTTGCCTTAATGGCTTTTGAAGGATATTCTTCAAATTCTGCACTCACTCAGGTATCACAGCAGTCTCTTTTAAAGCTTTGCTCTAAATCTTGCAAAGAATCTTTTGCTTTAATAAGAGAAACAAATGTGCATTTACAAGGCAAATCTAATGATATGGAAAGAAAATACACTCAAATAAAGTGTGATTTAGAAAGAAAAATTGCTTTGAAAAATAAAGAAATTTCTAAATTGACTGATAAATCCATTGAAACCCAAGCACAAATTAAAACAATGATAGACAACCTAGGAAATGTCAGACAAGAGCTTGCTGACACCAAGGTTGATTGTGAAAAATGGGTTGAGTCTTGTAAAGGGTACCAAATGCTGCTTAACAAACAAACTGCAACAAATGTTAAGTTTGGCATTTGGTATACCCACACTGAATCACCAACAGATTTCACCCACAAAACTGATAATGATGGGATGAAATTGATTCAAACTTCTGTCATGGAGGAATGCACATCCTACCATCAGAACTTTCTCAAAAAGGAAAGTACTGCAGAAGTTAAAACAGCTGACAATAAGCCATCAGTAGTTTCAACTACATCAGGAGTTGAGATCCTGAAAACTGCTGATGACCTATTTCAAAATGCTGAGATTGTTAGTAAATTGCCTTCCAACTCTCTTGACTTATCTAAAAAGAAAGAGAAGGCAAAAGCATGTGAAATATGTGGTCTGTTTAACCACATAACTGAACTTTGTAGATATAGAAAGGTAAATCAGTTAAACAAACAAAGACAACAACTGATTGTGGGAAAACAGATAAAACAAAATTTTGAAAATACTTTCTTTCCCAACAAAAAACAATCAAACAAAAACCTTTCTAAGAAGAAGCTTTTATCTCAACAAAAGTATTCTTCTCAAAGTTCATCTTTAGAAGTTACACCTAACTCATCAGTAGTTTCACAAACTACTGAAGTTAAAGATTTGATAAATTTGGTTAAACATCTGATGACCAAAGTTGATGGTGGACACCAAAAAGAACCCACCATTGTTCTTAATGACAAATCCATTGCCAAAAAGACATGGATTTCTAAAATTGGTCCACAACAAGCTGCACCTGTTCTCAAGAGCAAACCCAAAGCCAAACTGGTTTGGGTTGCCAAAACTAACTAATTTGCTATCTTGTGCAGAGGGTCTCCAGAGGTTTGAATAGCATATGGTATGTTGATAGTGGAGGCTCAATGCACATGACTGGATGCAGATACCTGATAAACAATTTTATCAGTCAAAGAGAAGGATCTGTGTCCTTTGGAAACAATGCCAAGGGATATGTGCTAGGATATGGCAATGTATCCTCAGGCAAAATGCAGTTTGACAAGGTCAATCTGGTTGAAAACCTTGAGTACAACTTGCTGAGTGTCTCACAAATGTGTGACAAAGGATATTCTTCCTTTTTCACCAAGACAGCATGCAAGATCATATCACCAGAAGGCCAGAAGTTGATAGAGAAGATCATTGAAGATCATACTTTGCTGATTGCCAAAAGATGTGGCAATGTTTATGCAGTGGACATTGAAAAAGACAAAGTATTGAACAAAACTGCCTGTTTCTTCTCAAAGGCATCAACTTCAGAAAATGATCTCTGGCACATGAGACTTGGCCATGTGAACTTTAAAACCATCAATAAAGTCACTAAAATGGGCTTGGTCAGGGGTCTACCTTTGAAGGAATATCAGTGCAAAGAACACTGTGTTTCCTGTCTTAAAGGTAAACAGCATAAGTCCTCCTATAAGTCTATTGAAGAATCTAAAACAACTGCATGTCTTCAACTACTCCATATGGACTTATTTGGACCAGTCAAGATTATGAGCCTGGGTAAGAAGAAGTACTGCTTGGTCATCATTGATGACTACTCAAGATTCACATGGGTCTTTTTCTTATATTCCAAGGATGAGGCAGCTGAAATCATCAAGTTCTTCATTCTACAAGTTGAGAAGCAATATTCTCTTTCTGTCAAAGTCATCAGGAGTGATAATGGGACAGAGTTCAGGAACAAAACTCTGGATGAATTCTGTCTGTCTAAAGGGATTGTTAGACAGTTCAGCATTCCCAGAACTCCTGAACAAAATGGTGTTGTAGAAAGGAAGAACAGAACCTTAATAGAAGCAGCTAGAACAATGTTAGCTGATTCAGGCCTACCTTTGTACTTTTGGGCTGAAGCAGTCAACACAGCTTGTTATGTTCAGAATAGATTTCTTATCAACAAGAGACATACCAAGACTGCCTATGAAATTCTTCATGGCATAAAGCCCCTTATCTCCTTCTTTAGGGCTTTTGGATGTCAATGTTTTATCCTCAACATCAAAGACTCTATCTCAAAATTTGCTGCAAAAGTTGATACAGGTTATTTTCTTGGTTATTCTCCTTTGAGAAAAGCTTATAAAGTTTTTAATTCAAGAACCAAGATAGTAGAAGAAACACTGAATGTCAAGTTCAATGAATCAAAACACACTCTTATTCCAGCAAATCCTGCTGAATTATTTGATCTTGACAACTTTCATTTCGGACCTGAAAAGACTGTTGAATCATCCAAACCTCCTCAAAATGGTTTTTAAGGATTTGAAGATGATAGTCCTGCACCATGGACTCCAAACACAGTCAGAAGATCAACTATTAAACCTTCAGAAGTTTCAAAAGCTTCAACTTCAGGAACTACTGATGAACATTTTGAAAGTACTGATTCAGCTGAACCTAAAACTCCTGAACCTCAAACAACAGCTGAACCAGATATTATCAATCTCAGTGGTTTATTTGAAGAACCAGCAGAGCCATCCTCTAGTACAGGTCTACAACAACTGATTGAACACAAGGATCATCCATTGGATCAAATCATGGGTGATATTGCCTCAGGGGTACTTACAAGAAACCAGCTTTCCAACTTTTGCTTCTTCTCAGGATTCATTTCTCAGTTGGAACCAAAGAAATATCAAGAAGCCCTCAAAGACAACAATTGGGTGCAAGCAATGCAAGAAGAGTTGCTTCAATTCAAGAAACAACAGGTTTGGGAAATCTGTCCCTTACCTCAAGACAAGCAACCAATTGGTACAAGATGGGTCTTCAGAAACAAATCAGATGAGGCTGGTATGATCATCAAGAACAAAGCAAGATTGGTGGTACAAGGTTATTCTCAAGAGGAAGGAATTGATTATGATGAAACCTTTGCACCAGTTGCAAGACTTGAAGCTATCAGGTTATTTTTAGCTTATGTAATTTCCAACAACATTAAAGTTTATCAAATGGATGTCAAGAGTGCATTTTTGTATGGAAAAATAAAAGAAGAAGTGTATGTCTGTCAACCTCCAGGGTTTGAGGATCCTTCTCATCCTGACTGGGTTTATAGAATTGACAAAGCTCTTTATGGGCTAAAACAGGCTCCAAGAGCCTGGTATGAAACACTCTCAAACTTTTTACTTAAAAATCACTTCTCAAGGGGATCCATTGATAAAACTCTTTTCATAAAACATGTTGGAAATCATGTCTTACTTGTTCAAATTTATGTTGATGATATCATATTTGGTTCAACAAACTCAAAACTGTGTGAAGATTTTAAGAAACTCATGCAATCAAAATTGAAATGAGTACAATGGGAGAATTGCAGTACTTTTTGGGACTGCAAATCAAGCAACAATCAAATGGAACATTTATACATCAATCAAAATATGTTAAAGAATTATTAAACAAATTTTCTTTACAAGACTGTAAATCATGTTCCACTCCCATGACACCAATCACACAAGTTGAACCAGATGATCAAGGGAAACATATTGATCAAACCATGTATAGATGTATGATAGGTTCTCTTTTGTATTTAACTGCTTCTAGACCAGATATTATGTTCTCAACTTGTGTCTGTGCTAGATACCAATCTGCACCAAGAGAATCACACCTAATTGCAGTCAAAAGAATCTTCAGATATCTGAAAGGAACTCCTACTTTAGGAATTTGGTATCCTGCTTCAAGCAATACCAAGTTAACAGCTTTTTCAGATAGTGACTATGCAGGGTGTAAGATGTCAAGAAAATCAACATCTGGTGGTTGTCAATTTTTAGGAAACTGTCTGGTGTCCTGGCAATCAAAGAAACAAACATCTGTGGCAACTTCAACAGCTGAAGCTGAATACATTGCTGCTGCAAGCTGTACTTCACAGATACAATGGCTCCAATATCAACTGCTTGATTATGGAATCAAAGAGACCAAGACTCCACTTTTAGTAGACAGCAAATCTGCCATTAGCATCATTCAAAATCCTGTTCAGTTTTCAAAAACTAAACATATTGAAATCAGGTATCATTTCATAAGAGATTGCTATGAAAAAGGCAAGATTGAGGTGAAGCATGTCACAACTGCTAATCAAATAGCTGACATTTTCACCAAACCCCTTGATTCAACTACTTTTCAGAGGTTAGTATCCATGCTTGGGATGTTAAATTTAGAAGAAAGTCTGTAAGTGTTTCACTTTTTAGTTCTGCACATATTTTATTTTCACTTACATACTTATCTGTCACAAACCTCTGATGATCAATTTTGAGAAAGAGAAAACTACTGAAAATTTGAAAAACATGAAAATAGGAAATTTTTAAAATGGAAATAACTACTGATGATAATCAGAAGTTATTTAAGTGTTTTAAAAGTCATTCTCATCAGCAGATTGAAACTGCTGAAGAGATGACCAAAACCACTGATGAAGAAACCTTCTTCATCAGCAGTTTCATTAAAAAGGGTAAAACAGACTTTTCACTCATCAGAAGTTTGACCTAGTCGGTTAAAAACTTCTGATAAATACCTTTTTCACACACTTATCCATTCAAAAAGCAAAATTCCCTCTCTCTCTCTCAAAGCAAAACCAAAACCCCCTCTCTAACCTAAAAATACTGTTCGATCAAAACAACCATGGCTCTCGTTCTAAAACAGGGACATAATCAAAGAGGCTACTTTGAGAAAGATGAAGCCTGGTCCCAATATGATGAAATCATTGATCTCATCATGAAATCCCAATATTATGAAGCTTTCACCATTGATCCTCCCATACATGAAGAAACTCTCAATGAGTTCTGGGCTAATACAGAGACGGTGACAGTTAATAATGAAGTGATTTCCCTCAAATCTTCAATAAAAGGGAAACTGATGGCCATATCACCAGAAACTCTAAGCATAAGACTTGGTTTGAAGGATTCTAATGCTCCTGAGCACATCTCAAATTCTGACATCCATCTGACCATGACAGAATGTGGCTATCAAGGTACTTTAGCACAAGCTACAGTTTATAAGAAATATTTTGACCCAAAATATAAACTGTTATTTCATTATATCATTATGTGCTTAAGTCCAAAAACTGGGTCTATTGATCAGATGCCTTCTACTTTTCAACCAATTTTTCATTCAATAATAAATGAAACACCTTTCAAGGCATCAAAACTGTTTTTCAATGAGTTGGTTCTGCACCATCAAAATGATAAAAAGAAGTTTTTACTGTACTCAAGATTTGTTATGCAATGCATAATCAAAGAACTTGGTGAGGGAGTACTTGTGGGTGAGTCAACAACTTTAAATCCACTGACTTCACAAGTATTCTCAAGGCACAATAAACCAGCACTTTTGCTAGAAGATGACCAAAGGGAAGAACAACCAATCCCTGAGGAACCCACATCTTCCAAACCCAAAACAAAGAAGTCCAAAAAGCCTAAACAGCAAAAACAAAAACAAACCAAACCAAAGAAAAAGACAGTTCAGGAAGTGGAGATCCCTGAAACTGCTGATGTGCAATCTGCACTTGATAAGGATGTGGCTGAAACATCCTCTCAGCACACACCGTCTCCACCTCCTAAAAGAAAACCTGTTACAGTTATTTTCAAAAGAAAAAGATTTAAAAAGGCTGTAACTACTGACCCAACCTTTGAAACTGTTGAACCTGAACCTGAACAAACTACTGAACACCTACCCCTTACAACTACTGAACCTGAACTCTCACACACAACCATTGAAATAGCCCAACTTCTCTCAGGACTAAAAGGATCCCATCCAACACATGTCACTCCCCCAGCAACACATCAAATTGGGGAGATGCCTTCAAAACTTGACATGGATGTGGACCTTATTAGCCCAAACCAGGGAGATGAGGATGGACCAGAGTTTATAAGCCCAAACTTAGAAACTCTTGGTACTTTTGAGGCTGCTACTACTCATTTATCACCCAGTGGTGAACTTGAGGATAGTAGTAACATAAATAAGACCTCAAATTTGGCAACTACTGATGAAGGCTTAGTGCCTGAAGTAGGAAAACCTCAGTTCCAAGAAAAAGAGGTTCATGAGAAGACTAGTTTGGTGCTAGCTCATGATACAACTGATCCTGCCCTCTCTGAGGACACTATCAGGGATTCAGATGATTCCATTAGTTTGGATGATGAATCAAACATTCCACAAAAAGAATTGACGGTTGATGTTGAAGATCCTGTATCTAAGGTCTCCAAGCTCAAGAAGCTGGTCACCAAGGATCAGGTTAAAGACCACTTAGCCCAACATTCCCCAAAAGTGGCATCTTCAGAGAAATCTGAAGATCACCCAAAAACACCCCCTTCACAAAAACAACATACCCAATTCACTGGGCTATCAAGCATAGACTTGAACCAGCTATGCAACCCAGATGGTCCCCTGTTCAGACAATGAAGGATATTATAACTGATCAACTCAAAACATTTACAACTGCTTGGGAGTTGAAAGCCAACAACCAATTTGGGTTGATTAATTCAAGACTTGCTGAGCTGAACAAGAAGATGGATCAAACTCAAGATCAGCTAGCAAGGTTGTCTGCTGCAACTTCTCACTCTCTAAGGCTTCCAGAAGTGGATGAAGCCAAAAAGGGGGAGAAGATTAAGGAACCAACACCTGAAGTTACTACCAGAGAAAATCCTGAAGCTGAAAAGCCAATTCAAAGACCAGGAAAAGAAATATTTCAGGAGTTCTCATCATCTAAGGCAACTGAAGAAACTGCTGATCCTATTCCTCAAACTGCTGAAGACAATCCTTCAGTAGTTGTGATTCCAGTCAAACTGATGTGCTCAAAGTGGTTTACTAAAAACTAACTAAATTAACCTAAACTAGACACTCTAAGTTTTAAATTTATAACCTAAGACTCTCTAAACCTAAACCACACAACTGGCAAGTGTACCGGTCAGTGTAGTACAGCTAAAGTAAGTCCGAGTATCGAACCCACGAGACTCTACTAGAAAACGTAAACTAGACTCGATTACTTATCCTAAATACTGACTTAATAATGTTTTATTGCTTAAAGGGGGGGTTTCTAACAAACTAATGCAAATAAATAAAATAAATCTAAAATAACTAAAGACACAAACTGGAGACTGCAACTGGAATCAGGTGATGGGAAGGCACTACCTAGGCTAGAATCCTACACGTGAATGAGAATCTTCTAATGGCTATGGAACTGGTGTGGAAGCGGGATCTTAAAATACTAAACATCAAGAATAAACTAGACACCCTCGACCCTTCTCAAGGGGAAAACCCTAGAATATTGTTGTGCTGTTAAACCACCGGTTGAGAGGTTACCCTCACAGGCTTACCTACTCGAATCTTAAAGTACCCGCTAGACAGTCTACCTCACAGCGCGAAAGTCACAATACACCTGAAAGTGCAAGGGGTAACTACAATATTTCTGATAAGACTTGGCCTACAAGGAATGCTAGGGAAACTAGGAAGATCTTCTTACAAAGCCTCTAGATCTAGCAATTTAACACCCTAGACAGACCAACAATCCCGCACCTTACAGCTATTGAGAATTGGTAGAACACTTAGAATCATCTAACTAACAATTACAACTCCTATGGATAACCTGCAGAAATTACCCATAAACTAGTTGCTAACACCCAGTCCGCAACCTAACCCGCATTCATACATGAAAGACATTCACAAAAACGCAAGTGGAGTTTATAAAAATTAATTAAACAAAACTAAATATGCATACACATCAAACCAGAAAATAAAAAGTTCTTTACTTTAAAATTCACACACAACCAATAGTTCCAAAGCCAAAAGAAAATAAATCAAACAAGTGCAATCATCTTTAACCTAGGTAGCAAAAAGGTCTAGCCTCTCAAAGTCATGATAAAATCAAAACAATAAAAGCAAGACAAATTCATGGCGTTCACAACGGGTTTCAAATAGATAAATAATAAATAATTGAATTAGAACCGACCCGTGCTCGCACCAATACTTCCACCTTGACCTCCATTCTAAAATATGCTGCTGTCGTCGACTTTGTTGTGCAGCCGTCAAAAGACTTCTCCCTGCCTTCGATAATATTTCTTTTTCTTTATAATCTTCCATCACTCCATAAAAATGCCCTACCTTCTTAATTTTTCTTTTTCTCCACGTGATGGGCTTTGGTCCAACTTGTGTCACGTAATTTTATTTTCTTTCTTACTCCTTTTGTTTTTTTTTCTTTTCTTAACTCACGAGACATTTATGTCTCCATTATATTATTATTATTATTATTATTATATCTAATATACTATTATTATTATTATATAGATAGATAACTTTGTGCTCTTGACTCAGGTGTTTCTGACTTGACAAAAGTTACTCGTTTACGCTCCAACGTCCACGAACACCTACAAAATATAAAATAAATAAATAAGTACTAAAAACGACACAAAACTAATAAAATCTATAATAACCTATACTAAATAAAATAGACCAGTACAAGCCTAAAACTAATAAAAACACTATCTAAACGCATCGAAAACTATACAAACTTTACACTGGAAATAAATGTATTTTACAATACATCAAATATCCCCACACTTATCTCTTTTTCGTCCCTGAAAAAGAATTATGCTATGGAATCACAGTCAGGCTTACATCCGGTTTCAAAAGATAGGTTACTTAATTTATAATCTACTAACGTGTTGACCGCGATTGTAGGTATACTGATCCATTTAAACCCAAACCGGTTTCCAAGCCCCTTTTCATTTATTTACATTTAGTTCATGTGAGTTAGTCTACCTAGGGTCTCACTCTAAGGAAGCCACAGTTCCTTCTAATACCGCCTCAAGCTTATGAAGCTATAGGAACGACCAATTGACCATTTTCCAACCGTCTTATGTAGAAAACCAAGAGAATTTAAAGTCACTTTTTTTTTCGACATACTTAACTCAGAGGGTGTGACCAATCCAAGTCGCTATCCCAGTGGCCAGGCACCTTAAGCTTCAGCATTCTTTCTTTTCATCTCAGCATACTTAACTTAGAGGGTGTGGCCAATCCAAGTCGCTATCCCAGTGACCAGGCACCTTAAGCTTCAGCATTTTTGCTTTGATTTCTAATTTTTTTTTTAGTGATTAGAAATTCTAACGGTTTTCTACTTATAACGGTGCTTCTTATACTATTTTTGGCGGTTTCGCTCTCCCCGTTTCTCCTAGATGAGAACCCACAAAATAGCCTAACATAATTAATTTATTACTTTTCTTTCAAAGGAAACCTTCCTACCGGCTGAGCCTACCCACATATCCCAAATCAGACACGTTTTCAATCAATTTTTATCTCTTACTATACATACTATTTGAAAACCGGACACCTAACTTTACCTATCATCTTCCATATTTTATATAATGCAAACTTCAAAATCAGGGACATTTTTTTCTCAATTTTTTCATTTTTTTTTAATTTTTTTTTTTAACTCAAAACGACTCTATATACAGACTAAACGACAGTTTCCCATCCTCACACTTAAACTCTACATTGCCCTCAATGTAGGAATAGAAAACGACTCAAAACAAAAAATAAATTTCGAAAACAAAAATAAAATAAAAACGACAAGGGCAAATTGGAAAGGACTTAGCTGGTTAAGTTTTTCGTCGTAAGATCGAAAACTCTAGTCCAATCCAGCTCGATCGTATAGCATTTCATTCGCGATCGGCTCTGAGACAATGGTAAACTCTGGGCTTGCCTTGACAAATGTTAACAGATCCGGAATCACCCGAATGGAGATTGAGTACGGGCGGTGCAGTCCAAACCTGCGCAAAACGAAACGAAACAAACAAAACCCGAGCATAATACCGAACCACACAAAAATAAAAAGACTCAAACTACTAACTTAGACTCATAATATAACAACAAGAAGACGTACCTGCTTGGCAAAATGGCGGTGAATGGTGGTAGAACCAAATGGGTAGAAGAAAGAAAATTTCGGTTCTCACTCAACGTGAAGGACACTGGTGATCGCAACACGCGTTGCAAGCGAAAAAAATATAACTTTCCGGGGTAATAGCTGGTCGCATGAGGCGAACAGGTCAGCCCAGACTCCTCACGTTACGTGAAAAGTCTTTTTTCAGAGAAAGTTAATTAAATTTTTTTTTTAAGAAAGATTCTTTTTTTATTACCCAAAACTCCCAATCATAAAAGATATATAAAGATAAATACATGGGATCCACTCATGGTGAAAGTTCATCCACCCAAGCAAACGCGAAAACCTACAAACAGACTCAGACACAAAAACAAAAACAAAGATAAAGTAGAAAGATAAAAACCTATGAACCACTACCGAAGGACGGACCACAAAAAAAATAAAATAAAAAAAACTAGAAAAAATTTAAATAAGTAAAAATAAAAATTTACAAAATCTACGGAGCCTCGCCACACTTAAACTTTATCAGGGGGCTTCTCTTTTATCTGGATTCGATCTAACCCGTTTAATTCCACCCGACTCTTATTAACAATTGAATATTTATTTGTGGAATTGAAAAATAATTTAACCATGCTTAACGGGTCAAAACGAAACACAAGTAGCACAGATATGGCAGATAAGTCTAATCAAAGCTAGTTAACGCAATCGCCAAGAGTCCCCGGCAACGGCGCCAAAAACTTGATGTGCTCAAAGTGGTTTACTAAAAACTAACTAAATTAACCTAAACTAGACACTCTAAGTTTTAAATTTATAACCTAAGACTCTCTAAACCTAAACCACACAACTGGCAAGTGTACCGGTCAGTGTAGTACAGCTAAAGTAAGTCCGAGTATCGAACCCACGAGACTCTACTAGAAAACGTAAACTAGACTCGATTACTTATCCTAAATACTGACTTAATAATGTTTTATTGCTTAAAGGGGGGGTTTCTAACAAACTAATGCAAATAAATAAAATAAATCTAAAATAACTAAAGACACAAACTGGAGACTGCAACTGGAATCAGGTGATGGGAAGGCACTACCTAGGCTAGAATCCTACACGTGAATGAGAATCTTCTTATGGCTATGGAACTGGTGTGGAACCGGGATCTTAAAATACTAAACATCAAGAATAAACTAGACACCCTCGACCCTTCTCAAGGGGAAAACCCTAGAATATTGTTGTGCTGTTAAACCACCGGTTGAGAGGTTACCCTCACAGGCTTACCTACTCGAATCTTAAAGTACCCGCTAGACAGTCTACCTCACAGCGCGAAAGTCACAATACACCTGAAAGTGCAAGGGGTAACTACAATATTTCTGATAAGACTTGGCCTACAAGGAATGCTAGGGAAACTAGGAAGATCTTCTTACAAAGCCTCTAGATCTAGCAATTTAACACCCTAGACAGACCAACAATCCCGCACCTTACAGCTATTGAGAATTGGTAGAACACTTAGAATCATCTAACTAACAATTACAACTCCTATGGATAACCTGCAGAAATTACCCATAAACTAGTTGCTAACACCCAGTCCGCAACCTAACCCGCATTCATACATGAAAGACATTCACAAAAACGCAAGTGGAGTTTATAAAAATTAATTAAACAAAACTAAATATGCATACACATCAAACCAGAAAATAAAAAGTTCTTTACTTTAAAATTCACACACAACCAATAGTTCCAAAGCCAAAAGAAAATAAATCAAACAAGTGCAATCATCTTTAACCTAGGTAGCAAAAAGGTCTAGCCTCTCAAAGTCATGATAAAATCAAAACAATAAAAGCAAGACAAATTCATGGCGTTCACAACGGGTTTCAAATAGATAAATAATAAATAATTGAATTAGAACCGACCCGTGCTCGCACCAATACTTCCACCTTGACCTCCATTCTAAAATATGCTGCTGTCGTCGACTTTGTTGTGCAGCCGTCAAAAGACTTCTCCCTGCCTTCGATAATATTTCTTTTTCTTTATAATCTTCCATCACTCCATAAAAATGCCCTACCTTCTTAATTTTTCTTTTTCTCCACGTGATGGGCTTTGGTCCAACTTGTGTCACGTAATTTTATTTTCTTTCTTACTCCTTTTGTTTTTTTTTCTTTTCTTAACTCACGAGACATTTATGTCTCCATTATATTATTATTATTATTATTATTATATCTAATATACTATTATTATTATTATATAGATAGATAACTTTGTGCTCTTGACTCAGGTGTTTCTGACTTGACAAAAGTTACTCGTTTACGCTCCAACGTCCACGAACACCTACAAAATATAAAATAAATAAATAAGTACTAAAAACGACACAAAACTAATAAAATCTATAATAACCTATACTAAATAAAATAGACCAGTACAAGCCTAAAACTAATAAAAACACTATCTAAACGCCTCGAAAACTATACAAACTTTACACTGGAAATAAATGTATTTTACAATACATCACAAACCATCAGAAGTTTCATCTTCCAAACCAACACAAGAAGTTTCTAAGGCACCTGAAAGAGAACCAGCTTCCATTCCTAAGCCAACTACAACTTCCACAACTGTTTTGAACCCTACTCCTATTGCAATGTCAAAAGAATTATTGGAGAAGAGTTTGAAAGAGGCACAAAAGAAGGCTAAGGAAGACAAAGTGTGGAACAGCCTAGAAACTAGAGATGATCTGAACTTTCAAGAAAAATTAATCAATTATCAAGAGAAGCTTGATGAACTTGAAGCTGAAGAGAGAGCACTTGAAGCTGCTGCTGAAGAAGACAAAAGAGCACAAAAAAACACGGGCAATCTTCAAGATGGAGATCCCCAAACCCAACAACGTTACATTACATCAAAATTGAAACTTTGCCAATCCCTTCATCCCATGACACCCTTTTTACATCTACTAGAGAACCAAATAAAACCCAACGCTTTTATGTCTGCAACAATTTCTGTGACGTTCCGATCAACCTCTTGAAAGATTTTTTCATTTCTTGCCTTCCAAATACGCCAAAAAGTAATAACAAGGATACCGTGTAGAGCCATCTTCTTTATCGCCGACCAAGTAGAAGTTGCACAAACTTGCATTATATCATTCACTGAAAAAAAAAAAAAAACTGTGGAAGATTTATCCAACTAGCGATACCATGCCACACCCCGCTCGTCAACATGCAGCCGGCGAACATGTGATCCACGCTCTCGTCCTGATCATTACAAAGATAACACAAAAGACTCCCAACATTTATATTTCGCCTTTGTAACGCTATTTTAATAGGGATCCTATCCAACAACATTCGCCACATAAAAACGTTACACTTGATAGGAATCCACTTACACCACCGATACACCGGACCAACCTGAACTGGCCGATCACTATCTAGCCATTTCTTTACCTCTTGAATTGAAAACATCGTATTTGTTCCGTTGTCCCAAAACCACACATCGCTATCCACACCTAACTGTTGATCCGCCACTAGCCGAGAACAATCCTACAGTTGTTGAAGTTCCAAAGCTGAATTGGGCCTTCTTCCCCATCTCCAACTCACATGCGGCCCAATACCTCATCCCATAATTCTATCTTTAACTTTACAAAACTTAGAACTTTCCAAGCGAAACAAATCTGGGACTAAGAATTTTAGAGGCGTCCTATCCACCCAAGGATCAATCCAAAACATAATATCTCCACCGTCTCCAAGCCTACCCCGAACAAGCTAGTGCTACTATACTCGGCCACCTTCAAACGCATACCACTTTTCACAATCTTAGCCCACGTGCCTGCATACTTAACACTATGGGGATACGCCTCCCACCTCCTTTGAGACCCATGTATAGCATCAACCACTCTCCTCCACAAAGCGTTATTTTATTGTCGGTAATGCCAAAGCCATTTAACCAAGAAAGTATTATTACAATCACTAAACTTACGGATCCCCAAACCACCTTGTTTAATCGGTCTCATAACGACCTCCCAACCCACCCAGTGAAGCTTTTCTCATTAACATTACCTCCCCATAAAAAATTTCTAACCAAGCCTTCCAACACATTAATAACCCCAACCGGCGCCTTGAATAGAGAAAAGTAATAAGATGGAAGACTTACCAAAACGGATTTAATAAGAGTCAATCTACCTCCAATCGATAAAGCTTTAGATTTCCAGCGAGTTAACCTACTCTTGACCACATTCACCACCGGCTCCCAGTTATTGATTCTACTCATATTAGCACCAACCTTTATCCCGAGGTACGTGAAAGGAGTAACTCCCGATTGACACCCCAACTCACTCGCCTTCAAACCCACCTCTTCGACATTCTTTCCCACTCCATATAAAGTAGACTTGTGAATATTAATCCTCAAGCCTGAACACATATGAAAAATACAAAGCAACCGTCTCAAACAAACAAGTTGTTATCCGACCAGTCCCCCATGACCATCGCATCGTCAGCATATAATAAGTGAGACAAAATGGGACCATCATTATCAAGAACCACCCCACGAAAAGCTTCAACATCACAAGCTTTCCATATTAAACCCGATAAAGCATCCATAACCATAATAAATAAAAAAGGCGAAATAGGATCACCTTGCTGAATTCCTTTCCCACATTCAAATTCAAAAGTCGGTGACCCATTAACCAAGACTGACGAATGAGCCGACTTTAGAATACCCTCTATCCAGGTGCACCATAAATCCGGGAACTTCATCTGTCTCATAACCGAAATTAAAAAGGCCCAATTCACATTATCTTAGGCTTTTTCAAAGTCGATTTTAAACAAGAATAATTCCTTCCCGCTTCTTTTAGACCATGACAACACTTCACTGATAAGTAAGGGACTATCCAAAATATATCTTCCCGCCACAAAAGCAGATTGCGTTTCATAAGTAATGCTATCCATAACCATCTTCAATCTATTATCCAAGACTTTAGATATAACTTTACTAACCACCCCAATCAAGTTAATAGGACGACACTCCCCTAATCTTACCGGGTCTTTAACTTTAGGCACAAGGGTAATAAACAAAAGGACACTCCACGGTTGATCTTACCAATAGCCGCAAACTGTCTCAAAATAGCCACAAAATCGTTAGAAAATAAATCCCAATACCTTTTAATAAACCAAAAGTTAAAGCCGTCTGGACCCGGGCCTTTATTACTACCACATTGGAAGACCGCCTCCTTGATCTCTTTCTCCAAGAAAGGCCGAATAATGTCATCCGCTTGATCTCTATTTAAAGTCTTCAACCCATAACACTTTAACTTCGGTCTACACGGGAAATCTTCTACAAATTTATCTCTAAAAAAACGAAGGACCTCTTTCTTGACTTCTTTTGGCTTATTTACCCATTCCCCATTAATAGATAACCCCACCATGGCATTCGAGACCCTCCTACTATTAATCGAACCATGAAAAAATTTGGAATTTTCATCACCCTCTTTAGCCCATTTTACTCTAGACTTCTGTTTCAAGTCTTTGAGTTTGAAATACTCTATCTGCTTAATACTTTTTCTCGCCTCTTCTAACACCCAAACCTCCTCTTCTAAAAGGTCCCTATTTTCCATTATAATCTCCAAATCCTTAACCTCCTTAATTAAACAGTTAACCTCCTCGAATTCAACTTCAATCACCTCCTTTTTCCATTTGATAATCTCCCTTCTCAAACACTTGAACTTACTCATTAAGATGACATCCGGCTCTCCCGACCAGCTACCATTATCCAACATCTTTTTCACCACCTCATCGAAACCCTCCCGAAGCATCCACGAATTAAAGAACTTGAATGGTTTAGCACCATAGTTTTTGGAACCAATCTTTAGTAACAACGGACAATGATCTGACCCATCACGGTCTAAAACCCGATACTCTACATTTGGCTATTCATTAAAAAACAACCAATTGACGAAAATACGATCTATCCGGCTTAACTTATTACCGGCTAGGAACGTAAATTTCCGACCTTTCAACCCGAACTCAAACAAACCACTATTCTCCACAAAATCATTGAACTCCCTGGAATCTGCCATGTTGAATTTAGAAATTCGCCTTTCTCCTCTATCTCGCACACTGTTAAAATCCCCGTTTATAATCCACAACCCCCCATCATCCGATTTTAAGTTACTCAACAGCTCCCACACTACCCTTTTCTCTTGAAGCCTTTGCGGACAATACACATTAACTACAGACAAATTCCTTCCATCACCTTTTAAATATCCGTTAACAACCGAAACCTATCTATCTTTAAACACCGAAGTTTTCACAAATAACTTCGGATTCCAAAACGAAATCAAACCCCCTGACCAACCCATCGCGTCCACATGCTCGAATTCAAACTCCCCCGGGCCCCAAAACTAACCTGTGTTAGCTAACTCCAACGAACCAAATTGTGTTTCTTGAAGCATAAGAAAACCGATCTCATTTTCCGTCTTCAACTTCCTACACCACGTACTTTTCCCTTCCGAAACCATCCCTCTAATATTCCATGATAATACATTCATTGATCGACTCGTTGAAAACCGTCTTCGTTTATGACCTTAGCCATAGAATCACCAAAACTCTCAAAATGTTCCACACCGAGGGCAGTACCCAGCTTCAAAGTTTCGGCCACTTCTGTTCCCACCCCATCTACCACCACCTGAACAACTTCATTAGGACCCATACTAACCTCATCCATATCCACTGGTATCTCCCCTACCTCACAATTATTACCCGTCGCTGTCTTATCAACATTAGTAGCCTCCTCCCCATTTAAAGCATAAACGAATCTATCTAAGTCGAACAAATCCTCCCCTTCCCTAGCTCTCTTCTTCGGTCTCTCCTGTCCTGGAGGAGACGGAGACTTTTGCGCCCTCGCTTTCTTACGGAAACCCTTCGACTTCCTTGGAAGATTGTTCGACACTTCAATTTTCACCATACCCGTATCCACACCACTTACCAAATTCCCATCCCCTGCTAGAATTTGAACGTCATCAACATTTGTATTAAGTCCAACATCTTGATTCTTTTCGGTCACCTCCTCCTTGTCCTTCACCGTCTCATTGTCAACCAAGTTCACCTGCTGAAAATCTTCTTGCTCCATGTCTACTGCCCTATCGGAATTGACATTGTCCTCCGAGAAGGCATAACCATCCTCCACACAGTCCGGAACCCAATCCCCCAACTCCTCTTCCACTATTACCGAAAACACCTCCTCCTTCCACTTAATAGACACTACCTCATTAATCCGATTCCCCGGTTTACATAATACGCCAATCATAACAAAGGAAAGATCAATCACAGATTCATTAAACTCCGCCTGTTGAAAAACTGTGCCAAACTTACCCCCGATCTCACTGAACAAACCTTTCTAACAAAGACATAAAGGAATCCCATATAACTTCAGCCATGCTATACGTTTCGAATGAATCAACTGGCCTTCCCATTTCTCTAGACTATCAAAACATGCTTTCCACACCTCCTTAGCACGTACAAATCCTTCCATGCACTCTACCGATTCGAACAACAACATAACCCAAAAACCACCTAAATATCTAATACCCACCTTTTCCTGCCCTACCAAATCAAGCCATATTCTCAAGTTAGACATCTTCTTGAAATTTGAAATTCTCCCAACTGCCCCACACCCATCCCTTTTACCAGTATCATTACTCTCCTCATCATTATTAACCGGCACCCTTTGTTTTTCCCTTCCTTATCACCCTTTCCCATCAACAAACCGAGCCAAAACAATAATAACTTGTATGACCCAATCCAAACATCTTTCATTTGATTCTCAAGATCTACCGGATCTCTCACATTCACGAAAGAAACAAAACCGAAATGCTTACCAAGTTTGTCGTATTTTCTTGCTATATAGGTGTTCTTGATCGATCCAAATCCCTTCAGCACCGCCACCAAGTCGTATGAAGCACAACCTTCCGGGAGATTGGAAACAAAGTAGTTTGTTACTGGCCCCGTGTTTTGATTCGGCTTCTCCCCTTGCTGTGGTCTTCTACCCTTCCTCGATGGAGCATCGTACCAAGTATCAACCTTATATCTCTCCCTACCCGCCATGCACACGTGAGAATTAGCCTGTTCGTCTCTTGGTCGCCGTTTTTCGCCTTCCTACTTTCTCGGAACCTTGTTCGGCTGCTACTCTTCTAACAATGTGCCTCCATTAATTTTGCTCCTTACCAAAATTTAAAAGTACGAAATTATGCCTAGAGGCGTTCCATTCGCCTCACAAGGCGCACGCCTGGAGACGAACTAAGGTGTAAGCTCGAAACAAAATTAAAAAATAAGTATTATAGGATTTGGTTCAAATGAAAACCTTTAGTCATATTGACAACTTTGAGAATCATTATGGACCACACATTACTCTAAGGCAAAAAACATTTATTTATTTATTTATTTTTGCTTATCCCAGGTTTTTTTACAGGAATATTTCTTTTATTTTTTATTTATAAATATGTGTATATATGCGTCAAAACCTACAAATACTAGTGTTCTACATATAAGTACATACATGTTTTGTAATGTACATACATGTGCAAATATTTAAAAATGATTTCACATAAATGTATAAAAAAAGATTATGGATAAAAGCATGTTATTTTAATGTACATACATGTCTATACGTGTTAGAGTTTAAAAAGTAAGTATCATACATATATGTTTGACACTATACACATATGTATAACTCATGGGTTTGACTATTCATAGTTTTGCTAGTCTTGCCATTCATAGCTATGCTAATGTCGATTGAGTTGCTTGCCTGGAAGATTGAATCCACTAAATGTTTTGTCTTTCGTGGCAATAACCTCCTTAATTGGTGTTCCAAGATAGAACACACTTCAAAGGCGCTTTGATCATTAAATGTTGGTGACAATTTGTCGTTTATGGAGCACATCATAATAAATCGATGTTGAGTCTGCTGCCATTGATAGCCGTAAGTTGTACTGTTGGTTACCACTAATGGTTCCCACCGATCTAGCATAATGTGTTACCGCTAACCGCGATTCCCAGTAACAGTTCCCACTACTATTGTACACAAGCAGTTCTTAATGATAGAATACTATTGTGTAGTCAAAAGGCAGCCGGTATCAAAACTATAATTAACTCACGAAAAGAACAAGAATTAGATCAATACTAGGCTTTGTTTTATTGCTTGGAAACTGAATACAAAACAAGAAATCAAAGGCTGCTATATATAGGCAGCAATACAACGGTAAACAACTAGAAATGCTAAAAACCTGGATGACTAACAACTAGTAATTCAAACTTCAAACGTAAACAAAGAAATAGTAAGCCTAGAATCCTGGATGACCCAATCACTTCTCCATGTGCATGGTCTTGACTCCATGCAAACAATCTGGAGTTATTAATCATATTTTATTACCCCCTCTTGATTCTAACTCCATTACTCCCATCTGATTCCTGAGTACACAGACTTCTCTTTTGCTAAAGCCTTTGTTAAACAATCTGCCAATTGCTCATGAGTTCTACAAAACTTCAACACAATCTTCTCTTGAGCTACCATATCCCTGATAAAAATGATATTTTAGTTCAATATGTTTGGCCTTGCTATGCTGCCGTGGATTCTTAGACAAATTGATAGCTGATTAACTGTCACACCAAATTGTTGTAGGAGAGGACTGCTCAATGCCCAAATTATCTAAAATACGACTAACCCATATGCATTGACTAGATGCACTAGTAGCTGAGATATACTCAACTTCAGTGCTAGATAAAGCCACTATACTTTGTTTCTTTGATCTCCATGACATTGCACCATTGCCAATAGTAAACACATATCCGCTAACACTCTTTCTATCTTCCACACAAGCTGCCCAATCACTATCTGAGTAGCCCATCAGTTCTATCTTGTTTCCCTTCTTGTACCAAATACCAGGATCACAAGTTGCAGCAATGTATCTAAGCACCTTCCTAGTTGCACCACCATGAGACTTTGAGGGACACTGCATAAACCTTGATAACACTCCAACTGCATAAGCCACATCAGGTCTAGTATGTGTTAAGTAGATAAGTCCTCCAATCAGACTTCTATATCTTGTTTCATTTATATTATCTTCACCATCAGTCACTTGATATTTCTCATAAGGGCTCATAGGTATTTCCTCTACCTTACAATCTTCCATACCAAACTTCATTAGTAGACTTTGAGCATACTTTTGCTGAGAAATAAAGACACCTTCTTGAGTCTGTTTTACTTCTAAGCCCAAGAAATACTGAAGTAACCCCAAGTCAGTCATTTCAAACACCTGCTTCATTCCATCCTTGAATTCAACAACCAATTCCTTACTAGAACTAGTGCATATGATGTCATCAACATAAAGACACACACAAATAACATCAGCAGCACTATGTTTAACATAAAGAGTTGGGTCATTGAGGCTCTTAACGTACCCGTTACTGTGAAAATACCCATCAATCTTTGCATACCAGGCTCTGGGAGCTTGCTTCAATCCATATAAAGCCTTGTATAACTTGTAGACCTTGTCTTCTTCACCTTTAACCTGAAAACCTTCAGGCTGTTCAACATATATTTCCTCATTCAGATCACCATTCAAGAAGGCAGATTTCACATCTAATTGATGTAAAAGCCACCCCCTCTGAGCAGCAACTGCTATAATAATCCTGATTGTTTCAAATCTTGCAACTGGGGCAAAAGTCTCTTCATAATCAACCCCATACTTTTGAGAATACCCCTTGGCCACAAGCCTTGCTTTGTATTGTAAAGCCATTTGAGTCCCACAACATTTTTTCCAGCAGGAATTGATACAAGCTGCCAAGTTTGATTTCTTGTAATTGCATCTAATTCCTCCTTCATGGCCTCCTGCCATTCCTTTTTCTTAGCCGCATCATGATAAAACGAGGGATGAACAATGTTAAGAGCAAATTGACAGTTGAAATAATCTGCATGAACCTCTTCAGTAGTAGCATACAAGTCTGCAACTGGTCTGGTCCTGAGAGGAGTTGAACTGCTTGAACTTGAGCCTTCTTCTGTTTGCTATTGAGTGTTAGAGGGTGTATATACCATAGGTGATGCTGCTCCTTCAGAATTGATAGAAGAAGTAGCATTACTTATAGTTCCACCTTCATTTACATCAACACTTGATACTTCAACATTGATCTCCTCAGGGAAGGGGGCAGCATACATTCTTTCATAGATTTGCTTATCAGACTTGTGTATCTCCTGCCAGTTCCATGAACCTTCTTCAACAATTGTAGTGTCACCAATTCTTCTTACCTCAAACTTCTTTGTAACAGGATTGAATGGTCTAACTTCAGTACCATTGGAAGAGTATCCAATAAAGATAATCTTATTGGACCTGTCATCTGATAAGGGGTCTTGTCCTTGACTGCTGAAGTAGGAGATCTATTGATGATATACACAGCAGTAGCAACAGCTTCAGCCCATAGATAGTTTGGTAGACCTCTTTCTTTTAACATGCTACGAGCAATACCTATGGCTGTCCTATTCTTTCTCTCAACCACTCCAATATGTTGAGGAGTGTGGGGCTCACTTAACTCTCTTCTAATGCCATGCATTTCACAAAAAGAATCAAACTCTTTTGAACAAAATTCTACCCCTCTATCTGTTCTTAAAACCTTTACACAACACCCACTTTGTTTTTCTACAAGGGCTTTAAAAATCTTAAACTTACTAAATGCTTCGGATTTCTTAGTAAGGAAATACACCCAACACATTCTGGACACATCATCAACAAGCAAAAAATAATACAGACTATGTCCCAAACTTTGTACCTGCATAGGACCACATATATCTGCATGGATAAGTTCCAACTTTTTGGTTAGTCTCCAGGAAGTGGATTTTAATGGGAGTCTGATTTGCTTGCCTAATATACATCCCTCACAAACACTTGAGCCTTTGACCCGAGGCATTCCAATCACCATCTCCTTTTCAGGAAGAAGCTTGAGATTCTCCCCGTTGATGTGCCCATATCTCTTGTGCCATAGCTCCAAAGTTGAGATCTTGTGAGGGGTACTTGGTTCTGTTTTAGATGCATCAAGAAAAAACATATTATTGTTAGCAACAGGAATCTTCATCATCTCCATACCTTGGTTTCTGATTGTACAATTTCCATCTTCAAACAGCAATGAGTATCCTTTCCACATGAGTTGGCCAACACTTAATAGATTGTACTCCAATGATGGAGCATAGTAAACATCATTCAGAAGCTTATATGATCATTGACCAGTACTGATCCTAACCACCCATTTGCCTTCAACAGCTAGTGTTTTCTTGTTTCCCAATTGAACACCTAGTTTGAAGGTCTCATCTAACTCCACAAAACTTGCCTTGGATCCAGTCATGTGATTGAAACAACCCGAATCAAGAAACCAAAGAGAATTGGTTTTATGAGTTTGATTTGTTTCAGTGACCAATGCACATGACACTTCTGTTAGCTCAACAAAAGCAAGAAACAAATGTGGTTCTTCAGTGGCTTCACTTTGATCTGCGGGATCAGCTGCTATATTGACTTGAGCATCATCATTATACCAACAGTCCTTAGATATATGACCATATTTCTTACAAGTGTAGCATTGAGGGACTTTGCTATGATCAAATGTTGATCTTCCTCTACCACGGCCTCTAAAGGCTCCACGTCCTCTACCTCTTCGATTTGTAGATCTAGTGTTTTCTTGAATCACCTGTAGTGCATGCTCCTCCACCTTTTCAACTTTTTCTTTATCACGGGATCGACTGTTCAGCCTTTCCTCTTGTGAATGCAAGGACCCCATAAGTTTCACATGAGTAAGTTTAGATAAACCAAAAGATACCTCAATGGATGGGACAATGTAGTCAAACTTGGATGATAGACTCCTTAGGATCTTTTCCACTATGGTTTGATCAGAGATGATCTCACCAAATGCTTTCTTTTGACTCACAATTCCCATCACCCTTGAAAAGTATTCACCAACAACTTCATTTTCTTTCATTGATAGGTTTTCAAACTCCCTTCTAAGTCCTTGTAGTTTGATAGCTTGCATTTGAGTATCACCTTGATACTCCATTCTTAATATTTCCCAGCTTTTTTTAGAAGATTCAGTAGCAGCAATATGAGAGAACAGTTGATCATGAACTGCTTGTTGTATAATAGCCATGGCATATGTATCCTTCTTTTTCATTCTTCTCAATTTTGTTGCATCAGTCTCATTTTCATTCACCCCTTGTTCAATCATATCCCAAAGATCTCTAGATTTTAAGATTGTTTTCACACGAATACTCCAATGCTCATACTCTTCTCCCTTGAAAATAGGGATTGGAGTAGTTGCAGTTGGCAGTGTACTCGTTTGATCAGCAATGGAATTAAAGAAAACAAAAGAATTATGGATCACTCAAGCTCTGATACCACTGTTGATATCAAAACTAGAATTAAATCACGAAAAGAACAAGAATTGGATCAATACTAGGCTTTGTTTTATTGCTTGGAAACTGAATACAAAACAAGAAATCAAAGGCTGCTATATATAGGCAGCAATACAACGGTAAACAACTAGAAATGCTAAAAACCTGGATGACTAACAACTAGTAATTCAAACTTCAAACGTAAACAAAGAAATAGTAAGCCTATAATTTTGGATGACCCAATCAATTCCCCACGTGCATGGTCTTGACTCCATGCAAACAATCCGGAGTTATGAATCATATTTTATGGGGGGGGGGGGGGGGGGGGGTTGTGGCTCAATCAGATATGTGAACCAGCTAAATTGTCTTTAAAAATATTTAATATAATTTAACTTCTACGTACAATATTTGAGTCTTTAGTGAGAAACAGTTTCGTCGGCCATCACCATTGCGTATATGTCAGTGGAAGCTCTGCTGTTATAACAGTCAAGTGATACTTAAAAAAAGAATTATTTAAATAGATTTTGACGATATGATAACCATCAGTATTTTCTCGATGAACATTTCCGACAAATAATCTTCATTGGTGAAATCCTAGTTTTCTTGTAGTGATTCATGGCAAAGGAAAATTTCAAGCAACACTCTATGAACAAGATACACATATCAAAGAACGGTTTCATGTCAATGGCGAATGGCATTTTTTGTTTCTAAATTCTAAACTTGTAGAGGAATATTAGAACTCGAAAAGAAGCTCTTAATTCAACACATGGCCGGCTCAACCATATTGAGGGCCTGAAGCGAAATAAAAATCCGGGGCCCTATTTATAAAAAATAAAATACTGAAAAAAATCACAAAATTCATTAGGAGGGATTGAACCTCCGACCTTGTGGTTAACGGCCACATGCTCTAACCAAATGAGCTAATTCATATACATGGCTTTATATAGGTTTATTTTTATTATATATCATCAAAATTAGGAAAATTATGAGGCATTTAGAACTTGGAGGCCCAAAGCAAAAGCCTTATTTTGCTAGGGCTTAAGCCGGGCCTGATTCAACTGCTAATAACATTTTTTGTTTCTAAATTCTAAACTTGTAGAGGAATTTTTGAACTTGAAAACAAGCTCTTAATATATAGTTGGCGGCCATTGGCAAACATAAAGTTTATAAGAACATCTAGCTAGTTTTTGAGATCTTGGGTTCAAATTTCCTATATAACAAACTGGACTAAACACCATTCTAAAAAATATAGTTGGTGCTATTACAATTTTTAGTTAAAGCTTGATCTATTTATATTATAATTTATTTCTAACCAATAGAATTTAAGTTTAGTTAAAATTAAAATGGATTAGTGACTGAATGAGTCCATGATGTTGAAAGTAACCACAACTGAAGAATGATGATATAATATAAACCTATAAACCAATTGTATAATCACACATGTTATCCTTATGCGTTGGCAAGACATCTTGTGCACAGGGCAACGCAAGAATGTCACATATTTTCTCATGGTACTGAATTATCTGTAAAACTTAAAAGTCAACAATCATTTTAATACGTTTAGTGGTCAACATCACCTAACTTCCTTTTTTCCGTCAAAGAATATAGACCACAAATATTACTTTGGGAAGGGAAAATGACCAATATAGCCTGTTGACCGGGCATTTTGCACAAATAACCCTTGCACCCCTCTTAGGAGAGACGGGACACGGCTCCCAATGAGCCTGAACCGTCTCCCAAGGGGCTTCCCGTTTCAGCCAACAGACGACCGCCACGTGGCGTTGTTTATCCCGAGGCTGTCCCGTCTCTCTCCAGCCGGGTCAGAGGTCAACCGTTTCTCTCCCCAGACGGCTCACACTTCCCCATGCCGTCTCAAGCCGTCTCGGGAACCGTCTGAACCGTCTGAAAATTGTATATAAATACCGGATTTCATTTAACAAAATTTGCACCAACCACCCTCTCCAAACCTTTCATCTTCCAAGATGTTTTTTGGTTTGCCAACCGAAGACTACCGGCTTACGAAAATAATGTCCGATTACTTGGATTGTTGTTTCATCTGCGTACGACTACTTGGATTGTTGTTGCATCTGCGCGTGGGTTAACCCGTGTAATTTGCATGTACAATGTGGTAGTCTATTTTATTTACAAGAAGAGTTCTTTGTCTATGAAGCGCACATACACCATTCAAACAAAGTTCTTAGTTCTTAGCAAGTAAATTTAGGAAGTTTGTTGTTTATCGTAGCAAGTAAATTTAGGAAGTTTGTTGTTTATCGTTATTTGTAATAGTATTGTTATTGTAATAATATTGTTATTGTAATATTAATGAAATATTTACTTTGATATAAAAAAAAACATAAATAAACATTACATAACATTAATAAAAAAAACATAAAAAAAACATAAATAAAATGATTACAAATAAACTACTTAAGATAGATAATCTCTCATCATTTGCCACGCGGACAAATGTTTAAATTCTTTTCCCTCCCTGTTTTTATATTGTCTTTGACTGTGTCGAATTGACGTGTCTTCGGGAAAGCCGGGGGGTACCAACTGAAGAGTCCGGTTGTGGTACCCATTGAAGATTTGACATTTCGTTGTCAAATCGGTCAATTTTCGGCTAAGAGAGTCCGTTGTCCGGTCAGACCCTCCAACCAGCCGGTTATACTCGTGTTGGATACGAAACCCTTTGTTCGTTTGGTGCGTGCTCTCTTCAACGTGGCGCCAAGCTGATACGAGTGCAATCTCTTGCTCTTTTGTCCATCTTTGGGGTGCCATTTCTGTTAGACGGTGGTGGTGGACGGTGTGGTTGTGTAGTGGTGCTGCTACTGTTAGACGGTGGTGGTGGTGGTTTGGATATTGCTACTACGGTTTGGATGTTCTGACGGGAGGGAGACGGGACACTGTATTTATAGGTGGTGACCTGGACAACCGAAGCGTCGGTCGAACCATTGGGACTCACCGGAGACGACGTCTCGGGACAGGGCGAGTCACCGTTGTAAAATGTGACCCGGCTTAGCCGGTTCCCGAAAGACGGTTCCCGAAACACTTCAGACGGTTCAGACGGTTCCCGAGACGGCTTGAGACGGCATGGGGAAGTGTGAACCGTCTGGGAGAGAGACGGTTGACCTCTGACCCGGCTGGAGAGAGACGGGACAGCCTCGGGATCAACAACGCCACGTGTCGGTCCCCTGTTGGCTGAAACGGGAAGCCCCTTGGGAGACGGTTCAGGCTCATTGGGAGCCGTGTCCCGTCTCTCCTAAGACGGGTGCAAGGTTTATTTGTGCAAAATGCCCGGTCAACGGGCTATATTGGTCATTTTCCCTATTACTTTTGCTATTTTCTAAACTTAATCATTTCATAGCAAATTGAATTCAAAATTTATAAAATTATAATAAATATGAACAGTTGATAAACATTTCTAACTTTGACTTGAAAAGTCTCCCAACCCCTTCCAACACGGCCAAGAATTAAAATGCGAAATAGAGAATAGAGTTGCCATCCATTTACGTTCTTTAATTTTCTTATAAAAGAGATGAACAAAGAATAGTGTTATTACATATTACAACAACAACAACAAAAAAAAAGAAAAAAGAAAAAAGAAAAAGAAATGTCTACTTCCCCTTCACATTGTGTGGCGAGGTTAATTGCCTTTGTGTGCATTATTTCCCTTGCCTTCAATACAGCAAAATCCCAATCCAATATAACGAGAGGTTCTTCTTTAAAGCCTACTGGTGCCACCACCTCTTGGTTGTCTCCGTCCAAATTATACGCCTTCGGTTTCTACCCGCAAACTGGCGGCTACGCGGTTGGTATATATATTGCTGGCATTCCAGAAAAGACTGTCGTCTGGACGGCTAGTCGTGACAACCTTCCATTCTTAAATAATGCTACTTTGAGATTCACATCTGATGGAAGGCTTTCTGTGGAGCAAACACAGGGTCAACAGATCAGTATATTTGACGCTGGTGGTGCTTCTTTTGCTTCCATGCAAGATACCGGCAACTTTGTGCTCTACGATTCCTCAAGATCGGTACTTTGGCAAAGTTTTGACCACCCGACGGAGACCCTTTTGGCTGGACAACGTCTGCGACCTGGCCAAACGTTGTTTTCAAGTGTCTCGGTGACAGACCAGTCGATTGGGGTGTTCAAGCTCAGTATGCAAACCGATGGGAACCTTGTGCTATACCCGAATAGAGGAACAGATGGAGATCATGCTTACTGGGCTACCGACACATATACAGCAGGATCTAACGTGACACTAAATCTTGATTCCACTGGTTTTCTGTATTTGTTGCAGAATTCGACTAATTTGATCAAGAATCTAACTCAAGGACGATATCCTACAAAAGATGCACTCTATCTCATGAAACTTGATGTGGATGGAATCTTTAGATTGTATTCTCTTAACATGACTAACATGGGCAAGAATGGATCTGTCATATGGGCATCGTCATCAAACAAGTGTATAGGGATGGGTTTGTGTGGCATTAATGGGTATTGTATGCGTACGGACGATGCTACAAGATGTCAATGCATACCGGGGTTTGAAGTTGTCGATCCAGAGCGTTGGAGTTTGGGTTGCAGGAGAAAAGACACGGTAGAGAGCTGCAAAATTCAGGATTTGACAGCAATCCAGATGTCAAGTTTGAATAATGCTCGATGGGAAGATGCCGCGTATCTCGTTCCTAAAGCACCAACCCAAGAAGAGTGTTCAAACGCTTGTTTAAAGGACTGCAACTGTGAGGCGGCATTGTTCACCGGACAAGAATGCAAGTTGCAGAGGCTCCCATTAAGATATGTGGAAGTAAGTGATAGCGAGTCAACTGTTGGTTTTATTAAATTATACACCTCTTCTCTAAATAATGGAAAAAATACAACTAGTCAATCGATTCATGTCAAGAAAGTACAACAAAAGACGATCATGATTATCGGGGTCTCACTTATCTCATTTGCTGTACTTGTTTTGATCATTTCTGGAGTAATCATGTACAAAACTCATGTTTGGGCATACAAAAAGATATCTGACGACCTCAATGTCCAATTATTCGACGATATGGGGCCTAGAGCATTTTCTTATGATGCGTTAGAGAAAATCACAGATGGTTTTAAAGAAGAATTGGGTAGAGGATCATTTGGGGTGGTTTACAAAGGTGTCATAGAGAGCTCGATGAGACAAGTCGCGGTGAAGAAATTAAAAATAGAATTGGCACAAGATGGGGAGCGAGAATTTCAAACGGAAATGAAAGTGATAGGGAGAACACACCATCGCAACCTAACAAGGCTGCTCGGTTACTGTTGTGAAGGTTCTGAACGACTATTGGTTTTTGAGTACATGACTAGAGGATCACTTGCTGATATACTATTTGCAACCAAAGAAATCAAGCCAAAACCGTGTTGGGTGGAAAGAATTCGAATGGCTGTGGATATTGCTAATGGCATCCTTTACCTACATGAGGAATGTGAAAAGCCTATAATCCATTGTGATATTAAGCCTCAAAATATCCTAATGGATGAGTACGGATGCGCCAAGATTTCTGATTTTGGATTAGCTAAACTACTTGAACATGATCAAACTAGAACGTCCACCTTGATTAGAGGAACACGGGGTTATGTTGCGCCTGAGTGGCACAAGGGGCTACCTATAACGGTTAAGGTGGATGTTTATAGTTTTGGGATTGTTCTTTTTAATATTTTAAGTTGTCGGAGAAATGTGGACAACAATCTTCCAGATAGTGAAGCCATTCTTGAAGACTGGGTGTACGAGTGTTATGAAGCAGATGATTTATTGAAACTCGTAGATTATGATGAGGATGTAGAAAAGAGGAGACTCGAACAAATGGTCAAAATAGGGCTCTGGTGTGTTCAAGAAGAGCCATCTCTACGCCCTTCGATGAAGAGAGTGGTGTTGATGCTGGAAGGGACTGTCAAAATACCGACACCTCCCAACCCTACTTCATTCCTTAGTGTCGTTTAGCTTACAAAACTATATAAAACATCATTCTACTTTCACATTATTTTAGTTTAATACATATGTAGGTAATGCAAACTATTATAGCAGACTGTTAGATTGTTATCAAATGGTTTTGAGTTGTATATTTCTGTTTTTTTTTTCATGCCGCTGTATACACATAGGAGAACTTTTAAGATGGTATGTCACTGCAGCTCGTTTTATTTGGGGGACTAAGGCAACTCTTCTGATGTGCTTTTCCTGCAATCTTTATTGCAAACTAATTTCCTATTATTGTTTAACATCATACGTATAGTAACAAATAATGGAACATCAAAACCATATATTCCAACATAAATAAAATTAATTCAAGAGCAACAATAACAAGTGATCTGTGTTGCCAGATTCACTGGTGACAGTCATTGTCGACACTCTCCCATGTTCATTGTCGATAGTTGTGTTGTCGACACTCAATCCTTAATCGACAGTATGCCAGTCAACACTTACACCAAATAGTCGACACTAACACTCTAGATAAATTACACAGATTAGCTAACCTAGATACATTGACTTAAAGATTATCGACACAAGAGTGTCTCCAATATACAACAATGACTCAAAACATAAGCTTTAAGCTCCTAGTCTTGATTATCTACAATTTCCAATATTAGTATAGGTATACAACAGTCTTATCAGACCAAACAATTACATTATTTAGAAAACTCGTTTTAGTCATTTTTAACAAATAATCCAATGTAATCAGGGGCGGATGTAGTTAAGGATTAGGGGGGACATCTGTTACCCCTTGATTTTCCTAGCGAAGTGGAAAAAATTTGTTTTTTAAGGTATTTTTATAAAATGTTAACCCTAAAACAGATTATTTGTTATCCCTTAAAATCTATATATATATATATATATATAGGGGGCGGTTATTCTACAAAGTAAAAGAAACGTGCGAAGGATGCGAAGGATCTTTGTACTTGATAATTACGTAATGATAATTACGTAATGTTTTTTATGTTCATGAAATCATTACGTAATTATCATTACGTAATTATCATTACGTAATTATCATGCACTTTGTACATGATAATTACGTAATGATAATTACGTAATGTTTTTGTATGATCATGAAGGCATTACGTAATTATCATTACGTAATTATCAAGTCATGAAGGCATTACGTAATTATCATTACGTAATTATCAAGTACAAAGTGATCCTTCGCATCCTTCGCACGTTTGTATTACTTTGTATTTGAACCTGTCCCTATATATATATATATATATATAAAAGAAAGCATATATGCCCATTGAGAGTGCCACGTGGCTTAATAATTAAGTGTTTTTGGTGTTTTTGAGTATTTTTCTAAATTTATCTCTCTATCTCTTAATTCTCAATTACTAAAATTAAATTGAGTTATTTTAGGAAAAAAGAATTTAAAAACAAATTTAAATTTTTCTCTCTTATCTTCTTCCCATAATTTTTAAACATAAATATCTTTTATATTCGAGATTTTTTAAATAAAAAAATTACACCAAATTAACGAGTTGTTTATCCTTCTAAATGATATTCACGATTTATCTTGGAGAGCAGGAAAGGATGTTTGGCAGTGGCACTTCGACAAGGAGGGGTTATTCTCTGTTGCTTCGGCTAAGAAGCTTCTTTCGCAAAGGCCCCAGGTTATTTCTAGATCGCTGATTAAGTGGAAGAGTTGGGTCCCGTTAAAATGTAAAATCATGGTGTGGAGGCTTGCTTTAAATCGTATTCCCACTATTGCCGAGCTTATTAAGAGGGGCGTCAACATCATAAACCAGGAATGCAGGTTCTGTCAAGGGGATATTGAAACAGCGATGCACTTATACACGGCCTGTTTGTTCACGCAGGAGTTTTGGTTTCGTATAGAGTCTTGGTGCCGTTTACCTCACAGTTATGCGTTTGATATTGTTGATCTCCTGCAGGTTCCTGAACACAATCCTAGTTCTAAAAGATCGAAGTATGTGCTGCGTGGGATTGTTTATACTGCCATGTGGGTGTTGTGGAATGAGAGAAATCATCGGGTGTTTTCGAACAAAAGCCGAAGACCTGCAGAGCTAGTAGAGCAAGTTAAATCTACTACGTTTTTTTGGTTTCGTCATAGGTCTAAGTATAAAGATGTAGATTGGAAAGTTTGGTGTATTTGTCCGTTGGATTGATGTTGGTTTTTTGCTCTTAGGTCCTTTCTTTGAGGACTCTTTGAGTGGTGGTTAATGAAGTTTTCTTTTCAAAAAAAAAAAAAAAACGAGCGTTTTATTATCTTTCCAACGAGTACCATAGTGCTATATAAAAACGAAAAAAAACGACTATTTTTTGTGGGGTTATATTCATACAGAAAAAAACACAAAGTGTTCAGGTTATTCATTAATCAAATTGTAACATATTTTAATTTACGTGAAGATGATTATATGTTGAAGGTTATCCTTTTAATACTTTATTATGTTTAATATGGTTTATGCTTTTTATTTTTTTAACTTTTTAAATAAATGTTTTTTAACTAAGATTGATTATGTTTAAGTTATTAACTCTTTTCGTGATTTGAGTTTTCTTTTTTTTTTATCATTTTTTATTAAATCATATTAAATTTTTCAACCCCGGGACCTTCCCGGGGTAATCGGCTAGTAATTTATATAAAATGTTACCCTTTATATTATATTCTAGATCCCCTACTGAATGTAATATTACTAAATAATCATTAATCTTAGTGGACTTTTTAGCATACGAGACAATTGTCATGGATCATTTATGTATAGTTGAATGAAAGAATTTGTGGGTGAGGTGTGATTCGAATTCGAGAGGCAGAGGATCGAGGAAAGAAAGGTTTTCATTATTTTTTCCCTTTTGCCCCTTTACAATCAAAGTATTCAAAAGCACCCAGTACTTTTACTTTCACAATGATTTTATTACTTTTACTTTCACAATGATTTTATAAATCTTATTAAGTATTTAACATTATTATAAAAATTATAATTGCATTAGGCTTTTAAATCTTCTAATAAATAATTATGTATTTAATAAATATGTCAAAATCATTAAATGAAACTTTTAATTTTGGTTTTCGAACATTTGGGTTATTACAAAATTAGTAATAACATAAGTAATAGTGTATTTATAACAAATAACAAGTTTTGTTTTGAGTTATATCATACATGTAAGACATGTTTTATTATCATCGTCTCATGGACATCTAATCAAGAAACAAATATTTGTTACCAAGTAGTCTAAATAAATGCATAACATGTTGTATGTTATAAATCTATTATAGTATCTAATAAATGTACGACATTTCTACAGTGTCGTACAATTATTATAGCATAGAGTATAAGTCCATGAACCGCCCAAAAAAGCCTAAGAACCGCCCAAAAAAGGGTCCTAACAACCACCAGAAGGCCCACGTAATTGAAGTAATTGAAATGATATTTAAACAACTTAAATATGTAAATTATACTATATTAAAGAACCAATGGATTTGAACAGTGATTTGATTCTCTTTTAATTTTTTTTGTTATGTTAAATAGCTATATTTTCAGATGCCTTTCAAAAAAAAAAGCTATATTTTCAGATATGTTAATGAAAGATGGTGTGGCACAGATGGTGGGATTGATTCTGTGTTGGGTGTGGTACTAGAGTTCAAGTCATGTAGCCTCTGTTTTATTTATTTTATTTTTTTCCTTTTCTCAGCTCACATCCACGTGCCTACCATCCACTACATCCAGCACAGCTGCACTTGGCATTTAGTTTTCACCCCACGCGTCCACTACCTGCATCAGCACCTTTCCACTCCTCTTCTTTCTTCTCTCTCTCCCCATAACCTCCTCTTCTTTCTCCAAACCTCTTCTTTCTCTTTCATCATCAGCATCTATCTCTGTGACGCACCACCGCACACCACCTCCGGTTTACATCGGTTTACATCACCATCAATTGCAATGAACACTGTCACCTCCAAAGCCCATAACCCCATCTAACAGCCCTATCAATTGCAATCACCACTCCTGTTTTTCAAGGTAAATCCTTCATCCATATTATCATTCTCATTAGTTGATGATTTGGCCACTATAGAGGGTTCATTCTTACTGCTTATGTGCCTTCTTAAAGGTTCTAGGGTTATTAATGGGGATTTTCAGATCATGATGGTGAACATGTAGGGTTTTCATATATAACAATGTTGTTTACTGAAATTTATTCATTTCAATTAAAACTTTTTTTTTAAGATGAACAAGGCGTCAATAGTCAAAGACGCGATTGATTATGTTCAAGTGTTGCATGATCAAGAGAGAATGATACAAGCCGAGTTGGTTGAACTTGAATCTCGGAAATTAGAGATCCAGAATTTGGATCCATCACCGATGAAGAAACGACTTGATCTGAATGGACCAAGGATTGAGATACAGGAAGTAAGTTATGATCAGTTTCGTAGATTTTCATAGTATTTTGTAGGTTTTAAACTAAACAATTAGTTTTTTCCTATTATGGGCTATGAGTGTAACTTTTACGCATTCGGATTCTGAAACCCTCTGCAAAGTTTCATCCTAAATCTCTCATTTAGTCGAATTAGATGGTTTTATCCTTGGAGTCCTACCCCTCGAGCTAACACCGAAAGAGATCATGTAAGTTTCGCTTCTGCAGCTTCTTGAGTTTCGGTTGGCAGAAGATAAGAAAATCTCAGTTGCAGATTCATTGGATAATATAGAGGCTAAATGTGTTTGCAGGTGGAAAAATGACTTGGGTTCGGCTGCCACTGCAGAACTGTCGAGGCTGCAGACCCAATTACTTGGTCTGCAACTTTCGAGCTCTGTAGATACATGGAAGTGCAGATCACTTGGCGAGCTGTGATTCCAAATACTCATGTGTTCGGCTAAGGAAAAAAGGGTACTGATTTCACAAAATCCAACTTTATATGAAATTCATATACACAGATTTATGATTTTGATAAGTTATTTCATGTTGTTACATGTTTAATAGGATGGTCGGGTTTTTGCTAACATCGTTTTCATTTGCTATATGGTTGGCGTCCTTGGTAGGATTTGATAAAACAATTAAATGTTTTGCACCCCCTGCTAAACGTAAGCGTAGCTGCTGCAATTTCGAAATTTCGAAATTTGTTAAAGCAGGTGCAACCATGGACGAATAGATACTACACGTTTAAAGTCATATACTATACCATGCTTTGTTGGTATTTTTTTTTTTGTAGTTAATGTTACTAGGAATTTCAGTTTTAAATATGAGTGCTCTAGAAAGACAAATGCCCATGAGATCGCAACAATTAACGTATTTGTATTTCTTTTGCATCCTTTTAGGCCGTTGAAAATTCATTTGGCTTTGCTCGGTCCATCTCCATATAATTTGCACCAGGTATGCTTCGATTCCATTTATTTTTTGTACATTAGACATGTTGTATTTAAAGGATAACACATTGACTGGATATAAAAGAGGCAACTACTAAACTTAGTAACTTCATTCTTTTTGCGATTGTAATTCCATTTGTGTTAAAAAGAGTGATGCACAGGCTTTCTCACAATGCAGCAGAAACTGCACTTTTGGCAGCAAATAAAATTCAGTAAAAAAACACTCTTTTATAACAACATAGCGCAGCAAAAGCACCCTTTTAACCAGCATCAAAGCGTAGCACAGCTGTGCTTTCCGCTGCAATAAAAATGCAGTAAGAACTGCATCAATTCTGACCATCCTGCCTTTTTTTACCAGCAAAGAGACAATAGTAATAATCCTTGAAATGGGTCAAACGGGAAACTGATCACATTGTTTCCAATGGGCCAACTGAGGTACGTTTTTGTGTTTCTCTCAATTTCAATCATGCTTCTCTTGCATCTCATCACTAACCATTCTAAACCTTGAATGCGTGTAGGTAAAATGGTTTAGTGAGTTCATCATCAATTGTCGCTTGGGTATCACAACTTTTTGTTTCAAATTATTTTTCTTACAAAAGTTCAAAAATTTGCTCAACTCCCGTGGTTTCCCGCTGCATAGTTTGTTCCTTTTTCGTAACTAAATCCTGCTTAAACTGGTTGATCATGTCTGTTAGTGTGGCACCTAATAGCGTTGGAATGAAGATCTCGGGCTGGAAAACCAATGGTTTTATTTCTTTCTTTTAGTGTTTTATTGGTCTTTACAGATGTTTTGTAGCATCGGACCGGTAATCAATTAACTCGCGTCTAAGTTTGTACTTTTTTCTTACTTCCTTTACGTATTGATATATCTTTTCCTTCTACTTTAATAATGCTTTCAGGCGCAAGAGACTAAGATAGCTTCAACTGCAAACGGAGAAGATAATAAGAGGTAATTGAATAACCACTACCAGTTTGGATTTGGGGATAACTTTTCTATGATTAGCAAAAAGTAGTTTGTTGTATTTCTCTTATGGGGCATGACTAATTTAATGACGCTAAGGGAAGTTCAGATAGTCGACAACATTCATTTGTTATTTGGCATTTGTATTATATTAATGCAAACCTGTCTTCAACTCGTGCAATGCTTTTCATATTATGGCAACCATGAAACTAATCACATTTGAGTAATGTTTGCAGGCACATCCATGGTTAAACGAAGCCGAACGTGAGAAAATATGCGGAGCAATGGATTGCCGAAATCTGACGTTAAAAGTGTGCACTCTATAATGTCAATTTTGTAATGTAATGTTGCTGGCTTTTAATAGTTAGTTTTTTTTTGGGATGTCATTATTGTAAATCGAATTGCTGCCGCCGCAACACGCGGCTGGTTAAATTCCTAGTTAAATTAGTATAGAAAATAATGGAAGCGGTGGCCGTCGCGACTATAGTGACGTACGATCGTTGTGCCCACCTTTTTTAAACTTGCATTGCACTTTAGCCACTAATTTTCTTACTAACTTATGTACTTTATTTTTGCCAATTTGACCACCAAACTTTGACCACAACACTTTTAGCTTTTATGATTTCAAACTTTGACCACCAAACTTTTAGCTTTTAAGATTTCAAACTTTGACGACCCTAAGGATTTCAAACTTTGACCACCAAGCTTTTAGCTTTTAGCCGCGAGTATTTTTTTTAAGCCCACGCGAGAATAACAGTCACTTAATATTATGTTTTTTGTCCACGAAACCCTCTACGCAACAGAAGTTCCTACAGTGACGCACGATCTTTAACGTCCACCAAATCCTCAACACAACAGGAGCTCCCCCGCGAAGCGCGAGATAATAGAATCCTAGTTAAAGAAATAAAGAAAAAGCTAACGCTATTAATAAATATCATATGCCGAGGCCTCAACCCTCCTTTGAATGTGCCACGTGGCACGTTAAGGTGACAGTTTTTAATTTATTTTTTTATTTTGTTTTTATCCATTCTCCTATACTTATCTAACCCTAATCTCTTTAAGAATTTAAAAACAAATTTAGATTTTTCTCTCTAATGTTTCCTCCCATCATTTTTAAACGTTAATATTTTTTATATACGAGATTTTTTAAAGAAAAAAATTACACCAAATTAACGAGCGTTTTATTATCTTTCCAACGAGTATCATAGTGCTATATAAAAAACGGAGAAAAAAACGACTATTTTTTTGTAACTCGACAGGTATTGTGTAAGGTTTAGGATTAGTTTAAAAAAAATTGTGGGTTTGGTTTGGGTTGGGTCTGGGATTAGGTGATACCCGACCCCATAACCCGAAACCACATACCCAAATACCCGAACTATATACCTGATCATCTACCCATGAATTTTTTAACACATCACATAACCCTTCAACTAATGCGGTCGATATTTGCAATATACGTGCACAATCATAAACTAAAAACTTTATAGTATGTAACTAACTTTTTTTTCTTATTTCATGTTAGTTCTTTTTAGAATGACCGATTACAGTTTTCCTGCATATAACTGTAAAGTGCATCAGTCTATTCCATATGTAAAATTGATATGTTATATTAGATATTTCAACCCGGGACGCTCCCGGGATATAACTTATAATAAAAGAATTGAGTTTTTATGAGGTGACATTTAATGGAGGCCTCAACCCCCCCCCCCCCCCCTCCATTGAATGTGCCATGTGTCACCTTGAGATGATAGTATTGAATTTATTATTTTAAAAATAATCTGTTTTTAATCTATATAAAAAATTAAATTGAGTTATTTTAGGAAAAAAGAATTTAAAAACAAATTTAAATTTTTCTCTCTTATGTTTTCTCCTATAATTTCTAAACGTTAATATCTTTTATATACGAGATTTTTTAAAGAAAAAATTAAACCAAATTAACGAACGTTTTATTATCTTTCCAACGAGTACCATAGTGCTATATAAAAAACGGAGAAAAAAACGACTATTTTTTGTGGGGTATCGTTCATAAAGGAAAAAAAACACAAAGTGTTGAGGTTAATCATTAATCATGTTTTTTCTTTTAAACCAGATTTTTATCTATGATGTTGAAATTCAGCCCAATCGTCATGCTATCATTGGAATTTTACTCTTCTAAAGATGGATAGGTATACTTCATCAAGAGAAGCTTGGAGAAAGAATCGCGCAACAAACACTGCAACACATAGTGTCACCTTATAGCAAGGTTATTTTTTTATTTATTTAATTACAATAGTAATAATTATTACTATTTGTATTAGCATTATTAGAATGATTATATTCTTCAACCTCGGAACGCTCCCGGGATAAAAGCTAGTAACATTAATATAATTATATGGGCCATTAACCTAACTAGTGGGTTATCTGCCCGTGGCTCCGCCACGGGTTCGAATGGTATTTTTTAAAGTCATGAAACTAACGGTATTTTTGAAAGTCATAAAAACTTAGGTATTTTTTTTAAGTCATGAAAACTTAGGTAAAAGCAGCCGCGATGATGTTTATTTTATTAGCGTTTCGTTCTACCATCTGTTGCATAAGTCGGGACGTGTAATTTATAGGTTTTATAATCTCATCGTCAGTTGTTTCATGCTTCAAAGGATGCAACAATAAACAATGATGGGAAGAATGTGGTACCAGATGTTTGGCAACTTCTTGATAAAATAAAAGAGTTCTCAGATGAAGTTCGCAATGGTTCCTGGGTAGGTATCCATTCTTATAAGCTGTTTTTGTTAAAAGTATGATCTACATTGTTATATAATACTGTACTTTTTGGGCAAACATTTTGTACTGTGTGTTTAACATTCAACCTTAGGGGTCTAAAAAGAAGATGCCGACTAAGCAACAGGTGGAAGAGTTTGATGAGTAGGCAACAATGGGAAGACACACATATGTAAAGCAAGATCAATGAACAAAATGTATGATGTGCAAGTTAGGAAGGAAGGTGTGGTTTGGAAAAGACAAAGAGGCTGGAATATTATCATTGTCCAGCTGGCCAATTGTCCATAGCATACATAGGCTTCCAATGACCTGCAAAATAAAAAAAAGGAAACGTTTTTAATCAAAAAACCCACTCGCCAACCTCGAACCCCGACATCAATAGTAATCAATAGTAAATAAACAACATACACACCACCCGGTTTGGAAGCACTTTATTTAACATATTCCAAACATTCTATATATATACAATTATAACTGCTGTAGGTTAATACAAAAACCAAAGAGCCGTTGCCACGTGGCAGCAGCACTATTCATCGCCAGTCTTATATCATTATATTGATGATAATGATAATGATAATGATAATTAGCACATCTTTTGGAGTTAGAGTGAAACTCGTCTTGAACGTTAAGGTTTGAGCCTCGCCTTGAGAATCATCACATTTTATACTTATATACATACCTACCAGTGTAGGCAATAATAGAATCAATATGAAAGCACTAACAATAGGTATTGGGAAGCAAGAACACCGCTTAAAAAAGAACATTAAGAAACACATATATGTCCTTTCACAACGACAATGCACAACATATAGCAAATTAGCAATCTAGTTCTTATGTTTCATATATATTAAGTCTTGAGGGCTGATACAAAAGAAATTCAGCTAACGGAAACATGCAAAAGACATCAGCAATATTAGAAGTGGATGCAAAGTAACATCATATCATTAGTTGGGTTAGTTCGGTTCGTCTTATGCTTGATTTATTTCACACGGGTCACACGATAATTAACCATACTAATATATGTATGCGTAATTGTTAACTAAACAGTCCGGGTGTATGATATTACCTTTCCATGGACCGTCCTTGACTGGTTTTGACCATAGCTTCACCCAAGTTGGTTGTTGACAAGCTTGTCTAGCCTTAAACTGCATTTAAATTTTAAACAATTTGGCGATGTGCCGATGTCCAACACACACTCCAATGATCCTTTAATCCAAATTGAGACTAACATCACCACTGACTACTTCTGTCCCCTTATCAACGCTGAGGGCCTGCTTTGCCGCCGGAGTGCCAATGCGGACATCATTTGACCACCCGTGTCTCAGATCTGACCGGAAATGTATTTTAGTCACAAATCTAAACATAAACGGAATACGCAAGTCTAAGGGGAAAGAAAAGATAGGGCTTGGTTTAACTTTTGTGTTGCAGATGACATGACATGGGAAGCACATATCTTCCTGGAGAGCTAACCCCCCAAAATCCTTCTATTTATTCAGCTACACAACAATAATCTGACCCCTAAAATGTAAGAAATGCCCAAACGACCGAATCAATCTACAATCAAAGGAAATCCACGCAAAACTAAACAAAATAAAGAAAAAGAACATACCGGCGCAAGCGAAATCGACTACAACGACTTCAAAACCAACGCAAGCCTGAGTTGAAAACAAAGAAAGAAAAAAGAACAAAAGCAATACTGAGGTGCTGGACGTATGCAAAAACAAAAGCATTCGTATAAAGTAACCAACATCTAGTAAACAAAGATATATTATCACACTCATGGGTAAAAGTTACTCTCTAACATTAATATTCATAAATTATATGCTTAATAGAAAAAGGAACATGAACCATCGATTCCCATCATTCCAAGTTTCATATAGAACTAAATAAGTACAAAAACTGGAGGCAGAGACCAATAAAAAGGCTGTTGTAAAACATAAACTAAATGAAACAAAATCCACTGAAAGACATTGTATACTTGACTTTAACCAAACCAGGTTTCTAACCTACTAAAAGATAACCTCTGTCTTTCTTTACTTTAATTTGCATCTATTTATTCACAGTGTAACATCTAAAAGTCTTCTAATTTAATAACAACTTTATTTACAAAACTCACTTGCTACATTCATAAAAAACAACGTATCACCACATCAAGATCATGGTGTCAAAGTATTCCATCTTTTTCACATATAAAAACACCACATTTTATTCCACATCAAGATCATGGTTTCCGAATATTTCATCTTTTTGCCATAAAATAAAGCTTCTAAGTTAATAAAATCTCTTAATTTGAACATAAAAAGCAAAATTCTAATTCATCTGTACTATTTTCCAACTTCAAAAGTTCAAATCTACCATGTTTAGAATGTTGGTTTTGATAAAGCAAAATTGCTAAAAAAAAAGCTAGCCAATATCATAAAACCTGCAACAAAACCCTTACAAAACAAATCATGCAAATCTCAAAACCTTACAATTATCGTGTAAACCATCAAGCAAAAAAGATTAAATCCCTCCCAATAAATAAATACTCAATAAAAAAAAGATACTCAACAAAATCACCCCTTTCAAGATCCCAAATCACCAATCACACCAAAAGCCCCAAAAATATAAAAAAAAAATATAAAAAATTACATACTTTGTGAGCTGCTATTCTAAGAGAGACTCTTCATCAGGAGCCCATTCAACAATCTTGTGAATCAAGGAAATAACACATAAACTATAAACATGCAGACCTGAATCAGGTCAGCGGACCATTTCGAACCTTCGCCGTAACCCGAGTTTCTTGTCTCCGCCGTATAAACACCTAAAACAAACACCGATATGTGTTAAAACACAGACGTGCAAGAGATATAAGCCTTACCAGTAACCCATCAAAAAAACATGTCGGAACAAACTCATATGGCCGTCGTCTTCATCTCCCTTGAATTCGTTGACCATCGCTTAATTTCTCTCTCTCCCTCTCTCTTGCTTTACTTATTGTTTGATAAACACCTGTCATGTGTAGGTTTTGAAAGGGTTATTTAGGGAGGGGGTTAGAGACGGAAGAGAGGAGAGAGAGAGAGAGTGAAGAGAGGGCTGAGGGGGGGGGGGATATGGGTCAAAAGATGAAAAGTTGAGAGAGGAAGAGATGAAGACGTGTGGAGTATAGGGGTGATGGTGTACAGGTGGGGTGGATATAAAGCGGACAGCTGTGCCATTTTCTTATAACAGCCAAAAATAAATAATTTAGAACAGGGAGGAAAAAGATATTTCAAGTGCCAGGAGTCGAACCCGGCCGGACATAACACAACTATGGAAGCAAACCAGCTGGATTGAAACTAACTTTGGAGAAATGATGGAACAACGGCTTCTAAATAGCTTTAAAAATGTCATACAAAAAACACTATTCATCAACTTCATAAATTAATATATAGGATAATTAACAAATAAGTAAGGGTGTAAAATATAACATGCCTTCATGTAAATAACCAACTTGACATGTGACACGTATATAATAGATTTTCTTATAGTTTCTTGTGTGGTGTAGTTCTTTCTTTTTTTTTTGTTAGAAAGTGTAACTAAATTCTTACAATTTTGCACATATGAAGGAAATAAGTACACACACACACATATATATATATATATATATATATATGGAAATAATTACATACCTTATGAGACTAATAGCTAATCGATAATTAGTGAAGCTTTCTTAGCATTTTTGGGAGGGGGGGGGGTGTTTGAGATTGATTATTCAAAATAGATTATGCATTTTGGAAAAGCAGGGGTGGAGCTACTTATAGATTATTGCGTTTTGGTAACCTAAAAACTGATTATCTGCATTTTCAAAACGCAATCCAAACACTAAAAACTGATTATCTGCGTTTTCAAAACGCAAAAATCTAAAAATCAGGTTCAAAATGCAATCCCAAACACCCGCTTGGTAACAAATTGTTTGAGCATCAGATGGTTGTTTAGGAGGCATAATGTCTAAAAATCAAAATTCAAAACCCTAAACAAATACGGAGTACTCAAATTGTAAGGGTTTTTTTTTTGTGGATTAATGTTTAGGCCACGTGAGGGGCGGTCCACTCTAAGGCCAGCAGATGTCCTTGTGTTCAGGTGGGCGCAGGGAAAACACGCGTGCGTTGATCTCACAAGGGTGTCTTCTTTGGTAGGGCTTCGGGGTTTGTGGCTGGGCAAATAGTCTTAAAAGCTGAATCCTAGAAAGTTGACAAACATGAAGCTGCTTGTTTAGAAAACCAACACGTCTTTGTGCCATTCGCTTTTGACACATTTGGGGGCCTTGCTCCTGAGGCAATCCGGTTTTTAAATCGAGTGCAAAGGGTGGTGCAGAGTAACTCTCCTGCGGTCAAGGACACAAGCTTTATTTTTAATAGAGTAGGCTATACTATTAAAAAAGGGGTAGCGGCGCAACTTGTTGCCCGTTTACCCGCCGCTCACTTGTAATTCTTGTTGGTGTTTTAATGAAGTAACAAATATTTTTCTTTCAAAAAAAAAAAATTAATGTTTTAATGGATTGTCAATTATTGATCAATTGGGTTATATTTATTGGGTCCGAAATAAGCTAAAAGATTAAAGATAGATAAAGATGACTAGTTAATTTTAATTATTCTAAATTTTTATAGAGGCACATAAATTTTTCTTTTTCGTATTTTTAAACACAAGAATGTCGCATATTTTTTCGTTGTAATGGAATTATCTGCAAAACTTAAAAGTCAAGAATCATTTTAATACGTTTACTGGTCAACATCACCTAATTTCCTGATTTTTCCGTCAAAGAATATAGACCACAAATATGCACTTTTGCTATTTTCTAAACATGTTCATTTCATAGCAAATGTGATTAATAGTAATAAATGGTTTTGTTTATAAATTACCCAGAGTGTTTCTGTAAAGAAAAAAGTAACTATGTAACTATGTTTACTTGACAACAGATATCAGATTTATAATATATTAAATTATGTAACTCAATACAATATCACTAATTTTCATTAGTTTAGGTAGATTATCATTCAAAATTTATAAAATTATAATAAAGTTGGACAGTTTGTAAACATTTCCAACTTTGACTTCTATTTGCTAAATTGAAAAGTCTCCCAAGTCCCAACCCCTTCTATACGGCCATGACTTTAAATCTGAAACCGAGAATGGTCCTGCCTCCATTTTCGTTCTTTTTCTTATTAAAAGAGATGAACAAAGAATAATGTTATTACAACATAAAGAAATGTCGACTTCCCTTTCACATTACATGGTGAGCTTAACTGCCTTTGTGTGCATTATTTCCCTTGCCTTCAATACAGCAAAATCCCAATCCAATATAACCAGAGGTTCTTCTTTAAAGCCTACTGGTGCCACCACCTCTTGGTTGTCTCCGTCCGGATTATACGCCTTCGGTTTCTACCCACAAACCGAAGGCTACGCGGTTGGTATATATATTGCTGGCATTCCAGAAAAGACTGTCGTCTGGACGGCTAGTCGTGACAACCTTCCATTCTCAAATAATGCTACTTTGAGATTCACATCTGATGGAAGGCTTTCTGTGGAGCAAACACAGGGTCAACAGATCAGTATATCTGATGTTGTTGGTGCAGCTTTTGCTTCCATGCACGACTCTGGCAACTTTGTGCTCTACGATTCTACTGGGACAGCGGTATGGCAAAGCTTCGACCATCCTACAGAGACCCTTTTGGCTGGACAACGTCTGCGACCTAACCAAACGTTGTTTTCAAGTGTCTCGGAGACAGACCAGTCGATTGGGGTGTTCATGCTCAGTATGCAAACCGATGGGAACCTCGTGCTATACCCGAATAGAGGGATTAAAGATACAGCTTACTGGAATACCGAGACATATAAAGCTGGACCTAACGTGACCCTAAATCTTGATTCCAACGGTTTTTTGTATCTATTGCAGAATTCAACTAATTTGATCAAGAATCTAACTCAAGGAGGATATCCTACAAAGGATGCACTTTATATCATGAAACTTGATGTGGATGGAATCCTTAGATTGTATTCACATGATCTAAGGGACGTGAACAAGAATGGATCTGTCATATGGGCATCGTCGTCGAACAAGTGTGCAGGGAAGGGTGTGTGTGGCTTAAACGGGTATTGTTTGAGCACGGACGATGGTGCAAGATGTCAATGTGTACCTGGATTTGAAGTTGTAAATCCAAAGATTTGGACACTGGGTTGCAGGAGAAAATACACCATAGAAAGTTGCAAGATTCAGGATGCTAATACCGGAATCCAGATGACAAATTTGAATAATGCTCAATGGGAAGATGACGCGTATCTCATCCCTAAAGCAAAAACACAAGAAGAATGTTTATCTGCTTGCTTAAACGACTGCAACTGTGAAGCGGCTCTGTACACCGGACAGGTATGCAAGTTGCAGGGGTTCCCTTTAAGAGACATTGAATTAGATGATAACTCCTCAAATGTTGGACTGATTAAAGTATACACATCTTCTCTACATAATGACACAAATCCAACTAATCAACCCATTCATGTCAAGAAAGTGCGACAAAAGAATATAATGGTTATCGGGGTTTCACTTATCTCCTTTGCTGTACTTGTTTTACTAACTTCCGGAATGATCATGTATAGAACACAAGTTTGGGCATACAAAAAGATATCTGAGAATCTGAATGCCCAAATATTGGAGGACACAGGGCCTCGGGCGTTTTCTTATGCTGCGTTAGTGAAAATCACGGATGGTTTTAAAGAAGAATTGGGTAGTGGATCATTTGGGGTAGTTTACAAAGGTATCCTAGAGAACTCGATGAAACAAGTCGCGGTGAAGAAGTTAAAAGAAGAATTGGCACAAGAAGGGGAACGGGAATTTCAAACCGAAATGAAGGTGATCGGGAGGACACACCATAGAAATTTAACAAGACTACTTGGTTACTGCTGTGAAGGTCCCAAAAGGCTACTGGTTTTTGAGTACATGACTCAAGGATCACTTGCAGATATACTATACGCACCTGAAGAAAGCAAGCCAAAGCCGGGTTGGATGCAAAGAGTTAGAATGGCGATTGATATAGCTCATGGCATCCTTTACCTACATGAAGAATGCGAAAACCCAATAATTCATTGTGACATTAAGCCTCAAAATATCCTCATGGACGAGTATGGATGTGCCAAAATTTCTGATTTTGGGTTGGCTAAACTACTTGAACATGGTCAAACCAAAACCTCCACCTTAATAAGAGGAACAAGGGGTTATGTTGCGCCTGAATGGCACAAGGGGCAACGTATAACAGTCAAGGTCGATGTTTATAGTTTTGGGATTGTGCTATTTAATGTAATAAGTTGTCGGAAAAATGTGGACAACAATCTTCCTGACAGTGAAGCCATTCTTGAAGACTGGGTGTACGAGTGTTATGAAGCAAATGATTTATTGAAACTTGTAGATTATGATGAGGATGTAGAAAAGAAAAGACTCGAACAAATGGTCAAAATAGGGCTTTGGTGTGTTCAAGAGGATCCAGCTCTTCGCCCTTCAATGAAGAGAGTGGTGTTGATGCTTGAAGGGACCGTCAAAATACCTGAACCTCCTAACCCTACATCATTCCTTAGTGTCGTTTAGCTTACAAAACTAGATAAAAATATCATTCTACTTTCACATTATTTTAGTTTATTAAGTATGAATTCAACACATATTAGAGCAGATTGTTAAATATTATTATGCAGTCAGTTTTAAGTTGTACATTTCTTCTATGGGAATTACTTTGAGTTGTACAATTTTGTTCTTATTAGGAGACCTTTGTATTTTCTAACATCATTTGATTATAGTAAGATGACTATACACATACTGTTGCTGATCAATAATCTCTACTTTTGGACATTTGGATTCAAAACCAGTTGTAAAATTATATAAAAGAAATGGTCCAAAAGGAAATCTTATTGCAACAAACTCTACTTATTAGAACTTTACAACACTAAAATTATCAATATCACAACATATCTTACGACAAAAATCAAGCACTTACCCCTATATTTACTTGAAATTATCAGAAGTTGTTAGACAAAATCATAAGTACCAATAACTAACCATGGAACACGAAATTGATTGATTATTCAATCATTTGTCAGATTTGTCATAAATCCATACATAATGCTTCGCATTGTGTTCCTAGACAAATTGGGTATCCCAAACTTCTCGGCAAATTGGACGAAGACTACCTAAATTTGTGATAAATCCATACATAATGCTTCACATTGTGTTTGCTAGGGATACCCGGCAAGCCAAATACTACCCTTAAAAAAGTTTGATAGATAACAAAACTACCAGCCTAATATTATTTTATTTTATTTTATTTTATTTATTTATTTATTTATTTATTTATTTATTTTTTTTGGGGGGGGGGGGGGGTTGGTAGATTTAAATAAATTAAACAGTAAACTAAACTTTATTAAAATAAACTAAAATAAACCATAGAAAGCTGCAAGATTCAGGATGCTAATACCGGAATCCAGATGACAAATTTGAATAATGCTCAATGGGAAGATGACGCGTATCTCATCCCTAAAGCAAAAACACAACAAGAATGTTTATCTGCTTGCTTAAACTACTGCAACCGTGAAGCGGCTCTATACACCGGACAGGTATGCAAGTTGCAGGGGTTCCCTTTAAGAGACATTGAATTAGATGATAACTCCTCAAATGTTGGATTGATTAAAGTATACACATCTTCTCTACATAATGACACAAATCCAACTAATCAACCCTTTCATGTCAAGAAAGTGCGGCAAAAGAATATAATGGTTATCGGGGTTTCACTTATCTCCTTTGATGTACTTGTTTTACTAACTTCTGGAGTGATCATGTATAGAACTAAAGTTTGGGCATACCAAAAGATATCTGAGAATTTGAATGCCCAAATATTGGAGGACGCGGGGCCTCGAGCGTTTTCATATGTTGCGTTAGTGAAAATCACGGATGGTTTTAAAGAAGAATTGGGTAGTGGATCATTTGGGGTAGTTTACAAAGGTAACATAGAGAACTCGATGAGACAAGTCGCGGTGAAGAAGTTAAAAGAAGAATTGGCACAAGAAGGGGAACGGGAATTTCAAACCGAAATGAAGGTGATCGGGAGGACACACCATAGAAATTTAACAAGACTACTTGGTTACTGCTGTACCAAGAAAATTGTAACCTCCCATTTCATGCGTGGTACCTTGATGAAGGGACAATTATAGGTGATGCCATCGATGTTGCGAATGCCTTAGACATCATCCAGAAGGAGGGACCATCCCTAGGGCTTCAACTGAATATTAAGAAAACTGAGGTGTTTTGGCCGTCCTGTAATGGGGTGAAACGTAGGGACGGGCTTTTCCCCAGTGGGATTGGCAGATCGGAAAAAGGGGTGAAGCTCCTTGGAGGGGCTGTTAGTCGGGACTCTTACTTTATACGGGAATTGGCAGAGCGGAGAGCCTCGCGTGTGGTTGATCTTATGAAACTAAGTTGCTTTTTAGTTTGCGGACCTGCCAACCCACCATGATGGATGAAGCGGTATCATGTTTTGACAAAGGTCTGCGGGAAGCCATTGAAGACATAGTGGTATGTGGGGGTCCAGTTTTTTGGTGACCTACAGTGGCGACTAGAATCCTTGCCGATGCGTTTGGGAGGATTAGGGCTCCTCTCAGCAAAGGATGTTGGGGTGTATGCTTTTGTGGCATCGCGAGCTCAGTTTTGGAATCTCCAAGACCACATCTTAAGGAATAGTGGGGTTGTCGACATGGACTTGGACTACGTGCAGGCCCTCGAAAGGATAAATGACTTTCTCCCAGGTTTTGATATTGGCGGTTTTTCTAACAAGGACACCGCCCCCCAAAGCCTCAGAAAACTTTGGCGAATGCCCTCTTTGGCAAAATCGCACAGAGCCTGGGTGAAACTTTTGATCTGTCCCCCCCGCCAAAAGGCAGTTATTGAATGCTTGCAAAGTCCCCATGCCCAAGATTTCCTGAATGTTATCCCAATCGAAGGTTTGGGCCAAACCATGTCTAGGGTTTAATACAGGGCAATTCTTAAATATCGTTTGATGATCCCCATGTACCATGAAGATGAAGTCTGTCCGATTTGCCGTAAGGCATGCTTGGACAAATACGGGGAACACGCGGTTCATTGTAAGGAGTTGCCTGGTTTCAAATATAGGCATGACTGGGTCCGGGACGTTCTTTGGGACATTTTAAGAAGGGCTTGGATCTCAGCCAAGAGGGAGGCTCCTGTGAATTTCCTCTCGGACCCCGAACGGGAGATCCACCCTACGTCAAGCAGACCTGCTTGTCTTTGGGTGGGCCGGGGGAAACACGCTTGCGTCGACCTAACATGTGTATCTCCTCTGGTTGGTTTGAGGGATAGTGGTTTCTTAGCAGGGCAAGCTGTACGGAAAGCAGAGGCGAAGAAAGTTGAGAAGCATGCTAAAGCCTGCGAGGAGAACCAACACGTTTTTGTTCCCCTGGCATTTGATACCTTTGGCTCTTTGGCGCCGGAAGCCATCCGTTTCCTGACTAGAGTCCAACGGGTTATTCTTAGCAGTGTCTCGACTCCGGAGGGGACATGGGTTCGTTTTTAGTAGGTTAGGGTTTGCAATTCAGAAAGGGGTGGCGGCGCAGCTTGTTGCCCGCCTGCCCACTATCTTGATGTAATGAGTCACGATTATGTGTTTATGAACTTATACGGTTTAAAGGTGTGAGAAATGAGATGTGGAAAACGAACTAATGAATTCGTGTTCATTTATATTATTCATAGTCGCTAATTAAATTTTATAAGAAATCATTGGTGATATTTTCTGAAATTTAATTTCATTATGAAGTCTTTGTTCTATGGTTAAGTGATGCCAAAACGTCAAATGTAAAATGTCCAAAAAAATAAAATAAAAAATAATACTACCCACAAAATAAGAAAATTGCAATTCGAAAGGTCTTCAAGTTGGTTTCAAATTTCAATATTTCATTTCATCACTTCTCTTGTTTTGAAAATGGCTTCTAGGAAATTGTCGACTAATTGCTTCCTTATCTTTTGTTGACAATCCAAATATCCAATAGTCAAAAAATAAGAACAATACAATTCAACAATGAACATATCACGATATGAGAAATAATAATAGAAAATATATTTTCCGGGCCTCCAAAGGCCAGTTTCTACAGCATATCAATGATTCAACAAATTTTTGGTGTCACTGTGCGAAATATTTGTAGCACTCTAAGCAAATCTCATATCATGGGAGAGACGTTAGAGCTTATAAAGAATGTCGATCTAAACTACCATTAGTGGGTTTTTGGCTTCATTGTTGTGAATGAAAAGAGAGCTCCATAGTTATGCATGCTTGGTAGGAGAAATCCAAAGAAGGCTGACCTTGTGAAACCCCAAAACTGGGCGTACGTGACAAACAAAGCTATACACAAAACATTGTCCTTTTATTAACATACATAAAGACAGTACTAAGGTATAAAACCAAAAATACAACAAAGTTCAGTGAGGGCTACGTATGTTAAGAACTTAAGATATTTATCTTTTGTTTCTAATCAAAATCAGCGACTTTTTTTTTCCAATAACTCTTCAAATCATTTTTTCTCGAAAAATCTTCATTCCAATTTTTCTTACATTATTCTTATACAACGTTACGGGCTTTAAAATTTTCATCTAATTTATTAAAATTACATATTAATTAATTATTATTATTTTTTAACACATGAATTAGAAGTGAGCATGAATAGTTCTTGGTTTGTTGAAGATATAATAAAAGTTTTGTCCGGGTTTTGAACCATACAACGTTAATGATCTGATGTAGTTGTTGGTTGTATTAATTAGTTGATAAATCAAATTTAGAACTTTCATAATTTCGTTAATTTGCGAAAATGATGTTTTTGACAGAGACTTGACTTCTATTTGCTTCATTTTTCGTATAAAAAGATGAAGAAAGAATAATATTATTACACTAAAATTGTTGAAGAATAATTCAAACACCCATGCATGCACGTGCATGAATGATCTTGACTCTCTCAATTCAGTTCCTACTTTCCAGTATGATCCAGTCGTCCAAGTTTGAATAAGATGCCGTTGGTGAATAACCGTTGGGATCCAAGTTTTTAGCTTAAAGTTGTTTGTTTTCTAGCTATAAATTGTAGGCTCTAGTTTCCTGTTTTGTACTTCACTTTCTGATCACTTTCCAGTTTATTAATAATATTGAGAGTCAAGCTTTGGTACTTTGTGTTCTTGTGTGAGTTTAAATTCCAACAGAGTGGTATCAGAGCACAGGTGGTGCTCCTACTGAGAGTCTAGTAACTAAAGCAATCACTCCGTTTGTTTACATGGCAGAACAAGTTAACCCTATGCCAATGGCTCCATCTCCAATCCCTGTTTTCAAGGGAGAAGGTTATGAACATTGGAGTATTAGGGTGAAAACAATCTTAAAGTCCAGAGATCTGTGGGACCTCGTAGAAACTGGTGTGAATGAAGCTGATGCTGATCAAGGCAGATTAAAGACCAACAGAAAGAAAGATGCTCATGCTCAGGCTGTGATCCAACAGGCTGTGCATGATCAGTTGTTTTCAAGAATAGCTGCTGCAACATCTGCCAAGGAGACCTGGGATATACTAAAAATGGAATTTCAAGGAGATGCTCAAGTCAGATCCGTTAAGCTTCAAGGCCTAAGGAGAGACTTTGAAAACTTGAGCATGAAGGAGAATGAATCAATAGGAGACTATTTCTCAAGAGTAATGGGAATAGTGAGTCAACAAAGATCCTATGGTGAAGTAATAGCTGATCGATTAATTGTTGAAAAGATATTAAGGAGCCTGACCCCAAAGTTTGATTACATAGTACCCTCAATTGAAGTATCATATGATCTGTCCACTCTTACACCAGTGAGACTTATGGGATCTCTGCAATCCCAGGAAGAAAGGATAAACAGCAGGAGTACTAGCACTGTGGTGGTGGCTGACAAAGTTGAAAGGGTTGATGAACAAGCCCTTCAAGTGTTCAATGAAACAGGAACTGGAAGGAGTCCTCAGTTCAACACAAGAGGAAGAGGAAAGACCTATCCAAGAGGAAGGGGCAGAGGCAGATCAGGAGATAGAAATAGGGGCCCTCAATGCTATGTCTGCAACAGGTATGGCCATGTGAAGAGGGATTGCTGGTACAATGATGAGAATCATGCTAATGTTGCTGAAAATGAAGAAACTGATGCAGCAGAAGAACCTCATCTCTTCATGATCTATACTCCTACCAAAAGGTTTGCACTCATGACACACTCAGGTAACAATCACAAATCTACCTGTCTTTGGTTCCTTGATTCTGGTTGCTCCAACCACATGACAGGAAACAAAGACAGTTTTACCAGGATTGATAACTCTTTCAAGTCTGTAGTTAGACTGGGTGATAGGAAAGGGTTGCTTGTAGAAGGAAAGGGGACAGTAAGAATAGATCTAAGTAATGGAGGCTATAGATTGTTAGATGATGTCTATTATGCCCCTAGCCTAGAGTACAATCTTTTGAGTGTGGGACAGTTAATGAAGAAAGGTTACTCACTGTTTTTTGATCAAGATAAGTGTGTTATTAAGAACAGAAATACTGATGCTACAATGATGACTGTGAATGTGGCTGCCAACAATATGTTTCTGCTTGATGCTTCAACTGCTGAACCAACAAGCCCTGCCAAATCAACAAGTTCTGACAGAATTGCCCCTGAAGTAGATGAAGTATCAAGGCTGTGGCATCAAAGGTATGGTCACTACAACTCCAATGCTTTAAAAGTTTTACATGATAAAAGGATGGTGTTGGGTATGCCACGAATTAAGTCCTTTGGTGAATGTAATGGATGCACATTTGGCAAACAAACTCTGGCTCCTTTTAGTTCTAAGTTATGGAGAGCTAAGAGGAAACTTGAGCTTGTATATGCAGATGTCTGTGGTCCAATGCAAGTGCCTAGTCTAGGTGGAAGTCTTTATTATTTGCTGTTCATAGATGACTTCACCAGGATGTGTTGGGTGTACTTTATTAAACAAAAATCTGAAGTGTTTGGTAAATTCAAGATTTTTAAGGCAAAGATTGAAAAAGAAGCTGAGTGTTCAATCAAAACTTTCAAAACTGATAGGGGAGGTGAGTTCTGCTCAAATGAATTCAATCAGTTCTGTGAGCTCCATGGGATCAAAAGAGAACTCACCCCTCCATATACACCTCAAAACAATGGTGTAGTGGAGAGAAAGAATAGAACTGTAATGGGCATGAGTAGAAGTATGATAAAACAGAAGCAACTTCCTAATTATTTCTGGGCTGAGGCAGTGGCAACTGCTGTGTATTTGATCAATATTTCACTAACAAAGGCAGTCAATAATAAGACACCTTATCAGGCTTGGTACAACTACAAGCCAAAGGTTGATCATTTGAAAGTTTTTGGAAGTATGGCCTATGTTGTTACACCATTCCCGGGGAGAAGGAAGTTGGATGATAGGTCTGAATCATCAATTCTCATTGGGTACATCAATGAGACTGATGGATACAGATTCTATGACCCAACTAGCAAGAAAATCTTTACAAGAAGAGATGTGCAGATAAGAGAGAATGAAAAGTGGGAGTGGAAAGACAATGTTAGCAAAGAAAGTTATGAAGCTAACTACATTGATCCTTTTCCTGTGTTTTTAAATGACAGTTATGAAGAAAATGACATAGAAGGTGTGCAAGCTCAGCCAAATGAAGCTGCTCAAGCTACTCAATCACAGTCAACTAATGAAGTATCCATTCAGTCCAGTTCTAATGAAGCTAGTAGCAGTGGTACCAACAGTAGAAGCACACATGATTCAGATCTGTCCTCACCCTCTCCAGTGCTCAAGTCCCTAAGTGACATATACTCCAAAGCCAAGAAAGTGACTGCCAACTATGAAACACATAGTATTCATGATGATGATGATCCTGCAACTTGTCAATTTGCCTTAAGTGCTGCTGACCCAATTGATTATCATGAAGCTGTCTTAAAAGAAGAGTGGAGGGCAGCTATGACTGAAGAGATTAAAGCCATAGAGAAGAACAACACCTGGAGTTTAGTAAGGTTACCAACTGGAAAGAACCTGGTTGGCTTAAAGTGGCTTTTCAAGACAAAGATGGGACCTGATGGAGAAGTGTTGAAGCACAAAGCAAGGCTGGTTGCTAAGGGTTACTCACAGCAGCAGGGGTTAGATTATCAGGAAACCTTTGCTCCTGTGGCACGATTTGAAACAATCAGAATCATTATATGTGTTGCTGCTCAACTTGGTTGGGAACTACATCAGCTGGATGTAAAGTCAGCATTTTTGAATGGTGATCTGAAAGAGGAAATCTATGTCCAGCAGCCAGAAGGTTTTGAGGTTCAAGGGCAGGAGGAGAAAGTGTATAAGCTAAGAAAGGCTCTGTATGGTCTCAAGCAGGCCCCTAGAGCCTGGTACTCTAAGATAGATGGTCATTTTGTGAAGAATGGATTCAAGAGAAGCAACAATGAACCAACTCTATATGTAAGAAGGTTTGATGATGATCATGTTATCTATGTGTGTATGTATGTTGATGATATTATATGCACAAGTTCTAGTCCCAGGTTGATAGCAGAATTCAAAGAAGTGATGAAGAATGAGTATGAGATGACTGATATGGGGCTGCTTCAATATTTTCTTGGTCTAGAGATTAAGCAGGCAAAAGATGGCATTTTTCTGTCACAGGAGAAATATGCAAAAGAGCTATTAAAGAAGTTTGGCCTCAGTGAATGCAATCCAGAGAACATCCCTATGTGTGTCAATGAAAAGTTTCAAGTAGAGGACCAAGCTGACAAGGCAAATGAAGGATTGTACAGGAGTTTAGTGGGAGGTTTAATTTACTTGACACACTCAAGACCTGATCTTGCTTACTCAGTAGGCATAATGTCCAGATTCATGCAAGTTCCATCTAAAGTACACTGGGGAGCTGCAAAAAGAATACTGAAATATGTTGCAGGGACAGTCAAGTTTGGAGTATGGTACAAAAAGGGAAAGAAGGTGCAGCTGACAGGATACACTGATAGTGACTGGGCAAGCTGTATTGATGATCGAAAAAGCATTTCAGCTCATGTGTTTACATTGGGCAGTGGGTCAATCACATGGAGTTCAAAGAAGCAGCAGACTGTGGCTTTGTCAAGCACTGAGGCAGAATATGTATCAGCAGCAGCTGCAACTTGTCAAGGTGTGTGGATCAGACGAGTGTTGGAAGAGCTTGGCTTGGTTCAAGACCAAGCTACTGTGATTTACTGTGACAACAAGTCTACTATCAACTTAAGCAAGAATCCAGTTATGCATAGCAGGTCCAAGCACATAGAACTGAAGTATCATTTTCTGAGAGAGATGGTGGCTCAAGAACAGGTTATACTGGAGTTTTGCTCTACTCATGAACAGCTGGCTGATGTTCTCACTAAGGCCCTTAATCGAGAAAGGTTACCTATGCTCAGGCACAGGTTAGGAGTTGTGGAGTTTGAATTAAGGGGAGGTGTTGAAGAATAATTCAAACACCCATGCATGCACGTGCATGAATGATCTTGACTCTCTCAATTCAGTTCCTACTTTCCAGTATGATCCAGTCGTCCAAGTTTGAATAAGATGCCGTTGGTGAATAACCGTTGGGATCCAAGTTTTTAGCTTAAAGTTGTTTGTTTTCTAGCTATAAATTGTAGGCTCTAGTTTCCTGTTTTGTACTTCACTTTCTGATCACTTTCCAGTTTATTAATAATATTGAGAGTCAAGCTTTGGTACTTTGTGTTCTTGTGTGAGTTTAAATTCCAACAAAAATATATGGCGACATCCCTTTCACATTCACATATGGCGAGCTTAGTTGCCTTTGTAAGCACAATTTCTCTTGTCTTCACCATAACCAAAGCCCAAATCAATGTAACAAGAGGTTCTTCATTACAGCCAACGGGTGTAACCACCTCTTGGTTTTCACCATCCAGATTATATGCCTTCGGTTTCTACCCACAAACCGAAGGCTACGCGGTTGGTATATATATTGCTGGAATCTCAGAAAGGACAGTCGTTTGGACGGCTAATCGTGACATCCTTCCGCTCTCAAATAATGCTACTTTGAGATTCACATCTGATGGAAGGCTCACCGTGGAACAAATACAGGGTCAACAAATCAATATATTTGATGCTGGTGGTGCTTCTTTTGCTTCCATGCAAGACTCTGGCAACTTTGTGCTCTACGATTCCGTAGGGATGGTACTTTGGCAAAGCTTTGACTACCCGACGGAGACCCTTTTGGCCGGGCAACGTCTCCTACCCGGCCAAACGTTGTTTTCAAGTGTCTCAGTGACAGACCAGTCGATTGGGGTATTCAAGCTCAGTATGCAACGCGATGGGAACCTCGTACTCTACCCAAATCAAGGGACAACCGGAGATCATGCTTACTGGGCTACCGGCACATATAGAGCCGGACCTAACGTGACACTAAATCTTGATTCCAATGGTTTTATGTATTTGTTTCAAAATTCGACATTTTTTATATATAATCTAACAAAAGGAGAATCTCCTACAAAAGATGCACTCTATCTCATGAAATTTGATTTTGATGGAATCTTTAGATTGTACTATCATAATCTAAGTAGCATGGGCCAGAATGGATCTGTCATATTTGAATCATCACCAAACAAGTGTATAGGGATGGGTATTTGTGGCATTAACGGGTATTGTTCGGTCGTGAAGGACATTTCCAGATGTCAATGCCTACCAGGGTTTGAAGTTGTCAATCCAGAGCGATGGAGTTTGGGTTGCCACAGAAAAGACACAGTAGAAAGCTGCAAGATTTCGGATGCAGTTACGGCAATCCATATGACAAATTTGAATAATGCTCGATGGGAAGATGCTGCATATCTCATCCCAGAAGCTCCAACCCAGGAAGAGTGTTCATCTGCTTGCTTAAACGACTGCAACTGCGAGGCGGCCCTGTTCACTGGACAAGAATGCAAGTTGCAAAGGCTCCCATTAAGATACGTTGAAGTAAGTAATAGCTACTCAAATGTTGGGCTGATTAAAGTATACACATCTTTTGAAAATAATGGAACGAATCCAACTAATCAAATAATCCGTGTCAAGAAAGTGCGACAAAAGGAGATTATAGTAATTGGCGTTTCACTTATCTTATTTGCTATACTTGTTTTGATGATTTCTGGAGTAGTCACGTATAGATCTCATGTTTGGGTATATAAAAAGATATCCGAAAATCTAAATGTCCAATTATTCGAGGATATGGGGCCTCGAGCGTTTTCTTATGCTGCGTTAGAGAAAATCACAGATTGTTTTAAAGAAGAAATAGGTAGAGGAACATTTGGCATAGTTTATAAAGGTTTTATAGAGGGTTCGATGAGACCCGTGGCGGTGAAGAAATTAAAAGAAGAACTGGCACAGGAAGGGGAACGAGAATTTCAAACCGAAATGAAAGTGATTGCAAGAACACATCATCGCAACCTAACAAGGCTGCTCGGTTATTGTAGTGATGGTCCCAAAAGGCTGCTGGTTTTTGTTGGTTCAAGAGCAACACACACACAAAGAATACTCAAATGCTTGGCTCAATATTATTCGAAATGAGTTGAAAGTGAATACATCAGAATGAAAACAACTACTACTATTTATAGCTAAACAAAATAACTGAAAAGCAGAAAACTAGGTCCAAGGCTAACAACTTGAACGTTCACTTATTCAAACTTCTAAAACCAAGAAAGCAGGAACTACCCAAAGGACCAGGAGCCAAACACAACAACCCATGCACGTGCATGCAACGTTCATAAGTTTGAATCACATTTTAACACCCCCTCTTGATTCAAACTCCATAACACCAAGTTGATGCCTCAACACAGCAAACTTCTCTCTACTTAGTGCCTTGGTCAGCAAATCAGCTAGTTGTTCTTCAGTACTGCAAAATTCCAGGACCACTTCTTCCTTTGCCACCATTTCTCTCACAAAGTGATGTTTCAGCTCAATATGTTTTGAATTAATATTCAGAATGGCATTCTTACTTAACTTAATAGCCGACTGGTTGTCACAGTAAATAATAGTTGCTCTTTCTTGTTTCAAACACAGCTCTTCCAATATCCTTCTGACCCATATGGCTTGACAAGTGGCTGCAGTGGCAGCAATGTATTCTGCCTCTGTACTGGACAAGGCCACAGTTGATTGTTTCTTAGAACTCCAAGTCACTGCCCCACTACCAAGCTTGAATACACTAGCAGACACACTTTTTCGATCATCAAGACTACTAGCCCAGTCACTATCAGTAAACCCTTCCAAAACAACCTTAATACCTCTTTCATACCAAATACCAAACTTCACAGTTCCAGCAACATACCTGAGAATCTTCTTAGCTGCACCCCAGTGTATCTTGGAAGGCATTTGCATAAACCTGGAAACTATGCTAACAGAATAAGAAATGTCTGGTCTTGAATGTGTTAGATAAATCAAACCCCCCACCAGACTTCTGTATACTGAATCATTTGCCTTATCTGCCTGGTCTTCTAGTTGATACTTTTCATTAACTTGCATAGGAATCTTCTCAGGATTGCAACCATCCATACCAAACTTGGACAATAAACTCTTGGCATATTTTTCTTGGGACAGAAAGATCCCAGAATTTGTTTGAGTCACTTCTAACCCCAGGAAGTATCTCAACAACCCCATGTCAGTCATTTCAAACTGCTTCAACATATGCTCTTTGAATTCAGCCATTAACTTAGTAGAAGAACTTGTATAAATGATGTCATCTACATAAATGCATACATAGATGACATGTTCAGTTCCTTCCTTCTTCACATATAATGTAGGCTCATTGTAGCTTCTTTTATATCCCAGATTAATAAAGTGATTATCAATCTTGGAATACCAAGCTCTAGGAGCTTGTTTCAAACCATACAAGGCCTTTTTCAACTTGTAGACCTTATCTTCACTTCCCACAACTTCAAAACCTTCAGGTTGTTTGACATATATATCCTCAGCTAGATCACCATTTAGAAAAGCAGACTTCACATCCAACTGCTGTATTTTCCATCCCATCTGAGCTGCCACAGCTATAATCAACCTGATGGTCTCGAATCTGGCTACTGGAGCAAACGTCTCTTGATAGTCTATCCCATGTTGTTGTGAGTACCCCTTTACAACCAACCTGGCTTTGTGCTTCAACAATTCACCTTTCTGCCCAAACTTGGTTTTGAACACCCATTTTAGACCAACCAGATTCTTACCCTTGGGAAGAGTAACCAACTCCCAGGTGTTGTTTCTTTCAATGGCTTGTATTTCTTCTTTCATAGCAGCTCTCCATTCAGACTTGATAACTGCTTCTTGATAGCTCAAAGGATCTGTTACATTCAATGCAAACTGACAAGTAGTAAGATCATCATAGACTGTATTAGTAGCATAGTCTACATTAACCTTTTTGGCTGCTTCATACACATCACTGAGTGCTTTCAACTTTGGTGAAGGGGAAGATGTCTGACTTGTATCAACTAGCTCATGTGACCCCATGCTGCTACTTGTACCAACCTGCTCATGTGTCCCCACATTGGTGCTTGGACTATTACCCGAAGTACTTGTTTCAGCACCATGTGAGGGACCACCAGAAGAGGGTCCACTACTTTCAGCAGCTTCTCCCATGTAATCCATTTCTGGAAATGGGTCAACATAAGAGGCTTCATAACTTGACTTGTCTTGATCACTTTTCCAGTCCCACTTTGTTTCTTCATGCACTCTCACATCCCTTCTAGTAAACACTCTTTTAGTCCTGGGATTATACAGCCTGTATCCATCTGTTTCACTGATGTAGCCTATAAAAATTGATGATTCTGCCCTGTCATCCAACTTCCTTCTTCCCTGACCAGGAGTGACAGCATAAGCCAAGCTGCCAAACACTCTTAAATGATCCACCTTGGGCTTTTCATTGTACCAAGCTTCAAAAGGAGTCTTGTTTTTAAGAGACTGAGTTACCACCAAGTTGATTAAATACACTGCTGTGGATACACCTTCTGCCCAGAAATAATTTGGCATCTGCTTTTGCTTGATCATGCTTCTAGTGAGCCCCATAATGGTCCTGTTTTTTCTCTCCACCACACCATTGTGTTGAGGTGTGTATGGAGGAGTAAGTTCATGTTTTATCCCATGTGTTTCACAGAACACATTGAATTCTTTGGAACAAAATTCTCCCCCTCTATCAGTTTTTAAATGCTTAATTTGACACTCAGCATCTTTTTCAACCATTGCCTTGAAAATTTTGAACTTACTAAGAGTTTCAGACTTTTGTTTTATGAAGTATACCCAACACATCCTTGTAAAATCATCAACAAACAAAAGATAATAGAAACTACCCCCCAAGCTTTGCACTTGCATTGGCCCACAAACATCAGCATATATTAGTTCTAGCTTTCTTTTTGCTTTCCACAGCTTAGAACTAAAAAGGTGCTTTAGCTTGTTTCCCAAAAATACATCCATCACAGTCTCCCAACACATGTATTTTTGGCAAACCAATTACCATCTTTTGATCATATAAGCTTTTAATTGCATGTAAGTTATAATGCCCATACCTTAGATGCCACAGCCTGGATTCTTCATCAGCAGCAGTATTTTGAACAGTATTAGATGTTGCTTCAGTATGAGATGCATCCATCAGGAACATGTTGTTTCTTGCTACCATGATGGTCATTAGGATAGTGTCTGTTTTCTTGTTCTTAATGACACATTTACCATCATCAAATAACAAAGAATAACCTTTTCTCATTAACTGACCCACACTCAGCAGATTATACTCCAGATCTGGAGCATAGTAAACATCATCCAACAACCTATGGGAACCATTTTTAACATCTATCTTTACTGTTCCCTTTCCTTCTACCCTCAAATCCTTTTTATCACCCAATTTCACATCCAATTTAAATGTGTCATCTATTTGAACAAAACTGTTTATATTACCTGTCATATGGTTGGAACAACCAGAGTCCAGGAACCACAAACAGCTGGATGGCTTATTTCCAACTTCAATTGCCATGAGGGCCATCTGATCATCAGGAACCATAGCCATAAACAAGTGTTGATCTTCTGCTGCACTGCCATCTTCTGGAGCTTCATTGTCTGCTACATTCACATGCCCCTCATTATTATACCAACATTCTCTCTTGACATGTCCATACCTATTACAATGATAGCATTGTGGTCCTCTTCCTGAAGCCCTCCCTCTTCCTCTACCTCTGAGATAGCTTTTTCCTCTATCTCTTGTATTGCTTTGAGGGCTTCTATTTGTGTCATGAAATACCTGCAATGCTTGCTCATCTGCACGTTCCACCTTATCTTGTCCACGGCTATTGATTCTCTCTTCTTGTGATTGCAAAGAACCCATCAACTTCACAGGTGTGAGAGTTGTTAGGTCATTAGATACTTCAATAGAGGGAACCACATAGTCAAACTTTGGTGTCAAGCTTCTCAAGATCTTTTCTACAACTGTTTTATCAGTCACATTCTCACCATAGGACCTCTGTTGACTCACATTTGTCATTACTCTTGAAAAGTAATCTCCTATGGTTTCAGTTTCTTTCATGATCAAGTTTTCAAACTCTCTCCTGAGACCTTGAAGCTTGATTCCTTTCACTTGTGAGTCACCCTGATACTCCATCTTGAGAATCTCCCACGTTTCTTTTGCAGAAGAGGCTGCAGCAATTCTAGAGAACAATTGGTCATGGACTGCCTGCTGAATCACAGCCATGGCATGAGCATCTTTTTTTCGATTGGTTTTCAGCCTTCCTTGATCAGCATCTGCTTCATTAACTCCTGTTTCCACCATCTCCCAGAGATCACGAGATCTCAGTATTGTTTTGATACGAATACTCCAAAACTCATAGCCTTCTCCCTTAAAGACAGGAATAGGGCTAGGAGCCATGGGAAGAGCATTGATTTGTTCGGCCATGAAAGGAAATGGAAAACTCACACACTCAGAATATAAGGAAGAGCTTTTACTAGCTCTGATACCACTGTTGGTTCAAGAGCAACACACACACAAAGAATACTCAAATGCTTGGCTCAATATTATTCGAAATGAGTTGAAAGTGAATACATCAGAATGAAAACAACTACTACTATTTATAGCTAAACAAAATAACTGAAAAGCAGAAAACTAGGTCCAAGGCTAACAACTTGAACGTTCACTTATTCAAACTTCTAAAACCAAGAAAGCAGGAACTACCCAAAGGACCAGGAGCCAAACACAACAACCCATGCACGTGCATGCAACGTTCATAAGTTTGAATCACATTTTAACAGTTTTTGAGTACATGGACAAAGGTTCACTTGCAGATGTACTCTTTGCACCCAAAGAAAGCAAGCCAAAACCATGTTGGACAGAAAGAATTAGAATGGTTATTGATATTGCACGTGGCATCCTTTACCTACATGAAGATTGTGAAAATCCGATAATTCACTGTGACATTAAGCCTCAAAATATCCTTATGGATGAGCACGGAGTTGCCAAGATTTCTGATTTTGGGATGGCTAAACTACTTGAACATGATCAATCTAAAACGTCTACCATTATAAGAGGAACAAGAGGTTACTGTGCGCCTGAATGGCACAAGAGGCAACGTATAACAGTTAAAGTGGATGTTTATAGTTTTGGAATCCTTCTATTTAATATATTATTCTGTCGGAGGAACGTGGACAACAGTCTTCCTGACGATGAAGCTATTCTTGAAGAATGGGTGCATGCGTGTTACGAAGAAGATGATGTATTAAAACTGGTAGATTATGATGAGAATGTCGAAAAGAGGGCACTCAATGAAATGGTCAAAATAGGGCTTTGGTGCATTCAAGAAGAACCATCTCTCCGACCTTCGATGAAGATAGTGGTGTTGATGCTTGAAGGGATCGTCAAAATACCAGTACCTCCCAACCCTAATTCATTCCTTAGTGTTGTTTAGTTTACAGTTTAAACTAGATAGAACTATTATACTTTCTATATGTTTTATTTATTTTCACTATAAATAAAGACAAAAAGTAAATGAGTTACGTATAAAAAAGTAACATATTATGTAAATTATTTTAGGATGAGTAAGGTGAGATAACTTTTTAAATAACTTAGTGTCGTAATTGCAACCTTAAGTGTCACAAAGACATTGTTGGAACCAACATAAATCCTATCAATAAACCAATACTGAATATAAAAATGACATTGATTCATGTAAAGATTAATGATTAGTAGAAGTTCATAAATAGCAAAAGTAGCAAACCTGGTTTCTTAAACAAGTCCTGCAACTTCATCTGCTTTGAACACTTATACATAATCTGCAAAACCCATGGAAACACTGAGATGATATATCTTCTATAAATCAAAAAACCCATGGGAAAAATGGTCTATCAAGCCTGTTCATCAACTGAACAATCAGAAAAGGATTGCACTATTTAGTTGATGCATACTTCCATTCCTTCTTCAATAGTGAAACTGGAATTTTCTATGATCATGGAAATCCCCCTAATTTCTCTCGGGCATCTTTAGCTTAAAACCATTGATCCAATTAGCCCACAAATGTTAATTTTCATTCAGCCCATTAGGTATTTAATGGCCCAAACAGATTAATGAGGCCATATGGATTATTATTGTCTATTCATATCTCGTGAGTCGTGAGCTCCTAATCTCCAAAACACAACAATTGCATCCTTTTTTTTTTGTCTTGATTTACTAAATTGACAAAATTCACAACAATTGAATTATGGTTATTAAAATAAACTAGATTATACCCCGGGAGCGTCTCGGGGTTGAAAAATCTAATGTTAGTAAACAAATGAAAAGAGTAAATAACTTAAACATACCACTGAGTAAATAACTACGTAGGCATCGAATTAAGTAATACATTTGAATTCCACATAGACAAAGGCAAATCAACGCATCCCTGCAATCTGGGAGCTAGTACACCTAGTCAAGGAAATCAAAAGCCACCAAAAACAATCTCCTCGAAAAGGAAAAAAAAACAAAGCCCATGTTAAAGACATTCTCTTGATAAGGAGTTTGAAAGACAAAAACAAAACAACATCTTAACACCCTAGTTCATGAATAAAACAATAGATTTCCCTTCAATAGATGAAGTGGGCATGAGCCGCTACCTCGCGGCCATGTTGATCAAGGCAATAGTGTCATAGTACATGATATAAATAGCCAGACGAAGTGCCTGAGTATAATGTACATGCATTTTTTTCCTTCAGTTATGAACAAAAGACCGCATGAAGATGCAACACATTGTCGGCCGGTTCTCTAGGGCAGTGATCGACCAATAGAATAATTAAAACTGCACGTAACCTCCTGCAATGAACAAAACACAAGATTATAGGAACTTCCTACTTGTGAGGTCACCATCAATACAACACGATAATCCAAAGACCAGGGACTTCCTCGTTTGTACCGTAGTCTTTCCAATACACGCGACCCAAAAGCTTCCTACCCCATCAAAAATTACAATTTTGTGAAATAAAAAAAATGCACAAAAGCATGCCAAAGATTTGAAGAAAATAAAATAAAAACCAACAGCTCACCTACCAATCAACCCCAAACATAAAACACAATCCGCCGCAAACCCGCTATGGTAATTTATTCAATAACCAATTCCAAACCTAAAAAACAGTGCGTTACACTAAACTAAGGTATATATTGTCATCCTAAACCACCCTATATACTAAAGAATACATTCAACTACAAAACGAATGTTTTTTTTCTTCTGAAAATTGTCGATCCTCATACGATAATACAATGTGTTACTGTTATTAAAATACATGGCAGCGTCACCGTCATTGCTTCCGAAGCCCATCGTATCGTGGTTTTAATAAACAATTTGATAAATATTATCAATTGATCGATGGATGGATGGATTAAGTGATTTGTGAAGAATAGAAATAGAGGCATGTTATTTACACAATAACAACTTTTAGGTTTGCACAACCCTCTACGGCTCGTAGAGGGCTCTACGGGCCGTAGAGGGTGTCAGTGTAATTAATGCTGGTCAGTTATACGGCCCGTAGACCTCTCTACGGCCAGTAGAGGTGGTTTGGTGAGAAGCATTTAAACCCTAGACGGCCTGTAGAGACCTCTACGAGCCGTATAGGGTACGAGGTACGAGTATAATTAATGAACAGACTGACTTTGCAGTGTGTCAGTCTGAAATTCTTTATCTCTACGGGCCGTAGAGCTCTATACGACCCGTAGAAAAGTGGGTTGTTGAGAGCATTTAACCCTATACGGCCCGTAGAGACCTCTACGAGCCGTAGAGGTCCAGATAAATCCTTCTTCCTTGTCTCCTTTTCTCAGACAACGAAAATTTAAAAAAAAAACGGAGAACGAAAAATCTGATCGATTCCAAGCTACCGCGATGTCTTCGAGCCACTACAGTAATGTTTCGGAGCAATGGGAGCATTCGTATAGCATATCTCACGTCTCGGAAAGCATTTTCGGACCCGTGGTGGAACGTGGTGAGGAGGAGGTTAGATCCGTTGTTCACGGTGAAGACGGGAATGCGCTTCCCGATTTGAACCTGCTACCCGATTTGAACCTGCTGCCCGGTTTGAACCAGGAGTACGGGACTTATCATTCGCACGAGGAGGGTCATGGCAGCTTCAAGGGATCGCACGAGGGAGGTGATAACGGTGGCGACAACGGTGGCGACGAACCTGTCCCGGAGGTTTCGTTTGAAACAAATCAGGTGTGTTTATTATTATTATTATTATTATTATTATTATTATTATTATTACGAGTTTTATTATGCATTCAGGTATCACATTCACAAAAATATATTGAAGCACTGCAGAAAAGCCTTTGGAGATAAAGATTGGAAAATATTTGTGAAATCTTTTAAGCGACTATGTAGATCTTCATCTCCAGAAAGGTACCGACACTGGTTAGACCGATTCTACAAACGACTATGTCAGGACGAACGAGATGGTACATTCACCGTATTAATTTAGTTTAAAACGCATACACACATTAACAAATAACTTTGTTCTATTTTTTACAGATGTTTTTGAATATGTAGACCGGGTCTGGCTACGTGACTACAAAGAACGGTTTGTTTCTGCATGGACAGACACAAACTACAACTTTGGTCAGTATACGACCAACAGAGTTGAGAGCCAGCATTCAAGGTTTAAGATGCACATTAAGGGGCCTAACAACTCGCTCCACAAACTTGTGATGATTGTAGACGATGTGGTAACGTCACAAGAGAGGGCAATAAACCACTCGTTTGAAGAGAGTCTGTCGGTGAAAAAGGTGCACCATGACATACCGATTTTTGAGGACCTACTCGGTAAAGTTTCCCATGCAGCGATCGAAAAGTTGTTAAGTGAGATAAATTATATACAGAATTTGAGGAAACAAAAAAATACTTGTGGTCACCAGCTTTTCACGAGTTCTGGGTTGTCGTGTGCATGTCGATTAGATTCGTATATAAATACAGGTAATACCATTACTTTATTAATTATTATTATATATTAATTATTATTATAATTATTATTATTAATAATATTATTATTATTATAAAATACAGGAATAAAAATACAGTTGTCCGAAGTAGACGTCTTCTGGAGACGACTGAATTACGAACCGGAAGTAGTAGTGGGGGAACGTGACCTTGCGAGTGAGTGGGAAATAGTCAAAAAAGCAATACAGTCTCAACCACCACGGGTTCAAAGAAATATGTTGTCAAAAATAAAGTCGGTGGTAAATCCAAGTATGACTGACACTCAACCTCCTAAGACTTTGTGTGTGTTTGTGTGATAATGTGCCTAAGATCGAACCTTGTCCCAAACGTTTTTTTTTTTTGGTCTACGACCCGTAGAGGCCTCTACGGGCCGTAGGCATCATAAACATCCATCTCTTCCTTGTTCATTCTTAAAAAAAATAAGGCTTCTTCTACGGGTCGTAGAGCCCTCTACGGCCCGTAGGTAATCATCACCAATGATTGTATGATTGCCAATCATTGATAATGATTACCTACGGGCCGTAGAGGGCTCTACGACCCGTAGAGGAAGCAAAAAATGGAGTCTACGGGCCGTAGAGCCCTCTACGGCCCGTATAGGGTTGTGTGGATAAATTTCAACCTTGTGCGAATAACCGGAGCCTAGAAATATGGTGTGGGTGGAGAAAACTTGGGAAGGAGACCGGTAGAGGAAGAAGTTTGATTGAAGGGATTAGGGTTTTTTTTAAATACTCAATGCCACATAGGATATCACATGGCACACTCAAGGGGGAGAATGCCTCTTTGAGTGCCATGTCATCAAAATGGCTTTAGTTTATTATATGTATAGATTATCTCTTAGGGTTCGTTTGGCATGGGATAATGGCAGGGCCGGCCCTTAAGGGGTGCGGGGAGGACTCCCGGCACGGGCCCAGTTTCTTGAGGGCAAATTGACCCTCCGGCAATCCAAGTTTTCTTAACAGTGATGTCTTTAATTCGATGGATTTTTGTATGTTTGAGCCTCAAAATTGTTAATTAAGTATTAATCAAAGTGAATGGTAGTTTATATAAAACAGAAAGTAAAGAAATGTTGAGAGAGATTAAGAATTAAAGAAGAAAATGAAATGGTTTGAGAAAAAAAAATTGCAGGTTTATTAATGAGTGTAGGACTAGAGAGGATAAAGAAGATGAAATGAACAGAGTTCACACTTAGTTGTTTTTGCTTTTTATCGGTTGGTTTTAACTTCCTTTTTAACTTTTATTTTTGTTATGAAACAATTTTTTTTTTAATTGCCAAACTTTCACCTTTGTGGGATTCGAACTCCCAACCTCCCCCAAGAGGGTTTGTTCTCTCTACCGTTAGAATACAACCTAAGTAGAAAATAAAATTTGATCCATCAATTTGATATTACTTTAATCGTAGCTTAAAAAAATAGTTTATATTATTTATTTCGTTAAGGCCTAAAGCTAAGGCTAAGGGGCACAACTTTTGTAGCTCGGCTCGGGCACCTGAATTTTCAGGACCGGCCCTGGATAATGGAATGCATAAAGTACCGAAATAAATCATTACTATTTCATGGTCATGTTTGTTACCATGTGAGAATAGAATGATTCCTTACTTTGTATTGTTTGATAGGCAAGATAAGACAAAGACATAAAATCGGTAGTGGTAAGGATGTCGGTGGCAGTGAGTAGTGGCGGTTGTTAATGCTGGTGTTGGTGGTCGATGACGGCGACATTAAGTGGTGGCGGTGGCTGCGACTACGAGTGTCGACAATGGTGGGCTGCGAAGTGAGTACCGGTGGTCGACAGTGGCGGTGGCGGTGGTTGGCAGTGGTTGGTGAGTGTCGGTGGTTGGTGGTAGGGGTGAGAAGAAAACCAAAAAAACCTGAACCGAAACCTAAAAACAAATTTAATTGAAAAAAATAAGCCGACACGCACAAAAAATGGAAAAGTAGAACCAAATAAAATGAACCGGAAATTAGCGGTTCGGTTTCGGTTTTACATTTTATAAAAACAAATACCAAAAGATTGCTTAAAAATATTTGTTATCGCACTTCGTGTATGTCCGCAGCTAGTGATAGGTCTATATTAGTCATAAGCATGATTTTATGATGTTTATAGTGTTTCATAGTGATTCGGGTAGCATTTATAGGTCGTAAACGATGTTATTATTTGTACATGGTTTGGTCCAGGCGTAGGAGGGTCCTACACCTGGAAGGCTATAAGCATATGAGGTCCTACACCTGATAAGCTTCAGGCGTAGGAGTTGCACTATATATATATGTGCCTTAGTCTCCAAACTTCATAACTCTTGCTCAAAACTTTTACTTATTATTCTTAATACAACGAAGTGCTGCCCGATTTGTGTTTGATTTGTGTGTGTGCTTATTATTGACTATTTGTACACTATGTATCACGTCTAATAACTAACCGATTCATTGATTCCGCCTTTGAATCGAGTACGCGCGTAGTTTCTCAAATATCTTGTTAAATCGAGATCCGCACGATCCCATAAGTGGTATCAGAGCTATGGCTCGATTCTACGCATCTTGTTAGATTGGTGTAGCATCAGATCTGAGTTTTTGAAGCAATTGTTTAAGTTTTTTTTTATTGAAAAACCCCATTTTGACCCATTTCAAGCTTTAAATATGGTTTGAAACTCAAGAGACAAGAAATCCTAAAAAACAATGTGTTATATATATATATATAGCGTGAGAAGGATCAAGAAATAACATGTAGCCATCATGTTTTGGATTTAGAAATGATGTTTTGGGTTGTTTTGGCTTGAAAACACTAAACAAAACAAGTTAAAACACAATGTAAAATATTATAGTCATTAAATTTAAAACATAACTAAAACACACTAGTTAACAGTTAAAACACACTACTTAGGGTATGTTTGGTAAGAAGCTTTTAAGAGGTTTTAGGAGCTTTAAGCTTCAAGCATTTAAGAAAAAACTCCTACTTAATAAAAATCTTTGTTTGGTTGAAGGAGCTTGAAACTTTTAGGTTAGGAGAATAAGCTCTACATTAAAAATCTTAATTCTAGTACTAGCGTTTAAGAAAAAGCTCCTACTAGCTACAAGCTTTTAATGAGTAAATGACACAAATACCTATTCTATAATAAAAAATAAATAAAAAAAACATACATACAAGTTTTCAGTTAATGTCCATCTTGGTCATTTTATACGTTTTATTAAAAGCTCCAGCTACTCTACCAAACACCAAAATATATTTAAAAAGCTACAGGTACCAGCTTCCAGCCACCAGCTTACAGCTTCCAGCTACCAGCTAGTTTTGCCAAACATACCCTTAATGTTCTTGGCATGGTGTTTAAGTTTTAAGCCTAAAATTCATTGTTTTCAGTTTTTAATTATTATGTTCGGCGTTTTTATAGGCAAAACAATCCAAAACATCAATAAGTAAGTCCAAGAATTATGCATACATATTAATTTTTAATCCTTCTCACAAAAACCTATTTACTTACAGGATCCCTACCACCCTATATATCTATACTATATTAATAAGCATATAGGAGGGGTAACCCTGGTAATTTGCCACTTTACAAGTCTTTAAAGCTTTATGTACAAACATGTGAAGCTTGATTTCTTAAAAACTTCCTAACCTAATACATATATGTTCACAATTGCAGCTCACAAGAAACCCTAACCCTCTTTCACGCTACACATCGCCGCTTTCTTTCCCCTCTCTAGAACAGTGGCGGCAGCCACCCACAACCACCCTAATCCGCCGCCACCAACCACCACCTTTAACCTCCCTCTTCGTTCTTTACAGTCGTCGGCCGGCCAGGGATTTACCCAGATAAAAAAACACGGGATACAAGAGTTAGGGTTTCTTATTGTTCCACATTTCATCGCCGCCTCCATCATCCCCTACCTCTCTTTCTCTGTAAGAGATTCATATCTAGGGTTTCAAGGAGACTCGAAGGGGTGACCAACGCCTTGCAGATCTAGGCCTTGGAAGGGTAAGATAATCTTGTGCGTTATGTATAATGTTACCTTGCTTTTCGTATATGTTCTCCTTTTTTTCCCTATAAGTTTTGATTTAAGGTGGTTAGGTGAAGGGAATGGGGGTGGTGGCTGGATCTCCCTATTTCTTCTTTTAATGATCGACTTCTCCTCATGGATCTCCCTCTCTCTTTCTACAATTACATGAACCCTAATTTCAACTAACCATCACAGGTATGATTTTTGATTTTGCTTTTGAAATTAAAGGGTAAATAATTGAACTTGTTATGAGAAGAGAAATTTACCACATATAAACAGAGATGCACTAATTACGTTTTATTGTAGTTCAATATTGCTAATTCCACCACTGGCTGCCAGAAGAAGCTGGAGATTGATGATAATAAAAAACTGTATGCCTTGTTATTCAACTCTTATTTTTCATGCATTTGCTTATTATTTTTATGTTTAGTATTTTGTACTTTCTTAATATAATCATTTGATTAAAGTTGGGGAATCAATATTTTTTGTTTAATTTTTATCATACTTGTATCTCAAAGCTCTGCATTAGATAAGTTTGATCCCTAAACAGCCAGAAACATGTTAAATAGGATGGAAATTATCATTGAAATATTATTAATTGATACTGATTTTGTTAAGTTTTTGTTAGTTAGGGTGTAGTCTTCTACATGGTATAAGTTATCCGGTGTGTTCATAAAATATGCGCTTTTCCCACGATCCAATATGATGGTTTGTTTGTTGTTAGCATAAGTAAATAAAGCTTGATAAAGGTTATATTTTTGTACATTGTCTCACAGTTGACTCCGTATGTTGCGTATCTACAATCCATTCTGTCGAAGCATTTCTTCGTTAACACAAATAGTGGAGTTGTGTAATGGTTCAAAATGAGGTCGAGTTAAAACATGTCTTTTTGGTACGGCTCGGGCTGGGTTGAGTTGTTGACCCTAAACACTCTTTTGTTCATTTTTAATATATAAAGTTAATGTTTTAATACAGAGTAGAAACATAATTATGAATATAATGATCTAAATTTTTGAATAAAAAATAATTTAGGATCATATGCTTTTGAAAAACTAATATTGGGCGACATTGAACTTGTGTAACCTATTCGACATGTTCCCTTTTAGAAATATTTTCTATCTGACCCATTCGAGATAATATACCACACAAATTGGCCTATTGATTGATAAATGGAATGTAATTGCAATCTCTAAGACAAACCCTTGATCAAACAAAAATCCTATGAAATTGTTTGACTCATAGTCAAATTCCATAACTGGCCTTAATGATAAGAGAAACTTGTGGAATAAAATCATTAGCATCAGTAACCAATAATGATGAGATGATGAAATGGGTAAATAGTCAATTTTAACTTATAAAATTTTCTTAATAAAGAAATACTGGGCTCTTTTAATCAAGGGATCGTTTTGACTTGGTTATGTTATGTGTACGGGTTTGTAGAGATTATGGCTATGGTTTTTTCATGAGACGTTTGGCGCTATGTGTAGCATTTAATCCAGGTATAGCATGTGGTTAAAAATGGCAAAATGGTCAAAATGTGTATTTTTTTACCCTTTTGTCCAAAATTTAAATTCCTTTATTAAGAATTAACCTATTCATTAAAATCACTAAAACTATGTTTTTTTAAATATATGAAATATAATATGTATGTTTTGTCCTTGCATATGAAAAAAGAAACAATTTGAGGGATATAATATGTATGTTTTGTCCGTGGATCTCGGATTTTGCAAAGATTGTGTTTTGAGAAGTTTGGATGGGGTACACAGAAGGCATATGAGTTGCTACAACCTGTTCTGAAGGTGTACAACAAACATGAGGTGTTCAATCTTCATCTCACTTTTCCTGTATTAAATAAATATATGAGATAACATGGTTGATTTTGACAATTTCATTTGTGCAGACTCAATTGCGATTGGAAGCATTTTACACTTTTAATGAGAGATTTGCTAAAGAAAGTCCACTTATTTCTATGCATTTGACCAATGTCAGGTAACGACCCCGCAGTCTTCACCTGATACGCATAGTGTATTGAAGAACTATGTTAGATAACGACCGCAACTCTGTTGATGAATCTGCCAAAGAGAAGCTAGGACAGTTTATGTCTTTAAAAGGTGACGGGGACTACCAAAGCCGTGATTTTGAAAAGGTACGCTTATTTTTTTAATACCATTTTAGAAAATAACATAGATAACTTTAATGAATTAATAATCTTCTTATAACCTACAAGCATCCCAGCAAGTTGCAGAATCTGAATATGATAAAAAGGTTCAGCCTAGAACTTTGGTTCCCAAACAACTGGGAAACATGTACACTACATCTTTATATACTGCATTTGCTTCCCTCATTCACAATAAGACTAGCTCTCTGGTATGTTTCACTTGACAAATTTGGCCTTATTAACATCCCTATTTACAGACTCTGAACCTTTTCGCTTTATTTTCACTATTTTTAGGATGGGAAACGTGTCATGATGTTCTCGTACGGTATGGGAGTGGGTTAACCGCCGCAATGTTTTCACTACATCTTACCAAGGGAAAGGCGCCTTTTAGTTTGACAAACATTGCAAAGGTATGAGTATTGAACATAAGTTGAAGACAAGGACTGAGGTATGCTATTAAAATCCTTGAAACATATATATTCAACGGCTTGTGTTGTATTTGTTTAATAATAGTCATATTTATTACATTAATAATATTTAGAAAACTAAAATTGTACTAATGACCCTGATCTGACCCGTTACCTGCTATGCGTATAATCATATGACCCTACATCTTAACTCCCATTTCAGAAGATTGAGGTAGAAATATAGATCACATGGCGGTTTCGTATAAAACCAAACGAATACTATAAGTTTTTATAGTATACATAATGTCAAGATTTTTTGGAGCCAAAGTCTGTATACACCAGCTCTTTGCTGAATTTTAAAGTAGCCTATTTTGCTATTTGTCCTCAAAAAAGTCAATCTGCACCTACTTTTTAGTGGCTTTTTTAGGATGTGTTTGTAAAAGCTTTTATGTTCTGGTAAGCCGATGTGTTACAAAATTTCTGATGACTACCAAGCTGTAATGACCAAAAGACTTGGGCTACTAAGAGTAAACAACTAATAAGTAAACTGAACAATGTGGCAGTTGACAAAGTTGAATACACAAAATTCTTTAGATTACAATCCAACATTTAGTGTGATGCGACTACCTTAGAAGAACTGTTGTTCCACTCAAGGTTGTTTTACTAGATATTGGTCAAGAACGCTAAGAGACCTGGACAAGTTGGATCGGAATTTACATAGAGGGGGTAATTTGACTGTTGAACACCCATTAGCAAGATCTTGCGTTTTTTTAACTGTTTGTAGCATAGTCAATTTTTTATATATTTAATAGCCATTTCAATATAAATCAACAAGTTTTACAAGTGGGCGGTGGGTAAACGGGCTACAAGTTGCGCCGCTACCCCCTTTTGAATACTTTGCATATTGTATGTATGTGTAGGTGGCAATTTCGAACCATTTGCCTAAAAATTGGATCGACCCGGGTTGTGTTTTAATTTCAACGGATAAAATTGGTTAAGTTTAATGCTTAAAATTAAACGTAGACAAGTCAAATGGTTGAAATTCAACAAATATTTATCTAAAAATCTTATACAATGCAAACGTGTTAACGGGCCTGACTTGAAATTAAAAATCGTTAAAATTGTGAAATTAATACATTTTTTTACCCTTCGCTCTTTTGTAAAAACTATTTGTAAAATTGATTCGTCATAGGTTCCAAATATGTACAATTGATTCGTCATGGATAAATGGATTTGATGGTTTGTTCAGGTTAACTCAAACCTGTGTTGTGATGGACAGATATGGGTCAGGTCAATGGCGCTGGAACTGGTCTCGACCTCCTGATTCAAGCGCAGAAAGGCTGCAGTTCCAGGATTGTGCGCAGCTTCTGTCAACAGTGGTTTTTTAGGGGCTGCAGATGCGTGGAGATGGCTTGGAAACGAGTCCAGTTCCTCTGCCTCATTCCTGATAAGGCTAACAAGACCTTGTCCATCATTGATAGTGGTGTTGGAATGACCAAAGAAGGTATACTATTATTCATGTCTCCAATTTATTATTTATTATTAATTTTGTTTAAATATCTGTTATTGTTTAGCATGCATGCCTCACGTTAACTGCATATTTAACAGTACTGTTACTTTGATTTATTTATAGTTTAATTGTTAGAAGTTAAAGAAGACAGTGGATATTTCCTTAACCTTGTTCTCTGTTTTCGTTTTAAGATATTATTTGCGAGATTTGAATGAAGGTTTGTTGTTTTAATTTCTTGTTTTGATATTATGTACCTGTATATTTAAATGATAAAATTTAATTACCAACGTCTTTAGATTATTCTGTATGTACAAAGGTTCTTAGCAACATAGTTAAACAAAAAAGGAAGGACTTGTTAATGAAAGTGGTCATCAGGTGAGCTAAACCAAAATTGTTAGAAAAAAAAGTTGGTGGAAATTATGTAAGAAGTAAAAAAAAAAACAGAATTTAGCATCTTTTGTAGAAAATATAAAATACCCATATTTTTATTTGCGCTGATTATATAATGAGTTGCCTTTTTTTGTGTTTGAATGCAATATTTTAGTTTAGTAATTATCACATGGTTAGTCGAACTCGCATTTTTTCCTTGCCGGTAAGCTCTCAAATCAACGGAAACTGGAAGGCTATTGTAAAAAATATTGATGCTTTATCGGGGGAAAATGGGAAGGTTTATTTTAATTATAAGGCGAGGATAGGCGATGTAAGGAATGTTCGATTCTGGATGGACTCTTGGTTAACTGATGTCCCTTTATATACTAAATATCCTAATCTTTTAGTCGCGGACAGATTAAGTTACCAAGGGCAAATATGGAATTTAAAATTGGAACATTTTGTGCAGCCAATGTCTGCAACCTGCAGATCAGAGTTTGACGAAGAAAGATGCATCTAAGTAATGGTAGTAACCTGTGATGTTTAGACTTTAAATCGGATATTGTTTACTTATATTGCGTGGATGCTCTATGTTTATTCCGAGTAATAACAAATGACATAGGCGGACACAAATATATTACTTTCACGTTTCGAGCTTACACAAAGACTTTTGAATTGACCCGCAAACTTTTTTTTTTTTGAATTTTTTATTTTACAATTTTGTTGATGTTTTCTCAGGATCAAAAGGAGGGAAATTGGTGGATGCAATTTGGGAATGGTTATGTGTTGGGCTACTGGCCATCTTTCTTGCTTTCATATTTGGCCGACAGTGCGTCGATGATCGAATGGAGAGGTGAGGTGGTCAACTCAGAGCCTGACAGGCGGAACACGTCAACTCAAATGGCCAACGGGCGGTTTGCGGAAGATGGATTTGGTAAAGCTAGCTATTTCAGAAACATTCAAGTTGTAGACAGAGAAACTAACCTCAAGTCTCCTAAAGATATAGGCACTTTCACAGAGCAACCCAATTGCGGAAGATGGATTTGGTAACTACATATGAGCCATTCCAACCTTCTCTTAATGTAGATCTTATAAATGTCCATATGCTTTCTTCTCATTGACAATCTCTCCTGATTTGGCACTTTCAACATATTGAGTAGGACTATTAGTATAATAATGGTTGCTAATGAGTTAAACCGTTAGTTACATTTTTTACCGGCATATAGGTCAAATTAAATATGGTATATAGAACGTCGCATACTATCATGTCTTTTTATAGCTTTTAAAAAATTACCTCACTGCGAAGCACAGGTACTTACACACACAAACCTACACCTTACATATTGATTCTTTTAATCGTTTTAGGGTCTGAATTATGTTTCCGTCCTGTATTGTCGACTCCAAACAAATATCTATTCCTAATTTGAATTATAATCGGCTGGCTAAGACACCCCCTCAGTTTGAGACCGAAATGACTGGAATAGTTCCCGAGATAAGCCTTTGGTGAAAATATCTGCATATTGCAAAGCGGAAGGAACATGAAGAACCCTGATATGTCCAAGACGAACCTACCATTTGAGTTATATTGCATAAATATTTAACCTCGCTGTTTCTGAACGTCCAGATGACCTACCATTTGAGTTTAAAGCATTGGAACTAGCTTTGGAGTTTGCATGCCTCACTCTGGATACTCAGGTACAAGCACAAGCTAAGTAGCTAATTACTGGAGTTTAGACAATCAAACTGCAGAAATAATCATTATAGTTGAATAGATAGTTGTGGAAAATGGGCAAGGCCGGGGCGGGTGGGTTGAATGACCCAAAAGGTACAAGTAAATTTGATTAGTTAATTATCCTCAGTCTTGAACGTGTTCGTAGATTCAAAGGCCATCTTCTAGCATTGACTCAACGAGTGCAAAAGGTACAAGTAAATTTGATTAGTTAATTATTTATTTATTTATTTATTTATTACAAAACTTATAATAATTAACCTTTCTCTAAAAATAACTTTCAGGTTTGTGATGAGATCGAACACCTCATGAATGATGATGGTGACATGGCTGAGATGTACTTAACTGAGAAGAAACAAAGGAACTCGTGTAACGATTTGTACAATCAAGTACAAGGAAATGATATTGTGGGGCCTGAAGTGGGGTCAGGATCAAAATCTGCTCCCGTATCTCCTGTGGGGTCCACAAGTGGTGCGCATAATCTGCAAATGGCGTTTAGTAATGTAAGTGCACACAAACATGGAAGCTTGTTGGAATCATCTGTGACTGGTGAACCTGAAAACATAGATCAACTTGAGATGTTGCTGGAAGCGTACTTTGTTGGAATTGATAACTCGGTAAGACGTTAAATTATCCAACTACACTGATTGTTGGCACTAGGGGTGTTCCAAAAATCTTGAAACCGATCTAACAGTTCGGTTTTTAAGTTTGTGGTTTAACTGTTCGGTTTGGTTCGGTCTGGTTTGAAACTTGAACTTTCGTTTTTGAAATATGTAGTTAAGAATATGCACAACAGTCAGAATAGTCATATCTAACAGTTCTGCTTTTAAGTTTGTGGTTTAACGTTCGATTCGGTCTGGCTTGAAACTTGAACTTTCGTTTTTTTGAAATATGTAGTTAAGAATATGCACAACAGTCAGAATAGTCATCTAACAGTTCGGTTTTTAAGTTTGTGGTTTAACGGTTCGATTCAGTCTGGTTTGAAACTTGAACTTTCGTTTTTGAATTATGTAGTTAAGAATATGCAGAATAGTCACGAACCATCTTTATCATTATAATATAATAAATAAATATTCACACAAATTAATTATTTTGGGAAAAAAAAAAGTCGGTTCAAACCATCAAAACCAAAACTTTAAACCACCAAACCAGCCGGTTTGGTTTGGCATTCCCCAAAGTCAAAACCGGACCGTGAACACTCCCAGTTGGCAGAGAATCAGATTTTGATATAACATGATATTAACCTCCTAAAAATTATCCAACTGCAGCTCAAGGAGTATATTGATGACACTGAAGATCTGATCAACATTAAACTTGTAAGCAACATGTTTTTTCTTTTTTTTTTGCTACTGTTTGTTATCAACTTCAACTGTCTCAACTGTTTCAGTATTTTACTAATGATATCTGTATGATGTTTGGTAACAAGGGTAATGTCCAGAATAAGCTGATTAAGTTCGAGCTGCTCTTGACCGCGGCTACTTTTTTGGCAACCGTATTCGCAGTTGTAACAGCTGTATTCGGAATGAACTTTGAAGATGAAGTTTTCGATAACCCAAACAGATTCAATTGGGTCGTTTCTATGAGTGCAGTGTTATGTGGAGTTTTCTACATCTGTTTCTTGCTTTATTTTAAACATAAGAAAGTGTTCCCTCTCTAGATATCATCATAAAAAGTTGCAGCTGATGTATGTATGTATTTCTTTCTTATTGCTTCAACAGCTTCATCTAAACAATTATCATATCTTTTACTATGGGCATTTTGCTTCTATGGTTAAACTTGATATTTATGCACAGCTTTTAGGGTTGATGAACGTTTTGACCCTTGAGAACTGCTTCCGGTTCCTTGATCATGATACGGGCTCCGAGTTCCGACTCGAATACTTCATGAAGACCGACTTTCAACACAGTGGTGAAACCAGTGTTTTTAAAAACCGGACTGGTTGGTCGGACTCGGAACCAGCGGTCTGGACGGTCAAGTTCATACTATCAGACCCGTTTTCAGTTGAACCAGGGGTTCGGATCGGAAAACCGGGTGTTGAACTGGATAATTGAATTATCTCCATCTTGCCCTATTTATTTTTATAATATATGTACGATATCATTTGGTCTTTATATCTGGTCGGTTAAATATTACGTTGTTTTTGCAAAAGTACACGCATATAACACCTATAGTTTAAATTAAGGATATCTCTAAATCATTAAAACCAATCAAATCAACTAAGCCCCCAGTCCCCAACTATTGTTTTTTTTAACTTAACTGGGTGGGAGAGATCATCACACTCGTCTCTTGGCAGACCCTAATCACTCACGCGTCCAGACTATGTTGTCTGAACCGGGTTTACGCTGATACGGTGGGGATTACGGCATGTGCCGGAAACCGTACTGCCTCCACGCAAATTTCCTCGCTGCAGTAACAGCCTGGTGAAAACCGGGTCAACTCAGATTCGAACTTGCATCAACTAGTGGACCCTCCTCCCTTCATCGCATGACCAACTGGGCTATGCTAGAAGGTTAGTCCCCCACTATTGTGGTGGAGTGACATTAAGATGAAAAGTCTAAACTTGTTTAATAGAGGACCGATATCACCGATCATACATATATTATATATAGTCTTTAACATCTTATTCCATCAAAACCAAAAAACATTACGTGCATAACGTTAATTCTGTAAACCTGGGATTGGAAGATCTTAAGTTTGATGCCATTATATTTCGGATGAAAGAATATTGTTTATCCAATACCACGTCAGCGCCCAGTTGTCAATACCACAGACATGAGCCACAACAGGATCAAGTGAGCAAGATCGAGTCTTTATCAAATACCACGCCAGCACCCACTTTTCAATATATATGATAGGATCAAAAGATGTAAACTTTCAGCCAATAGTAGGCTGAAAGAATATTGTTTCAAGAATCAGGCTGAACAAAACAAGTTATATTCAAGTTGCCATAAGTGATAAGATCAGTAATTAAGGCAATACATAACAAAGCAGAGTAATAGGAAACTGACAAACTGTGCATCGAAACCATAAACACGCTCATATATATATAGTCCCTTAGAATAATATCATTAGTACCATGCATGGTGAAACACTTAGAAATTACTAGCTGGGGTAGTGTAATCCCACATTCATCAAACAGACGTCATCCTCAGAAGCAGTCTCTAAACGATGGTAATCAATACCAAAGCAGGAACATATCTTACAATAGAAAAGTGCCGCATCCTTGCCCATTGTCCAAATTGCAGGTGTTTCCCGTGAGTGAATAACACACATAACAGCAAGCATCTCTGATAGCGAGAGGTAGGTCTTCGCATCACACTCAAGCCCCACATTCGGGCCTTCAAAAGAGGAGAAAGGGATGTAACCAGACATATCGTACTTAGGCTTACGCGTGGGGTCATAGTCGGCAATATCAGTGCTGGCATCCTCCCGGTTGCTGCACAAGGAAAGAAAAATGTGCATAAAAACTTCAAATGATAAGGGAAGATTGTTTAGAAAAAAAAAGAAAAGGCATACGTACTATGTCCAGCCAGTTGGCAGATGAGAGTGGAAGTAGTAACAAAAAAACCGAATTTTTTTCTCAACCCGTAGCAAATCTGTTTGCAGATTATTGTTAATGTACCACTCATCATGCTTCATGATATCAACTGCTTCCTTAACCAGCAGATACAAATGATAAGGTATACGTTCAGGCGAAGTCCCAGGAGAATAACAACCGCATTTGAGTGGCTTCTTAAGCCACAGCACGGAGAAAGAATCACCCCACTAAACAATCAGAGCAGATAATAGATTAGTATAATAACATTTGTTAGCTTTGACCATTAGACAAAGTCCAATGGCCTCTCAATACATGAATAAATGTTGAGTAAAGATTCATGTGTCAATTGTCTTATGTTTCTATAAGATATAATTTTTATAGTTATTGTTTTTTTTATTACGCGGCGTTTCCGTACTAAAAGGTTTATGTGACTGTAATATATTTGACATATAACAATACCACTTTTGATGATACTTCGATTGGTGGTATGTATTCTGATATCGCCCCTTCCTACACAATCACATCAAATAAATTAGAAATAAATCATCTGATCGGTAAACAAAGTCCAATGGTCTCTAAATGATCAAAAAACAAGGGTACAATACAGGCTATAGCTATAGAATTAATCAACCAAATGTTATCAAAAACATAATTTCCTAAAACGTACCCTTGTAGGTTAATTAATGTGATTATATATAACTTTGGATATATATACAACATTACCTGGCGCTTCAATGATTTGTACCATAAAAATGGTTTGTTCTCACAGCAAGTAAGCATTTTAAGATAAAAGGCTTTGGTATAGAGATCCCACTCGAAAAATTCCTTAGGAGTAGGCCACTTGTTATCACTAAACATGCAACAAATATCATAAACCTCCCTCCATGAAAGGCGAAAAGCATCATCGATACGACCAAGCTGCTCCTTTGACACTTTAGATGCATGTTTCAACAAGTCGATAAACTTGACCTAAACAATTAGAGAGAGCAAATATATATATTAGTCATTGCTTTGTTTCGAGTCAATAGCCTCTGAGTTGCAATTCAATTTTACTAAAGTATTTTATGTATGTATAATTAGTCAAAAAATATATTTATGAAGAAAACATAATACAGGGAGCTGGTTTCATCTACTTGTTCGTTCTCATCCATTGTTTTATGTAATTATGAGAATATAATGTTTTAGTTATAAATAATAAAACAGGGGAATATAACAGAGTCACTGATCCATTATTAAATTAATCCACAAACATATTAATTTATGCTCAAAAACCAAAGTCAATCCAGTAAAATTTAAAAAAATTTTAATAATAATAATAATAATAATAATAATAATAATAATAATAATAATAATAATAAACTTGAAAACTGTTGAAAAATAATAATAAATCGATCATCCTGGTTAATAATAATAATAATAATAATAAAAGTATTCTTACATCATCAGATGTCGTCGTCGAAGATGCCTTGCTGATAGATAAACAATAATAACAAAAATTAAGAAAGATGCATATGATATTAATTGAATGAAGATCGAATAATATATATATATATGTGTGTGTGTGTGTGTGTGTGTATAAAAGTGGTACCGAATCGTCCTCTTGCTGGGGAAAAACACTGAAGTTAGTACCAAATCAAGACCATCCATGGATATGATGCGGCTGCTCCTCTTCCTCTTCTTGTCATCACCCATGGTAGTAGATGGATCTAACCCTTAGGAAGATATTGATGAAACAAACCCTAGGCCAGCGTTCGTAAGAAAATGAAACCCTAACAAACTAACAAGTAACAACCACCGTGTTTATCTGAATCTGATCTTCTTTTTTTATTCGACTGGGCCGCATTTTGTCTACTTCTTTTCTTTTTTCGGCCCACTGATCTAGCCCAGCTGTTTAACATTATTATGCAAACTAGTTTTTCAAATACTTAGCCCATGAAACCAATCTATCTATACTATATTAACTAGGATGATTCAGAATCGCGCGTTGCGCGATATGTTACCAATGTGTTGAAATAGATAGCTAGAAACACTACAACTAATAACAAACAATCACAGAAAATGGCGGCGCCTTCCGAAGGGACCCTGGCCACGCACGGAAAGCAAACGCCAGTGGCGGTAAAAGAATTGAAAAAAACCCATGTAATCTAAAAAAACACAAAACACCTGATGACAGTTTGATACCCATAGTAAATCACAATGCATCAGCATCAAACAATCAAACTGCTGATTATGACATTCAAGAACAGAACACCACCACCACCAATGAGAAGCCATTTGAGCAAAATAGTGAAAACAAATCAATAAAATTGAGAAGTTAAATAAAATTGGCCAGCATCTAAATATTCAGTAAAGCTGCTACTGTTTTATCTACTTCACCAGCAACAATTTAAAAGATGGATAAAAAAAAGAACGCCGAATACACCAGGCGCACACACACATGTATGTGTGTGGCCAAGAATCATGAACACAGATTAGGTAACAGGCTAAAAGATGTAAGTACCTGGACACCTAAATGCTAAGGTGCCTAGGGATTTAGGCCTATGGTTTGCAGAGGCGCACATTCGCGTATTCATATTAGAAAGCATGATGTATGTCGGGTGTAAAACTATATGTGTATGTTGATGTATGAAGTCTGTCACTGCACAATATATTCATAGAGGAAAAAAAGGCAAAATAGCAGGCATCATTTTATCGCATAGCGGCATAGGTTTTTGGTAAGTTTAGGCATTTACGCCTACGATTTGCACAGCCACCTATTTCGCTAAATGTGGTTCTAGGTGCATCAGACCTGTTAACCCACATAAAAATATGTCTCAGAACTGTGGCGTAAACCTGTAAGGCAAGAGTCGTCTGTGGTTTCAATAAGTTTTTTGGCGTCAATGCTAGTATATATTTATTTTTGGGAATAATAGCAGGTGGCATTGATTATACTATCAATAAAGGTCTACGCTTGCTGGTGTTCAGTCGGTTAGGAAGCTATTTGACAATGGGCAGGTAGGCGAATCAGGTACCTAAATGCCTATTCGCGTTTAGGCGCAGATGCACCTACATGTATAAACGCCTACGCGAATCAAACGCTCATGCAATAATTCAGGGAACCTTATTTTGGAAGCTGGGAACTACCTGTCTATACCAAGGACGTGCATACATTACAACAATTCTCAAGGCATAGAAAACCGAAATGAACTCTATTAAACCACCTGTCTATGCGATTGTACTCAGGTTGAGAGAATATTTTTTTTTTGGGAACAGCAAGGTGAGACATAACTTCAGCTGTTTAAAGCTAAGAATTATGATATTCAATATAACAGCTACGTACGTGTACACAGTTAGAGGCATCAACGAAAGCAGTAAAACATGGAAAGTATGTACAAAAACACACACACACACACACATACACATGTATAAGTGCATACATATAGGAAGAAAGTAGGTGTCTGAATGGTTTCGTCTGGAAGAATGCAAACATACGACATCCAAATTTGTATTCAAGCAGCATGTTTTAAGAATGGTAACAGTAAACGAAACAGCGTAAAATAAGTGCAATTCCGTTTGGTTAGGATAAGGGCAATTGCCTTTTAAACATAAAAATTATGATGTTCAATGTAACGGGTACATACGTGAACATAGTTACAAGCATCAACGAAAGCACGAAAACGTGGGAAAATAGTTTCCAGCAAAACATTCGATTATCTGTTGACTTTATTTGTGGTAAACATAACAATTATGATGTTCAATGTAACGGGCACATAGATGTACATAGTTAAAATCAACAACGAAAGCACGAAAACATGGGAAAATAGTTTCCAACAAAACATTCGCTTATTTGCTTTATTTATTTGTATTTCATGTCAGACTGAGAACCAAAGCGTCAGCTTTTCCAGGATAAGTGCATTTACCTTACAAACATAACAATCATGATGTTAAACGTACATACGTGCAGGAAGTTAGATTCATGAACGAAAGCATTAAAGCATGAAAAGTGATTTCCTAAAAAAAGTTCCATTATTTGTTTACTTTAACTGTATTAAACATAACAATTATGATGCTCAATGTAAAGGGCACATACGCATACGTAGTTAGAATCACCAACGAAAGCACGGAAAACACAAAAAAATAGTTACCAACAAAACGTTTGATTATTTGTTTAACGTATCTGTATTTCACGTCAGATTCATAAGCAAAGCATCCGGCAAACAGCAACAACTACTTTTCCACAAAAACTATAACAACAAAACCACCCACAGGTAGCCTTCCCCTACCAATTACGTAACTGGCGGCACGAATCAGCAACACAAACACTCTAAAAACAAAACAACCTAAGTCCAACGAATGACCAACTGTTAGGAAAAAAATGAACAATACAAACAACCATGGATTCAAAGTTCTGATTTACCCCTGACCCCTTTATGACAAATTTAGTTTTACAAGCTTTCAACTTCATTTTACATGTCATCTAGAGTAACATAAGTATTCAAGAACTGGACCCTCTGAGTATTCAAGAATATACCAACACATTAATAACAACTGCAAGCATTATAAAAAAGAAATTTCACAAATTAGTTTCACGTAACCTAACAATTTCAAGAAGAACACAAATAAAATTAAGAGAAACAGAATCAGAACCAAAGCATCAGGTAAACAGCAACAACTACCTTTCCACAACAATTAGAAAAATTAAAGCACTCAAAACCTGCCTTCCCCTACCAATGACCAAACCGACGGCACAAATGACAAGCACAAACACTCTTAAAACAAAACAATCTAAGTTCAACGGATGGCGAACAGCAACCACAACGCAATGATCGAACCGACTAACACAAATAATGAGGAAACATCATAATTGCATTTATTTCTCAACATGGTCCAACGTAAGTAAAAAAAATTAAACAGAACACATACCTGCATCCAATACTGTCGCAGAGATACCTGATCAAAGGGAAAAAAAAGAAAGACAACAGATGTTAGCTGAAGAAAAGCATTGACAGCTGAATTAAGCGTGTCAGACATTTAGTCGAACAACTGGCGGGCCAAAATACTGAAGCCTTTCAGACAGTTAACCTGGAACAAATATCCGGTTCTGAGCCGATGATGACTAATATTTGGGTAAAAAGGAAAGAAGATGTATAAAGCCGGAACGTTGTTGCCATCTGATTTCCGACAACACAGAGTCTAAACCAGACACAACTTAGAAGAGGGTGGAGAAAGGAGAAAAAATATTACCTGGAACAAAGGTCTAACAGATGTGGATAGGAAACAGTTCTGAGATATTGCATGGAGGAGTTGAGGTTATCCCTGGGAAAGGGTATTTATGTAACGGAAATCAGTGAGTCAATGTACACGTGTGGGCTGAAGGCGTGAACACAAGTTAACAGGAGGAGGAAGATGAGCCGGTAAAAAATGGTTGCATAAATATGACTCTGGAGGGAGTCGAACCTGGGTGGCATCTGTATCAAGTCAACAACCCACCCACTGGGGCTGGACGAAAAGTTGTAACTATGTTCATAAACAACATATATAAACAATATATAAAACCGTAGGGACAAATCACTATTCATGAGAGTTGTAAAACTAACATATAGGTAATAAGCATATAGGAGGGGTAACCCTGGTAATTTGCCACTTTACAAGTCTTTAAAGCTTTATGTACAAACATGTGAAGCTTGATTTCTTAAAAACTTCCTAACCTAATACATATATGTTCACAATTGCAGCTCACAAGAAACCCTAACCCTCTTTCACGCTACACATCGCCGCTTTCTTTCCCCTCTCTAGAACAGTGGCGGCAGCCACCCACAACCACCCTAATCCGCCACCACCAACCACCACCTTTAACCTCCCTCTTCGTTCTTTACAGTCGTCGGCCGGCCAGGGATTTACCCAGATAAAAAAACACGGGATACAAGAGTTAGGGTTTCTTATTGTTCCACATTTCATCGCCGCCTCCATCATCCCCTACCTCTCTTTCTCTGTAAGAGATTCATATCTAGGGTTTCAAGGAGACTCGAAGGGGTGACCAACGCCTTGCAGATCTAGGCCTTGGAAGGGTAAGATAATCTTGTGCGTTATGTATAATGTTACCTTGCTTTTCGTATATGTTCTCCTTTTTTTCCCTATAAGTTTTGATTTAAGGTGGTTAGGTGAAGGGAATGGTGGTGGTGGCTGGATCTCCCTATTTCTTCTTTTAATGATCGACTTCTCCTCATGGATCTCCCTCTCTCTTTCTACAATTACATGAACCCTAATTTCAACTAACCATCACAGGTATGATTTTTGATTTTGCTTTTGAAATTAAAGGGTAAATAATTGAACTTGTTATGAGAAGAGAAATTTACCACATATAAACAGAGATGCACTAATTACGTTTTATTGTAGTTCAATATTGCTAATTCCACCACTGGCTGCCAGAAGAAGCTGGAGATTGATGATAATAAAAAACTGTATGCCTTGTTATTCAACTCTTATTTTTCATGCATTTGCTTATTATTTTTATGTTTAGTATTTTGTACTTTCTTAATATAATCATTTGATTAAAGTTGGGGAATCAATATTTTTTGTTTAATTTTTATCATACTTGTATCTCAAAGCTCTGCATTAGATAAGTTTGATCCCTAAACAGCCAGAAACATGTTAAATAGGATGGAAATTATCATTGAAATATTATTAATTGATACTGATTTTGTTAAGTTTTTGTTAGTTAGGGTGTAGTCTTCTACATGGTATAAGTTATCCGGTGTGTTCATAAAATATGCGCTTTTCCCACGATCCAATATGATGGTTTGTTTGTTGTTAGCATAAGTAAATAAAGCTTGATAAAGGTTATATTTTTGTACATTGTCTCACAGTTGACTCCGTATGTTGCGTATCTACAATCCATTCTGTCGAAGCATTTCTTCGTTAACACAAATAGTGGAGTTGTGTAATGGTTCAAAATGAGGTCGAGTTAAAACATGTCTTTTTGGTACGGCTCGGGCTGGGTTGAGTTGTTGACCCTAAACACTCTTTTGTTCATTTTTAATATATAAAGTTAATGTTTTAATACAGAGTAGAAACATAATTATGAATATAATGATCTAAATTTTTGAATAAAAAATAATTTAGGATCATATGCTTTTGAAAAACTAATATTGGGCGACATTGAACTTGTGTAACCTATTCGACATGTTCCCTTTTAGAAATATTTTCTATCTGACCCATTCGAGATAATATACCACACAAATTGGCCTATTGATTGATAAATGGAATGTAATTGCAATCTCTAAGACAAACCCTTGATCAAACAAAAATCCTATGAAATTGTTTGACTCATAGTCAAATTCCATAACTGACCTTAATGATAAGAGAAACTTGTGGAATAAAATCATTAGCATCAGTAACCAATAATGATGAGATGATGAAATGGGTAAATAGTCAATTTTAACTTATAAAATTTTCTTAATAAAGAAATACTGGGCTCTTTTAATCAAGGGATCGTTTTGACTTGGTTATGTTATGTGTACGGGTTTGTAGAGATTATGGCTATGGTTTTTTCATGAGACGTTTGGCGCTATGTGTAGCATTTAATCCAGGTATAGCATGTGGTTAAAAATGGCAAAATGGTCAAAATGTGTATTTTTTTACCCTTTTGTCCAAAATTTAAATTCCTTTATTAAGAATTAACCTATTCATTAAAATCACTAAAACTATGTTTTTTTAAATATATGAAATATAATATGTATGTTTTGTCCTTGCATATGAAAAAAGAAACAATTTGAGGGATATAATATGTATGTTTTGTCCGTGGATCTCGGATTTTGCAAAGATTGTGTTTTGAGAAGTTTGGATGGGGTACACAGAAGGCATATGAGTTGCTACAACCTGTTCTGAAGGTGTACAACAAACATGAGGTGTTCAATCTTCATCTCACTTTTCCTGTATTAAATAAATATATGAGATAACATGGTTGATTTTGACAATTTCATTTGTGCAGACTCAATTGCGATTGGAAGCATTTTACACTTTTAATGAGAGATTTGCTAAAGAAAGTCCACTTATTTCTATGCATTTGACCAATGTCAGGTAACGACCCCGCAGTCTTCACCTGATACGCATAGTGTATTGAAGAACTATGTTAGATAACGACCGCAACTCTGTTGATGAATCTGCCAAAGAGAAGCTAGGACAGTTTATGTCTTTAAAAGGTGACGGGGACTACCAAAGCCGTGATTTTGAAAAGGTACGCTTATTTTTTTAATACCATTTTAGAAAATAACATAGATAACTTTAATGAATTAATAATCTTCTTATAACCTACAAGCATCCCAGCAAGTTGCAGAATCTGAATATGATAAAAAGGTTCAGCCTAGAACTTTGGTTCCCAAACAACTGGGAAACATGTACACTACATCTTTATATACTGCATTTGCTTCCCTCATTCACAATAAGACTAGCTCTCTGGTATGTTTCACTTGACAAATTTGACCTTATTAACATCCCTATTTACAGACTCTGAACCTTTTCGCTTTATTTTCACTATTTTTAGGATGGGAAACGTGTCATGATGTTCTCGTACGGTATGGGAGTGGGTTAACCGCCGCAATGTTTTCACTACATCTTACCAAGGGAAAGGCGCCTTTTAGTTTGACAAACATTGCAAAGGTATGAGTATTGAACATAAGTTGAAGACAAGGACTGAGGTATGCTATTAAAATCCTTGAAACATATATATTCAACGGCTTGTGTTGTATTTGTTTAATAATAGTCATATTTATTACATTAATAATATTTAGAAAACTAAAATTGTACTAATGACCCTGATCTGACCCGTTACCTGCTATGCGTATAATCATATGACCCTACATCTTAACTCCCATTTCAGAAGATTGAGGTAGAAATATAGATCACATGGCGGTTTCGTATAAAACCAAACGAATACTATAAGTTTTTATAGTATACATAATGTCAAGATTTTTTGGAGCCAAAGTCTGTATACACCAGCTCTTTGCTGAATTTTAAAGTAGCCTATTTTGCTATTTGTCCTCAAAAAAGTCAATCTGCACCTACTTTTTAGTGGCTTTTTTAGGATGTGTTTGTAAAAGCTTTTATGTTCTGGTAAGCCGATGTGTTACAAAATTTCTGATGACTACCAAGCTGTAATGACCAAAAGACTTGGGCTACTAAGAGTAAACAACTAATAAGTAAACTGAACAATGTGGCAGTTGACAAAGTTGAATACACAAAATTCTTTAGATTACAATCCAACATTTAGTGTGATGCGACTACCTTAGAAGAACTGTTGTTCCACTCAAGGTTGTTTTACTAGATATTGGTCAAGAACGCTAAGAGACCTGGACAAGTTGGATCGGAATTTACATAGAGGGGGTAATTTGACTGTTGAACACCCATTAGCAAGATCTTGCGTTTTTTTAACTGTTTGTAGCATAGTCAATTTTTTATATATTTAATAGCCATTTCAATATAAATCAACAAGTTTTACAAGTGGGCGGTGGGTAAACGGGCTACAAGTTGCGCCGCTACCCCCTTTTGAATACTTTGCATATTGTATGTATGTGTAGGTGGCAATTTCGAACCATTTGCCTAAAAATTGGATCGACCCGGGTTGTGTTTTAATTTCAACGGATAAAATTGGTTAAGTTTAATGCTTAAAATTAAACGTAGACAAGTCAAATGGTTGAAATTCAACAAATATTTATCTAAAAATCTTATACAATGCAAACGTGTTAACGGGCCTGACTTGAAATTAAAAATCGTTAAAATTGTGAAATTAATACATTTTTTTACCCTTCGCTCTTTTGTAAAAACTATTTGTAAAATTGATTCGTCATAGGTTCCAAATATGTAAAATTGATTCGTCATGGATAAATGGATTTGATGGTTTGTTCAGGTTAACTCAAACCTGTGTTGTGATGGACAGATATGGGTCAGGTCAATGGCGCTGGAACTGGTCTCGACCTCCTGATTCAAGCGCAGAAAGGCTGCAGTTCCAGGATTGTGCGCAGCTTCTGTCAACAGTGGTTTTTTAGGGGCTGCAGATGCGTGGAGATGGCTTGGAAACGAGTCCAGTTCCTCTGCCTCATTCCTGATAAGGCTAACAAGACCTTGTCCATCATTGATAGTGGTGTTGGAATGACCAAAGAAGGTATACTATTATTCATGTCTCCAATTTATTATTTATTATTAATTTTGTTTAAATATCTGTTATTGTTTAGCATGCATGCCTCACGTTAACTGCATATTTAACAGTACTGTTACTTTGATTTATTTATAGTTTAATTGTTAGAAGTTAAAGAAGACAGTGGATATTTCCTTAACCTTGTTCTCTGTTTTCGTTTTAAGATATTATTTGCGAGATTTGAATGAAGGTTTGTTGTTTTAATTTCTTGTTTTGATATTATGTACCTGTATATTTAAATGATAAAATTTAATTACCAACGTCTTTAGATTATTCTGTATGTACAAAGGTTCTTAGCAACATAGTTAAACAAAAAAGGAAGGACTTGTTAATGAAAGTGGTCATCAGGTGAGCTAAACCAAAATTGTTAGAAAAAAAAGTTGGTGGAAATTATGTAAGAAGTAAAAAAAAAAACAGAATTTAGCATCTTTTGTAGAAAATATAAAATACCCATATTTTTATTTGCGCTGATTATATAATGAGTTGCCTTTTTTTGTGTTTGAATGCAATATTTTAGTTTAGTAATTATCACATGGTTAGTCGAACTCGCATTTTTTCCTTGCCGGTAAGCTCTCAAATCAACGGAAACTGGAAGGCTATTGTAAAAAATATTGATGCTTTATCGGGGGAAAATGGGAAGGTTTATTTTAATTATAAGGCGAGGATAGGCGATGTAAGGAATGTTCGATTCTGGATGGACTCTTGGTTAACTGATGTCCCTTTATATACTAAATATCCTAATCTTTTAGTCGCGGACAGATTAAGTTACCAAGGGCAAATATGGAATTTAAAATTGGAACATTTTGTGCAGCCAATGTCTGCAACCTGCAGATCAGAGTTTGACGAAGAAAGATGCATCTAAGTAATGGTAGTAACCTGTGATGTTTAGACTTTAAATCGGATATTGTTTACTTATATTGCGTGGATGCTCTATGTTTATTCCGAGTAATAACAAATGACATAGGCGGACACAAATATATTACTTTCACGTTCCGAGCTTACACAAAGACTTTTGAATTGACCCGCAAACTTTTTTTTTTTTTGAATTTTTTATTTTACAATTTTGTTGATGTTTTCTCAGGATCAAAAGGAGGGAAATTGGTGGATGCAATTTGGGAATGGTTATGTGTTGGGCTACTGGCCATCTTTCTTGCTTTCATATTTGGCCGACAGTGCGTCGATGATCGAATGGAGAGGTGAGGTGGTCAACTCAGAGCCTGACAGGCGGAACACGTCAACTCAAATGGCCAACGGGCGGTTTGCGGAAGATGGATTTGGTAAAGCTAGCTATTTCAGAAACATTCAAGTTGTAGACAGAGAAACTAACCTCAAGTCTCCTAAAGATATAGGCACTTTCACAGAGCAACCCAATTGCGGAAGATGGATTTGGTAACTACATATGAGCCATTCCAACCTTCTCTTAATGTAGATCTTATAAATGTCCATATGCTTTCTTCTCATTGACAATCTCTCCTGATTTGGCACTTTCAACATATTGAGTAGGACTATTAGTATAATAATGGTTGCTAATGAGTTAAACCGTTAGTTACATTTTTTACCGGCATATAGGTCAAATTAAATATGGTATATAGAACGTCGCATACTATCATGTCTTTTTATAGCTTTTAAAAAATTACCTCACTGCGAAGCACAGGTACTTACACACACAAACCTACACCTTACATATTGATTCTTTTAATCGTTTTAGGGTCTGAATTATGTTTCCGTCCTGTATTGTCGACTCCGCCGCAACGCGCGGGTTCCCTGCTAGTATATATATATATATATATGCGTATGTACATGGCGGAATGTCATACGTGAACAGTTTCAAAGGAAACATGCAAGTTCGGATGTTTCTCGTACATCACATTGTTTTGACGTACGTATACGTCATCCGGATTGCTTTGTTCTTCAGCGTACGAATGGCGAACCCCATATCTGTACTCTGGATTGCAATGTGTCAAGTAATATGGTTCACCTTCTTTGACGAACTCATGAAACAACCAAATGATGAGGCTTTGTTAAAAACAATTGCATCAAATCTTATATAGATTATTTACCTCATTCAAATCAGGTAGCACTCTACCATCAAGAGTACGGATGAAGGAAGACTCAAGGTTGCAACCATCAACACCAGTGGCACAGCTCTTAAGGGGCGGGGCGGGGAGGGGCGACCGACCTCCCTGAATTTTCGCTCAGAAGTTTCGATTATATAGTATTCGTATAGAAATTTTTTGGTATATCTGGTTTCGACCCCCCAAAACGAGTGGTCCCCCCCCCCCCCGTGACTTCCGACCCCCCGAAGTTTCGGGTCAAGCTTGGCCACTAATTAATACCATGCACGAAATAGCTTTCTGACATATATGAGTCGTTAAAATATTCATCATAAACTATGTTTATGTCCTAATACATCATAACATATTAAATTTGCTGATGAAATGTTGTTGTTTGGACGAAATGGAAAGGGTGGAAAAGTTGGATGTGGCGGTGATTAGTCTACGTAGAACAAATAGGAGCTTCAAATACTACACCTATACGCCACATATAGCGCTATTTGTGGTGTATAGGTACGACGTCACCCCTTGAAACCCCGTCTTTGACTACTCAAGTACACCTCTATACACCATGTATAGAGGGCATATAAAGGGTTAACTATTGGTGATTAATGTTGTTTGAAACCTTGTACGCCACGCATAGTACTATACGTGATGCATATAGGGATATGGAAATAATTATGAGGGTGTGTCATTACCATCACCTCTATTCAAGCTTTCTTCCATTAATCTGTACTACGAAAATAGAGATTTCAGGATTCATTTCCGCTTTTTTTAGGGTTGCTTTAACAGCATTACGTAAAACTTAAAAACTGAACCGCATAATCCAATAATTATAAAAAACGGTTTTACATGTTTACAATGTTAATAAATTACCTTTTAATCATATCAACCTAACCATCTAAGCTATTTTATGTTTCTTTATATTTTGTATTTAATGCTAAGTGATACTACAATTTTGACATTCATATATAGTTTCATATACAAAGTTATATAAAAAATTGTAGTGGTAGCAAACCAAAAGAAAAAAAAAATAACATTTATAAATATTTGTATAATTTTATTGTACAACCCGTCCAACGGACGGGTATAAAACTAGTTTTTTTTTGGACGACAATTACTTCAAGCACAACAACAACAACAACAATCTTTCGAGGAAGCAGCTTTGGGATATATTTTTTAGCATCAAATAAAGATTCTATAATGATCATGAGTGGCTAAACTTTTTTGTGACTTTCCCCGGGTGAATGGTTTTAATTTTCTTTTACACTAGACTAAGTTTATTTATGTTTGAACTGGTATAACTTGATCATTTGTGTTTGAATTGATGAAACGTTTGCTTATTTTTTAATTACTTATCTTTTACTAAATGTATTGGCAATTTCTTGCATTGTTAGCGGGATAGTAATTGGTGTTTGTGAATGGATAACTAAGTCGTACGGTTATTATTAAAAATTGTCTTTAGTTATTAATTTAACTCATAAATCCCAAGGCCATGCCTATGTGGTGTTTAATAATTAATTGAGTTTGTGCTTGGGGTCGTGTTTTGCAGGTTTGTTTCTTGGGGTCGCTTGTATTCAGCGTCTTGCTGCTCTTTATATATATTTATAAAGTAATTGCCGTTCGAAAAAAAAATTAGTTTGTGTGAAAAAACACTGTAACCTGGATCCCGGGTGGAAGTTACTTTTTCTCAATCTGATAATTCTTTCGTTTTTCATTGTTTACTCACTTTTAATCAAACAAAACCCCAATTCAAGATCAGTAGTTTATTAATTTAATTTACAAACTTATACTGACCACGCGTTCCCTGTGGAGACGACCTTACTTACCCGTACTAGTATAGGCATTTAAGTCATAAATGCTTGTTTTTTTAGCCCAAGACAGCTACATCAATTCGTGACACCAATTACAATATATTAATAGGCAAGTGTATTTAAACAGTACTTTTATTAATTTTTTATTGTGTATAATGGTATTTATATAATAAGTTATGGATATGTTAACAAAAATGATTTTTCAGACCAGTTGGTTATGCTGTTCCACCTTTATAAAAGGTGCCCAACTTCGATTCTTGGCATTGATTTTTATTATCAGTTTTACATTTAAGACATTGAGTTAATTGCCAATTTAGTCCCTGTGGTTTGTCAAAAATTGCCACTTTCATCCAAATCTTTTTTTTGTTGCAACTGTGTCCCTGTGGTTTAATTTTTTTGCTATTTTCATCCAACCATCTAACTCCGTTAAAAAAACTCAGTTAACTCAGGGGTATTTTGGTCAATTTATATGTATATTTAGCATTTGTCATTTTCATCCAATTAAATTATTATTTAATAATGTATACACAGACCTAAACATTTATGTTTATACAAAAAAAAAAATCCATTATCACCCTCCTTGAACCAAACACAGTTCATCGGTCCCTACCAACGCTCCCCACCACCTACCACCGTAGTCACCTTCTCCGGTTGAGCATCACTCCAATTGTTCCCACCAACGTTCACCACCAAATACCCCAGGCCCCCCTTTCGAGCTCTCATGCTTGGCTTTCACCACAATAATAACAAAACCAAGTCCGACAAAAAAGAGATGATGAAATGTGAACTCGAAGAGATTACAATCAGCTCTCTGCTAAAACGAGATAACAGTTTCACAAACAAATTAGACCATGATCAGACGCCGGACGTCATTCACAGATGCTTGAATCTAATTAAGCCTTTGTATATCAAGGCTTCCAGAAGATCCAACGACAAGGTCTATGCCTCTCCAAGGAAAGAGGAGAAGCCTCGGTTTTTAAAGAGGTCCGTACGCATTTGGGTAAGAGTCGGTCGTCGTCGTTGTCTTCTTCCGCCGTTAAACCTTTTCCGTTACCGGTTGTTAGGAGAGATGACTCGGCTTTGCAACAAGAAGATGGAATCCAAAGCGCCATTCTACACTGCAGGAAATCGTACAATTCACCTTGAGAAGGTACCTACACTTATTTAGTTTTGAAATCCATATTTAATTTGAGGATATTATTTAAGTCAGTGTCCAAATGGATGTCAGAATATATCATAGTGGGTGGGTGTTCTTAGTGGGTGAGGAATGGTGGTGGGTAGTGGGTGAAGAATGAGGATTAATCGAAGAATGAGATGATTATTGTTGATTTATGTGAAAAATGGGGTGAAAATGGTGAATGGTGAAGGGTGAAAAGTGCAAAAATAGGGTTCATGGTGGAGAAGAAGATATTAATAAGGGGTGATAGTAATTGGACGAAAATGGTAAAAGAAAAACGTTTGGTGTGTATGGACAAAAATGCCCCTGATTTAACTGGGTTTTGTTAACTCAGTTAGTGCAGATGACTAAAATGGCAAAAAAGGGAAACCACAGGGACACAGTTGCAACAAAAAAAAGATTTGGATGAAAGTGACAATTTTTAACAAACCACAGGGACTAAATTGGCAATTAACTCTAAGACATTTTTTGTAAATAGTTTTCTCTTAAAGGGTATTAGTGTCATTTGCTTCCACTTACCATACCATCATCTCCACCTACCTTCCATCTATATTTTTATATTAAACAAAGTCCTTTTTGTTGTTAATAGACACTAAATGAGAGAATTAAAATTTCAATACATCCTTTAGAAACTATAATGTTGAGTATAATCAACATATGTGATACATATTAATACCTGTCTTCTCCACGAGAAAATGAATGGTAGCATTATTGCTAGACATGGGTGCTAAATTGCGTTTGTTATTCCAAAAATACATAGAAAGCTACCAATTTATTTGAGGATAAAATTCCCACTTTGGTGGTGATGCCATGATAGAGGGCGTGCGAACGTTGGACGGAGGAGGTTTGTTTTGGACGCAGATGATTGTGGGTGAAGGTTGGACGGAGGAGGTTTGTTTCGGACGCCGATGATTGTGGGTGAAGACTGATGTTTTTGAACAATAACTACAACAGTTATTATTGTACCTAGATTGTTCAGTTTACATCTTCTATTCTCTATTTGATAGGTTTTTTTCGAGTTTGCAAGTGTACTCCCACGAAGCAAAGGCGCAACGCGCCGGATTAATACCACTAGTTGATTTTAACATGTTAATTAAGTTTCTATGATATTACTCTCTTATCCCTTTGTAAAGATGTTCCACCCATCGTATTCTTCCGAGACAAATAGATTTGGCCATTTCGGTTTCATCAGTTTCTTATTAATTTACTTTCTTCTTCCTCTTCAAACCTAGTCTATCTTTAATTTGGTTTAAGATATGGTTTAAAACTTAGTTATTAATCATCTTTCTCATCATTTCCCTAGTACTACACGACTACAATAGCCTTCACCAATGTAATTTGGCATTCTACGGAGAATAGATCGATTATTAATTTATTTGAGGTGTGAAAAAGGAATGGTAAAAATTGAGCTGAAACTTTCAAACAACTCTCTGGAAGAATTTAATATGTGTAGGGCATCTTGATCTAGTATTTAACATTTCGGTGGAGACCACTTGGACCATATGAGTAATTGACAGCATCAAACTTCTAACTTGACCTCTATTTGCTACAATCAATAGTCTTCCCACCATTCCACACGGCCACGAATAAATGAACAGACTTCAGATTTCAACTTGCATCTTTTTTCTTATAAAAGAAGATGAACAATGAATAGTATTATTACAATAAAATATATGGCGAGTGTTGGGGTTGACAATCCAAGTCCCACATGGATGGAATAAGGAAGGGATGAGTTCCTTATAAGTGGGAGCACACTCCAATTAGTATGAGGCCTTTTGGGAAGAGCCTAAAAGCAAATCCGTGCGGGCTAGGCCCAAAGCGGACAATATCATACTAATGTGGTGTGGAGTGTGCATGCGGTCCGATCCGATGGGTGTTCCAGGTCCTAACAATTGGTATCAGAGCCAGGTTGGCTCAATCTTGATAGTCGTTTGACAGAGATTGGGGAAGATTAAACATGGTGACGGGTACAAAGTTCGAAATTGAGAAATTCGATGGAAAGAATGATTTTAGTCTCTGGAGGGTGAAGATGAGAGCATTGTTGGTTCACCAAGGTGTGGTTGATGCCTTGAAGGGTGAAGAACAGTTGTCTGATGATTTCACTGATAAACAGAAGAAAGAGATCATGGAGAAGGCACACAGTGCCATTATTCTCAGTCTTGGTGACAGAGTCTTGAGAGAAGTATCAAAGGAGACAACTGCTGCTGGTGTATGGGCCAAGTTAGAAGGTCTGTACATGACTAAGTCTTTGGCAAACAGACTTTATCTAAAGAAGAGACTCTATATGTTCCAGATGGCTGCTGGAAAGTCTCTTGAAGATCATATTGATGAGTTTAACAAGATCATTCTTGATCTTGAAAACATTGAGGTGGAGATAGATGAAGAAGATAGAGCAATAATCTTCTTATCATCTCTACCTGTTGTCTATGAACATTTCGTAGACACAATGATGTTTGGGAGAGAAAGTCTGTCAATGGAAGAAGTTGTGTCAGCCATGAATTCAAAGGGAATTCACAGGACCAAGGGTATATTAGACTATGTGCATGCAGATCTGTGGGGTCCTACTAAGAATTTATCTCTAGGTGGAGCATCTTATTTTCTGTCAATTGTTGATGACTTTTCTAGGAGGGTTTGGGTATATATCTTAAGGCATAAGTATGAGGCCTTTGGAAGATTTAAAGAGTGGAAGACTCTTGTGGAAACTCAAACAGAGAGGAAGGTTAAAGAGTTGAGGACAGATAATGGTCTTGAGTTTTGTAGTAGAGAGTTTAATGAATACTGCAAAACATATGGAATTGCTAGGCACTTAACAATTCCTGGAACTCCACAACAGAATGGTCTTGTGGAAAGGATGAATAGGACCATTCTGGAAAAGGTTAGATGTATGCTTATTGAAGCAGGGATGCCCAAAAGTTTCTGGGCTGAAGCAGTCAAGGCTGCAGTTTATCTAATAAACATTTCACCATCATCAGCAATTGATACGATGGTTCTAATGGAAAAATAGTCTGGATTGAAGACTGATTATTCTGATCTAAGGGTGTTTGGATCAGTGGCTTATTCTCACATAAGTCAGGATAAATTGGATCCAAGGGCACAGAAATGTGTGATTGTAGGCTATAATACTGATGGTGTTAAAGGGTATAGGTTGTGGAGATTAACAGGTGGCAGTCCAAAGATAATTGTTAGTAGAAATGTGAAATGCTTTGAGCATATCATGTACAAAGATGTTGTTGGCAAAACTGCAAATGAAGATAAAGGAAAGGAACTTGAAATTGAGGTGGAGCAGTCTCAGGATAACAACAAGAGTAATGATGTTGTTAATACTGAGCAACCTGAAAGTTCTCAACAAGCCAACAACAGAGATCATTGTATAGCTAAAGACAGGCCTAGAAGGGAAACTGTGCAACCTATAAGGTATAGACAAGACCTTTCAGCATTTGTTCTAAGTGTTGCTGAAGAGGAAAGTACATGTGAACCACTCACATACTTTGAAGCCATTAATTCTGTTGAAAAGGATAAGTGGCTAAGTGCTATGGAAGAAGAGATGAATTCTTTGCATAAGAATCAAACTTGGGAACTTGTGGATAAGCCTAAAGATCAGAAATTGGTTGACTGCAAATGGATCTTTAAGATTAAAGAAGGGATTGCAGGAGAGAAACCAAGGTATAAGGCAAGGTTAGTGGCAAAAGGTTTTACACAAAGAGAAGGTGTTGACTACAATGAGATTTTCTCTCCTGTAGTCAAACATACTTCTATAAGGGTAATTTTGTCATTAACTGCTACTTATAATCTAGAACTAGAACAATTAGATGTGAAGACTGCTTTTCTGCATGGATATCTTGATGAGAAGATATGCATGAAGCAGCCAGTTGGTTTTGAAGAACCAGAGAAGAAAGACAAGGTCTGTTTGTTGAAAAGGTCTTTATATGGTTTGAAACAATCCCCAAGACAGTGGTATGTGAGATTTGACAGTTATATGGTATCACATGGTTTTAAGAGAAGTGCATATGATATATGTGTATACTTTAAAGAGTATGAACAAGGCAGATATGTTTATCTACTGTTATATGTGGATGACATGCTGATAGCTTGCAGTGATAAGGATCAAATTGCTCAGACAAAAGCCTTGTTAATGTCTGAATTTGAGATGAAAGAGTTAGGAGAGGCAAAGAAGATTTTGGGTATGGAGATCACAAGAGACAGGGGTGCAAGGCTACTTAAGTTGTCTCAGAAATCTTACCTAAAGAAAATACTTGCCAAATACTTCATGGATAACTGTAAGTCTGTCATTACTCCTTTGGCTATGCATTTTAAGTTGTCTAATCTAAACTGTCCGAAGACAGATGAAGAAAAAGGTAAAATGGTAAAAGTACCATATGCAAATGCTGTTGGTAGCCTGATGTACCTGATGATATGTACTAGGCCTGATATAGGATATGCTGTTAGTGTAGTAAGTAGATACATAAGCAATCCTGGAAAACAGCATTGGGAGGGTGTTAAGTGGATACTTAGGTATCTGAGTGGAACACAAGATGTTGGTCTAATTTTTGGCAGGTCAGAGGATAATCAAGTGGTAAAAGGGGGTTTGTTGATTCTGATTTTGCTAAAGATTTAGATAAAGGGAGATCTGTAACAGGATATGTCTTTCAAGTCCTAGGAGGGGCAGTTAGTTGGAAGTCAACTCTGCAACATGTAGTTGCTTTGTCAACTACTGAAGCTGAATTTATAGCATTGACAGAGGCTATAAAGGAGTCAATATGGTTGAAAGGTTGTGTGTCAGAAATGGGACTGGTAATGGATGATGTTACAGTTCATTGTGACAATGAAGGGGCAATATAGTTGTCAAAACATCAAGTCTTTTATGACAGGTCAAAACATATAAGTGTGAAGCTGCATTGGATCAGAGAAGTTCTGAATTCAGGAGAGATAAGGGTTGTGTATGTTAATACCAATGATAATGCAGCTGATATCTTAACTAAAGTTACTTCTGGTAATAAGTTTAATCAGTGTTTGAATATGCTGAATATAACTTAGAACCAGGGGTATTTTGGGAATGAATTTGTTCATCTTGCTCAAAGGTGGAGATTGTTAATCATATGGTCAGGATATTGAGCTAAGATGACAATTCAGGTTTCATAAGTAATGAACTTGCTTAATGTCTAAAGGAATTACAAAAGAAGGGAGATATGAAGGATGAAGGTTCTGATGGTTTATTTGTCAGAGGAAGACCAGAGCAAAGATCCACAAGGAACAAGAATGGAGGTTTTAGATCTAAGTCTAGATCAGGAAAGAGAAGATGCTTTGTGTGTAATTCTGAAAAGCACTTCAAGAAGGATTGTCCTGAGTGGAAAAGAAGGAAGAATGAATATCAGTCAAAGAAACTCAACAGTGGGTCTCCTGATGTGTCTAGTGATGGCTATGAGAGTGCTGATGTACTGATGGTTGTTAATGCAAAAGATGGATCCAGGTGGTGTTGGGTTATGGATTCAGGATGTTCTTATCACATGACACCATTTAAAGATTTATTCAGTACACTAAAGATGGTCACACTGGGAACTGTTCAATTGGGAGATGATCATCCTTGTCAGATACAAGGTATTGGTACTGTGTTTTTAAGGTTAGATAATGGATCTTTAGTTGAGTTACATAATGTAAGATATATCCCTGATTTCAAAAGAAACTTAGTTTCACTTGGTACTCTTGAAAAAGAGGGTTATCATGTGAGTCTAAAGAATGGGTAAGGCTAAAAGGGTCACATTCTCAAAGGGAATTCACAGGACCAAGGGTATATTAGACTATGTGCATGCGGTCCGATCCGATGGGTGTCCCGGGTCCTAACAAGTGGTATCAGAGCCAGGTTGGGCTAAGCCAGGTTCAGCTGGAATGCGGTGCTGCGGTGATTGTAGCATTGTGTCGAAAGTCCTCCTGATAGTGTGGTTCAGGCGGCGTGTCCCATGGTGGTAGCGGCGGTGCAAGATGGTGTTCAGCTGAAGGGGAGGACATGAGTTATGTGGTCCTTGGCTTGAGGGGAGGATTGTTGGGGTTGACAATCCAAGTCCCACATGGATGGAATAAGGAAGGGATGTGTTCCTTATAAGTGGGTGTACACTCCAATTAGTATGAGGCCTTTTGGGAAGAGCCTAAAAGCAAATCCGTGCGGGCTAGGCCCAAAGCGGACAATATCATACTAATGTGGTGTGGAGTGTGCATGCGGTCCGATCCGATGGGTGTTCCGGGTCCTAACAGCGAGCCTAATTGCCTTTGTGTGCACCATTTCCCTTGCCTTCCATATAGCAAAAGCCCAATCCAATATAACCCGAGGTTCTTCTTTAAAACCTACCGGCGTCACCAACTCATGGTTGTCGCCATCAGGATTATTCGCCTTTGGTTTCTACCCACAAGCCAGAGGCTACGCGGTTGGTATATATATGGCCAAAATTTCAGCAAGGACTGTCGTCTGGACGGCTAGTCGTGATACCCTTCCATTCTCAATTAATGCTACTTTGAGATTCACAACTGATGGAAGGTTCACCTTGGAACAAACACAAGGTCGACAGAGTAGTTTAATTGATGCTGGTGCTTCTTTTGCTTCTATGGAAGACTCTGGAAACTTTGTTCTCTATGATGCCACCGGGTCGATAGCACTGTGGCAAAGCTTTGACCACCCGACGGACACCCTTTTGCCCGGACAACATCTCCTACCCGGACAAACTTTATATTCAAGTGTCTCAGAGACAGACCAGTCAATTGGGATGTTCCAACTCAGCATGCAGACCGATGGGAACCTGGTGCAATACCCGAATTTGAAGCTTATCGTTACTTCACAGAATCCTAGCTACTGGTTCTCTGACACATTTGGATATGGACGACCTAACGTGACACTAAATCTTGATTCAAGTGGTTTTTTGTATCTGTTACAAAATTCAACTTATTTGATCAAGAATCTAACCCAAGGAGGTTATCCTACAAAAAATGCACTATATCGCATGAAACTTGATGTGGATGGAATCTTTCGATTGTATTATCATGATCTAAGTAACATGAGCAGGAATAGATCTGTCAAATGGGCATCATCCACAAACAAGTGTATAGCCATAGGACTTTGTGGGTTTAATTCTTATTGTGTGGTCATGAACGATGTCGTTACATGTCGATGCATTCCTGGGTTTGAATTTGTCAATGTTGAGCGTCCTAGATTGGGTTGTCGGAGAGCTTATACTGTAGAAAGCTGTAACATTCCAGATGCAGAAATCCAGATGACAAATTTGGATAATGTTCGATGGGAAGAAAGCACGTATGTAGCTCCAAATGCCCCAAGCCAAGAAGAGTGTTCATCTGCTTGTTTAAACGACTGCAACTGTGAAGTTGCATTGTTCACCCAACAAGAATGTAGGTTTCAGAGGCTGCCATTAAGATACGTTGAAGTAGCTGGTAATGAACACAAAGTTGGATTGATCAAAGTATACACATCTTTAAAAAATAATGGAACAAATCCATTTAATGAATCAATCCATGTCAAGAAAGTGGGTCAAAAAAATATCATTGTCATCGGTGTTTCACTTGTATCATTCGCGGTACTTATTTTGCTAATCTCTGGAGTAATCATGTACAAAGCTCCAGTTTGGGCATACAAAAAGTTATCTAAAAATCTAAATGTCCAATTATTCGAGGACATTGGGCCTCACGCATTTTCTTATGCTGCGTTAGACAAAATGACAGATGGCTTTAAAGAATTGGCACAAGAAGGGGAACGAGAATTTCAAAACGAAATGAAAGTGATCGGGAGAACACATCATCGTAACCTAGCAAGGTTGCTTGGTTATTGTTGTGAAGGTCGTGAAAGGTTGCTTGTTTTGGAGTACATGACACAAGGATCACTTGCAGATATACTTTTTGCACCAAAAGAAAGCAAGCCAAAGCCATCTTGGACGGAAAGAATTAGAATGGCAGTTGATATAGCTCATGGCATCCTTTACCTACACGAAGAATGTGAAAACCCTATAATTCACTGTGACATTAAGCCTCAAAATATCCTCCTAGACAAGCACGGATGTGCCAAGATTTCTGATTTTGGTTTGTCTAAACTACTTGAACATGATCAAACCAAAACGTCCACTATGATCAGAGGAACAAGGGGTTATGTTGCGCCTGAATGGCACAAGGGGCTACCGATTACAGTTAAAGTAGATGTCTACAGTTATGGAATTGTTCTATTTAATATTTTATGCTGTCGGAGTGTTAGTACATGATGTCCCTAGGCTAGTATACCTTGGTATTGGACGGTTTCTAGGGTGTTTGGGTGCATTTATACGCTATTTGGGGCTTGAAGGTCCTTAGGGGCGATTAGGAGATATGCATACAGGATAGCTTCCTACTCGTGTGATATGCATACAGCATAGCTTCCTACTCGTGTGATATGCATACAGCATAGCTTCCTAATCGCGTGGAATGCATACAGCATAGCTTTCCTAATTGCCTGATGTCATGCACACGAGTTGTGGGACTATATAAGGACCTAATGATTGCCCTAATCATTAGTTGTCACATCACACAGCCCCCAAACACCCTTCCCAAGGTCTGAGAGATTTGTTTCGTGTTTGTAAACACCCGCGCTCTGTTTTATTAATCGAATCAATCTTTTGACTAGTTTATGTGTGTGTTGTCATCTCGTTTCCATTGTTTCATTGTCGTTTTGACTATCTAGACCTGTTTGAAGGATCCCGCACTCCAAACAAGCGAGCTCGTGATTGTCGGTTGACCCGTGTGTCGATCCTACACGGAGGAATGTGGACAGAAGTCTTCCTGAGAGTGAAACTATTCTGGAAGAATGAGTGTACGAGTGTTATGATGCAAATCAACTGTTAAAATTGGTAGATTATGATGAGGATGTAGAAAAGAGGAGACTCGAACAATTGGTCAAAATAGGGCTTTGGTGTGTTCAAGAGGATCCGTCTCTCCGGCCTTCGATAAAGAGAGTGGTGTTGATGCTTGAAGGGACCGTTAAAATACCAATACCTCCCAACCCCACTTCATTCCTCAGTGTTGTTTAGTTTATAACTAGGCAAGATAAAAACACCATTCAACTTTTACATGTACTTCACTTTATAAAGTATGTATTCATTGGAAATTTTAATGCACACTTTTAGGCTTGTTATGCCGTTAGTTTTGAGTTGTACATTTCTATAGTAGATATTTGTTTTAATTATACTATTATGTTTTCTTTCCAAGCTCCTGTATAGACATACAAGATGTTCATATTGTATAACATCATTTTGATACTAGTGAGGTCACTATATATTATATATATACACGTACCTTGCTTTGAAAACTGGCAGCACGTCTGAGGAGACAACTCCGGCCAGCGATTATTCTTCCAGTTATTTTGTATACTGCAGACAAATCTGTGACTATTGTAAAACACCAGAAGCAGTAGATAATACAAGAATATGATTCATACCAAAAAAACACTCACAATCGTAACGATCTGCTTTTGTAAAATTGGTTTCAAACCAGTTGGAAAAAAATACAAAAAAAAAAAAGGAAATCACGTTGCAACAAATTAAATCTCAATAGCAGACAAGATTAACAGCATAAAAATTCTTACGTCTACAAATCGAGTTCTTATCTTCATATTGATTGAAATTGGGAGAGGCTGCTTGACACTACAAAGCAACCAATAATGTTAGTATAATATTTGATTTATATCGTAATTAGTTTGTATTATAAAGTTATTATAAGTCTAGTCGGTTATATATCAACCAACGTAACGAATTAGTCGTATAACCGTCATGTCGTTTCGGTGGGTATATAAACCCCCATCCGACAAACATTTTAATATACCACAACTTAGTTTCGTTCCATTTTTCTCTCTAAATTCAATCCTAGAACAAAACCCCGTGATCCTCAACAAATAACAACCATGATACTATGAACTGAATGTTTTGTCAAAGCGAAGTTGTGGCAGTCAATGGCGAGATCGTGTTGGTGATCAAACTAATATATATATATATGGAAGCCAATAGTGGTGGTGGACAAATTGTATTGAATCCAGTTCTGTGTCTATGTATGTATATATATACACTAGCCGATTACCCCGGGAAGGTCCCGGGGTTGAAAAATTTAATATGATTTAATAAAAAATGATAAAAAAAAAAGAAAACTCAAATCACGAAAAGAGTAAATAACTTAAACATAATCAATCTTAGTTAAAAAACATTTATTTAAAAATTTAAAAAAAATAAAAAGCATAAACCATATTAAACATAATAAAGTATTAAAAGGATAACCTTCAACATATAATCATCTTCACGTAAATTAAAATATGTTACAATTTGATTAATGAATAACCTGAACACTTTGTGTTTTTTTCTGTATGAATATAACCCCACAAAAAATAGTCATTAAAAGGATAACCTTCAACATATAATCATCTTCACGTAAATTAAAATATGTTACAATTTGATTAATGAATAACCTGAACACTTTGTGTTTTTTTCTGTATAAATATAACCCCACAAAAAATAGTCGTTTTTTTTTCCTTTTTATATAGCACTATGGTACTCGTTGGAAAGATAATAAAACGCTCGTTAATTTGGTGTAATTTTTTTATTTAAAAAATCTCGAATATAAAAGATATTTATGTTTAAAAATTATGGGAGGAAGATAAGAGAGAAAAATTTAAATTTGTTTTTAAATTCTTTTTTCCTAAAATAACTCAATTTAATTTTAGTAATTGAGAATTAAGAGATAGAGAGATAAATTTAGAAAAATACTCAAAAACACTCAATTATTAAGCCACGTGGCACTCTCAATGGGCATATATGCTTTCTTTTATATATATACTAGCCGATTACCCCGGGAAGGTCCCGGGGTTGAAAAATTTAATACATGTGTAATTCAATTTTTCTGACGATTAGATAAGACCAATTTTAACGCACATAAAATTTTTTGATCGTGTTAGTGGGACGGTTATGAGAAATTAAATAAAAGTCTGACCGTTTGATGGTAAAATTATAAAACTGTATGAATTTAAAAAAAAGTTTAGGTTTGTATTTAAATGAAAATAAATAAAAGAATCAGCTAAATATGCGAATAATATATGTAAAATATTCCAAGATCCATAAACGGTCTGGACAATTAGTTCGCCTCCGCCTCCATCATACTGTAATGGCAAGTCTAAATACAAAGCTTATCAAACTCTAATTTCCCAAACTTAAGACTTAAATACCTAGTGACCAGATTGAAGTACTTCTCAGCCTTTTTGTGACCTATAAAACTAATACAAAGCTTATCAAACTCTAATTTCCCAAACTTAAGACTTAAATACCAAGTGACCAGATTTAAGTACTTCTCAGCCTTTTGTGACCTATAAAACTAATACAAAGCTTATTAAACTCTAATTTCCCAAACTTAAACTAAACAATGAAACTAAAATCTATTATCATACACCTGATCTGATATTCAAATTTTGTAAGCTAAATTACCTTAAAATAAACATTGAAACCTAAAGTATTTTTAATCATCTCAACAGACAATCAACTGATCTATGAGTAACATATCTAAATAATTAAACATATAAAACAGAAAAGTTGGAGAGTTTATACCTGAAGGGAAATGCAAGGACCCCTTTTCAAAAGCGAAACACAAGATGTAAGTATCGTACGCTGCAACGAAATGCAAGACAGCTGCAGAAAAGTGAGGAAAACACTTCAAGAATAACATGAATTCCATCTGATTATAATCTTAGAATGATTCGCTTTACAGTTACAAAACGGTTGACCCGTATCAACCAAAAAAATTGGATTCTTTATAAATCGTTAGTCTCAAATATGGTTTCAAAAGTCAAAAATAATCTGAATATATAAACATGATGATTTATAATGTTTATGCATTAAAATTATACTTTGGAACGACCAAGTTGACATGTTTCTTTTTTAGCGTACTTTTTTAATTGCACCCATCTGACCCATTCAAGATAAGGTATTAACCCAAATCGACCCATTCATATGCAAATGGGCCAAGGTTGCAATAACCATCAACTAAGACATTACCATAAAACATGGTAATTGCAAAGCTTGAAGTTATAATTGAATAAATAAATAATAAGGAAGGCCAAACCACCTGGTCATCAGCAAGGATTCCTCCAAAGCAGTGCAGGCTTTTAGTCTCTTTCTGTACCATCCATGATAAAGCAATTCGCTGTCAAACATCATCGTAATATATTAGAATCCCAAAATCCTCGAGAGTCGATACCAAAAAAAATGGAAATCCATTTTCAAATTGTTACAATCAAATTATGTGCACAGATCTACCTGATGTCTCAAAAGTGGAACCTCCGATGAACCGTCAGGTGCATAAGCCTCTGACTTAGGTTGGGAAAGATCCTGCAATTGAACATCATCCAAATTCATCAAATTCAGCATATTAGCTCTTCGGCAACAGGAAACTTGCAACTTAAAATCCTGAACTATTATACTCACCTGCAATGCAGCTCGATAAACAATATGTTCGTCATTAACCTTAACTCTTGCATTATTATATGCCACAGGAAGTGGAGGTACACCAGGTGAAGGCCTAAATGGAACACTAATAGGTGATTTCCCATCTACAGGAGACTGTTTTCTAGGTGCAGGTCCACTCATATCTTCTAGAATACATATATCAGGGTCATCAACATCAATATAAGAATAATTTTTCCCAAATGCTTGCAGGCCGAATTTGGGTGGAACAGAAGCCATACTGGGAAATGCAGCAAATCTACTCTCTGTTTCTTCCTTCGGAGAAACATGCTGCTTCTTAATTGAAACACCATGATGAACATATGACTCGGATGGCCTAGCTAGATCATTCCTAATATTAACAAATTGGCGAGAATTGTGGTCTGTGGACCCCATATAGCGGTGGCAATGAGTTATTGTCAGTTAACAGAACAGCAACATCACATGAAATCTCAGTACCCACATCGGATTTCCCATCCAGTATAGAAATAACTTCTCTTTTGTTTGGTAACATCGGAGGATGATGAGTTCTATTGTTGGACACTTTCGCATGCGTTTCAGTAGAGCTTTCACTGCTAGGTAAAAAAGTACTACTGCCTGATGCAAACTTATCATCAAATAACATTCCGTTATTGTAAATCGCAGCTTGAGTGCCAGAATAAGATGGTTCGTTTATGTTCATAACATACGGCATAAAAGATTGCTCATCCATGTTGTAAAAACCGTCAGAATACATTTCATCAGTCATCCCAGATTTATCCATCAAATTGAGATCAAAATTTACATCACTCGTACCAAAGTTACCATTTTTAGCAGCTCTCTCAAAACTAAGTTCTTTAACGTCATAGTGGCCATACGGTGAAAAATCTTCCCTACTGTCATAATGGCTAGACGAAGCACCTGGTGGAACTGGCACGGCCCAGTCACCAGGGGTCCAATTGTAAAACTGTTCAGAGGAGACGTCTGGATGAGGTCCCACCACCCCATGATTAACTGTTTGTTTCTCAATGTCAGATGAACCACTTGAGCAGACAGTTCTAGACGCTGAACCTTCTGCATGATCTGAAGGGAAAATCCAAGTGATTACTGAATAAAGATAAATCACATAAAATACATAAGCCGGTTAATTAAAAGTAAGTGTTACCATCAAGGGTTGGGGAGTGCTCATTAGGACCAACATCCGAAGCTGACTCATTAAACACAGCAGTACTAAAAGAAGGATCTGCTAATCCATTCTGTAAAACATACATCAAACAGTAAGTTTCCAACTTAAATGCCTATATAACAACATATCGAAAAAAATCAACACACTATGACACTAATTATGTATGCCATTTAATTAAACAGTTAGTGGATATAATGTTATCCATATAGTTCTAATTATTTATGCAAATTGAAGTTACATCTTCCTGTAAAGATGTGATTTATAGTTGTTGAAAGTGATGATACTTTTCATAATTTGTCCTTTTGATAGAAAGAACAATTCCAAGCAGACTATAAATGGTCGCATAACTGTATAACATAGGGCAGGGGAAAATAATGTTTGTGTGGACTATGTTACGTATAATATCAGTGGCTATGAACTCAAAATCCACACCAGACAAATGATAAACAAAACGGTACAGTAAAAGGGAGAACAGAAAGCCGTGATTAAATAACCTTATGAAGGTAGACAGTTGGCGGCGACGTGGTCGGCAATCAGTGAGGATACAGCGTCGGCCCACAAGGCGCTGAGAACTAAGCGGGCGGAGTAAGATAGCGGTAACTGGAACGACCAAATCTCAATTCTAGCATATGACAGTTAGGGTTTGATTAATTGGGGTTTTAGGGAGGGGGAAAAGCTTGTTGGTGGTGATGGCTTACATGAGAATAACGAACGATCGGCGGTAGGTTTTCAAGAAAAGAAAGACAAGAGAGTATTGTTAAGGAGAAGAGGAGGAGAAAGAATAATTGACAGAGAGACGATCGGGAATAGGGTTTTCTTTTTCTTTGATGTAGGGTTTCAATAGTTTTTTTTTTAATTCATTATAAAAACAAAAAAATTAAAAACATCAAAACTTTTACATTAAGATGCCACGTGGCGATTTCAAGAGAGGATTGAATGAACCAATGGACGCCACGTCAGCAAAAGGGCTTTGTTTTATATATATATATAGATATAGATATAGATATATAGGATCCGGATATTTTGAGAATGAGTTGTAAAAACCATAGGAACTCACTTTATAACCACATACTTTTTTTAATAAAAAATGAATATGTGGTCGATAATTAATCAACAATAAAATAATGAATAAAATATTAATATACTTATACGTGGATTAAAATCTCTTGCACCGGTGTAATTTTGCGTAAATTAAGGTATTTTTTTTTAATTTTTTTTACAGCAGGGTTTACGTGTTTTTACACGAGTGTGCAAAAAATTTTTTTTGGCATTTTACGTCGAGTTCCTATGAGTTCTCACAACTCATCGAGTTCTCAATGGATCCAAACCCTACATATATATATCACTGTTGGAACCACTTTGGATGAATGCGGTTGAGTGAATTACTATTTGCATCCCCGTGTTATAGTAGTTTTAATTACTTGAATCTAAAGTCTAAAACTTTAACTATTTGAGTCCCTTGTTGAAAATTAACTAACCTATTGAGTCTATATTACTAACGTCGTTCAAAAGGTCTGTTAACTCGAAGGGCATTTCTGTTATTTATACCAAATGTACAAGGCTATGATGCAGAAGGTATTTAATTACTATTTATTTTTACATAGTTTATAAAAATTATTTTATCTTAGGTATTATATACACACAAAGTCATAACCCCCCTGTAAATCTCTTTCTCCCACCGTCACTATACCACTCATGACCACCATGAATCCACCACTACTGCAGCCCTACCTCACCACCACCGTTGCACCACCTCACCAAACCACCGCCCCACCGCTGCAGCCCCACCTCACCCCCAAATTCGGTTATGTACTCTAATCCCCAAACCAGTATCAGATCTAATCGGATATGATCCATTGTCTCTTTTACCCTTAACTTGCAACCACCTCTACCATCCACCGAACCACCTAACCCTAACCCCTCCACAACAGATGAGGGAACGAGATGAGTGTGAGAGAACGAGATTAGAGATAGATGATGCATATAGGAGAGAGGAGGACGGGTTGAATTTAATTAGTTGTTTATTTTATTTTGCATTTTATTACAGTTGTAGATTTCTCAAGGGGGAATAGTGATATTTTCTTGCAATTGGAAACCCTGATCTATTCTTGCAATTGGAAAACCAGTTTCTTGCAACAACGTTACTAATGCATCTGTTCTTGGAGATAGAAGTGAGTTAACTATAAAGATTGATGATGAGAACGACGACGCTAATGGTGATGATGAAATGGAAATGGATGAAGGTGAGGCAATTAAAGGGGTCGGAGTCTAAAGAAAAAGTTTTGGGTGTATTTAAACTGGGAAAATATGACGATAAGAGATCATCGTTCTTAGACTTGTGAGATAGATGAGAGAGAGTGAGAGTGAAAGAGGATACATACCTGATGGAGAGTGGGGGGGGGGGGGGGGGGGGGGGGGGGGGGTTGATTTAAATAAGTTATTTTTTATTTTGTATTTTATTAGTGGGGACACTTTTGTCATTTTATGTAGAAGTAACAAATTCGGTTAACGGTATTACAAATTTGGACTCAAATGGTTATTGATTTACCAACCAGGGACTCAAGTAGTTAAAGTTTTGGACTTTGTATTCAAGTAGTTAAAATTAAACTACTATAACATAGGGACGCCAAATAGTAATTCACTCTTGCACCAATTATATACGTATGATTTGTGAAAACTGAGTGTGATTTGTGAAAACTGATAATTGATAGTTGTGATTGTATTTTCATGACACCTCATCTTGTATTTGACTATTTGGTATGCACATATGTTTGTTCTTGTTTCTAGTATTACATGCATCGACTGCTACTTTTATTGTTCGTTGATTTTCTTTTTCTTCGAAGTCACAGCCTCTCTAGAACTTTGAAAATCAAGCTCTTGAAAGGAGAGACATGAATGGCTTCTAATCATACATACATACAGATGATGGATCAGATGAAACTCAAGGTTGACGACATAGAATTAGATAAAAAAAGACGATGTAAGTTGAGTAGTAGAACGGATCAACGACAGTTGGTTTAGGATGGATGGGGTGATCATCACACCCGTCACACTATCACACTCAATAATATTATGTCACCTCATTTCCATCATACTCCATCACGTTCATCACTAAAACGACGAGGTGGTCATCACGGTCATCACACTCATCACTATTTTTTTAACAATAATCGGTGGAGAAGTAGAGACGATGATGATGACTGAGGGGGATGATGGTGATGACGGTGGAGCTACAGAGGAGAAGCAGATGGTGATGATGACTCAGGAGGATGGTGATGATGACGGTGGAGCTACGACGGAGGATCTCCTGTTTCATCACAGAAAACAGAGACGCTGATGATGACTGAGGAGGTTGATGATGATGATGACTGAGGAGGATGATGACGATCTCCTGTTTCATCACATTAAAAACTACGGGGGTGACGGTTGTGAATGATCTTGTTCGGTTCAATTTTTCCCGCCATATTTAATTGTCGAACAAAACAAGTTTATGAGCTGAGGAGGATGATGATGACTGAGATGGTGGTCGGCGACGGGGATGGGGATGAGTGAAGTAGAGGTGGAAAAGATGATGATGACGGTGTTGGACATGTGGGATGTTCGATAGCAATTAAAGTCAAAGTCAACGTAACTCGACCCGGTACGATCCGAAGAGTTACACGTTGGTACACGAATAATATAAGTTCATGTGTAGGTGGATTATTATTTATGAAATAATAAGATTATGAACTAGAGGGAGTTAATATTAATTAGATTAATATTATGGGAATATTCCAAAGGATATGGCATATTATGAGAATATTCCAAGTGTCTTGTTCTATAAATAGGGGATTAGGGTGTAAACCCTAATCACAAGTTTTTATAACAAAACAACTCCTTCCTCTCCAAGTCTTGGCCGCCGCCTCTTGACTCGGTCAAACCACCATACGCCGCCGCCTTCCACCTTGCAAACGGTTGCTCCCGGTTGGCTAGTGCTCGGTTGTGAACTTCCTACTAGCGAGGATTCGTTGTAACCCGCGTGTTGCAATTCCAGTGTAGTCGTCAAAGGTTGATTACTAAACCCCCTATGGTTGTTTATTAGTTATTCGTTTATACGCGTTTAACTGAGATCCTGATTGGGAATATTTTATTAATCGGATTAATAAAATTAACTAACAATTTATATATATATAAATCGGCTATTATATATATTGTATATATAATCCGTTTTCGTTAAATATATAAACCGCTTCCGCTCCGTATACGATACCAAGATTCCCAACAGTGGTATCAGAGCCACGGTTACGCGCGTATAGATGGTAAAAGTTATAATTTTGATCTATGTTTTATTTGTCAAAAAAAAAAATTATTTTTTTTTTGACAAAAGATCAAAAGCTTTTTGTTGTTCATGGATTGTGATGTAAATCGAGCCCTAGGTATTTGACCCTTGTCATGGTTGTGTTTGTGATTGGTTTTATTTTATCTTTATCTTTTATTGATTTGTATTTTTATTACGGATATTGGATCCAGTGTAATAGATAGGCTTAGAATAGATTTGTTTTATTTTGTATTTCAAATTTATTTGTAATCCTACAAGTACAAGATCAAGATGAAGATAAAAAAGGCGAACATGTTCCATGAAGATAGAGATCTCGGGTCAAGTGGGAGTTATCAAAATAGTTTTGAAACCCTTTTAGACTAGTTTGTTTCGTTTCTGGCTAAAACGAAACGGGCGACCTGTTAGGGGCTCGATTCGGTTATTTTATTTTATGCTTTGCGGTTGTGTTTTATTTATTGTAAATAATCGAGATAACCCAAAATAAATAAATTTTTCACAATCATGACAATGGTTTTATTAAAACAAGTTTTATAAAAACCGAAAAGCATATTTAATAAAAGGAGTTTTATTAATATTAAAACAAGTCCATTCGTGATAATACGACCAACGTAGTTTAAATAGGGTATTTAAAACTATACCGTGTCGAGTGTTGAAAGGAGTTTCAATTATCACGAATAATATAAAATTGGATTTTATAAACTATTGTGTGACTCACATCATGCTAACGAGTCATTCAATATATTTATGGTAAATATTAAAATTAAATCCCAATTTTAAATTGATGTTTTATGCCACCCTTAACGAGTTAACACTTCATTCTAAATCGAACCCAAATGTTAGTGCTGATCCCTGCATTTGGGCATTGATCATGAAAGAAGGTAATCATCGCGTTTCCTGTGTAACATAGGCCGGTGTTACAGTTAACAGTAGAGGACCAAACATCGCTTGTTTATCAAGTGGGCATAGTTGGGGTTAAACATACATCGCTTTTAGCGATGACCCCAAATGGAGAGTTGTGTAGTGGACACAATTAACAATCGTTGTTTACCTACCTAATCGTACCAGTGGATAGTGCTAAGCCAGTTCACTGTGTATTGATGAATCGGGGTCTCATCCAAATTAATTTTGCTTTTTGGGTCATAAAATAATTAGGATATTTAAAACATAAAATACTAATAAATTAGATTTTGAACTTTGTAGATGTCAACTGAAAACAATTCCGCCTCCCAATTCTCTCTCAAGTCCATCTTAGAGAAGGACAAACTGAACCACTCCAGCTTCATGGACTGGCACCGCAACTTGAAAATTGTTCTCAAGGCGGAGAACAAGTTGTATGTTTTGAAAACGCCAGTCCCTGATGAACCCATCAATCAGAACTCTGTCGCTTATAGAAACTATTCTAAGCACTTTGATGACTTTTTGAAAGTCTCATATCTGATGTTGGCATCCATGATACCTGAACTTCAAAGGACCATGGATGAGATGATGGCGTACGAGATGAATCAGCACCTGGTGGAAATGTTCCAACAGAGGGCTCGTCATGAGAGGTTTGATGTGATGTGATTACTCATAACCACTCGTATGCAATAGGGTACTTCAGTTAGCACTCATGTGCTAAAAATGAAGGAGGGTCAAGTTAAGAAACCTAACACCAAGAAGAAGGGCAATCAGGGCAAAGGGAAGGGAAAGGGCAAAGTTGTTGCCAACAAGAAACCTCTGAAAGATGCCAAATGTTCTCATTGTGATGAAACTGGGCACTGGAAGAGGAACTGTGCTAAGTATTTAGCTGAACTGAAGCAAGCCAAAGCTTCTGGAGGAGAGTCCTCAGGTATATATGTTATTGAAATCTTTGCTTTTTCTAGCAAGACATGGGTGTTTGACACAGGATGTGGTTTCCACATTTGTAATGTTTTGCAGGGATTAAGAAAGGTTAGAAAGCTGAAACAAGGCGACTTGGAGGTCCATGTTGGCAATGGACAAAGAGTTGCAGTGAAGGCAATAGGAGAATATGTTCTTTTACTTCCTTCTAGTTTAGAACTTGTTTTGAACAATGTTTATTATATTCCTAGTGTGACTAGAAATATTGTTTCATTTTATGCTTTGCGTGGACAAGGTTTTAATTATCGTTTTAATGGTTTTTTGCTTATTTTAACGATATATTTTACTTTGATGCAAAACCCAACAATAGGATCTATGAGATAGAAATCCAAAACGATAACATATTATGCAATATCTCCCATAAACATAATAAGTTGGACTTTAATGATACGTATATGTGGCATTGTAGACTTGGTCACATAAGTGAGAATCGTGTTAAACAACTCAAAAACGCAGGAATCATAGATTCCAAGGGTTCAGAGTCGTTTGGAAAATGCGAATCATGCTTGAGTGGAAAGTTAACAAAAGCACCTTTTTCAAATGTTGGAGAAAGAGCTAATGATCTGTTAGGACTTGTACATACAGATGTATGTGGTCCATTCAGAACAATGTCAAGACATGGAGAAAGATACTTTGTTACATTTACTGATGATTTCAGTAGATATGGTTATGTTTATCTTATGAAGCATAAACATGAAACTCTTGAAAAGTTCAAGGAGTACCAAAACAAAGTAGAAAATCAGCTGAATAGAACTATTAAAATGCTTCTATCAGATCGAGGTGGTGAATATCTTAGTCAGGAATTCATCGACCATCTAAAGGACTGTGGAATAGTTTCACAACTCACTCCACCTGGAACGCCACAACATAATGGTGTGTCTGAGCGGAGAAATCGAACTCTATTAGATATGATTCGATCAATAATGTGTCGAACAAACCTTCCAAAATCCTTTTGGGTGCTTTGGAAACTGCCGCAAGACTTGTGAATATAGCTCCAACAAAGAAGGTTGATAAAACGCCTTATGAGATATGGCATGGAAAGAAACCTCATGTATCCTATCTTAAAGTCTGGGGATGTAATGCTTATGTCACTCTAGAATCTTCGGATAAACTAGATCCCAGAGGCGAAAAGGTGGTTTTCGTCGGATACGCTAAGAAGATTGGTTACCTGTTGTACCATCCCACTGAAAGTAGGATTTTCACTAAACGTAGAGGCACTTTCTTGGAGGAAGAGCTTCTGGCGCGAGGGATTGGAGATAACCATGTGGATCTTGAAGAAATTCGAGAACCACAAGTGACTGAACCAGTTGTTCAGACAGAACCAGAAGTAACTAATTCAGTTGTTGAAGTTGAACCGGAGAGGACTCAAGAAACAACAGAAACACCAAGTCTTCGAAGAAGTATTAGGGATCGTCGTGCACCTGTAAGGTATGACGATATCTTCATGATAGATGAAGCTGAGCCTGCTACTTACAATGCTGCAATCTTGGATTCGGAATCCAAGAAATGGCAAGAAGCCATGAATGCAGAGATGCAATCCATGTATGATAACCAAGTCTGGGATTTGGTTGATCTTCCTACCGAATGTCGGACTGTAGGAAATAAGTGGATCTTCAAGAAGAAAACTGACATGGATGGGAATGTGCAAACATACAAAGCAAGGCTTGTAGCGAAAGGTTTTACTCAGACTCAAGGAATTGATTATGAGGAAACCTTCTCGCCAGTAGCCATGCTTAAATCTATTAGAATTCTACTTGCCATTGCTGCATATTATGACTATGAGATATGGCAAATGGATGTCAAAACCGTGTTCCTTAATGGACACTTACCGGAAGATGTCTATATGGTTCAACCCGAAGGTTTTGTCGATCCAAAGAATCCTTAATGGACACTTACTGAAAGATCTTGGTGAAGCCGCTTATATTCTGGGAATGAAGATCTATAGAGATAGATCAAAGCGGTTATTGGGTTTGAGTCAAAGTACATATATTGATAAGCTCATACGACGCTTTTCAATGCAAGACTCAAAAAGGGGGCTCTTGCCCATGGCACATGGAACCATTCTTAGTAGCAAACAGTGTGCAAACACTGAAGAGGAAACGAAGAAAATGGAAAGAGTTCCATATGCTTCTGCTATTGGTTCTATCATGTATGTCATGTTATGTACTAGACCTGATGTCTCGTATGCTCTTAGCATGACAAGTAGATATCAACAGAATCCAGGAGAGAGTCACTGGGCTGCAGTGAAGAACGTTCTTAAGTACTTGAGAAGGACTAAGGATATGTTCTTAATATACGGAGGACTGGATGAGGAGCTGTCAGTTAAGTGTTATACTGATGCAAGCTTCCAGACTGATCGTGATGATTCAAGATCACAAACGGGATATGTTTTCATTCTGAATGGTGGGGCTGTTACTTGGAAGAGCTCTAAGCAAAGTGTGGTTGCTTAATCCACCTATGAATCAGAATACAATGCTGCATCGGATGCTGCAAAGGAGGCTGCCTGGATGAAGAAGTTCATTGGTGATCTCGATGTTATGCCTAGCATAAAGAAACCAATCGAGATACTGTGTGACAATACTGGTGCCATTGCTCTTGCAAAGGAACCAAGGTCACATCAGACCACAAGGCATATACTCAGGAAATTCCACTATATTAGAGAGATAGTAGAACGTGGAGACATCGTGATAAGCAAGGTTCATACAGATCTAAATCTGGCTGACCCCTTTACTAAGCCTTTACCTCAACCTAAACATGAGGAGCATGCTGGAAAGATAGGGCTTAGAGTTGCTAGACAGTGGGCATGATCTGTAGTTAGTATTGGTGTTTTACTTTGAACTATAATAGTTACATTGAATATTTATTTGATTTAATGGGTTAAATGCAAATTTAAATATTTTGTGACTGTGTTCATTATTTGTATGTTTAAATCCTTGAATAAGAGTATTCTAAAATATCCGTAGTCGATCAAATTACATGGGAATGAATTTGAATGTAAGACTATTGTGAATTCAGATGATTGTATTCATGAGATGAATAACTCAAGGGTTTGAGAATCATAATTCACAGATATCATTAGGGAATGATATTGGATGTAACTCGCTTCAAAACGATCTCCATGGATCTGTGTCATGAGATGTTTTGATATTGATATGTTCAATATGTTCTTTTTCTTAAGGCACATATTAAACTACATTGATCAAGGACTATCTTTGATGTTATATAACACTATCCTGAAACATGGGTAGTAATCCGGATAGCATTGGGAGAAATCCAAGATTAAGTGGGAGTTGTATGACGCTGATGGAATTCTGTACTTCTATAGGATTAGAAGCTTAGACCATTTTGAATTATAGACAAGAATAGAGAATGGTTGATCAATATAAGAATGAATGATCCATGTCTTATGATCAACGAATGTCTATACAGAAGGGACTTATTGATAGAATTATCAGGGCTATAGTATTTAGTTAAGTAAAGCGTTACTTGAACATAAAGAACTAGTTGACGACTGTAAAGTGTCTTACTGTGTTGGGTGCAGTGCGATGCAGCTAGGCGTCCAACTCTGCGCACGTTGACTCATTTAATTAAAATCGTCCAAGTGGGAGATTGTTGGACATATGGGATGTTCGATAGCAATTAAAGTCAAAGTCAACGTAACTCGACCCGGTACGATCCGAAGAGTTACACGTTGGTACACGAATAATATAAGTTCATGTGTAGGTGGATTATTATTTATGAAATAATAAGATTATGAACTAGAGGGACTTAATATTAATTAGATTAATATTATGGGAATATTCCAAAGGATATGGCATATTATGAGAATATTCCAAGTGTCTTGTTCTATAAATAGGGGATTAGGGTGTAAACCCTAATCACAAGTTTTTATAACAAAACAACTCCTTCCTCTCCAAGTCTTGGCCGCCGCCTCTTGACTCGGTCAAACCACCATACGCCGCCGCCTTCCACCTTGCAAACGGTTGCTCCCGGTTGGCTAGTGCTCGGTTGTGAACTTCCTACTAGCGAGGATTCGTTGTAACCCGCGTGTTGCAATTCCGGTGTAGTCGTCAAAGGTTGATTACTAAACCACCTATGGTTGTTTATTAGTTATTTGTTTATACGCGTTTAACTGAGATCCTGATTGGGAATATTTTATTAATCGGATTAATAAAATTAACTAACAATTTATATATATAAATCGGCTATTATATATATTGTATATATAATCCGTTTTCGTTAAATATATAAACCGCTTCCGCTCCGTATACGATACCAAGATTCCCAACAGACGGGTGGTCACGATGATGATGGATGGTGGTTGGGTGAGGCTTTTTTATTTTTAAACTCCAACGTTTGTGGCGTGATGTGTGTCACGAAATCTGATTGTCCCGGTCGTGAAAGAAATGGTGGGGCGGTGGTCGTGATGGTCATAGCCATCACGGACCACCCCGACCACCCTTATCACATATGCATTGTAAAACGACTCCTGGATAGTCAATTTTTGACGGTTTTTTATTAAGGAAATAAATAAAAAAGAAAAAAAAACTCTTTCGGGTTTCACGTATTGCATTGTAAACCCATGGTCAAACCCCAACCTGGACCGTACCCAATTAAGTCACAAGTAATTAGGACCGAGAACCGAACCTCATTGTCGGCTCCACAGGTTTCATGGTTCCGACCCGTAAACTGCTAAACCCTAAATATAATGACTAAGTTATTTTTCACACGGTTCAAACAGCATTCAATAAAGTCCTATTTGAGTCCATATGGTTTAATTGTTTTAACTACTTGAGTCCAAAACTCAAACTTGTCTTGATCTGAGTCCCAATGGTTTCTAATCTTAACTACATGAGTCCAAAAGACGAACATCATCCTATTAGTCAGTTAAGTTCAAGGGTATTATGGTCATTTTACCTATATTGTAACTATTTTATTGAATATATATACACACACACACACACAACCCCCCTCCTCTCTCCCAACTGCCACCACTCCACCACCACCTTTAGCCACCATCTACCACCTAACAACTACCCTACAAACCACACCGCTTGAACCACTACCACTCTCGTAAACCCTCAACCCCATGAAACTCCCTTATGACCAGATGAAACCATCACCCTAATCACAATCCATTTGAAGCCTACCCCAAGTCACCACCCAATCGACAACCACTAATCTACCACCTTCACCCCTCCAACCACCACCGAACATCACCACCATCAATAGCCTTCAAAACCACCACCGTTGCAATGTTCGTCACCAAAATCCAGTTTCTTATAATCTTGGCCGCCACCTACGAAAGCCATCAACGTGCAAAACACCGGTGATTCAACCCAAGCTAACAAAATCACATATGAACGCTAACCCCAAATCGCATTTGAACCCTAACCCTAAATCATAGCTGAACGCTAACCCCAAACGCATATAAGCCCTATTCACAACTCGGATCTGACCTAAACCACCAACAGTGGTGTTCGAGGTGGCGTTCTATAAAGCTTCAATGGTGGTGTTGGTGTTCCCTGTTCGTGTATTCCTTGCTGCAAACCTGCTCGTTTTCATGGAGATTGGGGTTTGAAGGAGATGGGATGATAACTAAATGGGGTTCCATTGCTTCCATTTGAAGGTGGTGATGGTGGGTGTAATTACTACCGGCCAGAGCTGGGATCGTGGGGGTGTGGTGATGGTTTCTGGTAAGTAGAGAGAGATGGAGAGAGAGATGGATTGAGTATGTGTGTGTGTCTGTGTGTCTGCATATGTATATATGAGTAAGTATTTTTTTTATTTTAATAATAGGGGCAATTTGGTAATTTCACAAAATCTAACTAGGAAAATCTAATAGAGTTAGTCCTTTGGACTCATGTAGTTAAGATTTGAAACCATTGGGACTCAGATCAACACAAGTTTATGTTTTGGACTCAAGTAGTTAAAATGGTCAAACCATAAGGACTCAAATAGGACTTTACTCTTACTCTAATGATGTAATTACGCTAAAAAAATTAATATTCATTTGTGCAGATAGAAAAAAATTTTCAAAAAAAAAATCCCCCTTCACTTCTCATGCTTAGTAAGTTAAACTCATTTGTATTTCATCTTTACTCTAATTATTTAAACCCATATAGTATATTTTATAATTACATAAATATATGGTTAGTGACTAGGGACGGATTTATATGTGAGGGGTGGCGAGGCACCCCTGGGATTTTTCGAGTCTTTTTACAAGGCTCCTTCAATAATATTTGTGAGGCACCTCTAATATCAAAAAAACTAGAGAACAAAGGAAACAAAATCGTTGTCAAGTAAAGTTATAAATTAACCTTTAGGTTTGATTTGTCTGGTATTTTTTTTGTTTTTTTGAATGGCAAATGTTATTCCCAATATATTCTACGCCACAAACATCTTGTCTAGATTTGAACTTAGTAGCTTAAGGCATAAGTCAAGATTTGAAGCTGGGTTCTTCCCTCGCTAGAAACAATTACATCCGCCACTCGGTTTAGCAAACTAGAATCTTTTATCATATTTATCAATTTAACAATGTGGTTCACTTTTCTTAATGATTATTGTCCTTCTTACCGACTCTATTAGATTCTTTATGTTGCTGTCTTTAATAAATTAACAAAATACCTTTATTATTGGCAAGCTACTATGTAATTTCCTATAAATAATTTAAAATACCCAAACCAAACACGAGATTGAAAAAGACGGGGTTATATACATATATTTGACTAAGTACACACTTCAAATGTTATGTTATATTATCTTCTCTGTAACTCGAATTTTTACAAGATTTTAGTACTTGGTCATCTTTTTGTTTATAATTAAATTAAATTTTTTTCCCAATAACCCTTAAATCCAATTTGTGAAGACACTTTTTATTTCAGTATGTCTTAAACCCAATTTTTCTTACATTATGTTTATAAAAAGTTAATAACTTCTATAATTCTTGTTAATTTGTTAAAATTAAATATTAGTAATGATTGATATGGTTGATTAAATAAAACTTGTAACTTGACTTCTTCAATTTGCTAAAATGAAGTCTTCGCACCCTTCCAACCACGGTTACAATAAAAAACAAAGCCGGCCAAGACTCGACTTTAATTTGTTTTTTTTTCTTATAAAAAGGTGAAGAAAGAATCGTGTGTTACTACAGTAAGTAACATGGCGACGACTTCCATTTCACACACACACATGCCTAGCATAATAGCCTTTGTGTACACTATTCTCCTTGCCTTTAGTATAGCAAAAGCCCAATCCAACGTAACCCGAGGTTCCTCTTTAAAGCCTACCGGTGCCACGACTTCATGGTTGTCGCCATCGGGGTTATTCGCCTTCGGTTTCTACCCACAAACCGAAGGCTACGCGGTTGGTATATATATTGCCGGTATTCCAGAAAGGACCGTTGTCTGGACGGCTAGTCGTGACACCCTTCCATTCTCAAATAATGCAACCTTAAAATTCACAGCTGATGGAAGACTCTCTGTGGAACAAACACAAGGTCAGCAGATTAATATATTTGATGCTGGTGGTGCTTATGTTGCTTCCATGCAAGACTCTGGCAACTTTGTGCTCTATGATTCCACAGGGACAGTACTTTGGCAAAGCTTTGACCATCCAACGGACACGCTTTTAGTCGGACAACGTCTCCTGCCTGGCCAGACGTTGTTTTCAAGTATCTCGAAGACAGACCAGTCGATTGGGGTGTTCAGGCTCACTATGCAAACGGATGGGAACCTTGTGTTGTACCCGAATAGAGGGACTGAGGATCCTGCTTATTGGGCTACTGAGACACCGACAGCAGGACCGAACGTGACACTGAATCTTGATTCTAGTGGTTTTCTGTATCTGTTGCAGAATTCAACTTTTTTTATATATAATCTAACTCAAGGAGGATATCCTACAAAAGATGCACTCTATCTCATGAAATTTGATTACGATGGAATCTTTAGATTGTATTATCATAATCTTATGAACGTGGGCAAGAATGGATCTGCCATATGGGCAGTGGCGTCAAATAGGTGTAGAGGGATAGGTCTTTGTGGCGTTAATGGGTATTGTTTCTTGGTGAATGAAGATGCAGGATGTCGATGTCTACCCGGGTTTGAATTATTGAGAATTAATTCAAACTCAAATATGCATGCACGTGACTAGAAGACTTATTCTGGCATGCACACAATATTTGGAACTGATTCTAACGTTCAAGTCGTTGCCTACTTTTCTGTTCTTGTTTTGAATAAAGTCTACAATAGTAGCAGTTGTGATTTCCAGTTTTTTAGGCTAGTTAGTAGTCCAGCAGTTGTGTTTGTTTTCCTATTTAAGTCGTTCATGTTTCAGTAGTTGTATTCACTTTTCAATTCAGCTAATAAGAAATCAGTTCCATATTTACGAGTGTTACTCTTTATAGTGAGTTGTGAGTGTTGTGATTCCATCAGAGTGGTATCAGAGCACAGGCTCTATACGTATTTGCTGAAGTTGAAAATCTGTTTTCCAATCCAACCATGGCCGAACAAGTTAATGCTCTTCCTATGGCTCCTACTCCAATCCCTGTGTTCAAGGGTGAAGGGTACGAATACTGGAGCATTAGACTGAAAACAATCCTGAGGTCAAGAGATCTCTGGGATTTGGTTGAGAATGGGGTTAATGAGGCTGAGGCTGATCAGTCAAAACTAAAGACAAGCAGAAAGAAAGATGCACATGCCATGGCTGTCATACAGCAGGCTGTGCATGATCAGTTATTTTCAAGGATTGCTGCTGCTACATCTGCCAAAGAAACATGGGAAATTCTTAAACTGGAATTTCAAGGTGATGATCAAGTGAAGTCTGTGAAGCTGCAAGGACTCAGGAGAGACTTTGAGAACCTGTGTATGAAGGAAGGAGAATCCATTGGTGACTATTTCTCAAGAGTGATGGGTATAGTGTGTCAAAAGAGATCATATGGTGAAATCATCTCTGATCAAACTGTGGTTGAAAAGATTCTTAGGAGTCTTACTCCAAAGTTTGATTATGTGGTTCCATCCATTGAAGTATCACATGATCTGACCACTCTCACCCCTGTGAAGTTAATGGGATCCTTGCAGTCACAAGAACAAAGAATTAATAGCAGAAATGGTGACAAGATAGAAAGGGCAGATGAGCAGGCTTTGCAGGTCTTTCAAGATACAAATAGAAGTCCCCAAAGTGCAGCTAGAGGAAGGGGACGTGGGTTTGCTAGAGGCAGAGGTAGAGGTAGATCTACTGAACGAAATAGAGGGCCTCAATGTTATCTGTGTAACAGATTTGGACACATAAAGAAGGACTGTTGGTATAATGAGGAAGGTCAAGCTAATGTTGCTGAGAATGATGCACAAGATGATGACAATGCTGCTGAAGACTTACATCTCTTCATGATGTTTGTTCCCACAAAACAATATGCCCTTATGGCTGATTCAGGTTCTAACACTAAAACCAATTGTCTTTGGTTCTTGGATTCTGGATGTTCTAATCATATGACAGGCAATAAAGACATCTTCAGTAATTTGGATACTACATTCAAATTAACTGTAAGACTTGGTGATAAAAAGGGGCTTTCAGTTGAAGGAAAAGGGACAGTAAAGATCACACTAAGCAATGGAGGCTACAGATTGCTAGATGATGTATATTATGCTCCCAGTCTGGAGTATAACCTTCTCAGTGTAGGGCAACTGATGAGGAAAGGATATTCATTGCTGTTTGATGATGGAAAGTGTGTCATAAAGAATAGAGATTCAGGAGCAACTATGATGACTGTGATGGTGGCCAGCAATAACATGTTTTTGTTAGATGCTTCCAGTTCTGATCCTGTGAATCTCAGCCCCACAAAACCAATCCAGACAGTTGATGAAGTGTCAAATCTTTGGCACATGAGGTATGGCCACTATAACTCTAATGCATTAAGGGTGTTGTATGATAAGAAGATGGTCTTGGGTATGCCAAGAATAAGATCCTTTGGTGAGTGCAATGGATGTATTTTTGGCAAACAAGTCCTGTCACCCTTTAATTCCAAGTTATGGAGAGCAAAACAGAAATTAGAGTTGGTCTATGCTGATGTCTGTGGGCCAATGCAAGTAGCAAGTTTAGGTGGCAGTCTCTATTACTTGCTATTTGTAGATGACCTTACAAGAATGTGTTGGGTTTATTTCATTAAAAATAAATCAGAAGTCTTTGGGAAGTTCAAGATTTTTAAAGCAATGGTTGAGAAAGATGGGAATTATTCTATTAAGACCTTAAAAACTGATAGGGGAGGTGAGTTTTGCTCAAGAGAGTTCAACTCATTCTGTGAAACAAATGGCATAAAAAGGGAACTCACTCCTCCCTACACACCTCAACACAATGGGGTAGTAGAGAGGAAGAATAGAACAGTGATGGGTCTAACCAGAAGTATGTTAAAACAAAAACAATTGCCAAATTTCCTGTGGGCAGAAGCAGTGGCAACTGCTGTTTATCTTATTAACATTGCCTTTACCAAGGCTGTGAACAATAAGACTCCATTTCAGGCTTGGTTTAATTATAAACCAAGAGTTGATCATCTCAGGGTATTTGGAAGCTTAGCTTATGCAGTTGCACCATCACAAGGGAGGAGAAAGCTTGATGACAGATCTGATGTGTCTGTTTTCATTGGATACATTGATGAGACAGATGGATACAAACTGTACAATCCTGCTACAAAGAAGATCTTTACAAGAAGAGACATACAAATAAAAGAGCATCTGAAGTGGGAATGGAATGTCAATGAAAGCAAACAGGAGTATGAAGCTAACTTTATTGATCCTTTTCCTATTAACTATGATGATGCAGGTGTTGAAGTTGAAGAACCTGTTCCTCAATCTCCTGTTCAAAGCAATAATCATGAAGCCAGTAGCAGTTCAAGTGCTCAAGCTTCCTCTCATGTGCAAGAATCAGATGTCCAAGGTGGTTCAAGCTCTAGTTCACCTTCACCAGTTCTTAAGTCTTTAAATGATGTGTATGCAAAGGCTAAGAAGGTGACAGTAAACTATGAGACCAATACCATTCATGATGAAGAAGATCCAACTATCTGTCAATTTGCCTTGAATGTGGCAGATCCCATCTGTTACTCAGAAGCTGCTGTTAAAGAAGAGTGGAAGGAAGCAATGAATGAAGAAATTCGAGCTATAGAAAGAAACTGCACATGGGAGCTTGTTAAGCTTCCTGCTGGTAAGAATCTGATTGGGTTAAAGTGGATTTTCAGGACCAAACTGGATGCTGATGGGAAAATTATCAAGTATAAAGCCAGACTTGTTGCTAAGGGGTACTCTCAGCAACAAGGACTGGATTATCAAGAAACATTTGCTCCAGTTGCACGTTTTGAAACAATCAGGATGATTATTGCTGTTGCTGCACAAATGGGTTGGGAAATGCATCAGTTGGATGTAAAGTCTGCTTTTTTGAATGGTGAGCTGTTTGAAGATATCTATGTGCAGCAACCAGAAGGTTATGAAGTAATTGATCAGGAAGATAAGGTGTACAAGCTGAAGAAAGCCTTGTATGGGCTCAAACAGGCTCCTAGAGCCTGGTATGCAAAGATTGATGGGCATTTTATTAAGCATGGATACACCAGGAGTCATCATGAACCTACCTTATATGTCAAACATCTAGACAACAATCAAAGAATTATTGTTTGCCTATATGTTGATGACATAATATGTACAAGTTCAAGTCCTGGTTTGATTGCTGAATTTAAGCAAGTGATGAAGGATGAGTTTGAAATGACAGATTTGGGCTTACTAAAGTTCTTTTTGGGACTTGAGATTAAGCAAACAAGGGAAGGGACTTTTCTGTCACAAGAGAAGTATGCAAGAAGTCTCCTGAAAAAATTTGGTCTAGCTGATTGTAATGCTGAAACAATTCCTATGTGTGTCAATGAAAAATTTCAGGTGGAAGATCAAGAAGACAAGGCTAATGCTCTTATGTTCAGAAGTTTGGTTGGAGGACTCATCTATTTGACTCACACTAGGCCTGACTTAGCCTATGCAGTGAGTATTGTTTCAAGATTCATGCAAATTCCATCCAAGAAACATTGGGGTGCAGCTAAAAGAATCCTAAGATATGTGGCAGGAAGCTTGAAGTTTGGTATTTGGTACCAAAGAGGAAAGGAAATTGAATTGGTTGGGTACACAGACAGTGACTGGGCTAGCTGTGTTGATGACAGAAAAAGTATCTCTGCACATGTGTTTAATCTGGGTAGTGGGGCAATCACCTGGAGTTCGAAGAAGCAACAAACTGTTGCCTTGTCAAGTACTGAAGCAGAATATGTGTCTGCCACAGCTGCAACTTGTCAGGCAGTTTGGATTAGGAGAGTATTGGAGGAGTTTGGGATGAAACAAGAGATGGCTACTACTCTTTTCTGTGACAACAAGTCAGCAATAAACCTGAGTAAGAATCCTATTATGCACAGCAGGTCAAAGCATATTGAATTGAAGTATCATTTTGTAAGAGAGATGGTGGCACAAGAACAAGTTGTGTTGAAGTTTTGTAGCACATATGAGCAACTGGCAGACTTGCTGACCAAAGCATTGGGTCGTGAAAGATTCATCAGTTTAAGACATCAGCTAGGTGTGGTGGAGTTTGAATCAAGGGGAGGTATTGAGAATTAATTCAAACTCAAATATGCATGCACGTGACTAGAAGACTTATTCTGGCATGCACACAATATTTGGAACTGATTCTAACGTTCAAGTCGTTGCCTACTTTTCTGTTCTTGTTTTGAATAAAGTCTACAATAGTAGCAGTTGTGATTTCCAGTTTTTTAGGCTAGTTAGTAGTCCAGCAGTTGTGTTTGTTTTCCTATTTAAGTCGTTCATGTTTCAGTAGTTGTATTCACTTTTCAATTCAGCTAATAAGAAATCAGTTCCATATTTACGAGTGTTACTCTTTATAGTGAGTTGTGAGTGTTGTGATTCCATCATGAATTTGTCGATCCAGAACAATGGAGTTTGGGTTGCAAGAGAGGTGGCACTATAGAAAGCTGCAAGGTTTCAGATGCAGGTACGGAAATGAAGATGACAAATTTGAATAATGTTCGATGGGAAGATGCGACGTATCTCATCCCTAAGTCGCAAACCCAAGACGAGTGCTCATCAGCTTGCTTAAACGACTGCAACTGTGAGGCGCCATTATTCACTGGACAAGAATGCAAGTTGCAAAGGCTCCCATTAAGATACGTGGAAGTAATTGACAACTTGCCAAATGTTGGGTTGATTAAAGTATACACATATTCTCTAAGTAATGGTACGAATCCAACTAATGCCAAGAAAGTGCAAGAAAAAGCGATCATGGTTATCGGTGTTTCACTTGTCTCATTTGTTGTACTTGTTTTGCTAATTTCGGGAGTAATCACGTACAAAACTCGAGTTTGGGCATACAAAAAGATATCTGAGAATCTTAATGTCCAATTATTCGAGGACATGGGACCTCGGGCATTTTCTTATGCCGCGTTAGAAAAAATCACAGATGGTTTCAAAGAAGAGTTGGGTAGAGGATCATTTGGGATAGTTTACAAGGGCATCATCGTGAGCTCTATGAGACCTGTGGCGGTGAAAAAATTAAAGCAAGAACTGGCACAAGAAGGGGAAAAAGAATTTCAAACTGAAATGAAAGTGATCGGAAGAACATATCATCGTAACCTAACAAGGCTGCTCGGTTATTGCTGTGAAGGTCCTGAAAGGCTGCTGGTTTTAGAGTACATGACCCAAGGATCCCTTGCTGATGCATTATTCACACCTAAAGGAAGCAAACCAAAACCCGGTTGGATAGAAAGAATTAGAATGGCGGTTGATATTGCCCAAGGCATTCTTTACCTACATGAAGAATGTGAAAACCCTATAATTCATTGTGACATTAAGCCTCAAAATATCCTTATGGACGAGCATGGATGTGCCAAGATTTCTGATTTCGGACTGGCTAAACTACTAGAACATGATCAAACTAGAACGTCTACATTCATTAGAGGAACAAGGGGTTATGTTGCGCCTGAATGGCATAAGGGGCTACCTATAACGGTCAAAGTGGATGTTTATAGTTTTGGGATTGTTCTATTTAATATTTTATGTTGTCGGCAGAATGTCGACAACACCCTTCCTGAGAATGAAGCTATTCTTGAAGAATGGGTGTACGAGTGTTATGAAGCGAATGAAGTGTTAAAACTGGTAGATTTTGATAAGGATGTTGAAAAGAGGAGACTTGAAGAAATGGTCAAGATAGGTCTTTGGTGTGTTCAAGAGGAGCCATCTCTCCGCCCTTCGATGAAAAGAGTGGTGTTAATGCTTGAAGGGACTGTCAAAATACCAATACCTCCCAACCCGAATTCATTCCTTACTATTGTTTAGTTTACAAATTAAATAAGAAAAAAGTATCATTCTACTTCATATGCATTTATTTATTTACGTTATTATGTAGATGCATCTATTGTCTATAGTCGTTGGTTAGTCGTGTCATAGGTAATCGATTTATATTTCGATGTAATTGGCTTGAACTTAGGCTTAGTGATCGAGTTATTGTATGTTAGTGATTGAGAGAGTCTTAGTGATTGAGCCACAACTATATAAGGCTAAATCATTAAGAGATTAAACACTTCTCACATTTTATTACATTGATCTCTTTCTCTCTAAACCAGTTTCTCTCTAGTTTTTTTTCTATAGTTTGGGTTTTGACCTTCTAAAGTCAAACTCGTAATCCCAAACTTGTATTTGATATCAATCAATGATTTCTAAGTGTTTATTTACTTTGTGTTGATTGTTATTTGATATAATTTGGATTCCGCACTCATCTCACCCTTATCGTAGATCCGATCCGGATACGTGATGTGTTGTGAAAAACACCGTGTTAACATATTAATTTTGTATATATTTTGGTATGATCAGTGCATTTTAGGTACACTATATATTTTATTGATCATAATATAAATGCATTTGATAACATTATAATATAAGATTCTTTGATGTGTTTTAGTGTCATGAGCGTTAAAATGAAAAACGAGTTAAAACGATTGTAATATATTTTGTAGATAAATAAAGTTAAATAAGATGGTAATTGTTTTGGTGTAATTAATAGAAAACTAAAAGTCCTAACAATACTATTCAGGTTAACTCGAGAAGCCATATTCAAAGGAAAATTATAAGGGTTATGGCCTATGTGCACTAAATCACCTCAAAAGAATAAGGAAATAAAAGAAGCATTAATAAAACGTTTGAAGAAGTGGGCCACTTGTTGGGCTTGAGCATCGCATGAAAGACCTACAAACAAAAGTCGGTGACGCAAGGGAATAAGGGGATTCTTTTGACGGCTGCAGGACTTGGACGGTGGAAGAAGAAGGCGCAGCCTTTTGGCTGTCTAGGGAGTCACACACATCAAGAATGAATCATCATTAATATGCAGCACGGCTAATCGTGTGATCGTCTCCGGGTGTATGGTTCGTTTGTGAAACTCTAACTCTTGTTTGGTTTGGTTTATGGATTGTCTTTTAATTGTTTGAAAGATATTTGTAGTTTGAGTTATTTAAACAAGTCACGTTTGTGCAATTGCTTATCTTTTAGTCATTCGCATTCGGTTTTCTTGCATCGTGAGCAGTTTGATTAGTGGGAGGGTAGTTCTTATTCGTGGGTTGGTAATTAAATTGTACGAGTTATTATTAAAAACTTGTGTTTGATTATCACTTAACTTAAACCGTTTAACAAAACTATGTCTATGTGGTATCCAATCATCTAACCAAGGGTAGGGTGAATCATTGAACCTGAAACCTGGAGATTGATCATCTTTCTCATATATTGTTTTAGTAAATCAGTCAAATCCAAAATCAGTTTAATCTAGTTTAGTTATTTTAGTTTAAATAATCAAACAAAATGTGTAACACTAACCACATGCTCCTCGTGGATTCGATACCTGACTTACCCTAGCTACCTTGGTTATTTAGGTTTTTGCATGACCCTAACGACAGGTCATCAATACGGACCCACAGTAAAGACAAAAACTAAACGAGTTACATTAAAATAAACAACATAACAAGTAAATTTTTTTAGACCCCCGTAGTGGGGCGTTATTGTGCCAAATTTTAAAAAATAGCGCCTGGTAACACCATTACATACCGGCGCTATTTTTCAAAAATCGTTGGGGCTTTATCAAAATAACGGCGGGTTTAATAATTCTCATCCAATCATCAACTGACACGTGGCAATGGTTTGAAAAAAAGGTAAAAAATTTTGACCGTTGCCCCATTGATTTCTTTGAACGGTAAATTTTTTTTTTGTTTTATATATATATATACACACACAATAGTTTATAAAAACATAACCAAACCTAACTAAAAACACACACACCACAGCACAAACAAGTTTCAACATGGTTTACAGTTTGGGGTCCCGTCTCGCCCGGGTACGAGGCCAAACCCTACTGCTCAGTTGCCACCCAATTGGGGCGAGTTTGACGTGAACACAATGCAATACGCGCAACTTCTTATCATGCAGGGTCAATATTATCCTCTGCCAAACATGGCGGGTTAATTTTTTCCTCCACCAAACTATGGCCAAGAGGAGCCCGAGCTCGTGCCAGAAACTCAAGTCGAGACCAACGAACTACGTGAACCCGAGGGTTCTCAACGGGGGGGGGGGGGGGGGGAGGGGGTCGCGGGCGCGGGAGACGCTCGCATAAAAAGAAAGATCCTACTGTTCCTCGTCAAAGAAAGCAACAAGAACGTTGGGAAAAAGACGAGGAGTATGCTTTAGCGCGGGCCTCGCTCGACATATCGGAGGATCCCCAAGTTGGTTAGTAGTTTTTTCTATATTTATATATAATTAATCGTGTATATATATAGTATTTCTTTTTTGTATTTATATATATATAATTAATCTTATAATATACATATATATGTATATACATTGTTATATAATTCTAATCGTATAATATTTTTTTTTTGTAGAGAACTATCAACATCTTCCGTTGTTTTGGATGCGGATTCGAGAGCTGATTTTTAACGTCATGGGTAGAGGGGAGTATCGAGACAACGATTCGATATCGGGAAAGTGGTCGGACATAAATAATAGATGTCATTCGTTTTCGGAGGTTTACCAACATTGTTCAGACAACAGGGGCAGTGGGAAGGTGATGATGGTTTGTTGGCAAGAGCGTTGGACGAGATGAGAGATACCCGCAGGTCGTTCCCGTATTTGAGGATTTGGGAGATGTTGAGAAAAAGTCCTAAGTGGGCTAATGTACCGGTTATGGGGTCGGGTGGTAGGCGCAAGGTCAGGAGAGGAGGAGGAGGAGGACCATCAAAACGAAGCAAAACCACCTCCTCGTCTCGAGATCCGGATACACCGTCATCCGATGCTCGCTATGTGAGTTTAGGTGATCCTTTTAATTTGGAGGATGAGGAGGAGGAGCAGCATATTCCTAGACCACCCGGTAGAAGATCAAAAAGGGTGGCAAGGGGGAGTCGTCTTTGGCAGGAGGTGGTGACTTGAAGGAAGATTTTGAAGATATGAACAGAAGACTTCAAGATATTCGCGACCTTGGCCAAAGACGTTTGGAGACGATGCAACAAAGAGTGGTCGAGAATAAAAGGTTTGTCGAGCTCCAAGAGGCGAGGCAAAGGGAAAAGGACATTAAGTTTTTGTCCAAATTGATCGATGACTTCGAGGGAGACGCGCTACGCCTTGCACAACTTCACAGGCAACAAATCCTTGCAAAATATAACCTCTAGTGTGTTTCATTTTTTTTTAATATTAGTTGTAACTTTTTTTTTAAATTTTAGTTGTAAGTTTTTTTTAATATTAGTTGTAACTTTTTTTTTAATATTAGTTGTGTTTTTTAATATTATTTGTAATTTTTTTATATTTATTTGTCTTTTATTTTAATTATTTTGAGTTAAACGATTAAAAAAATACACGTGGACCAATCAGAAACAAGGGCTTTATTTATAAATAAAGCCCCACCACTACACCCCTTTTTCACTTTATTTCTCAATGCTGACTCAGTAGTCACGTGGATCAATCAGAAAGGGGGGCTTTATATATAAAGCCCCACACTACGCATGGTTTTAGCATGAGTTACAAGGATGAGATAACATGTTACATACCTTCTTTTAAAATTGCCACTTTAGGTGTCAGAAAGACATTGTTGATTAATCAGCAGTCTTGTCAATAGCCCAATATGTTGTATAAATATGGCTTGGAATCATGTAAAGAATGATTAATAAAAGTTCATGCAATATCAAAAATAGCAAGCCTAGTTTCTCAAACTACTCCGTAACTCTATCTATTTTAAATACTCATACATAATATGCAAAACTTTATGGTGCATATGAGGTTAGAAGTTGGAATAAGTTTTTTTCAAAATCATGAACACTGACATACTCCATGTTCTATAACTTGAAAACAACAAAAAATTTAAATATCTTTCTCCCACAAATCGATATATGCATCCGTATTTTTCACGAGTCTATTTTCAAACATGCAAATATCTCTCTCTGGAAAAACTATTTTCGACCGAAGAAATGAAGGTGGGAGGGTTGGGTAGATTTGTGTTTGATGTTAGAGTTAATTACACGGATGGTTCCTGTGCTATGAATATATTGCATAAATGCCTTTAGTTAACACGGATTGTTCCGGATGTATACAATTTTGCTTTCGGACGGTCCCTACCCGTAATGGTTGTTGAAAGTTTTCATTAAGTGATGTGAAATATCTATTTACCCTTGGATAAAAAATAATTAAAAAATATATAAAACAAACCAACATCTCATTCATCCACTTGACCACTGCCACCCTCACCTACATCTCTTTCTCCATTTTAAGCAAACCACCACCACCACCTCCCCAAACCATCACCACCACCAACTTCTGAAACCACCACAAACATCGCTCTAAACCACCTACACCTCCTAGAAGCACCATCATTACATGCCGTCAACCACCATGATCACGTCCTGAATCCACCAATGTCACCTACCTTAATAGATAGGGTAATTTGGGTGTCAAACCTCGAGAAATATTATGGAAAGTGTTATATTAATCTAAGTAATTAAACTAGACAATAAAGTAAAATCAATTGGTCTGGATTATGGAAAATTATGAAATTAAACTAAAAAAACTTGAAGTAAGTTGAGTTTGATATAATAATGAGAAAGAGTGATATCTTCAGGATTCTGGTAGTCACTCTCGCCAAGGGTTGTATAATTTTTGAATTGAAATCATATAGACATGATTTGTAGTTGAAAATATGATTTAGATTGTAAGTTTATTAATGACCTCAATGACAGCCGATAACTAGACATATGCTGTTGATTTGGATAATTAACACTTAACAATTTACTGATTATTCATAAGATGAAAAGAACTAAACTTGTAATTTACTCAATGACCACCGATAATGAAACCGGCGACATTAACAATTAAAAAAAATCTTTCATACACACCACAATTGAAAGTTATAAATCCAAACGATTACAAAGTTCAATTCAATGTTTTGACAAACCTCACAAACCCTAGATAATGTAACTAACCATTCACCCGGAGAGAATCACGGGTGGTTTAGTCGCTAATCTTGATGGAAAACGTTGCGTTGATGGACAATTGATCAAAGACATGATGATTCGGGTTGAATGGATGATTGTGATAGGTTTTCTCATTGTTATTGTTACCAAAAACTCCCCAAAGGTGCTCCCAAAATCGTCCAAAGTTGGTTGATACTTGATTAGGTTTTGAAAAGTTTTTATATAGCCCTAACTAACTTAAAAGCCCACAAAATCCAATACATTCCTGCTGTAAGCTACGACCAGACAGCCGTAAGCTGATTATTTCTGCTCCTATTTTGCTTTTACAGTCATAAGGTACGGATGGGTTTGCATGGGTTACGGTACAACGTTTATGAAGTGAGCCCTTTGCATCCATAAGTCACCCATAAGTTATGACCATTAAGCTGTAGCCTACGGCATGATCCTCTTTCCATTATCGTCTAGATTTTACTTTAAAATCTTTAACCGAACGACCTCCTTTATTCATTCCTTCTTGCCTAAGATCCTTAATATCCACATTCAACTTTGATTCAAGTCCCGAGCGCCTCTTTTTCTTTGATTAAAATCCTCGGTTAATTTGCTTAATCATCAATTCCATCTTAATTCCCTCCGAATTCGTCAATTAACCTGCAAACACACAATTTCAAATAGTTATCCCATTCACAACATGTAAACATCCAAATCACATTAAAAAGACTCAATTAAGTACATTAACATGCATGTTTTACACATTCCATCACCTACCGAATACCACCATGATACAGTACCCTAACCAACCGGGCCACCATGATCTAAAACCTTAACCTCCCGGTGCTGCGGCATGCATTCGTCTCCACTTATCAACCTCAATATCTCATCTTTCTTTAAAGATTGCAAAGGGTGATGGTAGGATATTGTTTCACAACCTCTAGATTACTGGAAAATCACGTAGGTGGGAATGGCCAGGAGGGAGACGTGGTGGTGGTTGTATGGTGGTGGCACGGTGTTGGTGTGGTGTGGTGGTAGTAGTAGTGTTGGTGGCTTGGTGGGTGAAGGTGTTGGTAATGATGAAGATGGTTAGGTGATCAATGTCGTTTGGTCAACCAAAAATAAGTGAAAATATAGTATAATGGAAGTGAGTCATCTCCACATGGTATTGATGGACAGTTGCAGTTTTGTATGCAAGCTATTATACTAAAAACCTAATTACTTTGTTGTTAAGTTGGAATTCAGAAAATGGGTTTGATAGTTGTAAAAAATAATGAGAAAGAAGTAACCCCCTCCAAGTTTCCGGTTCAATGATTCATCCAAACCTGGTTAATTGATAGGATACCACGTAGACATGGCTTTGTTAAATAGATTAAATTCAAGTGATAACTAAACACAAGTTTTTTAATAATGACCTGTACGATAAATTACCAAACCACATGCACCAATTACCCACCCGATAATCAAACTGCTCACGATGCAAGAAACTGAATGTGAATGATGAAAGAAAAGTAATTGCAACACGTATGAATTGTTTAAATGATTAAAACCACAAATATTCTTCAAACGAATGAAAAACAATCCCAAATACCAAATCAAAATTTGAATGATTCGAATGATGATTGCATGAAAAGATTAATTGGATTGAGGTTTTGGATGATGAAAAGTGTGTTTGGGAGCTCAAAAACGGCTAGGGTTCAAGGCATTTCCGTTTGGAGTTGAGGTTCTCTTTAAATATGGTAAAAATCCTTGAAATTCGTAACTTTTTTGACCCCTGGCGCAGCTGTGCGACCCACCTAGCGCAACCTTGCACTGGGGACCAAATTCTGCTGACCTACGTTGATTTTAGCGTAGACCAACGCTGGTTATTGTAGTCTGGCATAGCCCGGCGCCACCCCAGCGCAGCCCTGTGCTGGTTACTATTGCACGTCCGTTTTTGCCATAAAATATTCGTTACAACTCCGTTTTTTTTTTCAATTCTTGCGGCCATGTCTTCGTATTTCAGAGCTCTATCACATCATCATTTAATATCTTCATTTAAAAGCCATTTGGTTTCTTCAAACTTGTAACCAATCCGCTTCAGGTACATGCAATCCAAATCAAACTCAAAGTAACCATGTTTTATGATGTAATTCACTTAAAAACACATAATTGACTACATCTTAACATGGCAATCTACCCTCTTATCACATCCCTACACTTACCCTTTGCTTGACCCAATGCAAACCATCACAAAACATTACTTACCTCGTTAACAAGCCACTTCCAATTCCCTTACCGTTACTAATCTTCAAGGACCCGGATCATACCCATCCCATAGACTTACAAAATCAAGATTGACAGACTGATAAACAAATGTTGGATATTTTCTAAAACTAAGACTTGCCTAACTAAGCCTAACATGCTTATTATCATCCACATATGCTACACACCCCTCACAATGATCTCTCTTCTCGGTATATTTCTGGACTAGCATGTAATGCGCTAGTATATCTCTGTCAAAAACAAAAAAATGTAACCTTGTTATCTTAGGTTTGTATAACAAGCACATAGAAACTGTAAACTATGCACACATCGAAAGGTCTTACAGGTTTTGGGCATAAAGGTAGGAATGATTTGGCTAACAATTGGTTCACAAACAAAAGGTTCAACACACTTGAATGACCATCCTTATTCACTAATCACAATAACACAATAATCACACAACTTTTGGCATATTTAACCCCATAACACATACTTCTATTTTTTTATTTTTTCTCTTTTTTTCTTTCTTTTTTTTCACATATTTTTTTGTTCTTTTTCACAACTTAATAGAGCTCAAACACTTGAACATAAACATAAACACTATGGATGTCATCAATTTCTTAAACAAAAGCTAACCGGTCGATTTGGGTAATGTTGTAGGTTTAATCAAATAAAAGGGTATAGGCTCAACATGGGCTACTAAGGGTAATTTTTGATAAACAGGTCAACATAACACAATCACATGGTTTCAAACATAACAAAGGGGTTCCTAATTTTCCTTTCTCATCTATGTGCATGTTTCGCCTACTACTTTAGCATGTATCAAATTACACAAATTCTGTAACAAGAAAACATTTGTCCTACTCTCAACAAATGAAAAGATATATATATCTATCAATCTAACAGGCTCAAGTTCTCACAAAGTAGGGATATAGGTTGCCGACATGTAGCATATGCAATTCCCAAAAGCATGTTACCCTTAGTTAGGCATCTCTTTTCAGTTTCTCTAAAAAAACTTGTAAGAAATACTCTCATGAAACTTAAAGGGACAACTATGATCAACGGTCTCATTTTTCATATTAAGCAAAGGACGCTTTAGTAACTGAAAACTTGACTTTCATGCCTAATCAAGTGAAAAGGGGTGACATTTTGCGAGAAAAAAAAATTCTTCATTCATGTTTTTTCTTTCTAAATTTTAAAAATTTCTCAATTTGTGTCACAAATTATGTAAGTGTTCCCCCGACTAGCCTATGGTCACTCATACCCACACTTGGGATACATTACCCCCAATGTATGGTGTTTTTGATGTTTTCATAATCCTGCACACCCTCAAACATGTCCAACCTCGACCTATCACCCACCAAAGCTGACTAACACCAAAACTAAGAAAAACTCACATACTAAATAGACAAAATAAACCATTCCCTTCACAACCAAATGTTTACATCACCAAATTTCATAAACATGCAACAACAAAAGAAAAGGAAGGATCACATGGACCTAATTTTACGATTCTTTATGATATTCTTGAGTCCCTTTCTTTGAACTTTCACTCCCCCATCAAACACGCATCGACTCTGATGCGTATGGATTGAATACGCCCAACCTATTATGTCTGCATAACTTCCCCACACTTAGCTACTGCATTGGTTTTGAAACAAACAAGAACACACAAAACAAATAAAATAAAATAAAATACATACCTTAGGCTGCCTTCCGAGAGCGCTAAGTTTATGAGTCTTCATCCGGACTTCATACTTACTATATCTCTCATGGTGGTCAAACGGGATGCTCACTTCCCTCAGCCTCTAAACACATTCTATGTCTATACTCCAGTGGGTCATGAATTACATTCCACATTGGATCATCCGCTGCTAACTTGATGTTTCATTTTTCTAACCCAGGCGGTTTCTTAACCATCTTTTTCTTCCTAGCCTTCCCACCAGTGTCTCCCATTCTATCAACCATAACCATAAGACACTCCTCCTCTGTATTTGGGTCGGTTAAACTTCAAAGCACGTTTAAACTCACTCTTCTATCCCAAATTTCTGCTTACCATTCCATTAGCACAATTGATTATTGCATGAGAAGTTTCTAAAAATGGTCTACCGAGTATAATCATGTGTGGTGTGTCTTTGACATTTTTCTCACAATCCAGCACCAAGAAATCAGCCGGATAGAAGCAATTTCCCACCTTAACTATGACTTCAGTCAACATTCTCATGGAACGTATAGGTTTTTTATTAGCCAACACCATAGTGGTGCCAACTTTTTGTAAATGACCAAATTCATGTTGGTCATGCATACTTCCCAGGAGAATGCTAACACAAAATCCAAGATCTAGAAGTGTTGGTCAACTTTAAGTTCCCCAATTTGTATTGAAATAAGAGGCGCTCCCTTATCTTGGCGTTTAGGTAGAAAAGTACCAGACAAAGCGGCACACACATGCGCTGGTAAACCAAACTATTTTGGCAGCTTGTTGTACCGATTCTGGGTACTCAACTCGTTTAAGTTTTAAGCATGAGTAGGAATTTCTTGAATGGACTTAAGCAACGGTAAATTGATTTTAACTATTTAAAAATTTCCACCTCTTGTCTCTTGGTGGGTCGTTTTTATTTAAAACCACTCTCTTAGCTGGTTCTATTAAAGCCAAAGGAAAGGGTAGGGTTTTGACTTTCTCACCCTTATCCTTGGCCTCATCAGAACGTTCACCAAAAAACTTTTTACAAAACATCTTTTTCAAATTTTTAACCTTAAGATTGGATTATGAAAGTGTTTCCTGCTCATACTCATAATTGGAAAGAAGACTGGCCGCATTAATGTGCACATTCCTTGTAGTTGATGACTGAAGTGTACGTTGGATTCACTACAGTGGTGTTAGGCAGCTGACCTGGATCTGACAGATGGTGGACAACTCTTCAGCAATTTGACGAACTTGCATTGCCAATGCCTTATACTATTTGTACAAATCTCATTATCTTTTCGGATCTCCTTCATGAAATCTCCTGTTGACTTCACAAACTGATGAAATCTTCGGTCAACATCTCTTTCACTAATCCATCTTGCCTCCATGATCCACCCTGCTGAGTGCCTTGACTTCTCAAGTTTTCTTGAGAACTCCTTTGGTTATTACCTGACCCTCGCTGATAACCTCTTTGATTGTTGTAGTTCCCTTGCTTCGAATATCCTCTCTAGTTGTTTTGTTGGGTAGCTGTGATGGAGGTTTCAACTGGTTAGAAATATTACTATAACTAACATTAGGGTGATTTCGCAAACCTGAGTGATATGAATTAGAATTCATATCATATTGTTTTTGTTGTCCAAAGACTTGGTTTAGTTCTTTACTCTTTCCCTGCCGAGTAGGACAATCAACATCTATATGTACCAAGTCATCACAAATGGACCAAACTGTGAATGAACTAGCTTTCTTTACTCTATCACCTCTTCATGCACCTCTACCTACTGTCAACTGTGCAATTTGGCGTTCTAAACTTGCTATCCTCTTCTCAACCTCTTATGTGCTTTTCCTAGCAATCTTTATTGCAAACTAATTTGCTACTATTGTTTAACATCAACTGTATAGTAATAAACAAGGGAACATCAAAACCAAATATTACAACATAAATATAATAAATTCAAGAGCATGTTAGAATATAAGCTAGATTTTAAATATATATATATATATATATAGGTAAAGGATCCTGTAGGAAAATTGATTTGTGTAGGAAGTGTGAGAAGGATTAAGAACTGACATGTAGCCATCATGTTTTTGATTTTCGAATGATGTTTTGGGTTGTTTTGACTTGAAAACACTTAACACAACAATATACAAAAATATAAAACACAATCCAATGTACTTTTGTCATTAAATTTAAATTACAGATAAAACACCCTAGTAATTACTTAAAACACTCTGCTTAAATGTTCTTGACATAGTGTTTTAAGTTTTAAGCTTAAAATACAATGTTTTTTGTTATTAATTGTTATGTTTGGTGTTTTTCTAAGCATAACAATCCAAAACATCATGAATACGTCCAAAAAAATGATGCATACATATCAATTTTTAATCCTTCTCACACTTCTCACACAAACCAATTTTCCTACAGGAACCCTACCCTATATATATAGGGTTAGGATCCTGAGAAAACCCTTGTTATAGTGAAAAATCTAGAAACTCTGACTTTCCGAGCTTTTTAGGGCCTGGAAATTTTAGGGCATGTAACATACATGATTTTAACCATTTTTAGTCAAAAAAAGAAAAAATCAAAAAAGCGCAGAGCACTTTTTTTTTTAAATAAGTTTTCGAGTAACACATGTTAAGCGAAATTAACATGTGTTAACAATGTGTTACCCGAACACTTATTTATTTATTGTTTAAAAAAAGTGCTCGGTGCTTTTTTTTATTTTTTTGCTCAAAATGCTTAAAATCATGTATATTACATACCCTAAAATTTTCTAATAAAAAAAAGCTCGGGAAGTTAGAGTTTTTCCAGAGTTTTCGCTATTACAAGGGTTTCCAATATAACCTTATACTATATATATATATACATATATATATATATATACATATACATATATATATATATACATATATAGGGGAAAGTTAATTTGAGAAAACCTATATTTCATGTGAACCGCGAGAACGCCATCTAAAACCATTCAAATCAAAATTTTCTTTTTACACTTATCTTTATTACTAAAATACAATACCAAAAACACAATTTATGCGTAAAAATTTAAACGTATACGGAAATAAATTGTGTTTTACACATGTGTAAAAGTTAATTTGAAAGTGTTTTTGCAAGAAAAGATAAATTATTTGGAAAGAAAATTCGTTTTTTAATGTTGTATTTTGATTGCAATTAGGTTTGTATTGAACAAATGATTTTGACTGGTTTTCTCATTAGTTCTCATGGTTCTCGCGATATTTAGCGTTCTCAAGATAACTCTCCCCTATATATATATATATATATATATATATATAGGGTTGGGTTCCTGTAGGAAAATTGGTTTGTGTGAGAAGTGTAGGACGTATTAAAAATTGATATGTATGCATCACTTTCAAGCCAAAACAACCCAAAACATCATTCCAAAATAAAAAACATGATGGCTACATGTCAATTCTTAATCCTTCCTACACTTCTCACACAAACCAATTTTCCTACAGGATCCTCTACCTATATATATATATAGGGAATGGATATAAAGAAAACCCTCCTTATTTGGTAAACTCTGGAAACTCTGACTTCCTAATATTTTTTTTTTTTTGAAAAAAAATAGGGCAAGTAATATACATGATTTTAAGCATTTTGGGCCAAAAAAATTAAAAAAGCGCCGAGTATTTTTTTTTTAAAAAAATAAAATAAAATTTTGACTAACACATGTTAAGCGCTAATAACAGGTGTTAACAATGTGTTAACTATATGTAAACAGTAGACGTTTTTTATTTTTAAAAAAAAAAACCGTTCGGCGCTTTTTCGATTTTTTTGGCTCAAAATGCTTAAAAAAATGTATATTACATACCCTATTTTTTTCAAAAAAAAATGTTGGGAAGTCAGAGTTTCCAGAGTTTACCAAATAAGGAGGGTTTCCTCCATATACTTTACCTATATATATATATATATATATATATATATATATATATATAAAAGTATATCTTAGTTTTTATAGTTAAACTAGGTTAGATTCCCATGTGATACACAGGTTTACAAATTTAGATTGTACAAGACATAATAAAGAAAAAAGAAATTGAATATTACATTTAAGAAAAAAATTACAATACACAAATTTATAAAGTAATCATATGTTTTGAATTTACCGATACATAAATATGATGAAATAATCAAATCTGTATATCAAATGAGATTAAATCGAAGAATTCATAGTGTATGAACTATAGATGGAATCAAAGGAAAACAATAATTAGAATATCAAATATTAGGAAAACAGATAAGAAATCATAACATATCAGTTTTAAATGAAGACGAAAGATATTAGCATTGTCAATTGTTAGAGAGATAGACAAACTCCTAATATCCAAACAATTATAATGTATTCATCATCGGTTGAACCTAATTATTTCAATGTAAACTAAGTTTTATATACGGAAGACTCATCAAATTTCACAACAATAAGTTGCAAGTACAGTAATGTTCAATCCAAATCCAACCTACTTAAGTGAAATCAATGTACATCATCTATAACTCATCCTAAAACCTAATCACCAACTTAATTAGCAAACACAAAAAAAAAAAAAAGAAAAACAATACATTACGAAGCTAACATATAGGCTACGATGTGTAGAGGAGTAATCAATATAGCGAAATATCCTGTAGGTCACCAACGCCCAAGTAGGATATATTCTTCACGTTACAATCAAAAGAAGAACGATGGTAAACAACTAGAGGAACATATAATGCTTGTTTAATTGTTGAAGCTTACGTTGTGCGATGGAATGAAGATATGAATTTTAGGATTTCTTGAGAAAGAGAGTGGAACAATCGATGTCACTATGTTTGAGTATGAGGAAGAAGAAGTGGAAAGTGGGGTTTACAAATAAGTATGTTTTTTTAAAAAATGGCCATAATAATAGCAGGTCCACTTTTTTCTCAATAACTGGTAATTAAAATGAGCGGGAAAAAAAACTTTAGAAGTCCTTAAAATGTGACAAGTGTCCCACAATAGCTTTTATTTATATATTATAGTACATTAATTATATAGTTATTAGTTATTATCGTTAGTAGTTACCACCACAACAACTTTTATATATATATATATATATATATATATATATATATATATATATATATATGAGTCTTCCTCATTCATTTGTGGTTATCAAGATTTGAATATCACAAATCCAATACCAACACAAAGAGAGAACCCAAACATTCATCAAGAACATTTGTAATATTTTTTGATTCAACCATAACAATTCTTTATCTTGTTCATCGATTTCTTTGATATTTTTGTTATAATCTTTGATTTGGGACCAACATCTGGTATCAAAGCCCTGGTTCTACATCATTTACAGCGATCAAATCCAAAGAAAACATTCAAGAACAAAAACTTGTTCGTTGTACTTTGTTTTGGCGCCAAGAATCAAGCAAACAAATATGTTCAAATCTTCAATCTAATAGTGATTATTAACATCTTTAATATCCGTCGATCTTATATGTTCAAACTTTTCAATTGAATCTCTCGAACAAATCAAATCAGAAATCAACCCTGCCGGAATTTTACGTTCTGACAAAAAAAAAATCTTTGATTAATTCCATGATCGATCATCATCATCCTTGGTCCAATTCGTTTTTATTTTTTTCTAAATCATTATCACTAACAAAAAATCATTCTATTCATTGATTTGAAAACAAAAGAAATATTCTTTTCAATTTTATCTTCCGGTCAAACATCTTAAATACATACAATCGATCAAACCGAAAAAGAGAAATGAAAAACGAACATGAAAAGAGGCGGTAAATGAACAATGATCCCGATTATATTTGTCTGCGATTATACGCGATGGCAAGATTAACACAAGAAATTGCAATATTGGAATTGGAACAAGAAATTGCGTTACTGGAATATGAGTCCAAATGTTTCAACAACGAGGAAGTCCCCATTGATAAACCCTAATTTGTTTTTAACTATTAACCCTAAAATCATAACATTAGCCCACATAGTGTAATTCTCGGTCCCTTTTAACTTGATACTAACTATAGTCAAATTAGTTGAATCACTAGCATGTAAGTACAAAGGGTCACTGGCATCAAGTTTACTAACAAAAGTTATATTGTTATTAAAAAGATTACCAAGAGCTGCGCCGCCTGCAGCAGCAGCTGCTACAGCCTGAGCATCAGCTCCTTCTCCCTCCATATTAAACAATCAACTTAACCAACAATAATAGAATCAACAACAAGCAATAACACAGAGCAAAAGCAGACTACAACAAAAATGGGTTTTTAGTACGCACAAAAGCGTCCTAAAATGTTATTTTATAGGACCTTTTATTTAATAGGACCAACAGTAAAAGCGTTTCATGTAAAGGGGTCGTAATAAGTCCCGAAACTTAAAAAGTGTCCTAATATCTCAAATAAGATTATGAAACCAATTTTATGGTCGCATAATATGTCCCAAAAAACTCCTAATAAAAACATATTAGGACACTTTTACAATGTTCTAACATGTGGTTACCTAATTTTAATCTTTTAATACACATACAAGGGTTCTTAAAAATTAATTTATAGGACCCTTATAATGTAACATTATAGGTACTTTGGTACCAAGAAAAGAGTCCTAATATCCCAAATAAGATTATGAAACCAATTTTATTGTCGCATAATATGTCTATGATCAACTCATATGGCGTCCTAAGAAAAACATGTTAGAACACTTTTACAATGTTCTAACAAGTTTAATAGGACAAAATTTCAAAGTCCTAGCAAGTCATATGATACAACGCTTTTTTAAACATTCACACACATTTTTACGATATGATGTATATAAAATCAACAAATAAAAGAAATAAAACATTATTATATTTCAAATAAGGATATTCATAACAAAAACACTAAACATAAATAAGTTATAGCATTATCCAACATAAAGTCTTGTAATATTTAACAAAGAAATTAAAAGCAGTGAAAGAAACAAGCAGCATAGAATCCTGAGCCATCATGTGTCCTCAATCCTCGCGGACTACCTATAAATAAATCATCCATGTATAAACATTAAGTTCCAGATTTTTAAAATTATTCGTATCACAAGTTTAACAAATACATACCAAGATGAAAGAACAAGATCATGCAATGAACGCACCAATACAATCTTGACTTGTGGAAAATAACCCATATGGTCTCACCAAATTTTCATCTACTTTTATTGGTACTTGAACGTTTACCTCATACCATTCTGGTCCAATCTATGTACCACCAACTACCTTATTTGGGTCTCAGCTCTTCACCCATCCTCTTGCTATAGTCTCAGTACATATTTAATATAGTTAGCTGAAGGTATTGTCGGCGTGCGAGGAGAGATTGGCAATGCTTTTGAGGGTGGAGTAGATGTAAATTGCTGCTGTAGTTCCTATACATTTTGAAATTGAATGGATAGTAAAGTTAGAAAACAGCAAGTGTCATTGAATACAGAATAATCCCAATAATCTATTAACTTAGCAGATTAGCATATATGTACACACAGAGACACATGCGATACATGTGAAATGCACAAACAATATGCATGTAAAGTCCACGTATTCAAATAATTAGAACAAAATACTAACAAAAAATCTCAATTTGAAGTCGGATCAATACTTCTGGAATCTAACAAATCACATATAATTAGATTCAGTCTCAATTTTAAACTACTCATATAAAGATTTGTAAATTGGTTTATATGAACGGCAATATAGCATCTTGACCGAAATATCATAATTCAATTTTCAACACAAGTTCAAGTTATTAGCGAACTAAGCAGCTTTGTATGAGTTCATAACCTGTTTAGTTGATTCCTTATTATGCTCATCTCCAACTTTAATTTTGTCATGAAAACTGCAAATTTTTTAATCCCTAACTGATCCACAGAATAGCTAATATTGTTAACTCTAAAACAGTAAACATGAATAGCTTCAATCAAGATGTAAATTATTAACTTTATGTTTTATCAATCCATCAATCTTATTCCAACGAATAACTGCTGCATCTGATATCTACATCACAAGTTCACTATATTCAGCCTCCAGTTTAACTTCAAACCCGAGAACCGTACATGTAAAAGACCGAGACAGAAACGAGTATGGCTACACAGGTCCAAAATCAGTTTTATAAATTTGAGGATTTCGGGTATTGGGTCAGGTCGGGTCGGTTCTTGGGAAGGAGATAACCGACTGCTTTAGGCCCGAACCAAACAATAAAACATTAACTGGTCCAGGTAGGTTTTTAAACTAACTTATTCTGCTGGCATTAAGCAAATCGTTTATATATATTCGAGATGGCAATCAACAAACATCACAACAATCTGCAATCACTCATTCTCACTCCCAAATCAATCGATTACCTCTTTCATCATGTATGGGGTCCTAATCTTCTACACTCGATTTCAAATAACACTGATGTATGTATGCATACTCTAATTTTGTATTATAATTTGGTCGACTTTGATCAACACTGATGTATGTATGCATATATTAATAAACCTAACAGTTAAAAATGAGATTATACAAATTTGATCAAATGATCAATGAATTTAACAAATCTAAAACGAAATTCACATACCTTCACATTCGATTATGATCGAACTCATCACATGTGGGTCATGTTTTTTTCCGGTTTCGGTCTTCTGCGGGGAACTGAACAAAACCGACTGTATACAGAACCGAAATGTAAAGCTATTTCATACCTTAGACTTTGTTTTATTCCAATACTTCACGAGTCTCCTCCAGTTCCTGAAGCATAATTTATAAAGTTATTAAAGCTGTCAAAAGTTATTAGTGATTATATACTTTAGCCGGAACAACTTTAGATCAATTAATAACAATACCTCTCATGCAGTACTCCTGAAGCTCCCTACATTCATCTTGTTGAGTAACCTAAAACCAAGCAATTCCCACTAAAGACCACGATCAAGGTTGATGTCACGAAATATTTCAAAAAACAATAATATATAAAATTATATGTAATATGATATTATATTTGTTATTCATTGAGTAACAGGTCGGTCAAAATGGATACTTTTTGTATGGGTCAAAATTGATAGGGCTGAGCCAACCTTCACATCCATTTCTCCATTTCTTTTCTTGAGCTTTATAAACAATTGATGTTTTACTTTATTTATGACTAAAATTTAAATTTCCATAAAATGAATCAACTTTTGACCTAGCTTAACTTGTTCGATCAAATTCCATTTTTACTTCGCTTTTTTAATCAACAAGATAAATTTTATTGAAAATGCACCACATTAGCAAGTTATTAGTGAAAGGCCAAACCAATAAAGTATTGTCCGGATCAACCTCTTTACCTATAAATAGGTTGAAGTCTTGCACACTCTGTAAGAGAATACAAAATGAAATGAAAAATATATTTACTTACTGCAGGCTTATTTTGGATATTTAGAGCACAGTTTGCATACCTTATTGCGTTGAGGCTTTCCTTGTCTCTAATAACAGCAAGACTAACACATGCTAAAAATGTGGATAATATTAAGATTAATAGTATCAAAGGTTATTTAGATTAGTGTTAATATAAGTGATTATATGTAATTTGTTTTAAGAATTGCTTTGCATCATAAGAAGTAACATATTTTATAATTCACAAAAAACCAACAGATGTGTCAAAAGGAAAAACCAAAGTGCTAATGTTGCTAAAAAGATTAATCAACTACTATAGTTCATGTGTGATAATAAAAAAAACATACTCTTCTTAAGTTATTAATTACCATTTAGATGTATAAACGAAGGGTATATGAAAAGTATCATCATCAAATACATGTGGTTACACCCTCACAAGTTATTCAACAATTATGAACAATCCATAGTGAAGTCAAACAAATTATATATTCACTCATCAAGAACAACAATAACTTTGAATTAGGTACCAATAGTTTATATTATAGACATGAAATCAAGCTTCAAGTTACATAAAGTAGCTACTTCCAATCGTAGATTTAACTGATGGCTAGATAAATATAATCTATGAATAAACAAAACATATCAATTGCATATTAAGAAACCTAAAAAATCACCACTTATAGTTCATAATTGAAAATTTAAATAGGATAAATATACACCGCTGCTTCTCATGATGGTGATTTCAAATGCTTTCTAACCTACATAAGAAATGAAATTTGAAGAATTAGGATACCAAATAACCTACCAAATTCATAACAATAAATTCTATTGAACCTAACATCCGTAGGGGCTATTGAATGAACAAGAAGGGGTTACTGAATGAGGATGAAGGGTCTTCCCAATAGGTAGTGTGGTGGTGCGATGAGATTAGATTAGATTTGAGGGTGGGGGATTTGAGGGGAAGTAGGGACATAGTTAGGGTTTAGAATGAAGATATGATGGGAAAATAAATATTGTGGTGAAAATAATTAGGAATACAAGTGGGAAACATGAAATTTTGAAGAGTTTTCAAATTGGCGAATTTTCAGCCACACATACAAGTGCCGTTAAAAAAACAAAGTTAATAGTATAAAAGTTAAATGTCAGTGTGTTAAATATATATAAATCAGGGGTGTTTATCGAATCAAATAACGAATTTTCGAATTAATCGAACCGAATTTTTCGAATAATTTTTTTTACTGAATTCGTATTCGATTCGAATTCGATTAAAAGTTGATCAATTCGATTCGAATTCGTATTCGAATAAAAAACTCAATTCGAATTCGATTCCGAATTCGTATTAGAAACTCAAATTCGAAGCAAATTCGAATAAATTCGTTTAAGGTTAAGACTTAAGTTATTAAAAATGTGTGTAACAATGATATTTTTTTTAAGTAATTGCCCAAAGCATTATACACCATATCAATATGTAAACTTAATCGGAAGAACAAACGGTAAATTGCATTATTTAGGTGGTGTTTGTAATCTGTAAAAAACTCTGCGGGAGCTCTTCTGTCTACGCTGCGCAGACCACACGTAGACATGAGTTTTTGCAGAGTGTTTGTTTTCTCGCAGATATTTCATTAAAAAAACTTTATGCGAGCTCTTCTTGGTGCAAACTTGGGCCAGCCATTTCTAAGATCATTTAATGTTGGAGAGGGTTAAACACCACCGCCCACCGTCCACCACCACCCACCGTCTACCACCACCACCCACCACTACCACTGACTACTACCACCACCACCCACCGTCTACCACCACCGTCCACCGCCACCCACCGTCCACCGTCTACCACCGTCTACCACCACCATCACCGTCCACCACCACCACTTTCCACCACCACCACTATAAAGGTTAAAGCTATAAGACCAAGTCTTAAATGTCCTAGTAAGTTATGTTATAATAAAACTCTAGTAAATAAGCGTCTTATAAAACTGATGTTTCATGACTCAAATATTATGTGTCATATTACGGTGTATTATAATAACACAACAATGATTAAGCGTCTTAGAAAGGTTAAAGGTATAAGACACATGTGTCAAGTGTCCTATTAAGTTATGTTCTAATATGACTTCAACTTGAAAGGGTCCTATAACATCGAACATTTATGACTTAACTACAAAGTGTCGTATTAAGTTGTGTTATAATAGGACCCCCAGTGATCAAGTGTCCTATTACATTACCACATAATGTGACACTAACAACTAAATGTCTTATAAATTACTTTATTAGGATCTATATTTTAAGTGTCTTATTAAGTTCTATGATAATAGGACCCCAAAGAATCATCCATCCTATTAAATAGCTTTTTAGGACATTGGTTTAGTAGCGTATATTATAAAAGGACCCCAAAAGTTCATTCGTCCTATTAAATAGTTTTTAGGACCCTATTTTATAAGCGTCCCACACAAAAGGTCCTTAAAAGCCATTTTAAGAATCACAAACCAACAACAAACAATCACAAAATACAAATAATACTCAAATTGTAAAGCCAATACGGTGATCCAGATCATTGGTTCGTCACACTTAGGTACCAATGCAGGTCCTGGAAAGGGAGCCACCTAGACCTAGACACAACCTTAAAGCTAAAACAGAGGATACACACTATGTTCAATCCCGATGACTCCTTAGGACAAACTCTAGAAACAGAAAATAACAAATCAGAAAGATCTCACCGGGAGAGGGCCCAAGTTAGGGTTCGCCTCAATAATTCACAGTTTGTAACCTTCACTTAGGGTTACAGAATTAAAGAGCAGAAGAGAAGCCATAAGAAGTCCACAAGAGATACATCAGTTGTTCTTCCTCACTTTGCCTTTAAATCCTTAGATCTGAAGACTCAGAACTAGAATTGAGCAGATCTGGTCTAATAATACCCAAGATTGAGAAGATCCAACACCCAATAATCTCCAACTGTTAGATACAGAAAAAACCCCTAATAATCAGCGGAATACAAACCATAATCGTGCTATGAAGCTCTGATACCATGTGAACTTTTCATGATATCAAGAACTTAAACTTTTATTATACAAAATCCCAAACCACAACAAAAACCCTTACAAATCTCTACTTAGAACTAATGGTTTATACAAACATAAACCATAACACAAATCTCTACTACTATAGACACTGATTACCGGGAATAATCACTAGAAACAAGACGTATCTGAAGATACACAATAAACCCTAATCGCCTAAGAAGAGATACAAAGAGATAAAGACTGAATGTTGAAAGGGAGATATGAGAGTGTATTTATATTTTTTCCTAGAAGCTTCTACTAAGAAACACAATGTTCATTAATCTCCTCCATTGATCAGCAACTCACACGAATTGCCAAGCTAGATATCAACAGCTAATATAATATGACATATGGGCTTAGGCTAATGGTTAACAACCAAGCCCATTCTTCTTTTATTATATGCGGGGCCCGGACATAACCTTTGACACTCTACTGGGCTGATCACTTGTACTCTCCCTTGGACATCTACACAACGACATCATCCAGTCCATCACCTACACAATCTTATGCAATATGATGAACAAAAGTGTGTAACATATAAATGTATAAAATGTAACAAGAAATAAAACTGGACATTTTGATAATATATTTCCAACAACATGTATATGTTTTTTAAGACAGTTTTACTTTATTCAGCTAGGGGGTGTGGTCTGGAGCCCTATGGGCTCTATAATTATTTAAACCCCTATGATGTGTTTTCTAATTATAAAAATTATTTTACTGACCAGGGGCAGATCTATATGTTCCTGAGGGGTGGGGATGCGCTGAGACACCCCTGGGATTTAGGGTGCTACAAGAAAATTTTAAGTTTTTTTTTTACAAGGCCCCTTCAAAAATATATGTGAGGCACCCCTAATATCAAAATACTAAGATAGGAAAGGAAACAAAATCGTGTGAAATCTTGAAAGCTTGGATTAGACTTTAATGGAAAAAGTCTGCTTCGTTTCTGACTTATTTTGACAAGGCCACCCATTTTTTCCACCCAACTCACAAGAAACTCAAGATCACCATTGGTCCTGTAACTATTGTTTAGCCAAACTAGAATCTTTTTATTGTCCTCCTTACCGGCTCTGTTAGATTCTTGATGTTCGTTTTTAAATAAAATAACAAAATACCCTTATATTATTAGTAAGCTACTATGTAATTTCTTATAAATAATTAAAAACCCCAAACCAAACTCGAGAGTGAAAGAAAAGGGGCATATATACATATTTTGACCAAGTATACACTTCAAATGTTATATTATAACTCGATTTTTTATTAGATTTTTAGTTGGATATCATTTCGTTTCTAAGACCATACGTAGTCGAGCGTGATTCAGGGCGTTATTTGGAATTGCGCACCCCACACACCGTTACCGTGGGGCGCTATGACACTAATCCATGCCCGAGCATTATAAACTTAACGCTGGATTGCAATTTCATCAACCAATGATATCGTGCCACGTTGATTATTCAAACGACTTGCTTGTGGTGGTGGTGAAGTTGAGGCAAATGACCGATGATGAAGAAGGGAAGGTGTATTGTGGTGAAAATGGTGTACGTGGTGGTGATGATGGTTTGCGGTGGTTGTGATTTGCAGATGGTGATGATGGCTGTGATGTTTGTTGTTGTTGAAGAAGATGGTGGTGAAGAAGAAGGTGATGGTGATGATGGTTGTGATGTTTGTTGCTGTTGAAGAAGAGGAGGAGGAGGAGGAGAAGAAACGCCCCAATTTTCCCCCTCTCACTACTCCCCATTTTGAATTAAAGTCTCATGCTGACTCAGCTGCCACATGAACCAATCACAGAATGAGACCTTAAATTTTTCCCGCCTCACTACACATGTTCTAATTATAACCATTGAACTTTTTTTCCAATAACTCATAAATCCAATTTGTCAGGACATTTTTTTCCAATACCTCATAAACCCAACTTTTATTACATTATTTTATGCAAAGATAATGACTTCCATAATTCCTATTAATTTGTTAAAATTTGTATTGATTGATTAATATGGCTGATTAAATTAAACTTGTAACTTGACTTGTTCCATTTGCTAAAATGAAGTCTTCGCACCATTCCAACCACGGTTATGATAAAAAACAAAACCGGCCAAGCTTCTTCTTTTTTTCTTATAAAAGGAGAAGAAAGAACATTTTATTACTGTAAAAATTACATGGCGACTTCCATTTCACATTCACATATGCCGAAATTAATAGCCCTTCTGTACATTATTTCCCTTGCCTTCACTACAGCAAAAGCTCAGTCCAATGTAACCAGAGGTTCTTCTTTATATCCAACTGGTGCCACCACCTCATGGTTGTCCCCATCCGGATTATACGCCTTCGGTTTCTACCCACAAACCGAAGGATACGCGGTTGGTATATATATTGCTGCCATTCCAGAAAAGACTCCCGTCTGGACGGCTACTCGCGACACCCTTCCACTCTCAAATAATGTTATTTTGAGATTCACATCTGATGGAAGGCTTATCTTGGAACAAACACAGGGTCAGCAGACCAATGTATCTGATGTTGTTGGTGCAGCTTTTGCTTCCATGGAAGACTCGGGCAACTTTGTGCTCTACGATTCTACAGGGACAACAATACTTTGGCAAAGCTTTGACCATCCGACGGATGCCCTTTTGGTTGGACAGCCTCTCTTAACAGACCAAAGGTTGCTTTCAAGTGTCTCGGAGACAGACCAGTCGATTGGGGTGTTCACGCTCAATATGCAACTCGATGGGAACCTTGTGCTATACCCGAATAGAGGGACAGCCAGAGATCATGCTTACTGGTCTACCGACACAGCCACAGCCGGACCGAACGTGACACTGAATCTTGATTCTAGTGGTAATCTGTATCTGTTGCAGAGTTCAACTACTTTGATCAAGAATTTAACTCAAGGAGGATATCCTACACAAGATGCACTCTATCTCATGAAGCTTGATGATGATGGAATACTTAGATTGTATTATCATAATCTAAGTAGCATGGGCCAGAATGGATCGGTTAAATGGGCAGTGTCGTCAAACGGGTGTATTGCGAGGGGTCTTTGTGGCATTAACGGGTATTGTTTGCTGGTGAACGACAGTGCTGAATGTCGATGTCTACCCGGGTTTGAATTTGTTAATCTAGAGCGGTGGAGTTTGGGATGCCAGAGAAAAGACACTCTAGAAAGTTGTGGGGTTCCAGATGAAGGCAACATAATCCAGATGAGAAACTTGAATAATGCTCTATGGGAAGATTCCGCGTATGTCTTCCCAAAAGCACCAACCCAAGAAGAGTGTTCATCTGCTTGCTTAAACGACTGCAACTGCGAGGCAGCATTGTTCACCCAACAAGAATGCATGTTGCAGAGGCTCCCATTAAGATATGTGGAAGTAAATGATAGCTACCCAAATGTTGGATTTATCAAACTGCAAAATGCAAAGCCACAACCATACACTTCTAAGCCTAGATCATATTTAGGAGTTATATTAGCTTCCACTATTGGAGGTGTTTTGTTTTTGCTTGGGGTTACTTGTTTTCTTATTTACATAATCCGTAAGCGAAGACGTGACACTCAAATGAAGTTAGAGTCTATAGGGGAGGTACTAGGAAAGCCGATTCGATTTTATTATGAAGAGTTGAAAACTGCCACAAAGAATTTTTATAAAAAGCTTGGTGAAGGGGCATTTGGAACGGTTTATGAAGGGACTCTTGAAGATGGCACAAAGATTGCAGTAAAACGTTTTGAGGGTCGTGGGCATGTTAACAAATCATTCCTAGCTGAGGTTCAATCCATTGGAAGCATTCACCATGTGAATCTGGTTACACTCATAGGATTTTGTGCTTGGAAATCACAACGTTTTCTCGTGTATGAGTTCATGAGTAAGGTGTTAGAAAATAAAATATACATCTTTCTCTTTCTTAGGCCCATGACAGCTGGCTCCTTTTTTGACCGTTGGACACCCCTCATCACTAATGTACCCTCTATTTATTGAGAGGTTGTTTTTCTCTTTTGTAATCAACTAAATAACAACAATCAATATCAAAAACAATATTATTCTGTGATTCATATTTCCAATATGGTATCAGAGCAGTGAATGTTCCTGACCTGCTCATCATCTACCGTGATTTATTAAGCCACCATGTCCTTAACAGATGAAAACTATGCCGATCTTTCAACTCAGTTAGCCACCCTTCTTAATGGGATCCAAACCCAAAACCAAAGTACCCAGCACAATCTATCCGACAGCCTCAAGATTAGCCTCAAACTTAACAACCAAAATTATGCTCTATGGGCTCGGATGATCCGAGTAGCCATAGGCAGAAAATCAAAAAAGCTCCTTGGTCATTTGTCAGGGAATCAAACATCACCCAAACCGACCGAAAACGGGTATGAGCAATGGGAACACGACGACCTCGTAGTGTTCTCGTGGCTCATACAGAATATTGAACCAGCCATAGCAAGCAATCTTACCGACTTTCCTACCGTCAAATCTGTATGGGATGCGCTTGCGACAACGTACAATAGCGGTGGGAAATCTGCGACCGCCACCAACAACACCACCGGAGACACCAGCGGTAGCGACGGCAGCAGCAACAATCAGAATATCGGATTAGGAGGCGGAGCAGGGGCTGTGGATGGAGGTACCGGGTTTGGGGAGAGATCCTCAAACCCCTCTTTCTCTATAAATCCTAATATCACACTTTCAAATAATTTTAGGGTTCTTGATGTAGAGGATGTTTATAATAAACAAGAAGGGACATATGGTTTGGTTGATGTGGCGTATGGTTTGTCTGCCAAACAAACCAAAAACCCTTATAACAATAGTGATGAAAAAACAAACCAAACAAATTTTGTTTATAATACTAAAAGGCAAAGTGGTGTGGCCTTTAATAAACCACAAACAAAGAATAAAAGCCTCGTAGCTTTTTATAAACCACACAAAAGGAATAAAACCTTTTATAAATCCTCTTTCATTTATAAAATAAAAAACCGAAAGGGTGCTTTTTTTTCTAAGAAGGTTCGCTTTAAAATTAAAAATAAAAAGGGAAAAAATAAAATCTTTGGTCAAGCGAATATGGCACATACCTATAATAATTTAGAACAATCTTGGATATTTGACTGTGGTGCTACTGACACCATGACTTATGATTTATCTGATATAACTTCAAAAAATAAACCTAGGATTAGTCATATCAAAACCGCTAATGGGGGGGTTGTTCCTGTTAAAGGAGGGGGAAGTGTTGAAATATCCCCAACTTTAAAACTCTCAAATTGTCTTTATGTCCCGTCCTTATCCCATAAATTGTTATCCATTAGCCACGTGACAAAAGAGTTAAATTGCACCGTATTGATACATCCAACCTTTTGTATTCTTCAAGATATCAGGACGGGAATGATTATTGGGCGTGGTACTGAACGATCGGGATTATATTATGTGGATGAAGTGACTCAACAGGGTAGCGTGATGCTTGCTCACGGAACTCCAAATAGAGAGGCTTGGCTTTGGCATAGGAGACTAGGACACCCATCTATTGGTTATCTACATCTTTTATTTCCAAAACTTTTTCCTTCCAATAAAACTTTAAATTGTGAAACTTGCGCCCTAGCTAAAAGTCATAGACATACTTATAGTTTAAATAATACTCGTGTCGAGTCACCTTTTTCCCTTACTCATTCTGATGTGTGGGGTCCTGCAGAAGTTAATGGAGGACAAAATTTTAGATTTTTTGTTCTATTTATTGACGATTGCACTCGTATGACGTGGATCTATTTTTTGAAACATAAATCTGAAGTCTTTGAAAAGTTTTCTATCTTTTATAACATGATACAAACTCAATTTAAAACAAACATCCAAATCCTTAGGTCTGATAATGGTGGAGAATTTGTAAATGAGTCTATGAAACAATTTTGTCAAAACAAAGGGATAATTCATCAAAAAACGTGCCCATATACTCCTGAACAAAACGGCACCGTTGAACGAAAAAACCGTATTCTCTTAGAAATAACTCGAGCCTTCTTAATCGAGTCTCAGGTCCCCACATCCTTCTGGCCAGAAGCAGCGGCTACTGCCACATATTTAATTAATCGGTTGCCAACCAAAGCCCTTAATTTAAAAACTCCTGTTCAAGCTCTATCTGAGTTTACCAAAATTCCTCCTCCTCTTACACTACCACCACGGGTCTTTGGATGTACTGTCTATGCCCATATTCCTAAACATGATCGAGGCAAACTTGGTGCATGTGCAGAAAAATGTGTCTTCGTTGGCTATGGGATTGACCAGAAGGGGTATCGATGCTATAACCCTAAACGTCGACATATGTATACCACCCTTGATTGTAACTTCCTTGAAACCGAATATTTCTATTCATCCCAACACAGTGGTCAGGGGGAGAAGAAGCATGTTGACCCACTGAATTGGCTAAAATGGGTACCTTTATCAGAAGAAGCTAGTACCCAAAACAGAGTGAATCACAATACCGAAGTTGACCCACTTACCTCCACACAATCTGAACCTACCGTGGGTACCACAACTCAAGATTCCCCTAGTCCCAAGGTAAGTGACATACATACACACGGGGATACTCAAAATAATGAAACTCAAGATCCTCCTAGACCAATTAATATATCTAATGAGGCCCCTATTAATATATTGGATATATCTGATAATGATGAAATAGCAAGTGAACAGGTTATGCAGGAGGAAGAGGAAGAACCTATACAAGAAGAACAAAATGAGACAACTGAAAGATATGTGTTACCTCCAAGAGCCAATAGAGGGGTACCACCGAAACGATATTCCCCAGAAAAGCAGACAAAATCTACCAGATACCCCATGGCAAACATGGCCAGCAGGAACTTGTCTAAGGAGGCTAAAGCATTCGCTACTGCACTCTTTAACGAACAACTTCCAAACTCTGTGGAACAAGCCTTGAAGTCCAAAGAATGGAGAGGTGCCATGGAAACCGAAATGCAGGCACTTATAAAAAATAAAACTTGGGAGAAATGTACCCTTCCCACAGGAAAGAAACCAGTGGGTTGTCGATGGGTCTTTACTATCAAACACAATCCTGATGGAACCATAGAGAGATATAAAGCCCGTCTAGTTGCTAAGGGGTACACCCAAACTTATGGGATTGACTATTCAGAAACATTCTCTCCAGTAGCTAAGATTGATACTATCCGAGTCCTCTTCTCTATTGCTGCAAATAACGGATGGCCGCTTCATCAGTTTGATGTCAAGAATGCTTTTCTTCATGGAGAATTACAAGAAGAGGTTTATATGGAAGCCCCACCCGGGTTCACAGATGACTTCAACAACCAAGAAGTATGCCGATTAAAGAAGGCTCTTTACGGTCTTAAGCAATCACCTCGAGCCTGGTTTGGCAGATTTACTATTGCAATGAAAGGATATGGTTTCAAACAAAGCAACTCCGATCATACTTTGTTCATTAAGCGAAAAGGTAAACTTGTGACTTGTTTAATTATATATGTTGATGATATGATTATTACAGGGAACGATGAAGAAGAAATGAAAAGGCTGAAGGCAGACCTATTTCGTGAATTCGAGATGAAGGACTTAGGAAGATTAAAGTATTTTCTTGGAATTGAGGTTCTAAGGTCTAAACAAGGAATCTTTATTTGCCAAAAGAAGTATATTCTTGACCTCCTGGCCGAGACAGGAATGATTGACTGCAAGCCAACCGATACCCCAATGATGTCTAACCAGAAACTATATATGGAAGAAGGAGCAAAGTTAGCAGATAAAGAAAAGTATCAACGACTGGTGGGTAAACTCATATACCTCTCACACACTCGTCCTGACATCGCATATGCAGTTGGAGTTGTTAGTCAGTTTATGCACCAACCTCAAGTTAGTCACATGGATGCTGTATGGAGAATCATAAGATATCTTAAAGGGACTGCCAGTCATGGGATTCTGTTTCAACAAAATAAACATCTAAGAATCCAAGCTTACACAGATGCTGACTGGGCAGGAGATAAACAGGACCGAAGATCTACATCGGGATACTTTACCTTAGTTGGCGGGAACTTAGTCACTTGGAGAAGCAAAAAACAAAAGGTTGTTGCCCTATCAAGCGCTGAAGCTGAGTTTCGAGGCATTGCAAGAGGTCTAGCAGAGGTCCTATGGATACGTAAACTTCTAACTGAAATTGGGTTCTATCAGACTGAGACAAGTAAAATAATGTGCGACAACAAAGCTGCAATACAAATTTCTGAAAATCCTGTTCAACATGACCGTACAAAACACGTGGAAGTGGACCGACACTTCATTAAAGAAAAACTCGAAGCAGGAGTGATAGAACTCCCATTCGTTCACTCAAAGGATCAATTAGCAGACATATTAACCAAGGCCGTTAACGGGAAGATCTTCAATCATTGTCTTAGCAAGTTGAGTATTGGTGATCCCACCACTCAACTTGAGGGGGAGTGTTAGAAAATAAAATATACATCTTTCTCTTTCTTAGGCCCATGACAGCTGGCTCCTTTTTTGACCGTTGGACACCCCTCATCACTAATGTACCCTCTATTTATTGAGAGGTTGTTTTTCTCTTTTGTAATCAACTAAATAACAACAATCAATATCAAAAACAATATTATTCTGTGATTCATATTTCCAATATAAGGGATCATTAGATAGGTGGATCTACCATGGAGACCGAGGGCACAAATTAGAATGGAAATACATAAAGAAAATCATTCTTGATGTAGCCAAGGGTCTAGCATATCTTCATGAAGAATGTTGGAAAAAAATCATCCACCTAGATATCAAACCTCAAAACATACTCCTAGACAACAAATTCAATGCCAAATTATCTGATTTCGGGTTGTCAAAGCTCATCGACAAAAATCAAAGCCAAGTGATGACGAATACAATGAAAGGGACACCGGGATATCTGGCTCCAGAGTGGCGGAACTCGATTATCACCGAAAAAGTGGATGTATACAGCTTTGGGGTCGTTCTATTGGAGATGTTATGTGGGAGGAAACTTATTGACAGATCACTGCCTGAAGAAAACCGGTACTTACTTGATGTCTTCCAAAAATGTTGGGAACAAGGGATGTTGATGGATAGGGTTGACAACATGTTGATGGATATGGTTGACAACAGTGAAGATATGCAGACACATAGTTCTGAAGTTGTGAAAATGATGAAAGTGGCTTCATGGTGTTTGCAAACCAATGTTACAAGAAGGCCTTCAATGTCGTCGGTGGTTAAAGTGTTAGAAGGAGACATGGATGTTGAATCTAACTTGGAATATAACTTCCAAAATCAGGAACCGCAAAACACTGCAGTTGAACATGGCAAGCATATCACACAACTGGTTGCTTCTGTTCTGTCTGGTCCTAGGTGAGGTTAATATTGTGTTGATCGACTTGTATGCACCTTCTTAATGATCATGGTTTGTTATGTGCTTTTCTTTCTAAACTTCTTCATCAGTTGGTTGGCCAGATTTGTTTTTCTGTTCAAAATAAATGGGTATATATACCCGAATATTATGTAGAAATATATGACTAGTTCAATTGGGTTTTTTTTGCTTTGGAACCATTTTTTTGTTTTTTGCTTTCTTTTTATTATTTCCTTAGCTTTGTAAAATCAGTTTGTTTTATGGGTTAATAAATAAGGGTTAGTATCAAATACACAAGACATTTTTTCTAGCAAGGGTGAGACGGATTGTGATCCATTGATTATATATTTGAAGGGTTGAGATTAGTTTGTTTGAAACAAATAAATAATAAATTAGAGGAAGGGCATAAAAGGAAAATCACATTTGTTGACTTTCTCTCTCCACATGCAATGCACATGTCATTTCCCCCCATCACTTTAAAACGTCTATAACTTTTTCATATGATATTTTTTTTTTCAAAAAAATTTCACCATATTAACGAGCGTTTTTTTATCTTTAATATGAGTACCACATTGCTACATTAAAATTGGAAAAAAAAAATCGTGTTAAATGGGTTTTCTTCTCCGTTGTGTCTTCTTCTTGTTCATTGTGTTATACTATGCACGTGTGCTTTATAAATACGTTATTTATGTTTTTTTAGTCTACACATGATTTAACTTTGTCCATTGTTGCCATTGGGGTTGGTGGCCCAATGGTAGAAGCAAAGCTTCTAGGAACACCTAAGGGGGAGGTTATGGGTTCAAGTCCCACAAGGAGAAGAAATTTGCCGTTCAAAAAAAAAAACTTTGTCCATTGTGTTTTTAGTATACTTTTCATTGTGTTTTACGCAAATGATTTTTGTATTTAGGTGTACATTGTGTTTTATTATTGTGTTCATTGTGTTCAAGTCTATTCTTCATTTTGTTTTAGTCTTCTGTTCATTGTGTCTTTAGTATGTCGTCCATTGTGTTTTATTAGACTGTTCATTGTGTTTTATACCCTATTGTTCATTGCATATTTAATTAGTACTCATTGTGTTTTACGTTATCTCCATTGTGTCTTACGCAACTGGGTTTTAAAAAAAAATTAAAAGTATTTATTATGTTTTAGTCTTCTATTCATTGTGTCCTTATTATGTCATCCATTGTGTTTTACACAAATGGGTTTTTGACTTTTTTTTCGAAAGTATTCATTGTGTTTTAGTCTTCTGTTCATTGTGTCTTTAGTATGTCGTCCATTGTGTCTTACGCAACTGGGTTTTCAACTTTTTTTCCAAAAGTATTCAGTGTTTTAGTCTTCTATTAATTGTGTCTTTGGTATGTCGTCCATTGTGTTTTATTAGATTGTTGATTATGTTTTATACACTATATTTAATTGGTGCTCATTGTGTTTTACACTCCATTGTGTTTTACACTCCATTGTGTCTCACGCAAGTGGGTTTTTGACTTTTTTTTCGAAAGTATAACAATATGATTAAAGATAAAAATACGCTCGATTTTATGGTATAATTTTTTTTAAAAAATGATGACGTATAAAAAAGTTACGGACATTTAAAAATGAATGTGAAAATGGCATGTGACTTGCATGTGCATATTTTTTTGACCAAATTACCCCTCCCATTTGTTTAATCCTTTGACACATGTCATTTTCTAGTGGCTTCTCACCCTTCTCATTTTTTGTAGCCTTTGTAGAATAACCCAACCCTACTAAATAATTGCATTTAGCTGTCATCCGGCCTATGCTTACGCCATCTCATAAAGGGACAATTTGTAGGCGTTTAGCTTTTATTTATGAGTAAAGTGCACGGATGGTTCCTGTGGTTCGCCCAAATTTAAACTTTGCTCCTCAGCGTTTCGAAATTACACGTATGGGATCTGTGGTTTGTATTTTGTTTCATTGATGGTCCCGGACTTGGATGGAGGTTAAGTTTTTCAGTTAAGTTAATATCAAATTACTAAATTACCCCTCTTTAAAAAAATAAAAAAACCCACCACCACCATGACCAGATCTGAGCTGAAACTCAAGACCCGGGTTGAACCCGACTCGACCAAAATCTGACCCGGAGCAGAAACCCATCAACTCAGCCTAACCCATCTAGCCCGAACATCAAACGAGGACCCGACACGAAAAACGAACCATAGATCTGGCTAGGCTTTAACCCAACACCTGAGCTAGCTCTGACCCGAAACGAGATCAGACCCGAGCTGAACGAAGCTCAAGCCGAGCCCCAGAACCTTCCACCCAAGTTGTCACCACCGTGAACCACCCTCACAGCCAGCATCCACCATCTCCAAACACCACCACAGCCCAAACATCAACACTATCGGACCACCCTCTAAACCCGATTGACCATCGGACACAACATCAACACTTGACGCCCCTACTTTCCTGAATCACAACCAAATCGAGTCACTCCCATCATAACAGGCCACAACTGACGTTTATACCCATTTCGTGCTTAAAATCACTGTGTTACCCACAGCCTGAACCACCATCGCCGATCCGTATTATTAGCCATGATGTTCTCTACGACATGTTTGCCAATTAATTTGTTCCTCATTACATGTAGTACTACTGTCTCTCTGCTCATTATTATTATTATTATTATTATTATTATTATTATTATTATTATTATTATTATTATTATTATTATTATTATTATTATTATTATTATTATTATTAGTGGGGGTTTCAGGAAGAGGTGTTGAGGGGTGATTATTGTTTGAGAGAGAGGGTTATTGTTTGAGAGAGAGAGAGAGAGGTGATTATTGTTTGAGGAAGTGGGTTTTGAAGGAGATGAAGGGAGGTGATGCCCTTGATGTGGGATTGTTGATTGGAGATGACGTTGCAGTTGAAGAAGAATGTCAAAGTTTGGTTTTCAATTATATAAAAATTGGGTTTATTTTGGGGAAAGATGGCAGTGGTGGTCGGAGGAATATGGTGGTGGTGGTGGTGGTGGTGGGTGGTGGTTGGAGGAGGAGGAGGAGGAGGAGGGGGTTATGTTGGTTGTTTGAGGAGGAGGAGGTGGTGCTGGTCATATATATATAAAATATTAAACTGCTCGGATGGTCCCTATGAGTATTTGGTAATTTTACATGACTTAACTGATAAAATTTAATGACGTTAGCTGGTAGGGACCAAAATGTTATAAAATGTCAACGTTGGGGACCATTAAAAATATATGGGGGCATACGTGAAATTTGGGCAAACCACAGGGACCATCCGTGCACTTTACTCTTTATTTATTAGTAAACTTTCGTACATATAGTTTTGTGAAAAATATCATTTGCGTACAAACTTTAGTTTAGGGTTTTTTTTTAAACTTGAACAATGGTTTCAATTATTTGTTATTGTCGTCCCTTGCACTAATTCCATCTAGTTAGTGCCAGTTAAGTCAGGGGTAATTTCGTCCATTCACGTTTTAAAAGTTTTAATAGCCGAAATCGTCCTTCCTCCAAAATTAAAAAATATATAAATAATATTTGAAAATTTAAGTGGGTCTCACCCCCTACCCCACCCAATTCATCTTCTCCACTATAACCCCACCACCACTCATCTCCATCTTTCACCACCACCACTCAATTTAAGTGGGTCCATTCATGTTTTAAAGTTTTAATTGCCGAAATTTGTTTTGGGTTACCCTGGTGGAGCCTTCCCAGGATGTCACCCATCTTGGTACTACTCCCACCTGAGCACGCTTAACTGTGGAGTCTTCATTTGCTCCATAGCCAACTAAGCCCAAAACATTTTTGTGATTTAAGAGGCATAAGATTACATATGAACCAAGGATCTCTCCTGGCCACGGCCGATGTGGGATTTGCCTCGGGTGTCACATTCACCCCCCCCCCCTTAAAGTCTCATTGTCTCCATTTGTAACATCCGGCACATCTCACTTCCAATATTGTATGCTTTTCCTCGATGGATTGCCCATCCAGAGCTCACGGGTTTATTATGGTTACCCAGGTGGAGACTACCCAGGAAGTCACCCATCTTGGTACTACTCCCGCCTCAGCACGCTTAACTGTGGAGTTTTCATGTGCTCCACAGCTAACTAAGCCCAAAACACGTTGGTGATTTAAGAGACATAGGATTACATATGAACCAATGATCTCTCCTAGCCATGACCGATGTGGGATTTGCCTAGGGTGTCACAGTAATCACCAAGGCTTCCTCGTTTGCAAATCTACCATCATCCCACCATGTAACATCCACCTTGCATCCTGCCATCCTCGTTTGCCACCACTGGATACCACCTCACAACCATAAGGACAGACGAAAAACCTATATACACCCAACTCATCTCATATTCGTTTGTCTTCAACCCCTTCACTGCCGCTGCCTGCAGCCCCTTCAACACCACTCACTTCTACCCCTCTTTCTATACTCTATCTAGACAGACACCGGCTAGACAACCGGATCTTCTTTTAGCAAGAAACCAGTTCTGGTGGATTTCGAGTTTCATGGGGTTCACCGACGATTGGGGGTATCTGAAATTTAGTGGTTTTGTGCTGATTTTATTATTGAATTTTTAGTGAAGAGGGAAAGAGAGAGAGATGCATTCTGAAACAGAAAAAGAGAAGGGGTGATTTTGAATATTTGTATAATTAGCAAAACCTACCCTAAACTTTATAAAAAGGGTTTAAAAACTAACTGAAACTTTGTAAAATCGTGAATGCATGAAATTACCCCTGACTTAACTAGCACTAACTGGATGGAGTTAGTACCAGGGAAGAGAATGACAAATAATCGAAACCATTGTACGATTTTGACAAAAAATCAAAAGTTTGTATGCAAGTGGCATTTTTCACCAAACCATGGGGATGATTTTGGCAGTTTACTCTTTATTTATTTGTATGTTTAAAAGTTTTGTCTTCTGTTTGATGGTATGGATGGAAAATATAAAAAGACTATTTTATCCGTGTGAGGTTCCCGGGATAGAAGAATCTAATATGAAGTGAGAAATTTTGTACACGTTAAAAGGAATATGCCATTTTTTCAGGAAAAAATTTGTAATGTATCAACACTCGATAACTCATAAAACCTACTTCTAATTCTACGTGTGCACCTCTTGCTCAAGTGAAGTCTCTATACAACTTTCTCACTTCATCAAAACACTCTAAAGTTGCGATGTGAACCTGGAAAAAATAAATAAATTGGTATCAAATGATATGTCATAATGATGATGATCGATGATTGGCGATTCTGATGTGTAAAGTGAACATAAGTGAAAGAATGACATACATGTTCAATCTTTATTACGGATATACAATCGATCACTTTGGGTGACACGTATAAAACAATATTCTTACCGAACTGACTACATGTGTGAAAATATATGTAGTTAGTTATAGTAAGTTCAAAAGCATATATATTATCTTAACATGATTAGTGACCTACCTAGACATTATTCATGAATTATCTTAACACAAACACGGTGAATACATGTATATGAGTCGTCACAGTAACCCAACAAACCAAGATAACCAACCTCCACCTAATCACAATCCCTTACAATAAAATCCACTATGTGATATGCCTCTAACACCATCCCACAATAGAACTAACCGCAACACCAATACAAACAGCAATTCCGATTTAACCTAGCTCTAGGTGCATGTAACTTCAGACATGTACAACAAGTGTAACAAAACCCAACCCCATATCACAACAAGGTTTTCAATACTTTCCTAAACACTATGAAGAATATCAAGAGTTTGACATCCCACCTCAACAACCCAATCGACCATTCCCTTAGACCAATAACCACCACAAAATGAAAACCCTAGAACCCATAGCACTAAAACAGATGGTTTAACATTTACAGATGAGAGTAGACATGGAATATCGGGTACTTTTAATGGTCGAGTATGTTGGAATGAAAAATAATCAAGAAATCAAAAGTCAACGAAAAAAAGTCAAACCGCAGAAATAAAAGGCGCCAAAACAGGGACATGTCGGTTTGTATATGTCAGTTATTAGTTTGTATATGTCGGTTAATAAGGTAGTTAATTAACCGTTTATTGTAAGGCTATAAATAGCCATCCTATGTATCATATCATTTGTGTGGAATATTATCTTTGTGTGATTCAAAGTCCCACCCTCTGTTCTCTTCATTTGCGAGTCCCTGCACAGTTTTGTGCATACTCATTAATCAATCATGTTCATCATCCTATGTTAAACCAAGTCATAATATGCATAACAAGGGGATAGAATTCTATCAGAGTAGGTAACTGGGATAAAGGATTTGAAGTTGATGGTATTATGTGAATCATGATCAGTTTGATTATGAGGATTATGTGAGTCTGTTCCTCAATATCAACAGATTAATCAAAGAGGCCTGAATTAGGGTCAGGAAGGTTTAATGGAAATCAACACAATAGTCAGGAAAGGGTAAACGCTTAGACACCATATGTGGATGGTGTACCTAGGGTGAATTACAAAGCTCTTCTACAAGTAGAGGATAGTTAGTTTATACCAGATGTCATAGAGCTCACTTCACCCATTGTGCCTCCCACGTCATAATGGAAGAAATTTTGAGCTTAGGCCATAGTAATTGAGTCACCTTCCTACCTTCTTAAGCAGACCGACAGGGGAGCCATACCTGTACATTGCTGAGTAAGTGAGCATTTGCAACATTATTTATGACACCCCGCAATTTCAGGTTAACACTTTAACTAACCTCTAGTTAACTTACACATAGATTGAAGCATTTTACTTGACAAGAGTTAGTTAAGTGAGTCACACGATACACGTTTATAGGTGAACAGCCGCATACACGAGTCTTGAACCCTGAACATTGGTGAAACAATAAAACAAATAATGATAGAATAACTCGTTTGATATTATTTGTAATTATATGCTTATGTGAATTTATTTGTGAATTTATGTGACGTTACATGTTATAATGCGAAAACACGGTACTGAACTCGTAAACGACACTTGACAGGCTAAGGATCATATATCAGTTATAAAATATTGGGTTAAATATTTTATAGATTTATTATATTTTTTTTTTTTTTTGCATAAAATATTCCGACTCTAGCTGAACCGGGTGTCGTAAACTAGTTATAAAATATTTGGGTTAAATATTTTATAGGTTATTATTATATATTAATAATATTTCATTTACAAAAAAAAAAAAAAAAAAAAAAAGGAATCGTGGTGTCAACTTGGCGCAAAGACCAAGTCAACACAAATGATAAATGGCAACTTCAAGATATAATACTTTTCATGGATTTAGTTGAGAAACGACAAAAAAAAAATTTAATAACAATAGAGTAATAATAAAATAAAAGAAATGAATTGCACATATAGAAAAGGCTGGACAAAAGCAACACTAAGAGGAAGCAGCGCCGCTTTCTTTCTTGTGGGCTGGACAGGCCAAACCAAGGCCTAGTAACTTCATTTTAGCCCAAATCGCTGGTAGGTTAGAAAAAACGGGATTTTTATGAAATTAACATTATAAATCAACTCTAATCAACCCTAACCTGCTTAATTACGAAAATTTAAACCATACCCTCTACCATTAACATAATCTAAATATCTAGGAGCTTGAGAAGGTTATCAAGAGGATTAAAGGCTTAAGGTATACAACAACTCTACATGTGTTTTAATCTTTTTTTTCTATGTTTTAATTATGATTTTAAACCTCAAAACTTGTTTGTCCAGATCTGATGTGGGTCTATAATGATCAAAACATAAGTTTTATAAAACATTAACATGGTTAAACAATGTGTAATTGTGTTATTATGCGATATATGTTATGTTGTTGCATGGTTTTGATTTATGAACATGTAGGGTTTATAGATAATAATATTTGTGATAAAAACTTGCATGTTGGGACTGTTATGTTGTATGATCATGATGTGTTACATGTTCATGGTAATATTTAGGCGATAATATGGTCATACGATGCGTTATGGATAAGTTCTTAACATAACTGAAAATAGACAGATTACATGCTTCTAATTGTAGGCTCTGTAACTTAACCTTAAATTACTAGTTTTGATCGATTCTTGTTATGTGCATGTCATACATGGTCTTAGCTTTCTAGAATGGGCAAGATCATGCGATTTGGTGTTCGGTTGATATGTTTTGGAATTTTATTTGATTAAAGGTCTAATCTGATTTTCGGATTAATATTTTGGGTCAACTTTAAACGATTATAACTTGAGTTTTACAAAGCGTTTGATTATGAAATTTGGACAGTAGGCCGACATTGATGAAACTTGACTTTCCCAAGTGGATTCATCCCGTTTGGGTGAATACATAATTTTTGGGAATTTTTCTACTAAACTGACCTGTTGTGGAAATTTTCTGGACATAGCTGTGTTTTATGAATTTTAATAATTTTTGTGTTTGGTTTTAAGACAAAACAAAAATATGGATTTTCAACTGAATCCCAATGAATACTCAGTAAAAATTTGGGACTTTAATTCATTCCTTAAGTATTTTAAATAATTCATTTTTCACAATGCACAATCTGCCCTAAAAACGCACATTGTGTACGGGATGTTTATGTGACTATTTGGAGTCTTATATGGTATGTATTTGACATGAACTTGTATGGAAACTTATATGAGATGTATATGAGGTATAAAACTGATGATTATCAATATGTTCACCAACGGGTTCGTAGGGTTTACTTGTGCATATAGAAACACTAGGCGTCACTTACACGGTTTTGTATTTTAAAACGTCTTGGACAAACGAGTTATATGGTGTATTGGTTATGCACATATACTCACCTAGTGACATTTGTAATAGGGAGTCGCTAGCACTTTACTATTTGTGGAATTTGGATTATTCACTTGCAACCTAAGGTGAGTTTCACTACTCTTTTCTCAAAAGCATGCGTCTCGAGTAGAGACAACTTATTAAACTGTTTCTAGTCCAGGTTGGGACTACTTTTACATCTCGGGTTTGAGATGCTTTGACTCCTTGTGTGGGTCGGATTTTACGATTCCTTGTATGGATCACGCTTTCATCAGTTTAAAACTTTTACTGTCCTTTGTGAACTAAACACACTCTATCACTGAAAGTCCTTACATATTATTGGGTTAATCGCTGTAGGCGAACGGGGTATTAGTTGATAGCGCTATTAGGTTGTGCAGCAACCTCATGCTTGAGGTGCTTGTGTCACGGGCATGAACTTTTGACCACGCTCTTGAGGAGCAAAACATACTAGTGTTGATAGACACTAGTACTAAGGCAAAACTTATAACTTCTGTATGTTCCCAATAATCACCTGTTTAGTTACAATGAGTGGGCTAGCTACCCCTGACAAGCTTAAACTGATAACACTTGAACTTTTGGGTCTTGAGGACCTACGCTTTTACTTGGTTACGTGGTTGTTGGAAACCTACGCGGTTACTCACTCTTTTACTTTACTTAGTGAACTCACCAACATTGTTTGTTGACCCACCATGTACATGCTTTTGCAGGTAGTTAGCTTCCGGTGTCACGATTAGGAAGCACTGCACGTTTCATTGCATTGGGTCTTGGGCATACACCTAATTTACATATCATGCTTTTACCTTTATTTTTATATGGCATTAATTTTGGGCGCGTTGTTTTGCGCATGGTTTCTAAAAGGTTTAATTTGGTTTACGCTTCCGCAGCTTAACTAAACTTGATTTTTGAAAACGAACTAAATGGTTTGGGCATTTAGAGTTCGTTCATATGACTTATGGCTATGGGATCCTGGTATGTCATGCGCCTCGCGGTAAAACCCCGTAGTGGAAATTTGAGGGTGTGACAGATTGGTATCAGAGCCATTGGTTATAGTGAACTAGGAATTGCATTGCATTCTAGTCTATAATCATCATAGCATAAGTAATACGTTAGTACACTTACCCCATTAGTGCACATTTAAGACATTTTTATGGATATGTATTACAGGAAATGTCGTTTTCTGTCAATCAAAATTCTGCACACATTAACGAGACTGAACCTGTAGCAAGCCGTCCACCTTTGGGCTTGGAAAATGGTTCATGGACATGGTATCCCAGTATGATACGTACGTGGGTAACCAGTAGTAGAGTGCCTGAGAGGGTACCACCCGTTTTGGACTCATGGGAGAGGTCCATTGCAGGAATTGTGAGGCATTTTCTTACCCAGTTTGACACCGTGAACTCATATATTCAACGTTTCAAATGGTGGCAAAAGACATCTGACTATCGCTTTCGGCATATAGAAAGGAGGATCAGTCAGTTATTGGCCGACTTGGCCGTGGCTAAGCAGGAGGTGGCGAACACAAAGCAAGAGCTGATCACTACTAGGCAAGAGCTAATCATCGTTCGTAATAAACTCATGGAAGTTATAGCCCAGCGGAAGGAAGAGGAGAGAGAGCGACATGTGAAAGAACTTGAGACGGCGCTTGAGGCAGTATTTGTAGAAAATGTTGAGACAGACGAAGAAGCCGACCCGAATGGCCCAATCACGTTCAGGGTTGAGATCGAGAACAAAGATGAGGAGTCCGATATGTCTACGGATCAAGAGGACGATTGATTCTATTTTATTTTATTTATTTATTCCTAGTATATTATGACTTTTATTCTACCTCGTGAGACTTGATGATCTTTTGGTTTGTGTTAGAACGTTGGTATTTTATTACTGTTATCGATTGAACTTTTTATTTTATTATTCATACGTATATGACATACTAGTACACTGGAGTGTGCGCACGATTGCATCCTCATGGGTATGGTATTAGTATAGAGCTACTATGGCGAGAAGAGGCCACGGACGAGGAAACATCAACCTAACACAAGCTGAGCTGACTGCACTTGTCAACAATAGGGTGGTTGAGGCCCTCACATTTTTTTCAAGCTAATAAAGATTTAAGTTGTTAAATCATTCTTTTCCCTTGACTTTCGTATTTGAACTTCCTTATTCCTTGAACGCGCATGCCACAACAACAACCTGCCATCGTATTTTCAAGACTTTTATTGGTTGTAAACCTCGATAACTCCAACGGAATTGAAGGAGACCGTCTGGTTGCTTCGGTAGTATAAGTCTTTGCTCTGTGCATCTACCCCCAGGCAGGATGAGGTAATGTATGCCTCATGCACACTCGATGAGTTACAGATACTTGGGTGGAGAATGTAACCCCCATGACGAAATTTAGAAACTTATTATCTAAAGACGGATGGGTCTGAAATCGACGCCTACACTACCAAGCTACAGGAGTTAGCTACTACATGCTCACACATATTTAGCCTACATTACAAATAGATCGAGCGTCATACCAAAGGGGTTGGCCCCACAGGTTCGTAGCATGGCCACTACGGCTCACCTATCCAGAATATAACAAACCTTTCACCTGGCTCACAAACCCACCGACGAGGCTGTTGAGCATGGTACTTTCCTGAAGCAGGGTGCTTCATCTTCTACTTTTGGTGATAACAAGAGAACGTGAGATAGTATGCGGTATAAGTCCTTCAACAATAACCACAACAGTAACAACAACAATGGGGCTCGTGGAGGAGCATTTGTGATGGGCTCTGGGGAGGCCAGGACTGATAACAACGGCGTGACGGATACGTGTTCCTTAAACGCCACTCTCGCTTCTGTTTTATATGATACTGGTGCAGACTATAGTTTTGTGTCATCAAAACTTAGCAAACAACTAGGGATAGTTTCTACACTTCTTGATACCCCGTACTCTATAGAGTTAGCTGATGGGAAGCCTGTTGAGGTAACCCACATCCATCGTGACTGTAAGCTCGAACTAGATGGACAATTGTTTGCCATCGACCTCTTATCTATCACCCAAGGAAGCTTTGATCTCGTGGTTGGCATGGACTGGTTGTCCAAGCAACACGCTGAAATTCTCTGTCAGGAGAAGATTGTTCGTATCCCTCTCCCTAGTGGAGAACTCTTATCTGTCCAGGGTGATCGTGGTGGTGCCATGGTGGGCATCATCTCTTTCTTGAAAGCCCAGAAGTGTATTTGGAAGGGCTACCCAGCCATATTGGCTAACATTTCTGATATTCGAGCTGAAGTTGAAACAAAAATTGAGGACATCCCAGTAGTTCAGGATTTTTCCAGATGTCTCCCCAGAGGAATTACCCGGACTTCCACCTGTTCGACAAGTGGAATTTCAAATTGACCATGCACCAGGAGCCGCCCCAGTTGCGCGTGCACCATACCGCCTTGCACCAGGCGAACTTCAAGAACTATCCACCCAACTCCAAGAGCTATTGGACAGGGGTTTCATTAGACCTAGTTCTTCACCTTGGGGAGCTCCAGTCTTATTTGTTAAGAAAAAGGTTGGGAGTTTCCGTATGGGCACTATGAATTTTTGGTAATGCCTTTCGGGCTGACCAATGCACCAGCTGTGTTCATGGACCTTATGAACCGTGTGTGCAAACCCTATTTGGACAAATTTATCATAGTGTTCATAGACGACATTTTGATCTATTCCAAGAGTAGGGAAGAGCACGAGCAACACCTGCGACTGATCTTGGAACTTCTGAAAAATGAGCAGTTATATGCAAAGTTCTCTAAGTGCGACTTCTGGATTCGTGAGGTCCAATTTTTGGGTCGTGTGGTGAACGAGGCAGGAATGCAGGTCAATCCCGCTAAGATTGACGCGATTAAAAGAGTGGGAGGCTCCTAAGGCTCCTACGGAGGTGCGGCAATTCCTTGGCCTTGCAGGTCATTATTGCAAATTCATTCAGGGATCCTCAAAAATCGCTCAACCCCTCACTGCTTTGACACAGAAGGGGATTACCTACAAGTGGGGAGATGCCCAAGAATCTGCTTTTCTGTTACTAAAGACTAAACTTTGCAGTGCTCCAATATTATCACTACCTGAGGGTACGGAGGACTTTGTGGTGTACTATGATGCATCTATCCAAGGTCTAGGGTGTGTTTTGATGCAACGCGAAAAGGTGATCGCATATGCTTCACGACAACTAAAAGTTCATGAGAAGAATTACCCCACTCACGACTTGGAACTGGGAGCGGTGGTCTTCGCTCTCAAAATTTGGAGGCACTACCTCTACGGGACAGAGTGCACAATTTTCACAGATCATAAGAGTCTTCAGCATATATTTGATCAGAAGGTGCTAAACATACGACAACGCTGATGGGTCGAACTCATGAATGGTTATGATTGTGCCATCAAGTAGCATTCAGGGAAGGCTAATGTAGTAGCAGATGCCCTGAGTCGTAAGGAAACAAACCCCAAACGAGTGCTAGCTTTGCAACTTACCCTACAACCTAATCTTCTTGTTAAGATACGTAAAGCCCAGGGCGTGGCTTTGAAAGGGAAAACATCGGGCTTGAAACCTTGCACGGTGCTGATAAGCACCTGGAACGGAGGACATAGGGTCTTCAACACTTTATGAATCAGGCCTGGATTCCACGTATTGGAGATCTCAGACAACTAGCGCTCGATGGGGCACACACCTCTCATTATTCGGTATATCCAGGTTCGGATAAAATGTACCAAGATCTCCAAACTCTTTACTGGTGACCAAAATATGACAGCTGAGATAGGCACTTATGTTAGTAAGTGCTTAACGTGTGCCAAGGTTAGGATTGAATATCCGAAACCTTCGGGCCTACTTCAGCAACCGGAAAATCCTATGTGGAGATGGGATGGTATTTCCATGGACTTTATCACCAAACTTCCTAAAACGCCCAGTGGGCACGATATGATTTGGGTCATTATGGACCGTTTGACCAAATCATCGCATTTCTTGGCAATCAAAGAGACGGACAAGTTGGAACGTCTAGCCACCTTTGTATTACGAAAAATTGTCTCTAGGCATGGGGTGCCTACTTCTATTATATCTGATCGCGATGCGCGATTCACTTCTCATTTTGGACTACTCTCCGAAACACTTTGGGGACTCTCTTAGATATGAGCACAGCCTATCACCCTCAGGCAGATGGACAGAGTGAACGTACCATCCAACCATTGGAGGATCTGCTACGAGAGTGCGTGCATGGTGGATTTTTCTGCAACAGTTGGGATAAGCACTTGCCTTTGATTGAATTCTCGTATAACAACAACTACCAGACTCCGATACAGTGTGCGCCTTTTGAGGCACTTATGGACGCAAGTGTAGGTCTCCCATCTGCTGGATTGAAGCTGGGGATAGCCAGCTAACAGGTCCCGAACTCGTGCACGAAACTCCTGAGAAGATAGTGCAAATCAGAAATCGGATGGCTGCTGCTCGTGATCGACAGAAAAGTTGCGCTGGTAAGCGTAGGAAACCTTTAGAGCTCCGGATTGGGAGCAAGGTACTATTAAAGGTGTCACCTTGAAAGGGTGCGACACACTTTGGAAAACGGGGGAAGATGAACCCGTGAAACGTGGGACCATTCGAGATGGTTGATGGGATTGGTCTGGTAGCTTACAGGTTAAACCTGCTTAACAAACTTGGTAGGGTACACGATGTATCCCACATATCGTACCAAATCTATAGAAATTCCTGTTGGATAAAACACTGATGGTGCCACTGGAGGGGATCCAGGTGGACGATCGGCTACGGTTCATGGAAGAACCAGTGGAGATTCTTGAGCGGGGCGTCAAGAAACTCAAACAAAACACTATGCCTATTATTAACGTACAACGGAATTCCCGTCTAGGACCGGAACACACGTGGGGACGCATGGATCAAATGCGGCTTAAATACCCACATCTCTTTACTAAACCTGAACCTATGCATAGACCAAACACTAAACGTAAAGCAGCTCTCTCAAAGAGAATTTCGGGGCGAAATTCCTTTCAACTTGGGGATGATGTGACATCCGGGAACCAAGCACACATTTTACAATGGCTTTACTGCTTACTTACCGAATTTCGAGACGAAATTCTTTTCAACTTGGGGATGATATGACACCCCGCAATTTCAGGTTAACACTTTAACTAACCTCTAGTTAACTTACACATAGATTGAAGCATTTTACTTGACAAGAGTTAGTTAAGTGAGTCACACGATACACGTTTATAGGTGAACAGCCGCATACACGAGTCTTGAACCCTGAACATTGGTGAAACAATAAAACAAATAATGATAGAATAACTCGTTTGATATTATTTGTAATTATATGCTTATGTGAATTTATTTGTGAATTTATGTGACGTTACATGTTATAATGCGAAAACACGGTACTGAACTCGTAAACGACACTTGACAGGCTAAGGATCATATATCAGTTATAAAATATTGGGTTAAATATTTTATAGATTTATTATATTTTTTTTTTTTTGCATAAAATATTCCGACTCTAGCTGAACCGGGTGTCGTAAACTAGTTATAAAATATTTGGGTTAAATATTTTATAGGTTATTATTATATATTAATAATATTTCATTTACAAAAAAAAAAAAAAAAAAAAAAAAAGGAATCGTGGTGTCAACTTGGCGCAAAGACCAAGTCAACACAAATGATAAATGGCAACTTCAAGATATAATACTTTTCATGGATTTAGTTGAGAAACGACAAAAAAAAAATTAATAACAATAGAGTAATAATAAAATAAAAGAAATGAATTGCACATATAGAAAAGGCTGGACAAAAGCAACACTAAGAGGAAGCAGCGCCGCTTTCTTTCTTGTGGGCTGGACAGGCCAAACCAAGGCCTAGTAACTTCATTTTAGCCCAAATCGCTGGTAGGTTAGAAAAAACGGGATTTTTATGAAATTAACATTATAAATCAACTCTAATCAACCCTAACCTGCTTAATTACGAAAATTTAAACCATACCCTCTACCATTAACATAATCTAAATATCTAGGAGCTTGAGAAGGTTATCAAGAGGATTAAAGGCTTAAGGTATACAACAACTCTACATGTGTTTTAATCTTTTTTTTCTATGTTTTAATTATGATTTTAAACCTCAAAACTTGTTTGTCCAGATCTGATGTGGGTCTATAATGATCAAAACATAAGTTTTATAAAACATTAACATGGTTAAACAATGTGTAATTGTGTTATTATGCGATATATGTTATGTTGTTGCATGGTTTTGATTTATGAACATGTAGGGTTTATAGATAATAATATTTGTGATAAAAACTTGCATGTTGGGACTGTTATGTTGTATGATCATGATGTGTTACATGTTTATGGTAATATTTAGGCGATAATATGGTCATACGATGCGTTATGGATAAGTTCTTAACATAACTGAAAATAGACAGATTACATGCTTCTAATTGTAGGCTCTGTAACTTAACCTTAAATTACTAGTTTTGATCGATTCTTGTTATGTGCATGTCATACATGGTCTTAGCTTTCTAGAATGGGCAAGATCATGCGATTTGGTGTTCGGTTGATATGTTTTGAAATTTTATTTGATTAAAGGTCTAATCTGATTTTCGGATTAATATTTTGGGTCAACTTTAAACGATTATAACTTGAGTTTTACAAAGCGTTTGATTATGAAATTTGGACAGTAGGTCGACATTGATGAAACTTGACTTTCCCAAGTGGATTCATCCCGTTTGGGTGAATACATAATTTTTGGGAATTTTTCTACTAAACTGACCTGTTGTGGAAATTTTCTGGACATAGCTGTGTTTTATGAATTTTAATAATTTTTGTGTTTGGTTTTAAGACAAAACAAAAATATGGATTTTCAACTGAATCCCAATGAATACTCAGTAAAAATTTGGGACTTTAATTCATTCCTTAAGTATTTTAAATAATTCATTTTTCACAATGCACAATCTGCCCTAAAAACGCACATTGTGTACGGGATGTTTATGTGACTATTTGGAGTCTTATATGGTATGTATTTGACATGAACTTGTATGGAAACTTATATGAGATGTATATGAGGTATAAAACTGATGATTATCAATATGTTCACCAACGGGTTCGTAGGGTTTACTTGTGCATATAGAAACACTAGGCGTCACTTACACGGTTTTGTATTTTAAAACGTCTTGGACAAACGAGTTATATGGTGTATTGGTTATGCACATATACTCACCTAGTGACATTTGTAATAGGGAGTCGCTAGCACTTTACTATTTGTGGAATTTGGATTATTCACTTGCAACCTAAGGTGAGTTTGACTACTCTTTTCTCAAAAGCATGCGTCTCGAGTAGAGACAACTTATTAAACTTTTTCTAGTCCAGGTTGGGACTACTTTTACATCTCGGGTTTGAGATGCTTTGACTCCTTGTGTGGGTCGGATTTTACGATTCCTTGTATGGATCACGCTTTCATCAGTTTAAAACTTTTACTGTCCTTTGTGAACTAAACACACTCTATCACTGAAAGTCCTTACATATTATTGGGTTAATCGCTGTAGGCGAACGGGGTATTAGTTGATAGCGCTATTAGGTTGTGCAGCAACCTCATGCTTGAGGTGCTTGTGTCACGGGCATGAACTTTTGACCACGCTCTTGAGGAGCAAAACATACTAGTGTTGATAGACACTAGTACTAAGGCAAAACTTATAACTTCTGTATGTTCCCAATAATCACCTGTTTAGTTACAATGAGTGGGCTAGCTACCCCTGACAAGCTTAAACTGATAACACTTGAACTTTTGGGTCTTGAGGACCTACGCTTTTACTTGGTTACGTGGTTGTTGGAAACCTACGCGGTTACTCACTCTTTTACTTTACTTAGTGAACTCACCAACATTGTTTGTTGACCCACCATGTACATGCTTTTGCAGGTAGTTAGCTTCCGGTGTCACGATTAGGAAGCACTGCACGTTTCATTGCATTGGGTCTTGGGCATACACCTAATTTACATATCATGCTTTTACCTTTATTTTTATATGGCATTAATTTTGGGCGCGTTGTTTTGCGCATGGTTTCTAAAAGGTTTAATTTGGTTTACGCTTCCGCAGCTTAACTAAACTTGATTTTTGAAAACGAACTAAATGGTTTGGGCATTTAGAGTTCGTTCATATGACTTATGGCTATGGGATCCTGGTATGTCATGCGCCTCGCGGTAAAACCCCGTAGTGGAAATTTGAGGGTGTGACGTTATTGGAGGAGACGGGTTTAACTGAGATGAGGTGAAGTTGATGATGTACCAGTTGTCACTGAAGGCTCATGCTAGGATATGGTATTACTCATTACTTACAGGTAGCATTCTTGCTTGGCTAGAACTGCAACAACAATTTTTAGATGAATATTATACCATGACTCCGTACCATTGAAGCTCTTGAGGCCATCAGGAATTTCCAACAACACCCAGGTGAACTGTTTTCATAAAGCTTTTACTACATTCAAAGAGTTTTTGAAGAAGTGCCAACATCTTGACATACAAATGTGGGAATTGATTAAGTCATTTTATGATGGTCTACTACCTGAAGATGTTAGGGATTTGAATGCTATCAGTTTGGAGAGATTATGAGTCAGATAAAAGGATAGCAAGTTTAGAGAGCCAGTTAGCAAAGTTAACAACGGGTAGAGGTGCAAGAAAAGGGGAAAGGGCGGAGGCAGCGAGTTGTTTTACAGTTTGATCGATTAGTGATGACTTTGGACATTAAGATGCAGATTTTCCTACTCAGCTGAGGAAGAGTGAAGAAGTAAATCAAGATTTTAGACAAAAGAAACAATATGACATGAATTCAAACACATATCAACAAAATTCAAAGAACCATCCTAATTTCAGTTAAAGTAATACTTCTAACCAATTGAATCCTTCTTCACAGGTACCTGATCAGAACAACCAGTCTGGAGGCCAAGTGAATTACCATAGGGGATCTACAAATCATGGGAACTACAACAATCAGAGAAATTAAAAAGATTTGGGTAATAACCAAAGTAATTAGTAAATCAAGGAAACCGTCAGTCGGGTCAATCTGGGTTGGAAGATATCAGATTAGACATTAAGGAGTTAACATAGTTGATAAAGGGAGTGGTGCAAAAAGCAGGAGATTCAACACAAAGATTATCAAGCTTTGGTGAAGCAGGTTGGACAACTAGCTAAGGAAATGGCAACAATCCAATGAGATACGAATAATACATTGAATCCAGCACATCAATCATCTAGTTCAAAGAATGTCATAAGTGTGTAGATTAACCAAGTAAGTACTCTTCATTCTTGTACGGTTTATAATAATAAAGGAGCCTATCCACCACCATGTGTAGAGGGTGTGGTGGAGGATGTGAGTGATGACGAGGGGAGAAAAAAGTATTTGAATGTGTTAGCTCTAAAAGGATTAAAAATATAACTAATAAAAGTCACATAGTAGGGTAATAGATGATGCCAGTGAAGCTAAGGAAAAGGGTGTGGAGAGTAATATCATCCCACAAATGTGGACGTCAAGTAATTCACTACAAAAAAGATCGTCATCAAGGACTGAAAATTTAGTCTTTGATACTCCTAAATCAGTCCCTAATGGCTATCGGGGACTGATTTTGCCAGTCACGAGTCAGTCCTAGTTGGTTAGTCCTAGATACTTCCATTAGTAACTAAATTTCAGTCCTAAATATATGATACCTACAAGGACTGACATTCAGTCTATCTTACTCATAAAATCAGTCCTTATTCTATCTCCCTATACCACATCATTTCAGTCCCAAATACATTTCGTTTGTGACTGAAGATCAGTCCTTGAACGAAGGCTTTTTGGGAATGAAAATCAGTACTAAAATGTTGTGTATTTTGTCACAAATACATTTAATTAGCTTTGGGTTCTATGACAATTCAGTCTCTAATTAGACGTTATAGAGACTAAGAATTAGTCCCTGATAATATGGTAATCTGTCTTAATATATTCTTTTAGGGACTAAAAAACAATCTTAGATGTCATGTTATGTAGTCTTGGATGTCCGTTTTAGAGAGTGAAAACGTGTATCTTCTAGGAATTTTTTCAGTCCTAAATACGTTCTTTTAGGGACTGAAATTTAGTCTATGTCAACATATCATTTTATTCCTTAATTATCTTTTAAGGACTGAAAAATAATCTTAAAAGTTATTATTTAGTATCGAATATGTTTTTTTAGAGACTGAATTTTTTATCAAGTAAGAACCTTTTCAGTCCCAAATATGTGTTTTAAATACTAATAATCAGTCCCTAATATGTTAACTTCATGACTAAAAAACTAGTCTTTAATACTATGATTCGTTTCCGGCATGTTTATTAGAGACTGAAAATAGTCTTTGATACTATATTTAATAGTCTATAATGTGTATGCACCAATTCATAATTAATTTAACGCATAACATTATAGCGTTAATTCTAAAAATTAAAAAGAGTAAACAAACATATAACTAAATAGTACTAAACAGATTAAGTCTAAACTTTCAAATGGAAATCAATCAAACACTAACAAAATAAGTCTTAACTCACTTCCTAATTCAAACTGTCATTGTCATTGACTTGCTCATCCAAATCATTTGCTCCACTACTCACATGTGCAGATACCGCCCTATCAAAATCCGGAAACTTTGAGCTCACGAACATTAACAACTTTTCATATTTTTCATTTCTTTGTTTCACTTCCTCTTCTAGTGAAGCAACCTTATTTCGAAGTGCTTCATCCTCGCTTAAAGTTTGCTGAGACGATCCATGTTCTGATGTCATCCAAAAATCTTTTTTTCTGAAAACAGGCCCAACGCCTACCTTCCATGCAGATTTTGTTGTTTTTTCCTTAGCACATATGCTTTCAATTGCCTCCTTTTCTAACTCGTGATGCATGGTAGTAGTGATAGTTGTCCCTTTAGAAATTAACTCCGCCACTGCCTCCTCTTTATGATGAATAATAGCCGCCTAACATAAAGAAATTAAGCTAGTAATATTAATGCATTAAAGCAAATTTTTAACCGAAAGAAATTAGCATAAGTAATTCAAGTAGATTAGTAACACTACTAAAAGTCTAAGGCACAATACTAAGCAAACAAAGAGAAACAATAAGGAAAATGACCATGGAACATTTTAATAATAACAAAAGAAATATAGAAGTAATTGGGGACATCAAAGCGCTAAGTCTATTATGAGTCAAGGCACGTGCAAAGCAATCTAATTTGGATTGGGAAAAGTGGCGCGGGATCAATCTATCCAACATTAGGTGGTGAGGTTCTTTTGGAGCGAATTTAGTTTGGTTTTCAATACGTTTTGCTGCTGTATGTTGTTGCTACAGTAATTTGTTTGCTGCTGCAGTAACAGTTAGCTGACCAAGACTATATAACACAAAGATGAAACCCAGGCAACATAGTAGCATAACAACAATTCCAAAAACAGAAGACAAGTGAAACAGCAGCAGCAAACCAGGTGTATAGGTAGCAGGAAACAAACATTTCAGAAAACGGGGAAAAAAATTAAAGAACCACAGGTGTTAATAACTTACATATTCGGTTTCTGCCTCATCATTTTGCCATCCTTTTTTAGCATTATAATGCAACTTGTAATAGACTTCAAAGGGGCTAGGCGGCATTTGAGTCTCCGGATTTGTCTGTGATAGCATAAGTAATATCAATACATAAAGTTTGATAAATGTGTATATAAAACATTGAAGTTGCAAGTTGTAAACAATGTTCCATAATCTAAATTTTAACATAAAAATGGTCCAAAAATAAAAGGAGGGTGTAAAACTAATTTACTAAATCAAATAGAACCCTTAAAAGTTGAAACAATCTTCAAAACTTACCATATGGAATATGTGATTGGCTATTGACCGGGAGCCCCCTTTACTTGAAATAACTTGTTTTTGACGATTGATTTCCATATGATCACTGTATTTCTATAAAATTAAATTAATGGGTCAGTAAGATATGTGCAATCAAATCACTACGATCCAGTAGCAGCAGTCACACCAATGTATATGACATTATATGTTTTCAAACAACTTTTTGTATGCAAGTATATATTTAGATAACATAAAGTTTGTATTGGTTTCAAGCATTGAACAAACTTACTTGAGTTGATTCTAATTCCCAATAATCGCATAAATGGTTCCAATCTTCTTGACTCCGACAATTGGATTTCATCTCTGATCTTGCCAAATGAGGATTGGTTTTTCCTCCATTCTTTTTCCAGTGGGCACTCAACTCACCTCGGGTGCGTTTCCATTGGTGATGTAGTTGAAAATCCACGTATTCCATGAAAACTCTATTTTTTCGCAATAGATTGAATTTTCCCTGCATTGAATATATATATGTATGTTACAATACAAATGAAAATGTAACATGCTAATAACTTCGCAATAATTAAAATTAAAAGTATATACAACTTACCTCTAACTTTTCATACATCACTTTTTTTTCATCAGCGGGTACGGACTCCCATTTATGAAAGTTCATAGGACATACACTACGTATTACAATCCCACACTCATTTGCAAACTGAGTAGCTGAAGTCCCAACGAATCCTTTCGTACCAGTAGCCATTGTTAAAGCAATTTTGGAACCCTTTGGCAAATTCCCAAGGGCTTTGTCAGCACTACGGTTAAGATTTTGACCACGCCTTTTTGATGGATCAACAAGGGGTTGATTTGCATCTATATGTTAATTTACAATTAAGGGAGGCTCAAAGATTATAACAACAAAGATTATCAACAAATTTGTTAAGACTCAAAGATTATAACAACAAAGAATTCTGTTAAAGTATGCTGTATGCTCTGGTTTGTTGTTATTACTAAATATTAATGTTGAATTATATTGTTTTCAAGATCATATTGTGGTGGATATTCTCTAAATTTTTCTTCAGATTATCTTTAAAATTCCAAAATTGGTGTCTTGGGATGGGATTAAATCTTTATTTTGTGGGTATTTCACTCCTGCTTTAATTTGGGGTTTATAGGGTAAAATATTTTATTGTAAATGGTAAATTTCAAAACCCTAACTTTCTTTAAATTTGTTTTTTTTTTTGGTTGTGAAAATGGTGTTTCGGATTTATGGTTTATTCATTGTCAAATAGTGTTGTTAAGGTGAAATCCAAGGTTAGTATGGCATGGAAATTAAGTTTTGTCCAAGAACAAATTATTGATGGTTATGAACAAAATCTGTACAAGTTATATTGTTTACCCTTTGATTGTACTATGTGAAATAGAAAACTGTGTTTTTAAAGCTTAAAATTGGTACTTCTTTATTACAAAGCAACAAACCAATGCTTTTACTAAAACGTATAGACGCTTATTCGCTTATGCGCTAAGTCATTTGATTCGCTTGGGCGCATAGACTATTCGCCTAGGCGCATAGATGCTTATTTGCTTAGGCGCGTAGACGAATAGGCGCCGGTCGCCAAAAAAAAAAAATTCCAACACTTTTCCATTTTCTATAATATTTTCGCCTAGGCACACAGGCGTTTCTTCGCTTAGGCGCTAAGACGTTTGATTCGCTTAGGCGCGTAGGTGCCTAGGCGAATAAGCGCCAAGGCAAATAGGCACTTAAGCGTTTGATTCGCTTAGGCGCATAGACTATTCGCCTTGGCGCATAGACGCTTATTCGCTTAGGCGCTAAGGCATTTGATTCGCTTAGCCGCGTAGGCGCCAATCGCCAAAAAAAGCAAGAATTTTCCATTTTCTATAATATTATCACCTGTTATTTTCCTGTTTTGCATCTATAATACTTGGATTAATGATTGATGAACATCGTGAGTATGCACACGGTTGTGCAGGGACTCGAATGGATAAACAGAGGGTGGAAGATTTGAGAGAATATACACAAGACAATATATTATCCACACAATACAAATGACAACATACATGGGTATTTATACCCTTAGACTTGGCGGTTAAATAACTACCCTAACATAACTAACCGACACAAACTAATATTAACCGACATGTCTCATAGACGCAACTTCTGTTTTGGCGGTTAACCTCTGTGAGGTTTGACTTTCTGAAGTCAACCCTTCGATATGATTAAGTTCTTGATTAATCTTTTCTAACATTCTCCCCCTTAATCAAGTAATCTTAATCATCTTTACTCTGTTTATGTTCATCCTTATTTGCAGTCCTTATCTTCTTCTTCTTGATTGAATTTGAACCATTCTTGTATATCTTCTTCAACTTTGATGCATAATAAGTCGTCACGACTAATCCCTTCTTGATCCACATGATCTTCTGATGCTTCTCTGACTCGCCTGGTCTAAGCATGATGAGGGATAAGATGGAGAGCACCATGTCCATCTTCTTCTTTCTAAAATATGCATCTGTAATTCGATAACTCCCTTAAATCGAATTCTTCTTGGGTATGATCGCCTCTGCGCTTTAACCCTTAAATAAACACTTCTCGTGTGTTATAAATGGTTCTTCACTGATAAAAACTTGTTTCGGACATCGCCGGAATTTTTGGCCGGAAAACGGTTTCTCCGTTTCATTAATCTTGTTCTGGCCTTCTTTTGACTGCACCTTTCTGATAATATGATGATAATATCCAAGTCTGAATATGAACAAACAATCTCTGATGTTCGTTTCTTATTTCTTTTGATATACCGATTGATATTGCAAAACAGGGTATCGGTTTCTTCTACACAGGTTTCTTCTTCGTCTTCCCAAGAGCGTCTCGCTCTGATACCAATTGTTATTTTCCTGTTTTGCATCTATAATACTTGGATTAATGATTGATGAACATCGTGAGTATGCACACGGTTGTGCAGGGACTCGAATGGATAAACAGAGGGTGGAAGATTTGAGAGAATATACACAAGACAATATATTATCCACACAATACAAATGACAACATACATGGGTATTTATACCCTTAGACTTGGCGGTTAAATAACTACCCTAACATAACTAACCGACACAAACTAATATTAACCGACATGTCTCATAGACGCAACTTCTGTTTTGGCGGTTAACTTCTGTGAGGTTTGACTTTCTGAAGTCAACCCTTCGATATGATTAAGTTCTTGATTAATCTTTTCTAACATCACCTGGGCGCACAGTATCTGAATTTCTATTCTTTTTGTTTGTGAAGTTTTTTTATTGCATCCTTGCAGGTGACTTTTAATCGGCACCGGAAGTTGGTACTGATTGGTTTTACGAGTGAGTTTTAATTATATTCCTACATAAGGGCTAAAGAATATTTGATTTTGTTGTGCTCTTGATTCATACAATGCACGTATACAGTTTCTATCATTCTTTTAATTAATAGCAACAATCATATCAAAACAGGCAAACAAAAAGATTTCAACAACAGCAGCAAGATCCCACACAGGCACACAAGAAAATCCAAATCTGATTCCTCATATTATGAGTTTAAAAACTGTTTGGAAAAAATAACTACATCAATGATTGGACAACTTTAACAACCAAAATCAAATTGATGTAGTTGGACAACTATAGAAATTCTAACCCATTATAACAGGACCTAATTTTTAGCCTAGCTTGACAAACTAAGACATGGTTGTTTTATTTTGACTGTTTTGCATCATGTGTGAGACACATAAGGTATGTTAAAGACAAATTACTCTCACATTGAAATAGAACGTATCAATTCCATGGCACTTCAGAAATATAGCAGAACACATCAGTAACAGTATTGCAAATCAAACCAAATCCTAATACAGTTAGAATATCAACAGATTTGTTGGTCATGGAGTGCAATTCGTGGGCTCCTCGAAAAGTGGGGATTCTAGCTTTGAGGGCGGGTTTGGGTCGGCTTCCAACAAAAGCGGCGCTAAGAAGAAGGAATATTAATGTTGGGTCAGATTTGTGTCCGATGTGTGGCGAACAGGTGAAAATGGTGGAGCATCTATTCATTTCATGTGCTTTCTCTCAAGCGGTGTGGCAACTTATATCACAATGGTGTAAAGTAGGTGACTTGTTTGCGTTCGAGTTCAAGGATTTACTAAAACTACACTGTTATGTGGCTGGTTCCAAGGGAACTAAAAAAGCTTTTCATGTGGTCTGTCTCAAAGCGCTAAGTCTATTATGGGTCAAGGCACATGCAAAGCAATCTAATTTGGATTGGGAAAAGTGGCGTGGGTTCAATCTATCCAACATTAGGTGGTGCGGTTCTTTTGGAGCGAATTTAGTTTGGTTTTCAATACGTTTTTCTGCTGTATTTTGTTGCTTTCAGTAATGTGTTTGCTGCTGCAGTAACTTGTTTGTTGCTGCAGACTGTTCACTCTTTTCTGTGTATATATCAGTTGGGTGTTGTATGGTTGTCTATACTAGTGACCTGCTAGCCCTTGGGTGATCAATAAAATTTTGTTGGCCGTTAAAATAAAAACACAATTGTCTGTTTAAAGTACATCTTACAGCAGTGAACTTTCAGTTAGATGTACTTTAAATAGCACAATATATGACTCGAATATTATGTTATTTGGGTCAAATAATATGTTGTGACTTATAAGATGGATAAAATATATATGGTATTTACCAGTAGTAGTTGTAGTGGCGTTGCGCTTGCGTCTGCGTTTATTGTGGCATGTTATATTTGGTTTAGGGCTGTCCTCTTTGTCACTAAGCCAGCACCATCAAAAGTTCAGGCAAGAGTATACTTACTTTCTGAAAAGCAAGTTTACATTACTCTGCTTTCTCTTTCTTTACAGGTATTTTCTTTTCCTGTTTTTATGTATCTGGTATATATATTGCCTGTTGCGCTATGCTTCTGCTGATTGTTGGTGATTGTCATAGCGCAGCTGCTGCGCACATGATTAGCATATTGTCATGCCATTGTAGTTGTTGCTTTGCGCTTGCATTTGATGCTTTCGTACATTACTTTATACTTACGTATCACATTAGAGTTTATGGGCTGTTTATTCCTGTTAAATTTTTTTTATAGGTTTAATGTTGTTTTATAAACTAAACTTATAATGTTATTTGTAAATATGTTGTGTTTAAATCTAGAACCATTTAGTTATGTGTAATAATAGTTTAGGATTAGATGTATTATGCTGCAAGAAGGATCAATATGGGTCAAAAATGGAAGGCTGCAACATTCAGTTTGTAACCGGATCAAAACAACTAAGCACAACAGCAAAGACAGTCGAAGATGCATGAAAGGCTAGAGTGTCAACATGATCAACGCAGTCAACCTTAACTCAACTTTGACAAGTCGGGTCAGTTTCAAGCAACATTAGAGTTGGAGGAATTTGTCAGGTATAAACGCCTATCCGAATTAATTAGAACATATATTCATTTCCTGTTATTAATTAACTATCGTGTGTGATACGTGTGGAACTTTTACGGACCCGTGCTGTTCTTATGCAGACTGTTGTCTGCCCATTCATCTCTGCTGGGGTCGACAAATGGGTCTGGGGTTGGGTCAGGTGGTTTTGAAGTTTAGTCTACTGAAAAAGGAATTGCAGGCATCGAGGCACACTGTTGGAAATTTTGTTGTGCAGCAAAATTATTGGGTCCCTAAAAGAGTATGGATATTGGCTTGGCGAGCGGCATTTGGAACTAAAAAGAGTCGTACTAAGGTTGAATTGATTAAACCTGATCCAACTGTATTGAGTTTGGAAGATAACAAGGGGAATACAGCTCTCCATATTGCAACTAAAAAGAGTCGTACTAAGGTTTTTCCTTTACCCTCTCTGCTTGAATATTCGCTGATCATGTTTGACCCACTGACAATTTTTATGCCCACTTGCAGATGAAAGAGTTCTTCATGTTGATTTGTAAATATAACTTAAACTTATATTTTCGTATATGTTGTGTTAGTATTTGTATTCGTAAATGTATGTATGTAATGAGTAGATTGTGTAGATAGAACATATTATTAAGAAGTTAAGTTTAGATGTTAGTATGTAACAATGATTGATCAAGAGCAACTCGGGAAACATCTGAAGACCAAGGCAACATGATTCGAAACAAAGAAAAACAGAAGCATCACATGTCTGCTAAGGTTATTCGAAGAATGCAGGAACAAAAGGACTATTATGACCTTACGGTTATGTTAGTTAATTTTGGCGGGAAAACAATACAAACCGGTGGGAACATTTATCTTGCAACGGTTCACAAAAGGAGGCAACGATTCAGAAAATATATAAGCAAGACACAAGACATTCATTTCGGTTATCAAGAACACATCCAAAGTTTCCATTCCTTTGCATAACACACACTTGAAAAACATTCATTTGTATTCCGAATTCATCTTTTATTCGATCATAATAATATTCGTATTCTAGTATATCGTTCTTGTTGATTGTTAGATTATTATTTCCGCTGCATAATTCTTATTGGGGCCAACAAATCTGGTATCAGAGCCAGTTTCTTCTTCAAGAAATCGCTCTAGTATTTCACTTGATAATTCATCATAGTTCGTTTGTTGATCCCTTTTCTGAATCTGTAAGTATTGTTCGATCGTATATCCGTTTGGACTTACAAAATTGTTCTCAGTTCTGATCTCAATTGTCAAAATACTTCGTATGTTCCATAGTTTAAAGATCATTCGGTTACAAATATCGTTCGTTACAAAATCTGTTCACAAGTTCTACTATTCACAGTTTCTGTGTCCATCATTAAATTTGCAGTAAGTTTATTTGTTTGTTTAAATAGTCGGTTAAATATTGTTTCAGTCTTATTCAATAACTCGATCATATTCGGTTAATTGTTTCTGTTCGTCTCAAACAAATAAACATAAGTTATACGTTAGTTGTCTTTCCATTAGAATCCTTTTCAAAAAAAAAAAAAAAAATTCATCAATCCGGTTCATTCATAAATACTCCATCAGCCCTTGTTGTTGTTTCGGTTCAAAAAAATCGTTCATATACGGTTTTATATATCAATCAGTCACACTCCAAAACACTCACAAAACAATTACGTCATGTCTGAATCTACGGGAATCTCTTACATGGGATCTAGGCCACAATACTTGGCAAGATTTAGACAAAAGAAAGAAAAGAAGGCTGCTTTAAGAAGAAGGGGAATCGAAACAAGAAAATGCTACTATTGCAAACTACCGGGTCATTTGATTGGCGTTTGTGGCATCAAAGAAAGGGATGAAAGTGCACAATTAATACGAGATGCCATAACCACGGGGATTTCATACTATCCCGAAAAGTTTTTTGGAAGTGGAGAGGATTATATTCTTCAAGGTTCCGATCATGGTTTGTGGAAAGACATGTGGTACGTTAGTCCAAACATACAAAATCATATTTCGGGTAACATAGATTTCTTTCTTAAGATAAAAAAGTCGTTTGGGGTGGAAAGTAGAATCAAGAAAGAATTTGTGTTTGTTAGGGGGGTTGGTATTGTTAATATATTGGTTGAAGATCAAAATTTGGTGATACCAAATGTGTTCTATTCAACCGATTTGGACGACAATATATTGAGTCTTCCACAACTTAAACTACAAGGCTTTGTAGTGAAAATTGTGGGAAATTTTTGTATTGTTGAGAACATGTTCAAGGACAAAAGTATGCAATTTCGATTCATTGAACACACTAGTGAATCAAGAGAAGCAATTTCAAGAGAGTTGGAAGATGATAGTGATCACATAAGATCAAAAGAAAAATACTTAAATGATTATTTTGAGTACATTTCGGCCGATGCCGAAGGTATCATAAATAACATGGATAATGTTGTAAACAACATATATATCGACTCTCTTGAAAAGTGCATTGAGTTCTTGGATATTATACATGATATGGAATTCCCTTGGGCACATAGGAATATACTCAAAGGAACATTTATACAAATGGTCTCTTGGTTCCTAAAGGAATTCCTAGGGATAACAAATAGACCAATTCCTCCAAGGTTCGAAAACGGGAAGTATGTTGAGTTGTATGATTTGTACATCATGGTGCAAAAGGAAGGTGGACACAAGAGGGTATCTATGTATAATTTATGGGTTGTGATAGCAAAGGAATTGGGATTTGACTATGAGGACAAGGACATGATAAGAATCTTGTATGCACAATATCTTGATGTCTTAGATTGGCAATACCTTGTTCACAAAAATGCCCTCAAAACAGCCGAGAAAAATGAAAAGGAAAGGCATGAAAGTAGTCAAGTTAGAAGGGTGAATACAACACCAAACATGTATATGAATGCACAATCGTCCAACATTGAAATGAAACCAAATGAAGAAGATTATGCACTATACATGGGAAGTGATTGGAGGGCTGCAAGGAAATACATAAAGCGCAAAAATGTTGACTTTACTCAAGCCGAAAAAGCCCTCAAAGAAGCCATTGAAACTCTACCAACAAGTCCCATGAGCCCTAGTTATATTTAGGGGCGAGTGTTGATTTGTAAATATAACTTAAACTTATATTTTCGTATATGTTGTGTTAGTATTTGTATTCGTAAATGTATGTATGTAATGAGTAGATTGTGTAGATAGAACATATTATTAAGAAGTTAAGTTTAGATGTTAGTATGTAACAATGATTGATCAAGAGCAACTCGGGAAACATCTGAAGACCAAGGCAACATGATTCGAAACAAAGAAAAACAGAAGCATCACATGCCTGCTAAGGTTATTCGAAGAATGCAGGAACAAAAGGACTATTATGACCTTACGGTTATGTTAGTTAATTTTGGCGGGAAAACAATACAAACCGGTGGGAACATTTATCTTGCAACGGTTCACAAAAGGAGGCAACGATTCAGAAAATATATAAGCAAGACACAAGACATTCATTTCGGTTATCAAGAACACATCCAAAGTTTCCATTCCTTTGCATAACACACACTTGAAAAACATTCATTTGTATTCCGAATTCATCTTTTATTCGATCATAATAATATTCGTATTCTAGTATATCGTTCTTGTTGATTGTTAGATTATTATTTCCGCTGCATAATTCTTATTGGGGCCAACACTTCATTGATGACAAGATTCTATGTAAAAAAAATAAACCAATATATTATCAAACAGGTGAGGAGCCTGATATGCGGTTTAGTCCTGAAGTGGTTTGGGAGATATGAGGTGCTGATTTCACTGTATCGCCGGTTCACCATGCTGCCATGGATTTAGTGCATCCAACACGTGGCATTTCTGTCAGATTCCCGAGATTTGTTAGATCCAGGTCAGATAAGAAGCCAAGTGATTGTAGTACTACTACAAATATAGCTAAAATGTTTCATCTGCAAACCTGAAAGATGTTGGAAATTAATCTTGACATGGTTTTATGGTTTTTGTTATTTAGTATGTTTAGTTTATTTCTAAATAATGGTCAAACAGAACTAGTCATAGGTTGACCGAACATGGTGGATGTGAACGTTGGAATGGCTTAAAGTTAGGAGAAAATGGGTCTAGTTTTTAGGTTGAAGTTGTTTATGTAAGCTATTTATAGCCATGTACTTTCATTGAATAAAATATGCCTTTTCTTCTTTCCCTTTTACAAACACAACAGCTCTTTAATATCTTTGATCATATTACGTGAGTTTGATAGTGTATTGAGTGTTTGTAGAGTGTGTTTAATTGGGCCTGAAACCAACATTTGGTATCAGAGCGAGGTTAGAGAAGGTGTCGCCGGTTTGAGAGTCGGTGGCGGCAACTTAGAAGCCGCTAGGGCTCGACGGATGGGGTGAGTTCATGTGAAGAACTCGCAAGAAATATGACCGAAAGAAAGAGAGAAAGCAGATTAGTGGGGGGTTGGTGAACCATGTTGTAGAAGGTGGTGAGTTGTTGAAGAAAGCCCGTGAAGTTGCAAATGGCTAGTGTTGAGTTGTCAAGGGAATCCAAAGCACATGGAGGTTTAGTTGTTAAAGATGGAGGTGTAAGAAAAAAATAAAAGGAAGTAACCTTTTGACCAAGGATGACAGAAAAAAACGGGTTTTTTTTTTATTAACCGTAAGAAAGAAAGAGGAAGAAGGTAGAGGCGTTCTATGTGAATCGCAATAGAAGACCGGAGAAAGAAGACCGCAACGACGCCGCGAGTAAGAAACAAAGACCGACAAGAAAGAGATCAAAGGAGGTGACCGAAGACCGAAGGGTCACCTAAGTAAGAAAGAAAGATAGACCGTAGTCACCGGAGATGAAAAACTGGTGACAAGAAGACCGCCATCGGAACGCTTGTTCCGTTGGGATATAAAGAAAGACCGTGACCGACGTCGGAGAAGAACCGACGAGGAGAGACCGAAGCCGTAGTAGACCGAACGGCTTGAAAGACCGCCGCCGGAAAGTGAATTCCGGTGGGAGAAAGAGATACCGTAGAAGACGCCAACAAGACCGTAGGCGTGAGACCGTGGGTGTGACATTGATTGGAGGTTCACACCAAGATAGACCGAAAGAAGCTTCTATTGAAGAAAGCTTAAACCAAAGACCGAACAAAGCTTTTATTGAAAAGCTTAGACCGAAAGAAAGACCGAGATTGTGAACGAAGACTGAAAGGGTTCACGTTAGAAAGAGAAAGAGGAAGGCCGGACCTACGTGGTTCTTGTGTCAAGACCGGGATAGTCAAGATTAAGGGGGTGAATGTTGGAAATTAATCTTGACATGGTTTTATGGTTTTTATTATTTAGTATGTTTAGTTTATTTCTAAATAATGGTCAAACAGAACTAGTCATAGGTTGACCGAACATGGTGGATGTGAACGTTGGAATGGCTTAAAGTTAGGAGAAAATGGGTCTAGTTTTTAGGTTGAAGTTGTTTATGTAAGCTATTTATAGCCATGTACTTTCATTGAATAAAATATGCCTTTTCTTCTTTCCCTTTTACAAACACAACAGCTTTTTAATATCTTTGATCACATTACGTGAGTTTGATAGTGTATTGAGTGTTTGTAGAGTGTGTTTAATTGGGCCTGAAACCAACAAAAGATATAGTTAGTTTAGGACAAATGGAGTGGTCTCGGCATTATCATAATCAGTTTAATTCGGGATCAGTCGGTAAGCTCCTGTCTTGGCTGCATTTTGTACAAATGGGTGGGACAATGGGGCCGTGATATCTTTGGGGTGAGTGAGTTTTGGTGAAAAATGTAGCGCCGAGAGGATGGGGGTTAACACCATTGTGTGTGTCTTGGCGTGTGTGCGTGTGTGTGGGGGGGGATAAGTATATAAAAATTAAGTGGATTGGTGTTAACCGTCTTGGAGCTACATAGTCGTTTCGTGTTGCTTTCTTTGTGGGGTTTGGGTTTATCAACGCAGTTGAATTTCAACGAGTCGGGATCTCGGGTTGGGTTGATATCATACTTTAATTTCGAGAGAAGTTCTTTGATCAAAAAGTGTAGATTGGTACACAGTGCTGCAACAAAGATGTTTGCATTTATGGATCTAAGCTCAGCAGTTAGAGAGATTTACAACTAAAATTTTATTTTTTAAGGCATTGAATGGTTAGTCGACGTACTGGAGTAAGTGACATCTCAGTAAAGTTGCCTACAAAATCATTTCTTAATGACCTTTATTACACATGAACTTCAATGAGAGCGCGAGGGAAAAAGCCAATAATATTATAATGAACGTAATAAAACCAAACATAAATTTAATTTAATCTGGTAATTTGTATCCAACCCATTAGTTGGAGCCACAAAATATCACTTTGGTGGGAAGTTTGGCTCATTTACATAAACAACATATATAAAGTTTTCAAATCTATGCACCCTCCTCGATCCACTATATTATAGATATATTTAACAAACAATTGATAATTTTTGTAAATCTTATACCACCTTGAACAATGTAACGCCCGTAAGGCCGTAACTCATCAAATACGGACCCGCCCAATGCAAAAGGGTTTATACTTTATACCTACCGATAACGGTGAGTAGAAAAACCAACCAACTGAAATAATCGAAAACGAAACCAAAGTAATCAGATTCATTGATTAAGCAGTAGTTAAGTTATGCTTTTTTTATAACTAACTAGCCGATTACCCCGGGAAGGTCCCGGGGTTGAAAAAATTAATATGATTTAATAAAAAATGATTAAAAAAAAAAGAAAACTCAAATCACGAAAAGAGTAAATAACTTAAACATAATCAATCTTAGTTAAAAAACATTTATTTAAAAAGTTAAAAAAAATAAAAAGCATAAACCATATTAAACATAATAAAGTATTAAAAGAATAACCTTCAACATATAATCATCTTCACGTAAATTAAAATATGTTACAATTTGATTAATGAATAACCTGAACACTTTGTGTTTTTTTCTGTATGAATATAACCCCACAAAAAATAGTCGTTTTTTTTTTCGTTTTTATATAGCACTATGGTACTCGTTGGAAAGATAATAAAACGCTCGTTAATTTGATGTAATTTTTTTATTTAAAAAATCTCGAATATAAAAGATAGTTTATGTTTAAAAATTATGGGAGGAAGATAAGAGAGAAAAATTTAAATTTGTTTTTAAATTCTTTTTTCCTAAAATAACTCAATTTAATTTTAGTAATTGAGAATTAAGAGATAGAGAGATAAATTTAGAAAAATACTCAAACACACCAAAAACACTCAATTATTAAGCCACGTGGCACTCTCAATGGGCATGTATGCTTTCTTTTATATATATATATATATATAGATTTAAATGGGCGCTAGAGAGGGATTCTGACAATGTGTTAGCGGGCGCTAAAGGGGTGAAACGATTGGTCACACTTTTTTCAACAAATCAGACTTTTTTCTTTAAAAGAGGCACTAAACCACACCATTTATGTTAAAGGGGGGCGTCATTGTTGTCGCCAAATCTATGTCACCACTAACCCCACTATGTCACCCAGTGGCGAAGCTTGGTTTCGGAATCGGTGGAGGCCGGACTCAATTTTTTTCAATCGGTAGTGGCAAATCGGTGGGGGCCGGACTCAACCCGGACTTAATTTACCTATGAAAATCGCAAATTTATACCACTGCGCCAAAAAACAGGGGGGCCAGGGCCACCCCTTGCCCTTCTTATCCTTCGCCCTTGATGTCACCTCCAACGTTTTTGGATCTGTCAATCAGCAACAATTGGGTCTCTGTTCTTACCCAGTTTTGGGTTGTAGCTGTACTACCTGTCCGAAGAAACGACTTGTCCTATAATGGCATAACTTGTAACAAACAATCAGAGACTAAAAATTAGTCTTTGTTCATTTCTTAAGCAAATGGCGTTTAAAACTAATTATCAGTCCCCAATGTTGGCCACTGTAACAATATTGAGAAATGATTTTTACTCTTTAATATGTTCCCACTTTATCAAATACTGAATATTAGTGACTATAAAATGGAGCCATTTCTCATTAGTGAGGGCACTTATTTGAGACTGAATTTCAGTAACCAATTACATTCGCTGCAAAAAAATTATATTTGACAGACATATTTGTAACTAAATTTCAATCTCAAATAAGTGATCAAAGTATTAATGACTGATTGTTAGTCACGAACATCAGTCACAAAAAAATCAGTTACTAATACATTTAGTAACTGACATATTAGTCCTAGATACTATGTATTCGAGACTAATAGATCAATCCCTCATACCTTAGTCCCCAATGGTTACAATATTGAGAACTGATTTTTACTCTTTAATATGTTCCCTCTTTATCAAAGACTGAATATTAGTGACCTATACAATGGCGCCATTTCTCATTAATGAGGGCACTTATTTGATACTGAATTTCAGTAACCAATTACGTTCCCTCCAAAAAAATATATTTGACAGACATATTTGTGACTAAATTTCAGTCTCACATAAGTCATCAAAGTATTAATGACTGATTGTTAGTCACGAACATCAGTCACTAAAAAATCAGTTATTAATACATTTAGTAACTGACATATTAGTCCTAGATACTATGTATTCGAGACTAATAGATCAATCCCTCATACCTTAGTCCCCAATGGTTACAATATTGAGAACTGATTTTTACTCTTTAATATGTTCCCTCTTTATCAAAGACTGAATATTAGTGACCTATACAATGGCGCCATTTCTCATTAATGAGGGCACTTATTTGATACTGAATTTCAGTAACCAATTACGTTCCCTCCAAAAAAATATATTTGACAGACATATTTGTGACTAAATTTCAGTCTCAAATAAGTGATCAAAGCATTAAGGACTGATTGTTAGTCACGAACATCAGTCACAAAAAAATCAGTCACTAATACAATTAGTAACTGACATATTAGTCCTAGATACTATGTATTCGAGACTAATAGATCAGTCCCTCTTACCTTAGTCCCCAATGGTCACTTTTCAGTAGTGTAATAAAGAACTAGATGGGTGCACATGAGATGTGACAGGAAACAGAGACACTGCCAGGGTATGCATGGTTCAACCAGTGGGGTTATTATCTTCAATCAAAGTCGCCACTTAGTATATTTTGTAAATCAATCGGTTTTCCATTAATCAATTCAGTGTATTTGATGAGATAGTTGACATTTGGTTCGTTTCATTTAATTTCGGTTAATAGCCAAAACCAAAATTTGGCTAAAACCAAATTTTGTCTAAAACTTTTGCTTATAAATACATGAAAGGATGTATAACATATCAAACTCATGAACTAGTGGTTTAGAAGCTAGAAATATATGAAAATATGAATGGTTCGATTCAGTTAGTTTTGGTTAAACGAGGTTACAAAAAAAAGATAAAAAATTTTCTTAATTCGATTTTTATTAATCGATTTTCAGTTGATTTAGTTTTGGATTTGGTTTCGGTTAACAATTCAATTATTGTTCACCCATAGGCACTCTTAATCACGTAACATATCAATATTTTCAATTTAAAAACTATAGAAATACTATACTCAAATTAAAAAGAACAAAATTCAAATTTTTTATGGTGTTATTTTTTAAAAAAAAAAATATTAACATACAGAAAAGGTATAGTCGTTTAAAAATCGTGAGGTAGTTAGTCTTTTTTATAGAGGAATAAAGTATAACTCCTAATTAATTATCAGAATTTGGTTAAATATGAAGTAATTAAAGTGTAATTAAAACGATAAGGTTAAAGTGTAATTGTTGCTTGTAGACTAATTTAGGATTCTATCTTATACATTAAACAAAAAATATTAACATTTCCATATCTTAAAACTAGGTTATATCCCAAAAACTTCTTAGGATTGACAAATCTAATATGAAGTAACAAAATGTATGTTACGATGTAGCATAAAAATTAATGTACTATAATATAAGAAAGCAAAAGTTTTAATCATGTGAATGAGAATGATCATGTATATTAAAGAGATAATTTACGTTTGGATGAACAGTAAAGGCAGAAGCAACCATTGCAAGGCGTGATTGAGGTGTTTTTGAATGTGCAGCTTTTTTTAGAAACGACTTATTTTGATTTGTGCTCTAAATGAAAATATAACTCTCATTTACAGTTTAATTTAGTATAAAGAATTCATTAGATACTTATGTATCACATGAGTTATAACATTTTTTTTATTTATGTTTAGGTTACAAATTTTAATATACATGATGTTGGATTAATAATATATTAAATGGTTTTTAATAAGTGAAAATACAAAAGGAATTAGTTAATAAAATAAATATTAAATAAATAAGAGATAAACTTGAAATTACGATCTGGTAATATTATTTCATATGAGAGATAATTGAGATAATCATAAGATTTTTATTTATTATATACTAAAATATAATAAAGATAAGGATTGTAAATAATTACATATTGAGTTAATTGAGTTATTTATAACCTAAATTCTTTTACGAGAATTCAAGGGTAGGGATGCCTCACCAAGTGACAAGTGGCCCCACCCAAATCACCTTATTATATATACAGACTAGATTATCCCCCAGGAGGTTCCCGAGATAGACAAATGTGTATACCGTAAAAGGAATAACTCGTTTTTTTTTTCATAAAACCCCACTAAAAAGGTCGGTTTTGTTTTTCGTTTTTTGTATAGCACTATGGTATTTGTTGGAAGGATAACAACACGCTCATTAATTTGGTGTAACTTTAAAAAAATGTCGTATATAAAAGTTATTAACGTTTAAAAATTGTGAAAGGGGGTGCATGTGCATGCACATGAGAGAGTAAAAGACTTTTGGAGGAAATCAGGGAGTGGAAAAGCATCACATAGTGTCATGTGGCATATCCCTTTTCGTTTATTATAAATACATATACACTTTCCAAATTTATCATTATATATAGCATAAATGAGTGAACATGTTATTGGGTCAAGTTATAGTGTAACAAAAATGAGAAGGGTGAGAAGGATACAAAAAACACAATAGATCATCAAATATGACACAATGATCCATAAAATATAACACAGTGCGAAAAAAATATAACACAGTGAATTGATAAAATGACACAATGATGAAAATAAGAAAAAGACACAATGCTACATAAAAGACACAATGATATAATGTATTTTCTAAAACCTACAAGCTAAAACCCCAAAAAACGAAGACCTAAAAACTAACATCATAGGGTTCGATGAGACGGTTCCAATGCCGCTTGAATGGGTTCAATCGGAATCCGTTTGATACCCTTCCTATTTTTCTTTCACTGTGTATTTGATCCTAACCTCATATCATTAAACATAACTCTTTAACACAAAAGTAAATACATGCATAAATAAGATTTTATAACCCAATAGACAACATTCATGTCTTTTTCTTTTCCTTATAAAACTGCACTTTAGGTTACTTAAAAGTACATTGAAGGATAATGAATGGGATGGAGTGGTCTTGTCGTTTTCTTAAATTTTATGATGTGATTGTGTATAAGACCATATGTACTGGAGCGTTATTGTCGGCGCCATCTTTTAATTCGCGCCCTGCACACCCAAACGGTGGGGCGCCATCGAGCAAAAACCATCCCAGGCGTTATGTTTATAACGCTTAATTCAACAATCAAACAGGGGCAAGCGTTGTTTTTATAACGCCGAATGAAGATGAGCTGGCCAACAAAAAACGGACACGTGGAGGGGGCCAAGAAAAAACGGTCATATGACCGTTGTGTTTGAAGTTGAACGGCTAATTTTTATATATATATATATATACAAAACACACAAATATTTAACACAAATATATATTCAAACACAAAATACCATATACACACACAAAACACATATATTCAAACACAAAATACAACATTAGTTAAAAAAATGGGTTCCCCCGCGTCATCATCTGTTGCGAGAGAATATTATAAAGAGTTTCTAGCCGACGAGGGTGATTCGACAGACGAAGACTTGGAGCAAGATGCGGTTACGAGTGCGCTTGCGCTTGCGTCGAGATATATGGAACAAACTAGTGCGCCTACCACTACACCAAAACAAAGTAGGCAGTATTACGAACGAGATCGGGTTTCGGCAAATGCTCAATTGATGAAGGATTACTTCGATGAAAACCCGACTTACCCCGACCCAAAGATGTTTAGGCGTCGTTTCCGGATGAGCAAACGTTTATTTCTACGTATATCCGGAGATTTGGAGAACGCGTTCCCTTACTTTAAACAAAAAGCAGATGCTAGGGGGATTATGGGATTCACGTCTATTCAAAAGTACACCTCGGCACTGCGTATACTCGCTTACGGCAACTCGACGGATATCAACGACGAGTATTTAAAAATGGCCGAGGAAACAACACGCGATTCTTTGGAGTATTTTTGCCAAGGTACATCACTTTTTTTAAAGCAAATTCATTTACCTTTTTATATATTTTTGTATATAGATCAATTTTTTTTATATATTTTTATATATAGTTAGATCAATTTTTTATATATTTTTGTATTTAATTTCTTAGGAATAATAAAGTTGTACGGAGCCCGGTATCTTAGAAGGCCCACTTGGTACGACTTACAGAAAATTTACGAGGTGCATAACAATGAACATGGGTTACCAGGAATGCTGGGTAGCATTGATTGTCGTCACTGGCGTTGGTATAATTGCCCAACCGCTTGGCGAGGTCAATTCACACGTGGTGACCAAAAAGGACCATCAATTATTCTTCAAGCGGTGGCTTCAGTCGATCTTTGGGTTTGGTCGGCCTTCTTTGGTGTTGCGGGTTCATGCAACGACTTAAACGTTTTTGAGGGGTCGCCTATTATTGAGGATTACATTTCTGGCAAGGCAGCAAAGGCGTGTTTTTATGCTAATGGAAACTACTACCCACACGGATACTATTTGGCTGACGGAATATATCCGAGGTATACCATTATCGCTAAGACCTTCAGTAACCCGTACGATGAAAAACGGGCACACTTCAAACAGGTTCAAGAGGCGGCGCGGAAGGACATAGAGAGATGTTTTGGGGTTCTTCAACAGCGTTGGCATTACATAAGAAATCCTGCTCGTGCATGGACCACAGACAAGCTGCGAGATGCTATGTATGCATGTATAATCATGCATAATATGATATTAGAAGATGAAGGTAAAGCGATATGCCAAAATTATGTACCGGAAGCCGTTCAAGATCTACCGCAAGCCAATGTGGAAGAAAGAATACAAAACGCACATGAACTTCGTGACCATGAAGCACATGACGAGTTAACGGCGGATTTGGTCCAACATGCGTGGTCGGTTCGGTATATTCCAAATGAAGGCGAAGGTGAAGGCGAAGATGAAGAAGAAGGTGAAGAGGAAGGTGATGATGAAGAAGAAGAAGAGTACGATGAAAGCGAAGATGAAAATTAATATTATTTGTAATTTTTTTAATATTTATTTGCCTTTTATTTGTGTGTTTTTTAATATTATTTGTATTTTTTTTTTTGAATTTAATTAATATTAGTTGTGTGTTTTTAATATTATTTGTAATTTTTTTATATTTATTTGCCTTTTATTTTAATTATTTTGAGTTAAAAGAATAAAAAAAAATCCACGTGGCCCAATCAGATTCAGGGGCTTTATATATAAAGCCCCACCACTACACCCTTTTTTTAGTTTCTCTCTCCATGCTGACTCAGCAGCCACGTAGACCAATCAGAAAGGGGGCTTTATATATAAAGCCCCGGCTTTATATATAAAGCCCCCCACTACACATGGTCTTAGCTCTGCCGATAGCGCCAAGTCTGGGGTTTGAGTATTGCCCCACAGTTTTGTAAATATTTTCTTGCGGTGTAAAATCAGCCAGCATACCCATTGGCTCGTGATTCTAGGAAGCCCACTGGATTTTGGGTCTAGACAAATTAGACACACATGACTACATGAGTTATTTGCTCATTTAAAAAACTGACTAATGCAATTTAAAAATCTGATTTAAGTGACCTTAAATAAATGATCAATATTTTTTAAAATTTCATTTCATCCTGCCTTTAATCTGTTTAGTTTATTTTTATTTAAGTAGATTATTGTCTACTAATTTTTTTTTTAGAGTTGAATACACTATTGTGTTTAGTTTTTTTCTTGACATTCTGATAAAAATTTCGTTAAAACGGAGTTGCATTCAAAACAGAGTATTTTTGGTATCATAAACCATAAGAGTGTCGGTAGTCGGTACCATGACAAATATAACTTTTTCTGATCTAATTAACATCGGAACCAATATCAATATTATCATAACCATAAATGGTATTCATCTATATGGTTTTCAACGGGTATAAACACGTGTCAATATTCTTTTGGTTCTCTTTCGATTACTATAATAAGTACTACTATCAAAACGAGCTAAACCGCTACCGACCGAGTTCCCTCGGGTAACACGACAGAATTCCATTGGTAACCACCTCTCAATGTAATATCACATACATACCTTATAAATAGTATAAAATAAAACAGTTACAGATTATGTAATATATTAGTGGGTTAAGTTATTCTACACAGTGTAATAAAAATGAGAAGGGTGAGAAAGATACAAAAAACACAGTAGATCATAAAATATGACACAAGAAGCCATAAATATAACACAATGCCAAAAAATATAACACGATTCTGAAGAAAAAAGACACAATGATGAAAAAATTGAAAATAAGAAAAATACACAATGACATAACGTAAATTCTAAAAACTACAAGCTAAAAATTTAAAAAAGCTAGAACGTAAAAACTAAGATCGTAGGGGTTCGATTAGACGGTTTCAATGCCGCTTGAATGAGTTCAATCGAAGTTCGTTTGACACGTTTTCTACAACTTTCTTTTTTTTTATGTGTATTTGATCTAACCCTATATATTAATTGAGTAACTCATTTTCTTACAAGATAACTTTTTGTTGGATATCTTTTGTTTCTAATTAAAACTAATGACTTCTTTTTTTCCAACAACTCTAAATCCATTCCTCCTTCATTAATTTCATACAATGACTTTTAAAATTTCAAATAATATGTCAAAAGTTGAATAGTAGTATTGATATAGTTGATACAGTCGTCGCAACTTTCCCCACACGGTAACGAAAAAAAAAAACTTGAAGGACAGAGACTTGACTAAGATTTGCATTCTTTTTCTTATAAATTGGATGAATAAAGAATCATATATGTCAATACAATATCAATAATATGGCAACTTCCTATTCACATTCACATACCATAGTCTTTGTGACCATCATTTCCTTTGCCTTCAGTATAGCAAATGCCCAGTCCAATGTAACAAGAGGTTCTTCTTTAAGGCCAACCGGTGCCACCACCTCATGGTTGTCCCCATCCGGATTATTCGCCTTCGGTTTCTACCCACAAACCGAAGGCTACGCGGTTGGTATATATATTGCTGGCATTCCAGAAAAGACTGTAGTCTGGACGGCTAGTCGTGACAACCTTCCATTCTCAAATACTGCTACTTTGAGATTCACATCCGATGGAAGGCTTTCTGTCGAGCAAACACAGGGCCAACAGATCAGTATATCTGATGTTGTTGGTGGTGCTTCTTTTGCTTCCATGCACGACTCTGGCAACTTTGTGCTATACGATTCCTCAGGGACAAGGGTACTTTGGCAAAGCTTTGACCACCCAACCGATGCTCTTTTACCTGGACAGCGTCTCCTACCTGACCAAAGTTTGTTTTCAAGTGTGTCGAAGACAGACCAGTCGATTGGGGTATTCAACCTCAGTATGCAACTCGATGGGAACCTTGTGTTGTACCCGAAAAGAGGGACTAGAGATCTTGCTTACTGGGCTAGCGGCACATTTGGAGATGGACCTAACGTGACCCTAAATCTTGATTCCAGTGGTTTTCTGTATTTGTTGAAAAATTCAACTTTCTTTATTAGGAATTTTACACAAGAAGGATATCCTACAAAAGATGCACTCTATCTCATGAAATTTGATTACGATGGAATCTTTAGATTGTATTATCATAATCTAACTAACGTGGACAAGAATGGAGATGTCAACTGGGCAGTGTCGCCAGACAAGTGTATAGGGAGAGGTCTATGTGGAGTTAACGGGTATTGTTCTGTGGTGGACGATAATGTTGAATGCCGATGTCTACCCGGGTTTGAAGTTGTCAATCCAGAGCGTTGGAGTTTAGGCTGCAAGAGAAAAGACACCGTAGAAAGCTGCAAGATTGCGGATATAGGTACAACAATCAAGATGACAAATTTGAATAATGCTCAATGGGAAGATGCGACGTATCTCATCCCTAAAGCGCCAACACAAGTTGAGTGCTCATCTGCTTGTTTAAATGACTGCAACTGCGAGGCGGCATTGTTCACAGGACAAGAATGCAGGTTGCAGAGGCTCCCATTAAGATATGTGGTAGTAACAGATAGTGAGTCAACTATTGGGTTGATTAAAGTATACGAATCTTCTCTAAACAATGGAACTAGTCATTCAACTCATGTCAAGAAAGAGCGAGAAAAGGCAATCATGGTCATCGGTGTTTCACTTATCTCATTTGGTGCACTTGTTTTGCTAATTTCGGGAGTAATCGTGTACAAAACTAAAGTTTGGGCGTACAAAAAGATATCTGAGAATCTAAATGTCCAATTATTCGAGGACATGGGGCCTCAAGCATTTTCTTATGTTGCGTTAGAGAAAATCACAGATGGTTTCAAAGAAGAATTGGGTAGAGGGTCATTTGGGATAGTTTACAAAGGTATCATAGGAAGCTCTACAAGACCCGTGGCGGTGAAGAAATTAAAGCAAGAACTAGCACAAGAAGGGGAACGAGAATTTCAAACCGAAATAAAAGTAATCGGGAGAACGTATCATCGTAACCTAACAAGGTTGCTCGGGTATTGTTGTGAAGGTCCGGAAAGGCTGTTGGTGCTTGAGTACATGACCCAAGGATCACTTGCGGATATACTATTCGCACCCAAAGAAGGCAAGCCAAAACCGTCTTGGATCGAAAGAATTAGAATGGCGGTTGATATAGCTCATGGCATCCTGTACCTACATGAAGAATGTGAAAACCCGATAATCCACTGTGACATTAAGCCACCAAATATCCTTATGGATGAGTACGGATGTGCCAAGATTTCTGATTTTGGGTTGGCTAAACTACTTGAACAAGATCAAACGAAAACGTCCACCTTGATAAGAGGAACAAGGGGTTATGTTGCCCCTGAATGGCACAAAGGTCTACCGATAACGGTTAAAGTGGATGTTTATAGTTTTGGAATTCTACTATTTAATATTTTGTGTTGTCGGAGGAACGTGGACAACAGTCTTCCAGACAATGAAGCTATTCTTGAAGACTGGGTGTACGAGTGTTATGAAGCAAATGAAGTGTTAAAACTGGTAGATTATGATGAGGATGTTGAAAAGATCAAACTCGAACAAATGGTCAAAATAGGGCTTTGGTGTGTACAAGAAGAGCCATCTCTCCGCCCTTCGATGAAGAGGGTGGTGTTGATGCTTGAAGGGACCGTTAAGATACCCATACCTCCCAACCCTACTTCATTCCTTAGTGTTGTTTAGTTCCCATTTTTGTTTATCAAACATGTATTCAAATGACCCCACAACGTTCCTAGAATTGTATCCATTTCATAGACATTAGTGAATAATCAATCTTCTAATCCATTTCACATGTTTTATTTCATTGGATAGAAACTAACATAGGTTAACTCTGTTAGTTTTTTGTTGATGTGGCAGCCCACGTGTCGTCTGACATGGCCAAATCTGTACATTTGGCATAAAAATGTGTTGGCTCACCGGTGGCGGATCCAGGAATTTTTTCACTGGATTTCTTTTTTAGGTGTTTCAATTTCATATGACTAAACATAAAAATTTCGGCTCGGTTCAAGGGTTCGGGTCGGATAAGGTTCATCACATAAAAAAATACGATGTAATAATGAAAAAAACATTGGCATTAGAAATTTAAAGCACATAATAAAAATACGATTGTCTTTAAGGATAAAAAAACATACCTATAGTTATTCCCTACGAGTTTTCATCTTTTGAAAGCGTTGCATTACATTCTCGATCATAACTTGATGTAGTAGCTCCCTTTCAATGTAACAAATGCAAGTGTAGTTCAAGTATCCATCACCCATCTTATTACGCAATTCCGTCTTCACATACTTCATTGAAGAAAAACATCTTTCAACACTAGTCGTTGCAACCGGTAAAACTAGTGACAATTTTATTAAACGATAGACCAACTGATAATCAATATGTTTTCTTGTTTCCACCATCCTTTTGGCAAGATCACTTACCCCGTCCAGGTTGTCAAACCGACTATCTTCTTTCACATTAGTAATGTAGTGGCTAAGCTCATACATAAGCTTGTCTTTTTCATCCAAAGTAAAATCAAACGGATACATCTCAGCCAACTTTAGCAAGTTCAGATTATTGAAGGCACTAAAATTATGACACGGGCCCAAAGAACTCATACACGTTAGCAATTCAGTGGTTACCCATTAAAACGATCTCCAAACTCTTGGATTTGCATGTCTAGAACCGTGTTGAAATTGTTGACCATTAAATAGTGATGATTGGTGATGTTGGTATTTCTTCTTTTATTTTTCGGGTCAACATAGATGTCTTCCATGTTAATCATCTCGATATCATATTTTTCACAAAAGGTTGCAACATCTTTCAAAAGTGAGTCAAAGCCTTGAAGTCGATACCTTTGTAATTCTTCTTTGGTTGATTTAACCAACCCAACTGCATTCATAATATCTTTATTCTTTCTTTGAAGAGCGACACACAATGCGTTAGTAACTCCCAAGATATGCTTCATCAAATGTAAATAAAATACAAAGTTAAAACTTCGCATGTATAATTGAGATCCATTTGCTTGACTTCTTTGAACATCATCGGATCCCTCATTTTCTATATATTCAAGCACGTCAATAACACAAGGATATAAAGCAACCAAACGAATAAGTGTTTTCTCATGAGAACTCCACCGTGTATCCCCGGCTCTTGCAAGTGACATTTCTTGATTTTTTCCATGTCCAGTTTCAACCTCCGGATCTAATCCCAACATCTCTCTTTCACTTTCTCTTAGCAAATCTATTCGTTTGCAAGATGCACCAACAACGTTTGTTAATTCGATCTGATATTTCTTTAAAAAATTTACAAATTTCAAGATGTTTCTTTGCAACAGCCACAACAACAAGCTGAAGTTTGTGAGCAAAACAATGAACAAAGTATGCCGATGAATTTTCTTTCAAAATCAAAGCTTTCAAACCATTAAACTCACCTGACATGTTGCTTGCACCATCATATCCTTGGCCTCTAACTCTACCCAAACTCAAACTGTGGCGAGCAAATAATTCATCAATTGCAGACTTAAGAGATAAAGCGGTTGTTTCCATAACATCAACAAGACCAATAAATCGCTCCTTCACAAATCCTAATTTATCAACATATCTCAAAACCACGGCCATTTGTTCCTTTTTAGAAATGTCCCTTGATTCATCGACTAATATAGAAAAGACATCATCACCAAGTTCATTAAATATCTTCTTTAACACTTCTTCCGCAAAACAATTACAAATTTCTTTTTGTATTGATGGAGATGTCATTTGGCTATTACTTGGGGCATTACTTAATATAACCTTACCAATTTCTTCACTTATTTGTCAAAATAATTGTAAAAACTCCAAGAAATTACCTTTATATAAAGATCCTTCAGACTCATCATGACCTCGAAAAGGCATCCCACCATTCAAGAATGCTTTAGCAAGCATAACCGAAGCACTTAATCGAAGTTTATATTCTTGTTTTTGTTTTTCAGTTCTTTTTTCAAGGACTGCATTCACAAGTTGAGCTTCAATAAGTAAGTCTTGCCCCTTTTTATACGCCTTGTCGTGAAAACTGTTGTGGCTACCAACATGAGCTTCTAATCTTTCTTCTTTCCTATGCCAACATTGTACCCCGTCAGTTGCAAATGCATCATTTTGTACACTTTCTTTGAACAAGTAACAATACAAGCAATACATTCGATCCGTTTTAAAACTATATTCCAACCAATTTCCATGACTTCCCGTGTACCATTTCGGATTAAAACGTATCAACTTATCACCATTACCAATAAGTGTTCGTGGAAAATCTTCCTTTTTACCTTTAGGTTGACATGGACCTCTAAGTAAATACGCTCGCCTAATCTCATCTTTTTTTACTAGGGTGATAAGATGAAATTGGTTTCCTTTCGGCGGGATCCCATGGAAGATTATCCAAATCTATTTTCAAGGGTTTACTAGATGAAGATGATGATTCAATGTTTGACGATGGTCGTCTTTGAAAAAAAACTTGAAATATTCGTCTGCATAGTACCTATGACATCAATAACATCAAATTAATCGCCTAATTATATTCAATAACATCAAATTTCATCGCCTAATTAATCGCCTAAATGCCTAATAACATCAATAAACTATCGCCTAATAACATCAATGTTTCTGTAAGAAACATCAAATTTCTGTAAGAAACATCAAATTATCGCCTAATTAATTTCAATAACATCAAATTTCATCACCTAATTTCTGTAAGAAACATGAAATTAATCGCCTAATCAATAAACTTACAAAGCAAAGGAGAGGAGCCGAAGGCAGTAGGCTGCAGAGGTCAAGGAGCCGAGGAGGAGGGGCGGCGGACGTGAGCTGTGAGCAGTCAGCAGAGGTCAAGGAGGAGGGGCGGCGGACGTGAGCTGTGAGCAGAGGTCAAGGAGGACCGGCGGCCGGCGGCGGACGTGAGCAGAGGTCAAGGAGGCAGCGGATTTGACTAGGGTTTTGTTATTTGGAAGAGGGATTGAGATTTGTGTTGTTTGGATAAGGTCTGTGTTGTGTTAGGTGGGTTTGAAAGCAGGAAGAGGTGAAGACTTAGGGTTTTGTTATTTTAAATTGAAAAAAAAAAGCTGGAAATAAAAAAAAAATTGTCTGGGACGGGAATCGAACCTGGATTCTCTTGTATGTACAAGGCGGGTGTTACCACTAAGCTACCTACAATATTATGTAATGGGTTCCTTTGATAATATTCTTATGGGTTCCTTTTTTTATATAAATTGTTAGTGCACGATGTCCCTAGGCTAGTATATAAGTTGTTTGGACGTATTTCGGGGTGTTTGGAGGCGTTTATACGCGTTTTGGAGGTTTCAAGGGTCTGAGGGCGAGTAGCAGAACACTGATGGCGATTAGGGGCCCTACTCGCTATCTACTGCTGGCGATTAGCACTGTTTGTCTGGCGATTAGCAGCTAATCGCTACCTCTGCTGCTGCTAATCGCCTACCAGCAGCTGGTCGTACCCGGGTGGTATAAATACCCTCATTCTCAACCCTAGACCGTAGTTCTTGCCTCACACACCCTCCAAACACCCTCCCCTGGTCATAGGACGTCTGATTTGATCTCTGTAAACACTCGAGCTCTGTTTTGGTGATTAATAGATAATCTTTTGACCCGTGTGTGTGTTGTGATTACTCGTTTCATAGTTTCAATCGTTGTTTCTGTTATTAGAGCATCTTAGAGGGATTCCGCACCTCTAGGATAAAACCCGTGATTGTTGGAACGCGAGTTCGACGGTCCTATCAAGTGGTATCAGAGCCGAGGCTCTTATCACGGGTGTTTTAATAACAAAAACGAGCAAAAACAGGTTGGTTTTGGTGTAAAAGTTGAGATTTTTAATCAAAAACCTGTTCTTAGTTTGAAACTTTGAGTTTTTATCAAAAACCCACATTTTTCAAAACTTTAGTGTGTGTTTTTCGGTTAAAAACGTGTGTTTTTGATCAGGTTTTGCTCTAAAACTATTTTGGTAACTTGTCTAATCATTTGGGATCAAAATACAATGTTTTAGATAAGATTTTGGGTCAAAATAGGTGATTTTTGAGCAAAAGTGCGGCTGCAGATCAGATTAGGCGATTAGCAGGGTCTACTCGCCTATAAGCATCAGACAATTAGGGTTTGCTAGCAATAGCAGCTAATCGCATGCACTGTGCATGCAATTAGCCATAATCGCCTGATATCTCCTAGCAATTAGGTGCTACTCGCATGCTACCTTTCATGCGATTAGCCCTAATCACGTGACATACTCAATTGCCTGAAAATTCATAATCGCCTTCAGTTACTAGCAATTAGCCCTAATTGCCTTCATTTGCTAGCAATTAGCCCCAATTGCCTATACTTGCTAGCAATTAGCCCTAATCACGTGACATACCTATATTTGCTAGCAATTAGCCCTAATTGCCTATATCACCTAGCAATTAGCCCTAATCACGTGCAAAAACCTCATAATCGCCTAAGACACATAGCAATTAGCCCCATAATCGCCTAAAAGGTTCTGAAACATAAAAATTGACTAAGTATTGGACTTTTAACATACGTTAACATACCTTAACATATGGCGAACCCTTGGGGACATCTGAGTCAACCGAGAACTCAGTATAACCAGCAAATGAACAACCAAATGAACAATCAAGCAAACGTGCCCACGAACCCTTGGCAGTTTTCAGCTGAACGAAACGCGCAACGGATGCAACAAGCGCAAATGCAAGCGAATGTTGCCGGAATCAATCCGTGGGCGCTAGCTGCTCAACAGCAGGCAATGAATGCGAATCCTTGGGCACTCGCAGCTGCTGCAAACTCTCAGACAAACCATCGGTCGTCCGTTCTTATCAGTGACTTAGAGACGGGCAGTTCTAACCGAGCACCGAAACTGCAGTATATGGCAGACTATCATGGTTGGAAAGGCAGATTTCAGTCTCATGTTGAGGGTATCGATGGCTTGGTATGGTCAGCTATCGAGAATGGGTACACAAGGCCGCTGGTTGAAAACTCTACTACTCCGATCTCAATAGAAGACATGACTGAAGATCAGAGGAAGAAGTATAATTATGAGAAGAAGGCGATGGCAGCGTTGAAGCAGGCACTTCCCAAAGACATTCTTCATCAGTTCGCGCAGTGTACTACTTCGCAGATGCTTTGGTTAGCGCTTGCTGAGCGTAATGAGGGGAATCAGAAGACACGGAAGGTGAAGGTGGATCAGTTAAAGAAGGAGTTTGAGAATTTCAGTGCGATGGGAAATGAGTCGTTAAGAGATCTGGCAGCTCGATATTATCATCTGATGTCCGAGATGTATCAGTACGGGGTTATTTACACGTCAGCAGAACTTGTGGAAAGATTTGCAGAGTCGCTCCCGTCACACTGGCATCAATGGCTGGACATTCAGAAATCCAACAATGTTTATCAGACACTCTCCATCAATGAGTTTGTGGCCGAACTGGAGAACAAGGAGATCGAGGAGATCAGGAGAGCTAATAAGCCGCCCGTTGTTCAGAATCCCAGCATCTATTATGGGAATCCAGTTCAGGATATCAGTGTGGGTGGATCCAAACCACAGACTGCGTTCATGGTTAATCCTGATCCAGTCTTTGCGTTTGACAACTATGGACCCCCATCTGATGTTCCTCCACCTGTCTTTCCTTGGAGTCAAGGAAACCAGTATCCTTCTAATTTTAATGCTAATACTAACCAGTTTGGTGTTAATCCGTTTGCTCATCTTGCAGCACCAGCTCAGGCAACCTCCAACTTTGGTGGACCTTCTTCATCAGGGTTTGGTGGTGCTTCATCTGCTAATTTTGGTGGATATGGAGGTGCTTCTACTTCAAATCAGGGTGCTTATCGGACCAATCCTGTTGCAGAACAGCTGAACACCTCGGGCTTTGAGAAGGTGACTGTAGAGCTAGCCCAAGAACATATGGCTCTGCTGTCAACCTTGGTCAATTCCTATAGTGGCTTAGTTGCGGGGCAGATCGGAAATCCTTATCTTACTCAAGAAGATTATGCCCAGATCGACAAGGATGACATGGATCTGATAGACATCCAGTGGCACTTCGCTAGTGTGGTGAGACGTGCAAAGGACTATATGGATAGAACTGGAAAGAGAGATGTGCTGATCAACAACAACACGAAGTTTGGGTTTGATAAAACAAAGGTCACCTGTTACAACTGTGGCAACCAAGGACACTTTGCCAGAGAATGTGATCGACCGAGACAACAGGGAAATCAGAATCCCTTCAACAACAACAGAGGCAATCAGAATAATCAGAGGCAGCAAGCTCAGACACAACCGAATCAAAATGCTGAACGAGCTCTTGTCCCAGTTAATCATCAGAACCAAAGGCCTCAAGCAAACAACAATCAAGCCTTGGTGGTTCAAGAAGATGAAGTGTTCAACTGGAATCACCTCATCACTGGTGAACAAGCTCCTCAGGGTGGTGCAGCATGCTTTGCCCAAATTATGTTTGATGCTCAAGAAGAAGTTGAAGAGAGTCCAAGTCAATCTGAAGTAGTTATTCCTGAAGTTGAAGCTTTGGACTGTGATTCGGACTGTGATTCTGATGAAGGGGTGGACTTGGAGGATTTGTTAGCTGAAGCAGACGCCTTGATTAGCAAAAGGTCAATACTTGTGGATGCTGACTGTACAAAGAACAATCTGACTGATTTCTTCGAACCAGTGAAGACGGCTGCTCATTATGCTTTAATGGCCCTTACAGAGTCGCCGAATCAGGTATGTTCTTCCTCCAATTCAAATTCTGAATGTGTTGATTGCGGTAAGCTTAAGTACAGAATTGATGTCTTAACAGACGAAAATCTGAACTTGAAAGCTGACTTAAGTCAATGCCAAAAGAGCAATGAGGTTTTGAGAGCTAATGAGAAAGCCCTCAAAATCACCATTGATACTCTTAAGAAGGACTCCATTGAGTGTGATCAGCTTAAACTCAGAATCAAAGAATTAACTGATGAGAATCTGAATTTAAAAGCTGATGTGGGTCCATTGCAAAGGTCAAATGATTCCTTAAAACAGAAAGAGAAAAATTTTCTTAATACTGTTGATAATTATAAGAAGGATGTTTCTGAATTGTCTAAAACCCTAGCTAACAAGCAAATTGCTATTAATAATTATATAAATGAGGTTGAAGACACTAAGAAACATTTGGCCATTGTCAATTGTGACTATCAAAAGATCAAGAAGAAACTTGAGAGTTACCTGAACTGCAAGTATGTTCTTGATCATATCATTGAACACTCAGATAAGGAGGGCAATTCCACCAGTCCCAAGTATGCTCAGTGTCCTCCTCCGGTGAGATTTGAACATCATCACAATGATATCTTACCGAAGGAAGAGTTTATGGACTTGGCAGCAGAAGCAGCTAAAGCTGCAGAAGCGCCTAAAGTGATGGAAGCAGTTAAACCTGCCAAAGTCACTAAGGCTGCTCCTCCTGCGCCTAAAGTAACGGAAGCACCTAAACCTGCTGAAGTTACTAAGGCTGCACCCACTGCTGTTGCTGCCAAACCTGGTGAGATTGCAGATAATGCAAGCGTCTGCGAGACAGACTGTTCTGAGGATGAGCTTGATGAACCGGAGAGGTATGCACCGGTAAAGGATACGGATATTCCTGTCCAGAATCACATTCTGTGTGAGCCTGAGCCGAAAGTGCAAGCCCCTGCTGGTAAAACAATCAAAGTGTTCTATCAATTGAAAGGGTCTGATAAAATTTATGCTGATGAGGAATTTCCTTACAAGAACCTGGCACCTGGTCTTGTTGGTAAAATCTGGCAAGAGTCCACCATTACAATTGAGAAAGAACAATGGGGACATGGGAAAAGGGGTCAGGGTAATCAGTCCAAAAGAAACAAAGGTAAAAATCAAAAGAAGAACACTTTGAATCCTCAAGATCAAGCTCAGAAGAACTCTCCCAAGAAACATGTTACTCAGTTTGTTGGATCTTCAGGCAATGAGGTTGATAATTATCCTAAGACAGACTGGCAGAAAGAATGTCTTAAGGATTTAAAACATAAAAACACCTTTGCCACGAAATCAAACAAAAGGGGTAATGATGTAAATACTCCACCATTTGAGGAGTATAGATCCTGTCACAAGTGCGGGGTTCATGGGCATTTAGTTGCTGCTTGCCCCGAATTGAGACGCAAGAGGATTGAAACAAATGATGCTCCCAGTTCTAGCAATCCTAAACCGCCGGTTTCTCCTAAGCTTTCTGAGAAGCAACAGGGTAAACAGACAGTTTATGACACTCGTAACAAGATTGCTATGAACCAAAAGCCAGTTGATGGCACGGGTCCGCAGTCGAGGGGGAGCCAAGTTCCTAAAAAGGTTCAAGCAGCGCCTAAGCCACAAGCACAGGCTGCAGCTAAACCTGAAGGCACCCCTAACACTGCTCCACGTGCAGTTAAGTCTGAAGCGGATCCAAAGGCTGTCCCACCACAGGAATCTAAGGCTGGACCTTCTAGCCCCAAAGCAAAGAAGAAGTCCAAGCCAAAGAAACCGGGACAGACCTGGAGACCCAAGTCACCGACTAAGAAAGGAGAATCATCTGTTAGTGTAGAAACTGCCAGACCATCGGAAGCAACACCAACTCCTAACGGAAGGTGGGTTGAATTTCCGACTTTGGATGTAGATGGTAGACCCAAGACCGTCAAGGCTTGGGTCCCCCTTAACCACTAATCTTTGAATGTCGTGCAGGGAGTTCCACAGGGCCTTATCAGCAGCCTATGGATTGTTGATAGTGGAGCTTCTGGGCACATGACAGGTGACTTATCTCTGCTATTTGACATCAAGAATATCAATGGGGGATATGTTGCTTTTGCTGGTAATAAAGGGGGATACATCACTAAAGAAGGCAGTATGGGAAATGGAATCGTAAGCTTTGAGAAGATAAGCTACGTGAAACAGATAGACCACAATTTGCTGAGTGTCTCACAGATCTGTGACAAGAAATACACAGTATTCTTTGATGACAATGCGTGCTTCATTCTGAAACCTGGCTTTAAGATTCCGAAACAGTGGATTATGATCTCAGCTCCAAGAGTCAACAATTTGTATGTTCTGGATATGAGTCAGGCTGTAACAGCTAAGGGGGAGGTCACTTGTTTTCTGTCAAAGGCTACAGAGAAGGAGTCTATTATGTGGCACAGACGAATGGGGCATATTCACTTGAGGAAGATGAATCATCTGGTTCAGAATCAGCTTGTGGAAGGTGTCTCTGTCAAGAATTTTCATTTAAATGACGTCTGTGTATCATGTAAGAAAGGGAAGCAGAAGAAGAAATCTCACAAACCTAAGAAGGTCAACTCAGTCAGTATGCCTCTCGAGCGGTTGCACATGGATCTGTTCGGCCCTGTCAATCGTAAAAGCAAGAATGGAGATTTATACTGTCTGGTTGTCACTGATGACTATTCAAGGTTCTCTTGGGTTGTATGCATGCAGCATAAAAGTGAGACTTTTGAGTTTTTGAAGAATCTGTTCACCAAACTAGAAAACATCTATGGGCTAAAGATCCGCAGGATTCGAAGCGACAATGGAACAGAATTCAAGAACAATGCTATGGAGTCACTATGTGCAGAAAAGGGTATTCATCACGAATTCACAACGCCATACACTCCTCAGCAAAACGGGGTTGCAGAAAGAAAGAATAGAACTCTTATTGAGGCTGCCAGAACAATGCTCGCAGATTCTAACTTGCCTGTCATGTTTTGGAACGAGGCAATTTACTGCGCGTGTTATACTCTAAATAGGGTTCTTACGGTTAAGAGGTTCGGCAAGACTTCTTACGAACTTCTAATCCGTAGGAAGCCTAACTTAGAGTTTCTGGAACCTTTCGGTGCTCCTTGCACTATGCTACATCCCGATGGGAAGTTTGGTGCAAAGGCAGATGAAGGTTTCTTTGTTGGATACAGTACTCCTAACAAGAGGGTATACAACAAAAGAACCAATAACGTTGAGGAGTGGCTTAATGTCGATGTTCAACGTTACACTGTCAATGCACGTGGTGCTGGACCCGATTGGTTGTTCGACTATAAGAGTTTGTTCGATTCTTTCAACCTGGATAATGTTGTAGATGATGCTGTGGCGCAGATGTATTACGAGTGTGAAAACGCAGCTAGCTCACCGCTAATGCGTCCGATCGTGGTTAATGCGCCTGCGCCTGCCGCATCAGATGCTTCTACATCCATGGGTCCCCCTGATAAAGCCGCAGCAGTTGAAGTTGAGGAAGTCTTTCAGGAAGCGTCAGAGGTTATGGAATCTTCTTCAGATGAGGAATATACAGAATCTCGGGAAACTCTTACTGAAGAACTGGCTGGAAATGGTGAATCTGCCAATACAGCTCCAGTTCCTCCTACAGGGAATGATCAAGCTGGTCCTTCTTCTTCAACAGCTCCTGGAATCGGTCTACAGATTGATTTCTCCGGTTTTAATTTGCAACCCGCTGCTCCCTCTAGTTCAAGTGCTGCTGAGACGAACATCTCTCAGGGACTTGAAAATCTCAATCTGCGGTCGGATGATCCAGTGCCGGCGCATCCGGAATCTCGGATTCACGACACTCATCCTCTGCAGAATGTGATTGGTGATCCGACTGGTAGAGTGATGACACGCAGTCAGCTCAGGAATGCCAGTCCAAGTGACAACTCCGCTACCCTAGCTCTTTATTCGGAGATCAGAAAAGCAGGTCATCAGAACGATTGGTCTTTTGCTCTTTATGTGTCTCAGGTGGAACCGCGATCCGTCCAAGAGGCTTTGAGAGAAGAACCATGGATTGAAGCAATGCAGACAGAGCTTCAGCAGTTCCAAAAGCTAGGAGTGTGGGACTTAGTTGACTTACCTCCAGGTGCAAAGAAAATTGGAACAAAGTGGGTCTACAAGTGTAAACGGGATGACCGCGGGGTAATTATCAGAAACAAGGCTCGATTAGTTGTCCTCGGCTTCCGTCAAATCGAAGGAATAGATTACAACGAAGTATACGCTCCAGTTGCGCGCCTTGAAGCTATCCGAATGTTCTTAGCTTACGCTTCGTACAAACGGTTTAAGGTGTATCAAATGGACGTGAAAAGTGCTTTTCTGTATGGTATCGTGAAGGAAGAGGTGTATGTTTCACAACCTCCGGGGTTTGAAGATCCACTGCATCGTGACAAGGTTTACAAACTGAACAAAGCGCTGTATGGGCTTCATCAGGCTCCGAGAGAATGGTATCAAATGCTCAGCAGTTATTTGATCTCCAATGGGTTCAATCGTGGACTCGTGGACTGCACCTTATTCACCAAGGAAAAGGATGGTGACCGTCTGCTGGTACAGGTTTATGTTGATGATATTATTTTTGGGTCAACTAATGAGGTTTTGTGCAGGGAATTTGAAAAGTTAATGCAGGACAAGTTCGAGATGAGCTCGATGGGGGAAATGCAATTTTTCTTAGGCTTGCAAGTAGATCAACTTGAGTCGGGGATCTTCATCCACCAGACAAAATATGTTGCTGACATCTTGAGCCGGTTCCAGATGGAAGACTCTGCTGCAATAGCCACCCCGATCCAAACCAATCACGGGATTGGTCCGGATGAGAAAGGACAAGCCGTTGATTCCTTTCTTTATCGAGCAATGATTGGCTCGTTGATGTACCTCACAGCTTCAAGACCCGACATAATGTTCGCAACCTGCCTGCTGTCAAGATACCAGTCCATGCCGAAACAGTCCCATCTGGTTGCCGTGAAGAGGATCTTACGTTATCTAAAGGGTTGTCCGACCAAAGGTCTTTGGTACCCTAATGACGATAAGTTTGATCTCGTTGCTTATAGTGATGCTGACTATGGCGGATGCAAGAAAGACGCAAAATCCACATCGGCTGGATGCCAGTTCTTAGGAGGTCGACTAGTCTCGTTGCAGTGCAAGAAGCAAGCCTCTGTGTCCTTATCAACTTGCGAGTCGGAATACATAGCTGCGTCCAGCTGTTGCTCCCAGGTTTTATGGATACAACAACAAATGAGAGACTACGGTTTGAAATTTCTAAACACTCCTATTTACTGTGATAATGAATCTGCTATAGCGCTTGCTAAAGACGCGGTAAACCATTCCACGGCGAAGCATATCTATGTTCGGTATCATTTCATACGCGATTGCTATGAAAAGAAACTGATAGATATGATTAAAATCCACACGGATTACCAACGTGCCGATTTATACACCAAAGCTTTTGATAAACCTCGTTTCGAGTATCTTTTGGTTTTAAATGGCATTAAAGAAAAGCAGGATTAGATCCTCATTGGCAATCGTTTTTGTAAATATTTTCTTCAAAAACAGAAAAATCCAAAAATATTGTCGTTTTGCAAATTTTTAGATTTTTAGGGGGAGAAAATTCAGAAAAATACAAAAACATCAGAAAATGCAAAAATCAAAAAAACAATGAGAAAATTCAAAAATTCAAAAAAATGAAAAAATGAAAAAAATGAGTTTCTTTGGTGGAAATAGGGAAGATGATATTAACCAATCAGTCGGACTGTCTGGACCTTTATCATCTTAAAAATATTGGATCTGATAAGTAGCCTCTACAATGATGTGTTGGTAGGCTCGAAATCATTTCCAAGTTCGGCACGGTGATATAAACCTAAATCTACTGAGAATTGTGTGGATTAACGCCGCGTTGGCATATGGTCTAAAAGCCTTAAATCTTGTTGATAGAATGCCAAAATCCGAGGTTTCTGGTCTTTAAGAGGTTGGTACATCCGGGGTGAACTGGACGTCTCTCAGAATAAAATGGGGTGGCATAAGTGACGTACGTTGGGTTAGCAGCCTACAACTGAGACACCTCTTTGCCATACTCAGTAAAAGAAAAGAAAAACAAAAAAAATAGAATAAATTCTGATAAGGAGACGTCTGGGAATCCTGTAAGAGCAAAAAGATCATAAATGCCAAAACCCTATTCTCAAAGAGAATCGCTCTAAGGTATCAAATCATCAATACCTAAAGCATCGTACCGTGAAAAAACAAAAATGTACGGTATTTGACTTGAACCCTGGTCTGGATCTCACTGGCCTCTTTGCTGCAGCGTTCTTGCAGACCTGATCACCACTGAGTCCATTCCTTGTAAATACGGATGACAACAGCTTATTCACCGGTTACGAGGAAGCTTTGTGCATGCCTTGATGCGGGAATATGTCGCGTGTGCGGGGAACACCTTTAATCAGCTTTAATATTACCTTAACGTATCTAAAGTGCCTAGCGATAAAACTTGATTTTGAGTTTAGGTGGACAACAATACCGACAGTTGTTGTAGGATACTTATTGGTAATTTTAATCTAAAACTGAAAGTATAAGGGTTCCAGTATAGTTCGTACACTGATATGATTCCCTAACTATCGAAACTCGCAAAAATATGATAGTGTACAGTTAGTTGTTTTCGCGTTTACGCTTATTTTGTATTTCATTTTTAGTAGATTAACTATTTTTGATTGCCGATGATGGAAACCTAATCCATTGTAATCTTACTTCTTCAAGAATAAAACGCCGAAAATTAAAAAGGATAATTAATTGAAAACTTGTATTTTTACCGGGTCAAAACCGTGTGTTTTACCGAGTACAAGGGTGAAAAATGAAACATTTTCAAGTTTTTGAGTCATCATCTGAGTCGCGTGTGAAATCGGGTTGAAAAACGCATGTTTTGAACCTTAACGGGTCAAAAATGCATGTTTTGGTGCTGCAGGGGCATTTTGGTAATTTGCGGGAAGGGTTATATGCAATTGTGAGCTAATCGCCTATGGGTAATGGCGAGTAGCTACTAATCGTGTCATATGTTGTGCGAATATGAGTCTAATCGCTAGAGAAGTGATGGCGAGTAGCTTGTTAAGTCATCAATCCAACATAACACCTAATCGCCTAAGTATCTTAAGTGAATGTAGCTAATCGCCAGAACCTTTAGGCGAGTAAGGTGATACTCGTGTCCACTGTAGCGATTAGCCTTAATCGCTTGATCCCTTTAGGTGACTGGTCCCTACTCGCTGCTTTGTAGCTGACGAGTTACCCTAATCGCCATACTCTCCTAGCGATTAGCAGCAGGTATATTATAGGGACTTAGAAACTTTCAACTCACTATTTCAAAAACCGGTCAACCTCTTGTCTTCCCCCTATACCCAAATACAAACAACCTCTGCCAAAAATTTTCGTGTTCTAGCACATTAATCTACATCAACAAGGTAATCTTTTCTTAAAATTTCAGACCCTAACACCTCGTTTTAATGGTTTAATCTCTGTTTGTTGGGTCCGAAACCTTTGTTCTAAAAATCGCTGATTAATGTTTAGAATGAGTTTGTTGATGAGATTTCTTGTTTGGGGTTTATTATTCGGCACATAGGGAATGTTTGGGCACCAAAAATCTGATCTATAACTTCATAAATCTAGAATCCCCAAATTTCAAGCCTTATAAACCCTAACTTTTTAAAATCGGTTAATTGGAACCTGTGTTGGCCTAGAAACTGCAATTTTGCTTAGGGTTCTTGTTATCCGGTTGGTTTAGAGCATAATGCAACCAAAATTCAACCCAACTTGACCCATTTCAAATTTTGTCCTAAGATTGGTGTGGCATGAACAGACACGCGATTAGGATTGGCTAATCGTGTGCTGTGTAAGGCGTTTAGCCCCCTGTTGACTGCTAATCGCCTTTAATGTCATGCGAGTGAGCCTAATTGCATACGGCTTCTAGCGATTAGCACTGCTAATCGCTTGAAAGCATCTGTTGACCAATTTTTAGTCAAAATTTGTCCGTTTTGTCCGATTTTATCATATCATAACCTGCTCTAATGATCGTGTCGTGTGTTTTGCCTTATAGAATCATGCAGTACGGTACGTCGGAGAAGCACAACTGTTTGGCATTTCTCGGACCAGTTACAAAGCCAGAATGCAAGTTGTTCGAGGGTGTCATCGAATACTTGAAACGATCAAAGATCAAGTATGCTATCTCTACTGAATACGCGGCCTACAAGGATATTATTCGGGAATTCTACCAGAATGCAAAGGTCGACAACAGCACTGTTCCTGCAACTGTTAAAAGTGTTGTGCAACAAAAGGACGTGGTTATCACAGAAGACTTGTTTCGTGAGGTTCTAAAATTTGAAGATGACAAAGACGATCCTATTGTGTTCGATACTATTTTGATTCGCGGTGGTTTTCTTAGAATGAAGTATACAGACGATGTTCGTACTCAGAAGATGCTGCAAAAGGGTTGCTTACCGCCAGAGATAAAGTATCTAACGCACGTTGTGCTAAAGTGCATCGGCCCTCGCAAAGGCACCTTTGATGCGATCCGGGACACTTTAGCATCAGCGATCATTGCGTTAACGTTGAACAAGCCGTTCAACTTCTCTGGGATGATTATGCACCAGCTTAAGGAAGTGATTTTGCAGAAACCAACAAAGCACTCGTTCATAGTTTATCCTCGTTTTCTGCAAATGATCCTTGACCACCAGATTCCAGATTTGGTGAAACATGATGATGAGTTGCTCGAGATTAAGAACATTGATGAGATTGAGCTGAAGAGAATGCTGCAATATAAGAAAAAGCCGAAGGCGGAACATCCACCAAGTCGGAAATTGTATGCATTTCTCGCGAAAGATAATTATGAGGCACCACCTGGGAATAGGTGGAGACATGACGACAGTGACTCTGAAGATGATATTCATGTTCATAGGCAGGTGTTCAAAGGTGATGATATTATTGGCAGACCCACTGATGAATTGGGTCCCAATGAACCGGGCAATACGGGGGATGATGAGCATAGACGCGATGATGACATGTTTGAACCTGCGTCTTTGGATGTTGATGCACCATCCAGCTCAGGCAGGGGAAAAGAAACGTTGGATGAAGGCCCGATTAATATTGAAGACGTTGATGATGAAGATGACGACTCAGAGGCAACTGAAGATGATAGACCTGATGTGCTCAGTTTGGAAGAGGATAGGGCTCTCACAGCCGAGGCGAGAGAACTTGCGAGGGATCCCACTTTCACACCAGGAGGTGAGGATCTTATTGCTGATATCGATGCTGATCTAAGCATGCCTCCTCCTCACAAAAGACAGAAAACCCAGGCATCTAAGGTTAGTAGGGGTCAGAAAAGGATGTCAAAGACTGTAGTTGCGCCTGAGAAGAATCCAAAAAGATTGAAGGGAAAACGTACAGCTTTGAATCTTCCTGATACATTCGGCTCTCCAACTTCTTCTACCACACCAGCAACAACAACAAAAGCAGCAACAGCAACAACAACAGCAACAACAACTACAACAGCAGCTACTTCTTCAGCTCCTCTATCTTCCAGTGCAGCTATGCCTGCAGGTATCACTATGTCTATGCCTTCTTCGGTAGTCTTCACTGAGCAAGTCTCAGCTACCGTTGAAGCGACAGGTTCGCAGTTGGTTTCTAATCCGGTTGGTGATCATATCCGGAGACTGAAGGAAGCTGCAAGAACCAAAGCAGCTAAACCTTCAGGCCAATCTTCTTCTTCTACTTCAGCTTCCAATGAACAACTCCAGCAAAATGTCAGCGAACTCATGGCTTTAGTTGCTGCACAGTCGCGGGAAATAGCAGAGTTAAGAAGCAAGAACACTCAGATCGAAGAAAATGAGACAGCGATGCTTGAGTTGATTGGCGAGACCATCACTGCTAATACAGATCTTAGAGCTACTGTCGACGCACTCACCTTGTCTAATCAGCAGATTCTTAAGTCGAACAGGCAGCTTATGGAATCACGCCAGCAGTTGATACAGTCGAACCAAAGTGCCTTGGCGAGACTGACAGGTATTGAAGGTAAGTACAATGACCTCCAGCTCGCAAATGTGAGCAATGAGCGCAGAATCACCAGGTACAGGAAACAAAATACTAGACTAAGAGCTAGGTTGGATGAGTTGTCTGGAACTCAGCCTAGGCTCACTGGTGGTTCTGAGGCTGGAGCGAGTACAGCTGGTGATGATGATGATGATAGTGAAGAAGAGGATGATGAGGATGATGAAGAGGATGATGACAAGTCTGATGATGATGATCAGGGTGATGGTAAAGGTGATGGTGGTGACCCTGGAGCCACAAGCGGTGGCGGGTCATCGGGTGGTTCAGCTGAGAGACGAACAAAGAAGCGCCATGATCGTCGAGGCGATGATCCCAAGGCAGGTTCTTCTGCTCAGGGGGAGCCAACGCCCAAGAAGAGCAAGATTCAAGAACTTCGTGATCGATTGAAGAAGAAAGCGATAGTTCAGGTTGAATATGTTGAGCCTCTAAACTGCTATTTTGCTTATGATGATGAAGGCAACTTGCTCCCACCACCTACCATGCCCGAGTATGATCTGGAAGAAGGCGAGATTCTACCAGAGATGACACCAGAGGACTTAGCAAAAGTTTATGGCTTTACACCTGGAGAATCTTCCAGTGCGAGCCAAAGTGTTCCTCCTGAGTTGCATCCTGATAATAATGAGGTAGATCTTGAAGATGGAACCAACGTCCCAACTCCTGAGTATGTGGTAAATGAGTCGGGCGCTGGTATTCCAAACATTGATGAGGAGATGGTACGAGAGGCTGAGGAAAAGTTAAAGTCTGACTCTGCTAATATTCCCGATGAAGTTAAGATTCGACAGGATAAGATCAGGGAGCGCTATCCCAAGTGGTTTAAACCTGAAGAAAAGAAAAGGCCAGTTGAGCGAGCTGCTGTCTTCAAGAAGCGATTGACGAAGATGTCGGGTAATGTGATAAGCTGGGCATATATTGGTCACACAAGGATGCTAGGGATAAAATGGCAAGAAGGCGTGTTGTACTTCAAAGAATATAAAGACATTTTGAGCTTGCCGTTCTGGTGTATTCGTGATCTTATTCGTCTTGATTATCCATTATATAAAGAAAAGGCTCCTCCACTTTCGGGTTTTTACACTCAACTGAAGAGAGAAAGCATAGAGGGATGGAAAGAACTCGAGCCTCAGTATCCCAGATCATACCAAACAGACAAAATTCATCCCTTCACTCTAAAGCCAATCTGGGAGCACAAAGTCAAGCCACCGAAATGCGTTTCAAGGATTCCCATTATTCCACTTGAACAAGACTTTACCACGAAGCTGTATTACTGGCACTATGATGCAGCTACTACTGAAGCGGTGATCGTCTTGGGCAACAGTCCAAATCCATGCAGGAAGATTAGGATTTGGGATCCTATGTGGCTGATTAATTGCTCGGAAAAGGATGTGGAGATGTTGTATCAGTACCCGATCATGCATCTACCTGTTGAAGCCGATCAAGCTATGAAGTTTCAGAGAGTGATCCGGTTTTGTTATGCTAACAAGTTTCATGCAGGATGTGACTGGTCGAGGATCACACGGGTTAGAACAACATCAAGCTGAAGACAGAGATTGAAGATGCTGCTTGTACTTTTGTTTAGTTGTAATCGTTTTTGCTTATCGAGTCTGTAAAGTTTGTTTGCTTTGGTATGAACGATGTCTTTTGGTTTATTTCTGTACGTATACTAGCCTGGTCCAAGGGGGAGTCTGTTAGTGCACGATGTCCCTAGGCTAGTATATAAGTTGTTAGGACGTATTTCGGGGTGTTTGGAGGCGTTTATACGTGTTTTGGAGGTTTCAAGGGTCTGAGGGCGAGTAGCAGAACACTGATGGCGATTAGGGGCCCTACTCGCTATCTACTGCTGGCGATTAGCACTGTTTGTCTGGCGATTAGCAGCTAATCGCTACCTCTGCTGCTGCTAATCGCCTACCAGCAGCTGGTCGTACCCGGGTGGTATAAATACCCTCATTCTCAACCCTAGACCGTAGTTCTTGCCTCACACACCCTCCAAACACCCTCCCCTGGTCATAGGACGTCTGATTTGATCTCTGTAAACACTCGAGCTCTGTTTTGGTGATTAATAGATAATCTTTTGACCCGTGTGTGTGCTGTGATTACTCGTTTCATAGTTTCAATCGTTGTTTCTGTTATTAGAGCATCTTAGAGGGATTCCGCACCTCTAGGATAAAACCCGTGATTGTTGGAACGCGAGTTCGACGGTCCTATCATAAATTTACACTAAAAATTAGAAACCGAGTGGGTTCCCGGGAACCCGGCGCCATGGCTGTAAATCCGCCCCTGTGGCTCACAATGAAGAGGTGTCTTTTCATTTATTTTTTTTAAATATATATATTATGCACACATACAATGTATATACACACACATATACACACTACTCTCTCTCTCCCTCCCTCCCCCTCCCTCTCCCCTTCCCCCTCTCTCTCTCCACCACAACCAACTATCACCGGCTTCCACCACCACCACCAACTACTCGTCTGACCACCACCATTCACCCCACCAACCTTTCAACCGGTCTCCACTCGATCTTGATGATGACCCGATTTAACAGACCTTATGTAGATGACGGATTTATCCTTGTTGGCTTGTTAACATACGATGTAATCTTCACTATGTGGTTACTGATATTTTCTTATAAACATAAACAGGGGCATTTGCACACTTACAGATTCTGTGACAACGACGCTCTCTTCAAGTACGATGAACTTCATGGAGAAGTAATTGTTGAAGCCCTAATTGTTGAAAGCCTGATTGATTTTGGGGAAGAAGTCCTAATGTTTGCTTCTGGTTTAGGGTTTCAAGTGAGATGGAACGATGGTGTAGAGTGGTGGTTTTTGTGGTGGTGGTAGGTGTCGTCGAAGACGGGGGTGGTTGACGGTGGAGTTCGACGGTTATGGTGGTGGCAGGTGGTTGTGGTGAAGATGATGAAGTGGGACATCTTTGTTATATGTGTGTCTATATATAATATGTGTGTGTATATAAAGTATAGATTAAAGAAAAAGGAAAAGACACATCACAAAATAGTGGGCCAGCCTTTTTTCCAAGTGGGACAAATTTTGCCATGTCAGACCACATATGGGCTGCCACGTTAGCATAAAACTAACGGAGTTAACCTCTGTTAGTTTCGGTCCAATGAAATAAAACCTATGACAAGTTGGGACAGTTAAATTACAACATTCAAGTTGGGATTATTGCCTTCCAACCCAACAAAGTTGGGATTATTTAATTTCATTTCCCCATTATCAAGTGAAAGCCAAAAAAAACATCGACTCTTTTTTCAAAAGAAAGGTTGATAGAAATCAAGAGAAAGAAAGTAAACTTCACAAAGCTCCATTAACAAGTGAGTTGCAATAGCCAGAACATGAAAATCAACAAAGGCATGGTATTTCCGAAGCACCAAAAGGAACACAACTACAAGAACCACAATCAAATACTAATGAAGTGGATCTAAACATCGAGAAAGAGATCCACGTAAACGCAAAGGAATTTTGAAAATTTTGATTTGGCAGCAGTAATTGATGAGTTTAAATATCTTCTAGCTACCTAAATTTGAATCAAATAACACTTTTTGACTTGGAATTGGAATTATTTTACGGAGAATTACAAGAATCAGTTAATGTGTGTTGTACACTTGTAACTAGAGTTGCACAAAATACCTGAATCCGAACTCGAAAAAAATACCTGAACCCGGGTATTTTAAAAACCGGGTATTTAAGACCCGAACCCGACCCTACCCGTAGGGTATTTTAAAACCCGGGTATTTATTATCAAACGAAGACGTTTAATAAAGACAATGAATTACTCCATTATCAACGAAGACTTAACTATCTAGGTTTTTTTATCACTTGTACTTGATGTATCTTGTAATGCTATTTGATTATCAATGAAGACTTAACTGTCTATGTTTTTGTACTCCATCACACCATTCCACTGTTTATTTAGAAGGAAAAAATTAGTACAGAAGAAGCAGAACTATAATATCTTGTTGTAGTAATGGGAGCTATTATTGATTTCAGCTTTTGATTCAAACAATCTTTCAAAATAGTGTTGAGTGTTGACTAAACAATTTTGTCTAAGAATTTTAAATATTAATATAGTGTTGACGGTTGAATATGACAATATAGCAGCGTAGGAACAAAAAATAATAATAAACACAAACAACTATAAAAAAAGAAAAAAACACACGGATTTTAAATGTTAACAAAGTGTAGCATGTTAATGTGGGAATTGATTGCACATGGCTGTAACTTTTAGTCTATGAACTTGGTTGAACATTATAACATTTATTGACTCATTACAATGAACCTGCACATCATGGCTGCAAAAGAAAGAACATGTGTTGACCCATTACAAAGATATATTTATTTGACACAACTTACCACTAAAAGAAAACTAAGGCCAGGAGGTTTGTGATAAGCCATCATGTGAGGCCAGAGAACATCTATTTCACCCATCACAACCAGTTTGACCTTTTAAAGTGAAACATACATCCAAAATGCCTAAATGAAAGTTTTTAATTTTTTTTACCTGTTGGTTGGTAGACAAAATGTGTATCTTTTGTTGTTTGTTGAATATTTTAGTTGTTTGTTTTTGGGTGGGACTTGTGGCTGCATGTTTCGAGCAATTTACAAGTTGTTTTTATTTAATCAGGTTGGATTTCCACTTTTGTTGGCGTATGGCGTCATTGTGGTTTTGTTGTCGGACTGCATTCACAAGTTGAGCTTCAATAAGTAAGTCTTGCCCCTTTTTATACGCCTTGTCGTGAAAACTGTTGTGGCTACCAACATGAGCTTCTAATCTTTCTTCTTTCCTATGCCAACATTGTACCCCGTCAGTTGCAAATGCATCATTTTGTACACTTTCTTTGAACAAGTAACAATACAAGCAATACATTCGATCCGTTTTAAAACTATATTCCAACCAATTTCCATGACTTCCCGTGTACCATTTCGGATTAAAACGTATCAACTTATCACCATTACCAATAAGTGTTCGTGGAAAATCTTCCTTTTTACCTTTAGGTTGACATGGACCTCTAAGTAAATACGCTCGCCTAATCTCATCTTTTTTTACTAGGGTGATAAGATGAAATTGGTTTCCTTTCGGCGGGATCCCATGGAAGATTATCCAAATCTATTTTCAAGGGTTTACTAGATGAAGATGATGATTCAATGTTTGACGATGGTCGTCTTTGAAAAAAAACTTGAAATATTCGTCTGCATAGTACCTATGACATCAATAACATCAAATTAATCGCCTAATTATATTCAATAACATCAAATTTCATCGCCTAATTAATCGCCTAAATGCCTAATAACATCAATAAACTATCGCCTAATAACATCAATGTTTCTGTAAGAAACATCAAATTTCTGTAAGAAACATCAAATTATCGCCTAATTAATTTCAATAACATCAAATTTCATCACCTAATTTCTGTAAGAAACATGAAATTAATCGCCTAATCAATAAACTTACAAAGCAAAGGAGAGGAGCCGAAGGCAGTAGGCTGCAGAGGTCAAGGAGCCGAGGAGGAGGGGCGGCGGACGTGAGCTGTGAGCAGTCAGCAGAGGTCAAGGAGGAGGGGCGGCGGACGTGAGCTGTGAGCAGAGGTCAAGGAGGACCGGCGGCCGGCGGCGGACGTGAGCAGAGGTCAAGGAGGCAGCGGATTTGACTAGGGTTTTGTTATTTGGAAGAGGGATTGAGATTTGTGTTGTTTGGATAAGGTCTGTGTTGTGTTACGTGGGTTTGAAAGCAGGAAGAGGTGAAGACTTAGGGTTTTGTTATTTTAAATTGAAAAAAAAAAGCTGGAAATAAAAAAAAATTGTCTGGGACGGGAATCGAACCTGGATTCTCTTGTATGTACAAGGCGGGTGTTACCACTAAGCTACCTACAATATTATGTAATGGGTTCCTTTGATAATATTCTTATGGGTTCCTTTTTTTATATAAATTTACACTAAAAATTAGAAACCGAGTGGGTTCCCGGGAACCCGGCGCCATGGCTGTAAATCCGCCCCTGTGGCTCACAATGAAGAGGTGTCTTTTCATTTGTTTTTTTTAAATATATATATTATGCACACATAGAATGTATATACACACACATATACACACTACTCTCTCTCTCCCTCCCTCCCTCCCCCTCCCTCTCCCCTTCCCCCTCTCTCTCTCCACCACAACCAACTATCACCGGCTTCCACCACCACCACCAACTACTCGTCTGACCACCACCATTCACCCCACCAACCTTTCAACCGGTCTCCACTCGATCTTGATGATGACCCGATTTAACAGACCTTATGTAGATGACGGATTTATCCTTGTTGGCTTGTTAACATACGATGTAATCTTCACTATGTGGTTACTGATATTTTCTTATAAACATAAACAGGGGCATTTGCACACTTACAGATTCTGTGACAACGACGCTCTCTTCAAGTACGATGAACTTCATGGAGAAGTAATTGTTGAAGCCCTAATTGTTGAAAGCCTGATTGATTTTGGGGAAGAAGTCCTAATGTTTGCTTCTGGTTTAGGGTTTCAAGTGAGATGGAACGACGGTGTAGAGTGGTGGTTTTTGTGGTGGTGGTAGGTGTCGCCGAAGACGGGGGTGGTTGACGGTGGAGTTCGACGGTTATGGTGGTGGCAGGTGGTTGTGGTGAAGATGATGAAGTGGGACATCTTTGTTATATGTGTGTCTATATATAATATGTGTGTGTATATAAAGTATAGATTAAAGAAAAAGGAAAAGACACATCACAAAATAGTGGGCCAGCCTTTTTTCCAAGTGGGACAAATTTTGCCATGTCAGACCACATATGGGCTGCCACGTTAGCATAAAACTAACGGAGTTAACCTCTGTTAGTTTCGGTCCAATGAAATAAAACCTATAACAAGTTGGGACAGTTAAATTACAACTTTCAAGTTGGGATTATTGCCTTCCAACCCAACAAAGTTGGGATTATTTAATTTCATTTCCCCATTATCAAGTGAAAGCCAAAAAAAACATCGACTCTTTTTTCAAAAGAAAGGTTGATAGAAATCAAGAGAAAGAAAGTAAACTTCACAAAGCTCCATTAACAAGTGAGTTGCAATAGCCAGAACATGAAAATCAACAAAGGCATGGTATTTCCGAAGCACCAAAAGGAACACAACTACAAGAACCACAATCAAATACTAATGAAGTGGATCTAAACATCGAGAAAGAGATCCACGTAAACGCAAAGGAATTTTGAAAATTTTGATTTGGCAGCAGTAATTGATGAGTTTAAATATCTTAAAGGTCGTCGAGCTAAGTTGCATTCTTTTTCGAGTACTGATAATTTCTCTCGTATCTTATCTTTGTTTGTTTAAAACTTGGTTTTTATATGCAAAACTAGTAATTTCAATGATTTAATTTAGAGTTTTTTATTGTTTGACCCGACCTGACCCGGCCCGAAGAGGATCGCCAACATGAAACTTAGACGTAGAAAAAAAAATTGAGTCTCTTGACTTTCGTTTCTTGTTTAAAAGTTCAAATTCGGCCACTAATAAGGTGATTTTAATTCACATGTATATGTTGTTGACACTTATTGAATATTATTATCTTCTAGCTACCTAAATTTGAATCAAATAACACTTTTTGACTTGGAATTGGAATTATTTTACGGAGAATTACAAGAATCAGTTAATGTGTGTTGTACACTTGTAACTAGAGTTGCACAAAATACCTGAATCCGAACTCGAAAAAAATACCTGAACCCGGGTATTTTAAAAACCGGGTATTTAAGACCCGAACCCGACCCTACCCGTAGGGTATTTTAAAACCCGGGTATTTATTATCAAACGAAGACGTTTAATAAAGACAATGAATTACTCCATTATCAACGAAGACTTAACTATCTAGGTTTTTTTATCACTTGTACTTGATGTATCTTGTAATGCTATTTGATTATCAATGAAGACTTAACTGTCTATGTTTTTGTACTCCATCACACCATTCCACTGTTTATTTAGAAGGAAAAAATTAGTACAGAAGAAGCAGAACTATAATATCTTGTTGTAGTAATGGGAGCTATTATTGATTTCAGCTTTTGATTCAAACAATCTTTCAAAATAGTGTTGAGTGTTGACTAAACAATTTTGTCTAAGAATTTTAAATATTAATATAGTGTTGACGGTTGAATATGACAATATAGCAGCGTAGGAACAAAAAATAATAATAAACACAAACAACTATAAAAAAAGAAAAAAACACACGGATTTTAAATGTTAACAAAGTGTAGCATGTTAATGTGGGAATTGATTGCACATGGCTGTAACTTTTAGTCTATGAACTTGGTTGAACATTATAACATTTATTGACTCATTACAATGAACCTGCACATCATGGCTGCAAAAGAAAGAACATGTGTTGACCCATTACAAAGATATATTTATTTGACACAACTTACCACTAAAAGAAAACTAAGGCCAGGAGGTTTGTGATAAGCCATCATGTGAGGCCAGAGAACATCTATTTCACCCATCACAACCAGTTTGACCTTTTAAAGTGAAACATACATCCAAAATGCCTAAATGAAAGTTTTTAATTTTTTTTACCTGTTGGTTGGTAGACAAAATGTGTATCTTTTGTTGTTTGTTGAATATTTTAGTTGTTTGTTTTTGGGTGGGACTTGTGGCTGCATGTTTCGAGCAATTTACAAGTTGTTTTTATTTAATCAGGTTGGATTTCCACTTTTGTTGGCGTATGGCGTCATTGTGGTTTTGTTGTCGGATGCAAGTAATATTTTGTTGTTTGTGTTTCTTATTTTTTGGCATGTATTTTTGTGTGTGTGTTTACGTTAGTTGTTCAATAGATGTAGGTTTTTATATGTTCACAGCTGCTAGAACAATGATTACCTGTGAATCTTCCGTTCACTTTGTTGTTTGATCATTTGTAGGTTTAGCCGAAATCCTGGAGCTCAATATTGGTGTCAATGGACAACAACAGTATGTAGAATTTGAGATCAGCAAACTGGCAACGACAATATTTGGGACAATAGTTGTATACTAGAGTTTGGAACGACACGTAGACAAATCCTTATTTGACCTATTCTTAAACCAAAAGAAACACTCATTATATAAGTATGACTAATTTAGCATTCATTTCATTATTTAGATGTGACCTTTGTATGAAAATTGATTTACGATTGATTTGGAATTTGAAATGTCGCAACGCTATGTCATTAGCTAATTATTTTCTAAATCAGATTGACCCCCCGTAACTCGCGGCTGGAAAAAACCTAGTTTAGCTTATTTTCTTTTCTCCGCTTCTCTTATCAGGATCATGTGTGGAAGTTTTTATTTAATTACGGTAAAACTAAACTTTAGTTAAATAACTCGGTCTATAACCATGATTGCATCATAATTCAAATCGAATAAAGTAGTTTGATTTGGTTTGATGGGTTATGATCAAATACACAGTGAAAGAAAAATAGGAAGAGTATAAACACAGTCTGATTGAACACATTCAAGCGGCATTGGAACCGTCTCATTGACCCCTACGACCTTAGTTTTTAAGTTTCGCTTTTTTGGATTTTTAGCTTGTAGTTTTTAAATTTACGTTATATCATTGTGTCTTTTTCTTATTTTCATCATTATATCATTTTGGCGATTCATTGTGTCTTTTTTCTTCATCGTTATCTTATATTTTTCTGCATTATGTTATATTTTGCGGCTCAATTGTGTCATATTTCGTAATATATTGTGTTTTTTGTATTCTTCGCACGATTTTTATTTTTGTTACACTGTGTAAGATAACTCCTTGCTTTATGTAGCTTAAATTGTAAATATGAATTCACTTTCTAGGAATTTGTAAAGATTTGATAAGATATATATATATATAACTTGGAAATAAATTGTATGATGAGGTACATGACACAAGTTGAATAAAGAAACTACTAAAAAGATACTATGTGAACAAAACAAACAGCAGTCCGCAATATGCCTATATTTATTGGCATAAGAATAAAATGATGTAAACAAATGAAGACAGTCCAATACAAACAAAATAATATGGTTCGTTAATGGTCACAAACATGGAGACAACAGACGGCCATTACTAATTTCTTCTGGGAAGGATGATGCTAAGGCCAACAAATATTCCAAAAAGTAGTATCAATAATCCGGTAAAGTTGATCATCAGAGCTTCTTGGCTGCGTAGTAGGCGTTGAAAAATGAATTTTTGTGTCAAACCAGTCTCGGCAGTCACTATTGTCATAAAGAAAATGACTGCGCCGAAAAAAGCATGCCATGGAGCCATGCTAGCCCTTCTTGTTGATTCGGCACGCGGGTAGAAGAAAGTGAAAAATCCCAGTAGCCACTGTAGTTTTTTCATTCACCGATTTTTGGGTTGATTAGTATATGTTTTTGTGGAAAAAATGTGGAAATGGTATTGTAGTTCAATCGTATTTAGCATGAAAGGTTAAGATAATCAAAGAGGTGTTGAAAGATACACCAACCCCATTAGTGTACAGCAGCCCACTTGTCACATCATACCGGTCGTATGGGTCATATGGGCCATATGACAGGACAAAAAAGAAGAGAAAATTACCTAAATATTCCAAGTTAACAAAAAAATCCATGATAGATGTGGAGATTTAGTCTTTAGCCTACACTTTTGGTTGAGCCGGCTAGAAAAGTGTCAGCTCAACCCACATTTTTGGATATCGGCTAAGACTGCTTTGGAAAAGGCTGAAAATCATTTTCTATTTTGGAAAACTCTTGACCAAATATGTTTATTTTGGTAATTTTTCCTTAAAGGTCATGAGGGCCATATGAGTTTGTTAGTGGCTACATCAGTTATTTCTTTATCAGTCAAAACATAATACAAATCGTATTATTTGGCCCTCATGGGGGTTATACGACCATTTTCTTCTTGTCAATCAACCGATACAACCATTCTCTTTATTAGCCCATACTTCCATTTTCTTCAATTCATATGGCCCTTACGAACTATACGACCTGTATGACAAGCTAGTAATGTCTGAATTATGCGTCAGTGGGGTTTGTTTAGATGTACCCTAATCAAAGTTAAAACACTTTAATTGTCATGCCATCATTTGACCGGGTAACATGTCAAATTCCCCTAATTAATAGAAGTTTTGAAAACTTGATCATTTAATTTTATCATTTTTTTTAAAAAACAAAACCCGAGTAAGAAAATATTATACTTCAAGAAATAGAACTATGATCAAAGAATGCTACCTTTACTTAACGTAATTTACTCCTTTAAAACATTAAAAATAGCACAAAATATGTATGTAAATAACCTGTAAACCAAACAAGGAGATGGTTGATAAGCCTATCCAAGAATGTAGGGTGTACATATCTGGGATGTTGGCTTCATTATGGAACTTGAAAACTGCATAAACACCCAGAATTCCAGCAACAAGTGCAATCAAATGCAATATCAGGTGAACGATTTTTTGTGCCTTTCGGTCAGCAGGTATTGCCATGTACACGACGATAGCTGATTCAAAGACCATCATAGATTAGCAACTGTGTATCGATTGTTTCAAACATTAGTTAAAGTCCATATTAACATATGTTATCTTACCTTCCCCGGAAAAAAGAAGGAATCCAAGAATCATGAGAAGAGGATGCAACTGCAAAGGATATATAACCAAGATTTGATTAATCACTTGATTAATAGAGCAACAAAAAAAAATATGAAATAATTATGAAAATTTACATTGAAAATCTTGGCTTTGATACGTGAATTGAAAGCGAAACCTTCACGAAACTTGATGAGCCAAACAAGGGTGAGTGTTGCAATCGATATCGCTAATAGGTGTACGAATACAGTCACAGGAGCTGCTGACATCTGATAACTAGAACTACTCTTTGCCATTGAAGCACAGCAGACTGAAGCAAAGAGATTAGTCTTGTAATTGGTCTTAGTAGAAGGCTTGTAAAGCCATATATATTATATATACTCAAAGAGTAGTAGAGTACGATAAAACCAAATTACAAAAGGTCTTCTTGTTTTTATCGGTAAAGAAGGTGGAAACAGTTAACAAACATTAGCTATTATTATTATTTATTGGTAACCTTTGTGTCTGATACCGCCAATACGGCCACGTACATGGAGCAATGTTCTTATGCAAGAAAAGTTGAGATGGACAAAAACAAAAGATGATAACATCAATAGATTTGAAACCGACAGCCATATGAAGTTCATTGTTCATAGAAAAAAAAAACAAGGGAGGAAGAAAGTTTAACGGGTAGTGACTAACAAAAGATTCTTGTAGACCGAATCACAATCTGCTTTGATCCCTACAAATACTACAATCCAAAGTGCTATGTATCTAATTTACAAGGAAACCAATGAGCTAATGACATTATAGTTGATTGTCTTTCTAGGGTAGGCAAGTTAATTAGCTTTTAAGTGATTGTAATTGAATAAGTTAAGTATAAAATGGTGAGATTGGGAGAACTAACACTTGTACATAGTGCTAGATCGGCACGTATGTTGGAGAGAAAAGAAAGGGGATTATGTATTTACATAACCGCGCGTTATGTATCTAATTTGCAACACTAGCTATCTGGGCTTATGTGATGTCTCTACTTAAACTTTGGTTGGTTATGTGTTTTACAACACTCTTTGTTATATATTGGACAATGACCACATAGCAAACTATTGCATAGAATATACAAGTTAGTAAATATAAAATATACTAGTTAATCATTTTTCACTTGCCGGCGTGGTGTTGTCATAGTGTAAGCTCCTATCACCGTAGCACGTTGATGTGCTTATTGTTGACACCATTATGATCTTAGCTTCGTCGTCATGGTTGTGTATAGTTTTTTTATTATATCTTTCAAAATTGGTTGCTTTTTACTATACCAGCGACTTTATTGTTTTTCGCTCTATCTATGTGTTCAATTGACACATGTGAAGTATTTATAGAATACACTAATTTTGTTAAAATTCTGATCTGCACAGGTCCGTTGGTTCTGATTCTGCAGCACTCTGTCTAATGCGGGCTTCGAATACATAAGGCAATGGCAGTTTTTTGTTTGGAGGGAAAGATAGAGGTTTGTTTGAAAGAGTTATAAACATAAACTTTCTACATTATAAAATGAATACATCCGGCCTATTTATACTAACAGAACCGGTGCATACAAACAGACGCGTCCCCTAGATTAATCATACTTAGGATATCTATTTACACAAACCGGTGTGTCACATACCGGTTATAATTATCCATCTAAATTTAGACTAAGGAATTTAACATATGTTTATTTACATAATAACACATGAATAAATCAAGTTTAAATTATATATCTAACAAATTTGTACTTGATCAAATATGTTGGTTAGAATTTGTTATACATCGTAATTATCTTTATTTCGTGCCATAATGTGGAACACATGAACAAGTTAGTTGGTAAGTCCATGGACCGATTATTTCCCTCTCGAGAAGGGGGGGGGTATATGTTAAGAAGGGGACGGCAGTACTTTTAGACACATTTTTCATGGTGTTCATTTACACGGCATTCTTTATAGTCGATTTGGTAAATAACACTAAATCAAAGTCTTCAGTAAATCACATATGTTAACACAAAACCAACCAATTAATATTCAGTTATTATGCAACAATGGCAGTCATTAGTAACACACAACCAACCAATTAATTAATAAATTCTTCTTACAAGATATATATTTTCAAACATATTAGAAAATCCAATGAAAAAGTAAAGATCACACCATATGATTATGGGAAGTGTAACGACCAAGAGAGACCGAAAGATCAACTGTAATACCAAACAAAAGGATTGCCAAACCAAGAAAGTTGATCAAGTAACTTTCTCTATTATTTGTGAGCTGCATGAATGTGAATTTCTGCATCAATCCAGTTAGCGCTGCGCATATCGCCATGTATAACAACATTCTTCCTCCCAACACGTGCCAATGCGATAGGCTTTCTCTTGTCGGCATTGATGCTTTTGGAAATAGATACATACTGAACCCGAATAGCCACTGCCCAAATATACAAATTTATCAATCTAGTTTTATAGCATATGAGCAGTGCGATTATATTTTTAACCATAAAACTTGAGTATTACCTGCAAGATGAAAAGGCAGAAAGTGCCTATGCCAATCCAAGAATGCAAGCTATACATATCTAGTATATTCATCCTATCATGAAACTTGAATGTTGCATGGATCCCTACAATGCCCAATACTAGTGCACAAAGGTGTAAGAACATGTGCACATACTTAGGGACCGGCCTCTGTGCAGCTACCGTCTTATATGCCATCATCGCTGTTCCATTAACAAATAAAGATTTGCATAATTTCTGATAACATTTCAAATTTCAATCCAGGTACATAACTCAAGGAATAAAAACTTACCTTCACCAAAGAGAAATATGAATCCAAAGAACATAAGGAAAGGGTGAACCTGCAATATGATATGAAATATGAAATATGAATACATGATACACTTAATAATATATTAAACATGAATGAGGGTAACTATCTTACATTGAATACGCGGTAAGGGTTGGATGAATCAAGGTCGAGTCCTTCACGATAGTGCAACAGCCAAATAAGCAGAAGGATGTTAGCCAAGATACCAAACAGGTGTGCTGCTACTGTGATTCTTGAGGAGGTCATCAAGAGGGCCTCTCGGGGAGTGGCGTAGTCCATTGCGAATAGTCACTTCTTTGGAGTTATAATTGTATGATTTTCTTTAGATATATATTCTGAATAAATAGTCACAAAAAAGAACATAATTGTGTAAAGTTTGCTTGATATCATAGGTTTGGTATCAAAGGATAGTTGTGCTTTTAAAAAAGCTTCATTATGAAGGGAACTTAATCCAGCTAAAGGAAATATATTCTAGGACACCCTTCTGTTAAACAAGGGCCCAGCATGTCTTATCTCCAAAAGAAAAAAAAGATTTATCTGTAAAAACATTAATCCACATTGTAGCATGTCATCACATATAATATGATTTTAATTTATAAATATTTATTGGAAATATAGTAAACTAAACTTTCATATTATGTTTATTGTATATTTAATTGTAATTAGAATAAGTTAGTTATATTTGTATTGGCGGTTAACGGTTGGAAGTTATGTAATAACCGAAAACTAACCGCCACAACCATCACTATATATTTAGGATTCTTGTAAACAATCAGAGTGTGTTGATTCTGTGTGCATTTTCGCATACATTATCCTCCACCATATCAATAAAAGTCTTATGTTCGAAAATCATTCATTCGCATATGATTGTATCCGATGATCCAGATTACAATATAATCCGCTGCACAATACTAACATGATGATAATGATGATTACGGTCCAACAATATTGTTGGGAAGACAGCTTAGATTCTTTTTACTTTTGTGAAAACTAAGGCATTGATTCTTCGCTTCGAGTATCGGTTTTACAAGGTTTCTCTAGATAAATTCCATTCAAGAATAAAGTAGTAGCAATTCAGACTTGTGACCATGTGCTTCATATGGAGCATCACAATTGCATGATATATAGTGATAGGTTTAGTAGAAGAAAATTACAAGTAGAAGTTAAGTTTCTAGTGAAGACTGGACAAATAATTAAGAGGTGGTGTAGGCTCATAGCTAGAGAAGTTTAGTTACTACTAGACATGCATGATAGAGTTACTTTAACTTTAATCCAAATAACATGCCTGCAATCATGGCAGCATGATTCTATGAAATGGTTCGAAAGCATCCATTTAGTGGTTAAAAATGCTGATTAAATTTCTTAAAAAGTGATTCCAAAGATGTTAACTGAATAAAAATATCTATGTTTTTTCTGATTCTCAAATTAACATATTTAGGTATGTCAGAGTTTGTATACTCACTGAGAAATAATTTTACTCCAATAATAAAAACTGTTATGGATATTTATAAGGGAAACTTAATTTAGTCATAATTTATGATAAGATAAACATAATTATCTCTATATTAATTGAAAGCTACATCAACAACCAACAGTGATTTGATTTACGTAGCAGAGAACAATTTAGTTGTATACATTGAAGGGCTTTAGCCAAAGATGGCTAGTGAGTTGGTAACAAAAATAATGCTAGTTATAAGGTTAGGGAGAGAGAGGTACCAAGTTCGAGTCACACTTGTGGCAAGATTAATAAGGGAACTTTGTGGGACGGCGGGTGTTCAATCCCCTGTTTTAATGTCTCTCTATGGGGAGGAGGCTGGTATTCTTCGGAATCATGGGAGCCCTAACTAATTCCTACTTGTAAGTGCCTATGGCATAGGTGAGTCTTATCGAACCCGAATTTTATGGGTTTACAAATGTGCACGGTGCCACTTGATCTAATAGTTATAAAAACATTAAAGGGCTTTTAAAAGGGGTGGGCTAAATGAATATTATATATCAGAAACAAGACACGATATCTTGAAAGTTTTTGAATCAAAGGTTGGTGGCTACAGTGGCGGACCCAGAAATTTTTTTCATGGGGTGCGGAATCTCTAAGCCTTTGGGTCTTTTACCCATCAGGTGACACGGGTCGGGTCAGGTCAGGTCGACTCGTATACCAAAAATAATAATACTAAAATTATATAATCAACAAAAGGAAACTAAAAGCTAAAAGTAATTTAAACGTCGTTAACTAGGCATAACAAAATTATAAAATCTAAAGTTGTGGATACATCTCGGCTAATCGTAGTAGTTTTGGAACATCAAATGCACCAAAATTATCACAAGGACTCAAGCTATTAATACAAACAAGTAATTCAGATGTTACCTCGTTAAAACGATTTTCAAATTCTTAGATTTATATATCTAGAATCAAACTGAATAGTTAGATTAGTTTGAATTATCTATGAACTATAGTCTCACTCATCGTACTTGATCTTATCTACCTGGTATCTTATTAAACCTTATAAAAAATAATAGACAACAAACTAAATTAAAGGACAAGTAAAATAAAGTAAAAAAGAAATTAAATAAAAAGAAAAGCATATTAAAAGTTAACGTGACTTCTTGCACTTAAAAAAATATTTCAAATTAAGAGAGACCTGCAACTTTTCCACCAAGTCCTTGCTCGCCGAAAAAAAAACAAGGAATATATACACACCAACCTTTCTACCAAGCGCATGGATCGCGGATTTAGCTTCAAGGCTTATAAAGGGGGAGAAGAAGGCTTGTTTCCTTGCTTTTCCTCGGTTTCAAAAATCTAAGGGATGCAATTGAAAATTTTTATGGGGTGCGAACAGGATAAACACGTATATATAAACACTAAAAAAAATTTCAAGGTGGGCGCCCGCACCCCTTGGCCAGGGTCTAGGTCCGCCAATGGGTGGCTAACCGTTTAAAAAATAGGGAAAATTTCAAATATAAATATTGACCAAACCTAAATATCAAATGTAAACACATGAAAGCTCTTAAGCATAGGGACTTCACACTATTCAACATTATTAAGAAGCTGACATTTGTCCCAAGAGTCTTAGATAAGACTCTTTAACTTGTAATGGTCCCACAAACCAACCAATAGAATGTTGACACGTAGGGGAAAAAGGCTACTAGACGCTTGAGTTTTATAGAGTCTTAACCTTAGACGCCAAGCCTCAAGGGTCTTTAACAAACTCTGAAACGTCTATGTCAGTCTTTAGCGTCTTATCCAAGACTCTATCCTTTAGCACTTGCCTTGGCTCAAAAGGTTCAAGGGTCTCAGCTCAGACGCGAGCCTTTAGCTTCGGACGCTAGACTTGGCTTCAGACTCCAAACAACTCACCTAAGACTTAAGACGTCTCCGTACGTTTTTAAGACTTTTCATTTGAACTAAAGACCGTTTCGTACATTATTAAGACTCTAGACATTGTAGACGCGTCCGTACATTTTTAAGACTTTTCAGTACAAATCAAAGACTCTTTCGTACAACACTAAGACTCTAGACAGTATAGACGCGTCCATACATTTCTAAGACTTTTCAGTACAAATCAAAGAGTCTTACAATCAGATATCACATTGTACAACATGACTTTATTTTCTTAGTCACATTGTACAACTTTTGTGTAATAAAACCATTGCAAATATTATTATACCAACTTTGTTTGTCATCATACCATTATTTTGAATACAATCAGATGTCGAGAAAAAAATTAAACGCGTAGTGTATCACGTATTTAATATATACGAATGATGGTTCCTTACAAAAATGTCTTTTCAGAAAAAAAAAAATTAAACGAGTCTTACAATTGTACGGAAGAGACTTTGATTTGTACTGAAAAATCTTAAAAATGTACGGACGCGTCTACAACTGTCTAGAGTCTTAGTTTTGTACGAGAGAGTCTTTGATTTGTACCGAAAAGTCTTAGAAATGTACGGACGCGTCTATACTATCTATAGTCTTAGTGTTGTATGATTTGTACTGAAAAGTCTTAAAAATGTATGAAAAGTCTTAAAAACGTACGGAGACGTCTTAAGTCTTAGGTGAGTTATATGGAGTCTTAAGCCAAGTTTAGCGTCTAAAGCTAAAGGCTCGCGTCTGAGCTGAGACCCTTGAACCTTATGAGCCGAGGCAAGACCTAAAGGATAGAGTCTTAGCTAAGACGCTAAAGACTGACATAGACGTTTCAAAGTTTGTTAAAGACCCTTCAGGCTTGGCGTCTAAGGTTAAGACTCTATAAAACTCAAGCGTCTAGTAGCCTTTTCCCCTACGTGTCAACATTCTATTGGTTGGTTTGTGAGACCATTACAAGTTAAAGAGTCTTATCTAAGACTCTTGGGACAAATGTCAGCTTCTTAATAGTGTTGGATAGTGTGAAGTCCCTATGCTTAAGACCTTTCATGTGTTTATATTTGATATTTAGGTTTGGTCAATGTTTATATATTTTTACTGGGTTTGGTTCTAAGAATATGAGGTGTAAAAAACCAGTTTGGCCTTGATGAATTGGTTCAAAGCCCGATTTGGTAGCTAAAAAACGGTATGGGCCCGGCCCCAATTCTAATGGTTCGGTGCAGGTTGTGTTTTTTTATGAATCAAACCGCTTTGACCAAAACCGGTTTAGGCCTGACAAATTTTGAACCCGATGCGACCAATTTATTTGGGCTAAACGTTTTTGAACTGATCGAAATCGGTTTGTGTGGGCTGGGGGCTTTAACCATAAAATTAGTTCTGAGAATATAAACAAAAGGAGTGAATTTAACAGCACTAACTAAAACCAGATATGGTTCTAAGAATATAAGGTGTAAAAAAACCGGTTTGGCCTCAATGCATTGGTTCTCAACCTGAACTAATTTGGGCAAAACCGGTTTGAGCCCAACGTAAAAAAATGGACCGGTTCACAACCCGAACCAATTTGTGAATATTGATATACAAGTAATTGAAGCACGAATGTACATGTTATCAAAACTAACTCACGTTTTTTTTATATTGTCATTTTATCTAAGCCTCGATAAGGCTCATCAGCCTGACGAACTTCACATTGTCTAAAGGTACACTAAAAAAATTTAAACATTACCACTAAAATTTTGATGTATATCCGTAAATAGTTAGGTAAAAAATCCAAACTATTCGAGATGAAAAAATGTGGCGGCGTAGGTAAAATCACAAATAAAAAGGTTACCAACTAAAAAAAATGCATCCTTTAAACAGAGTGGACAAAAAAGAAGGAAAAAAAAACCCATCCTTTTAAACAAAACCCAACCAAGCTTTGGTTCTTCAAAAACAGTCAACACAGATCAGAGTCAAACACAAACACAAACACTTGATCTATCCCCTCTTCACACCAACCATGTCTTCCCTATCTCTCCTCACCCGTCCTTTCACCACCACCACCTTCCGCCACCACCACAAACCCACCACCACCACCACCACCCCTCGCTACCTCACCATCAAAGCCTTCTCTGCCCAAACCCCAATCCAACCCCTCACCCAAGACGATTTAAAAAAACTAGCCGCTGACAAAGCCGTCGAGTATGTCAAATCCGGCATGGTCCTTGGCTTAGGCACCGGCTCCACCGCCGCCTTTGTCGTCTCCAAAATCGGCCAGCTTTACGCCTCGGGCGAGCTCAAAGACATTGTAGGCGTACCCACTTCCAAAAGAACCCAAGAACAGGCTGCATCATTAGGAATTCCCTTATCCGTCCTCGACGATCACCCCAAGCTCGACTTGGCTATCGATGGAGCCGATGAAGTTGACCCGGATTTGAATTTGGTTAAAGGGCGGGGAGGTGCCCTGCTCCGGGAGAAGATGGTGGAGGCCGCTTCGGATAAGTTTGTTGTCGTGGTTGATGACTCGAAGCTTGTTTCGGGTCTGGGTGGGAGCGGATTGGCAATGCCGGTTGAGGTTGTCCAGTTTTGTTGGAAGTATAATTTGATCAGGCTGCAGGAGTTGTTTAAGGGTGAAGGGTGTGATGCTAAGCTCAGGTTGGATGATAATGGGAAGCCTTATGTTACTGATAATATGAATTATATTGTGGATTTGTATTTCAAGACGCCGATTAAGGATGCTTGGGCTGCGGGTAAGGAGATTTCGGCGTTTGAAGGGGTGGTGGAACATGGGTTGTTTCTGGATATGACTACCGCGGTTATTATTGCTGGCAAAGATGGAGTTAGTGTTAAGAGTAAGTAAGTGAGAGATTTGTAATGTTTTAATAAAGTATGATGTAAGTTGGTATCATGATTCATGAAACAATGTATGATGACTACAAAATGAATATGAAATGTTTGTTTGATTCGGTTTTAGTTTTCGGATACAGCTTCTTTGTTTTCGATCAGTTTGATGAAATTTGCAACGATTGTTTTTCCTTCGGTTGTTATGATGCTTTCTGGATGGAACTGCACACCCTGTGAGATATATAAGATAATACAGTATTAAGATTTTTGTAATGACAATAATAAAGGAATTAAAAGAAAAAAAAATGAAGGGGTTAACTATGCCCACGCCCTCATCGAACGACCGTTTGGGCTTGAAACAAACGGCCGTTTATAGTACTTTATGTCAAACCATGGGGCTCCTGATTTTCAAACGGCCGCTTGATGATGTGGAAAGGTGTGCGGTTAGAAAGCGAGAGTGTGAGCATACTGTGGGTCAAAATGAATGGTACCTGCAAATGGGGATAGAGTTTGTGGCGAGCAGCCATGATGAGTCCATCCTCAGTCCATGCTGTGATTTCAAGTGCATCACTAGGAAAGCTTTCCTTCTCAATCACAAGGCTGTGATATCTCCCGACAGTAAACGGACTGCAAATAAAATGCAAAAAAAAACGTAAGATTTTGCAGGTTGCAACCATAATTTCAACCCATTTACTTGTAAACAGGTCGCTTATGCTTAGCTTAGATCGCTGACGGTTCAAACTCGTGAAATTTGAAAAGATTAAGAAACAAGTAAGATGGGTTGAGTTGGAAAAAGGTAGAAAATCACCAACCTCCTTGCTTGAAAAAAGCATAAAAGTCCAAATCACTTGATTTACTATATTAAGATGGCTAACAAGCTTACTAATTGTTATAAAAGAAATAAAAATTTGGGAATAAAAGTGTGTTGGGTCAACCCAACTTGTTTTGACCCGTTACGCAACCTGTGCATTTGCCTACCTCTTAACAAAAACAATAGTGTTCAGGCAAGAAATAAGAGGCCATATGTTGCTTTGTATTTCAACAAGGTTAGGTGGAGTTAAGTCCCATTCTTTGGCCTTAAATACAAGCAAAGAAACTTTGAATATAATTAAAAGATTAGTCCAGTAGAAGTTTAGAACATACTTGGATATTCCAGCAAACAAACAGGGGAACTTGCCCTCATTGTAATAAACCAATGAACTTTTTCCATGCATCACACCATAAGGCGACCGCACAATTTTCCCTACAAAAGATTTTAACTTTTGAACATTGGAAAATAAAATAAAATAAAAATAGTAAAACTCACAGAGAGTCATGCAAATGAAAAATCATAAAAGACCACAAATCAAATTTTATGCAGAAAACAAGAAAGGGGGGCAAAGAAAGAAGCTGAAAGAGATGAAAATATATAATCACATGGAAGTTCAATCAGGATCCAAATAACAGCTAGATTGAAGCATCCATGACAATGTAGTAAACTAGTTCTTATGAAAAGAAATAAAAATTGCAGAGATAAAAACCTATAAACGTTCAATACGGATGCACGTAGCAACCACTTTGGTAACACAGTACATGGGTGTCAAATGTCAATCGTGTCGAGTTACAGGGTTGACAGGCAGAACCTGAACATGACCATATATTTATTCTAGTCGAAGACAATCAAACCAAACCCAAACATAACTAAAATCTTGTAACTTGTATATGAGCCATATAACCCATTTATCTAAACAAGTCAAATGGGTGGAATGAGTTGTAATCTAGTTGTAAAAAGGTTAGACGGGTCATATACATGTTTGCAGGTTGACCTTATAATTTTTATAGCACTATTAAACAGGTGGTCAACCTGAAGAGATCCAAAAATTAAATGGGTTAATTAGCAAAACTGACACCTATATATCGTTACAGGTGGTCACCTTGACATGATACTCCCAATACACAAAGCAAACTTTCTTAAATCTTAACTGTTAGCTATTTGATATAACTAAAATTAGAACTAACTGGTCTCGTTACAAGTACTTAATGACAACAAACAAAATCATAGAGCATGTCAAAAAATTCACCTCCAAAAGCTTCACCAATGCACTGTAATCCCATGCATACACCAAATAAAGGTACACCAGGCCCAAGCTCCAGTACTGTTTGTAATGATATCCCCGAATCTTGTGGTGCGCCTATGAAAATAAAATGTATAGTATGTAGCATATTGATGCAATTAAAGTAAAAGATTAGGGTCCCAACTGCACAACTATGATCTTACCAGGTCCAGGTGATATAAGAATTCCTCTAGGATTTTTCCTATAAAACAAAATAATATATATTTGAAATCACTTGGCTAATGTCAAACTATAGAACTTAACAAAATGATAAATAATAAACCTGAACTATTAAGGTATGAGAATAATTACTTTTTCAGTTCATCAACGGTAAGCTCATCATTCCTATAAACCTCAAAGTTGCAGCCCAGCTCTCCCATATACTACAGATTATAAAGGGGGTTAGTATAAACTAATAGTGGAATACAAATCAATAATTTGTAGAAAGAAGTGATACGTGATGTATATGTTTAATCAACATGGTTTTAAGAAGCATGAAGCGCTCTTGAGGCGTGTGGCGAGAGCTTCATGTATTCGAGGCATTGTTCTATGTACAACACTACAACCAGGTAAGCTTTATGTTATGTACAACCAAAAGATGCATCTCTCTACACTCTTTTACATATCAGCCTTTTTATCTAGTAAATCAATCATTACCTCTACATCCATTTGTTGTTTATCACTTTATCATACATTCTCTTCTTCCCTTTGTACTTTTTAAATATCAGCCTCCTACATACCCTAACTTTGACCTATGCTCTAAGTCATGTTTTAACTCACCATCCTAACTTTCATCTATGCAAACCTCCCAATGTTATAAGTGAGTAACTTTAAACATGAGTAAAGACCAAAGAGGGGAAAACCTGACAAAGGTTATAAGTGAAGCTGTCATAATTGTCGATGACAATTATGGGTTTGGAATTTTTGGCCAAAACACCTCGTGAGTTTGAAGATTCATTCTTAGAAATGGCTTGGCATATTCTTGGAAAACCTCTAGTTTCCTTTGATTGCAAACCACGTAAGCTAACATCGTTTACAGGAAGGAGCTGTGGAGCCCTGTTGAGATATTGGATTTTCTGAGGCACAAATGAAGATCTTAGTTGAACTGAAGAGTTCCGAGGCAATGTAACAGCCACCATTTTTCTTATAATCCTGCAACGAAATTAGATTTTCAATTTTTCGAACACATCTTTTACAATATGATATATTCTTAAATCAGAGCAATGTCTTGAAACAGTTCTGCAGCAGCTATTGAGAGAAGTTTTGAGGGACTAAAAGTTAATGCAAGTCATTTACTTATTGTTCAAGATCACGATTATTTGAAAAGATGCATTAACCACAAACTATTTCTAGAACAATTCAGGTCATATGTGCTATAAAGCCTAAATAAATTAACCATATTGCTCACTTAAAGCCCTATGGTAATTTGTAGGACAAATGAAGAAACATTTCCCTTGCCTAGGCATTTTCATTATCAATCTTTTAACAACAGACCATTACAGAACAGAAATATCAAGCTGTGTCAGCTCTATGGATGACATAGGGAAGAAACCGAAAATAAAAAAGTTAAATTTTGCTTCTTAAGAATTGCGGAAGACCTTAAAATCCAAAAACATGCCTATTGAAACAAAAGGATAACTTTATAATTGAAAATTGTACAGAAACATAACATTTGACTGTCAGTAAAGAAAATTGCTTTAACATCTTTCTCTCTGGTTTAATCTATCTTAACAACTTAGAGCGTGTGCATGTCAGAATTATGTCACTCTTTAAGAAGACTGTGAGAAGAACAAATTGGAATGACTGAATGCTAAGAATGAACAACTGGTTCATTTTTCGTTAATTAGGTTCTTGTTTTCTCATTGAAACTTTAGGAATGACATCTAGCTGATGAATCTTCTAGTTATGATCTAAACTGGCAAAATTCATTCACTTGCTCTATGGTGAATCTATAAGGTGTAGGGACAACGGAATTCATTTTCTTATCAGTCATTATTAATTTTTATCAGAAAACAATTTTGAATAATAAACACTTTATCACTCAAATGTTGTGTATCACAAAGTCATGGAAATATAAAAGCATCAAAATTATATATTTCAAGGTGTAGCTTGTCAATGGACTCGGTCGTACCTACTCACACTTGAAAGTGATGCTACTGAAATTCTCCAGGAAAAGGGAGATTCAACAGTTAATTCTTCCACAAAATCCACTTTCTAAGTTACTAAGCGTAAATTCTATTCATGTCTTTTAGCTTCATTTATCATGTTGCGATGGATTGCAAAGAACAACTGATGTCACCTAACAATTTAATCATCTCTAGATAAAAGAGAGCCAGAAGCCTTAGTTAGTAAGAATTCGTCACGTCTTTGCTAAAGGAAGAGTTCAAGTATAACCTAAAATCCAATATGGATACAAGCGTTGATTAAGCTGTATCCATTAGGAAGATGACTACTTCCAGATCATTGGATACCTATTCAAACTGCCACATTTAAATACGGTTTTAAAACGAATGTCCAACTGTCAAATTCTATACAAGCTGAAAGTTTTAAACCCTGCACACAAAAAGGTTAACCAAAGCTTTTCTTTCATATAAAATTTAGAAGCCTGCTTTCACATATAATTTAGAAGCCTTCTTTCACATTAGCTTATTACTTTTATTGTTCATGTCAATTTAATAACCATTAACCATTCTTGTAAGTTGTTACCCGTTATCGTACCCAAAATGTTATTCCAGGAAAAGCTAGGGCATCACATGACTACTCGAGATTCAGAAACGCACAAGGTGATCCTACATAAAAGCGGTGTTGTAAATATCGGTACTGGTCGGGGATTAATCACTAGTCGGCCAGTGACTAAGTAATTTTTCATTCATCTGACCATTAGATTCCAGCTATTAATCCTGGATACTTAAAAAAACGGGTCAAGGAGAGGGTAAAACCTGTCTACTTAAAATATTTACCTATAAAAATGTGTGTGTGTATAAAAACTGAAAATCACATACAATAATCCCAATTAACCGCCGGTTGGTACCCCACCGGTCGACAAGCGCCTAGCGATTTAAAACAACCAATGCATAAACGGTAAACACACACCATACATACATTGATACATATATAATAAGTCATAAGTAGTATGAAAACCTAATTTTCTACTTCCAATCAAGACGAAGAAACTAGTAAAGGTGTAAACAGATCATATACCGTCAAAAATTTGGTAAAATCGTCAATCAAGAGAGCTTAAACATACTAAAAGTTTCAAGTAAAATATATAACATAAACAATTTGATCCATAAACAAACGATTCAGATGTCACATACTGTGAAATCAATATTCAATTAAGAACTTAGGGTACAAGTAGGTAACTGTTTAAATAGTGATTATGCTATGCGATTATCTGAATATGGAGCTACAAAAATAAGAACAAATGCATGCGTTGCTGAGAAATAAGAAAGATAACCTAACCTTAGCGTTGCAACTTGCAATGGCAACTCAAAGCTTTTTTTCTCCAACTGTAACGGTTTTCTTCGGGTTTTTTTTTTTTTTTTTTTTTTTTTTTGAAGAATCAGTTAAACGTTTAAAGAACTATATATACTGTTTTTTCTTTTTTTCAGTTTTAAAAAAAATATATATATAATGGGCATGATACAGTCAATAATGTGCTCGACGTCTTATACTCGTTCTTAGTCTGATTTTATTAGTAGTCATGGCTATATTACTTACTATGCATAGGACTACTAAGATAAAAAGACAGACACTCCTACCTTGAAAAATGCTTGGAATTTACTCGTTCAATGTTAGCTCGATTGAAAAGACGCTTGATTCAAATTGGTTTGGTTTGTAAACAAACTGACCGCGAGCAAAGGTCCACTCAGACTATTGGGCCATCAGGAAGGGACATGCTCACAAGATGGAGGTAGGAGAGATGAGGATGCTAAAATAAATGTGTGGGCAATCAAGGTTAGACCAAATTAGAAATGAGGTTTTAGGGAGTGATTAGGAGTGGATAGTATCTCTGATAAGATTAAAGAAGGGAGGTTGAGATGATTTGGACATGTGAGGAGGAGGCAGACGTTGGCTTCGGTTAGAGCAATGGAAACCGTCATTGTGGAGGGGAAAAGGAGTAGGGGGAGACCCAAATTAACTTGGGACGGACAAATTAGGCATGATTTACTAGATTTGCACCTCTCCGGAGACATGGTTCATGATAGGAGTTCGTAGAGACGCAAGATTAAGGTTAAGAACCTTGAGGGTGTGCCATACAATAGTTCCTTAACTAGGTCTTACGGGCCTAGATAACCATATACTTTAGGGGGTCTATGCATTTGATTATCTTCTATCTGTATGTCCTTTTTTTTCTTGTACATATGTTTATGTTGCGCAATGTTACTCTCTCATTACCGCTTGTATTATTTGGCAACTTCTATAGGTATTATTTTAGCTATGTTTGTATGTTTATTGTTTGTTCTCGAGTTGATGGTCTCTCTACAAGCAGCCTCTCTATTCCCAGTGATAGACGTAAGGTATGCCTACATCCCACCCTCTCCAAACCCTATCAATAGCTTGCTATTTGTGAGATTTACTGGATAGGATTGATTGATTGATATTTAATAAAATTACTAGAGGCCCACATTATTATTGTTTGGTCCAAGATCCAAATATAATTCATTTGAGTAATTAGAATTGAAGTCCAATAGCAATAGTCCATTGTCTAATACTCCAGTGTCCGTTTGAGTAATTGAGTTAAAATGTCAAATACTGAAATGTGAAGCATTGATCAATACTCAAGTCTCAACCCGCCATTTGATTCAGAAGTATAAAAACCTAATCAAAACTCCCCAACAGCCATCATTACTCAACTTCACCACGCCACTCTCCAACTCGCTATAGTTTTGGTTCAATCGGTTTATTCTATTTCGAACTTTCAATAGAACAAATGTCTAGTTCGATTGTCGAAAATTCATCTTCCCACTCAGTTCATCTCGATAGACCCAGATGAGTGTTTTTCTTATTCCTTGTTATTTGTTAAATTTATACTTGTAAACTTGGACAAAAAAAATGCACTTTACTCTAAAAACTAATAGCACCCCATCGTCACTTTCCTTTACTATTCTACGACGTTCAATATTGGCTCGGTTGAAAAAACATCTGGCTTGGTTTGATTTGTAAATGAACCGAGCATAAGCAAAGTTCCAATCAGTTCGATTCGACTCCTGAGCAGCCTTAATGCACACGAACACAAAAAATTAGGTTTTAGATTTTTTATATATAAGTTATTTAGAAAACTGCAAATCGTGTTTATGTTAACATCTTAGATCCATTTAGTTAAACAAGTCGAATTTTCAACCCTATTATTATAGTATAAAAAAAATAAATGTTGTAGGTTAACCCACCCCAACCGATTTACAATCACAACTCATATCTCACTTATTTCATCCCGATAACTCGCTTACATCATTTAATAAACTTCTCAACATGGATGGAATTTGTCAACTCATCATTGATGGTGTGGTGAAGGGTGTCAAACAACAAAGTGTTGATGGTGTGTTAAAAGAAGTCAAACGGCATTATACGAGATTGAAGAAAATGAGCATTTTACCAGGGTTTGCAATTTGAAAAGACTGAGTTACCCTCACATGGATGGCACATAGGGTCATTTTTCGTTAAAAACTGTCAAGCATTAATGGTGGAGGCTAAACGTCCAACACGCGCACAAATGTTTGGACTAAGTTTACATCTCTTTAATTCCGAGGGCCAAAGTTAGCATTTTACCAGGGTTTGCAATTTGAAAAGACTGAGTTACCCTCACATGGATGGCACATAGGGTCATTTTTCGTTAAAAACTGTCAAGCATTAATGGTGGAGGCTAAACCTCCAACACGCGCACAAATGTTTGGACTAAGTTTACATCTCTTTAATCCCGAGGGCCAAAGTTGCAATATGTTCAAACCATAGCGCCATTTGTGCAACTAACTCTTACAAAAATACTTTAGGGTTCTCTGACCTAATGGGGTAGTTTTCCTATCAACAGATCTCCTCATAGATTTGTCTGATTCTGTTCACATAACCTAATACCATCTTGACTTTCATCCATGATGGCCTAAACTATCTTTTAAGTTATGCATTTCTATGAGGATTCATCATCATCATCATCATCATCATCATGATGGCGGTGCCAGACTACCGGTGCTGGTGGTATTTGTTAGTCGGTGGCAGACTGGCATTGCCGGTGATGGCATTTCTTGCAAAAAAAAAAAAAAAGATTCATTTCTCTATATAGCAAGTTGATAGTATGTTATAAGATTATAATAAAAACAGCATAACCTCAACTAACTTATGGTTTGGGGGAAAACTTCTTGCAAAAACCAAACTAAGGTTCTAAAAAAGAAATCAAAACAGGGTCCATTCTGTTAACAGTTACACACCAAACGGTTGGTTGGTCAGTTGTCGTCATGGAAACTTTAAATAAAAAACAGGACCAATTTGGGCCTACCAATGTTTGAAAGGGACCTTGTACAACGTTGTTATCGTTGGTTAAGCTTCCGTTTTTTAGCAGCCTTTCTCATCCGTTCCCTCCTTTCTTCTTCTTCTATTTTTTTAAGCTCCTCTTCATCTTCCCGAGCAGCGATCCTAGCACTATATCACAAAATAAACTTCAATCAAATGCAAATATGGCACAAATTTCATTCGCTAATGAAATGTTTAGGTATTAGATAACGAGTCAAAACAAGAAGGATGAATTGGGTTCGACCCGAAATGCCAAATTTTGTTCAGTTTTAAATTAATTTGAATTTTAAATACTACGTTACTGACCTGCGTTTCTCCTCCATCATAATGTCATCAAAGCCAGCCTCCATGTCACTATCATCTTCGTCATTAATACCTCGGTATTTGTTGGGGTTATATCTGCACACAAAATAAATAAAGTGAGTTGACAAAAGATAGTAAAAATCATCCTTGGTTTCAAGTATATAAACAAACGTCTAACGATTAAAGTGAATGATATATCAGCAAGATATCTTAGAACCTTTTCTCTACCACCAAAACTCAAAATTTTACAAATTTTTATAAGTGTGCAAAACTTAATGCCAATTTAATACTCAGAACAGTTATCAGATAATAGAAGGTGTAAATACCCGAACATGTTTCTGATCATACTGATGGCCTTCTCACCGTCATCCTCGTCATCAAACGGTCGAGCTGGCCTTTTCTGCAACCTTTCCCTCTGTTGTGAGCTAGCTGGCAGTCTAGCTGGTTGTCTAGATGGCTGTTGTTGCTTTATCTGTCCAGTTTACAAATTATAATCAAGTCAAACGCATGTTTCAACTTTCAACGCAATCTTTTAAAATGATGTATAACGTCATGACAAATTCAACTCAATTCACTTTGAATGGGTTGATTTGTGTTTTATTTAACCCATTATGGGTCAAATGAGCCTACCTGAGGCTTAGAAGAGACAACGGGCTTTCTGATGACGTTTCCCTTGGTTGACCCCCTATCATCCCTTTTTTGTTCCAAGGATTTCTTCTGAACTGGTGGTAGCGGTCTTGAGGGTTGAGGTTTGTGCCCAGTAGGTATGGAACCTCTGGAAACTGGTGGAGGGATCGCCTTTGACTTGTTGACCATTGTCGGCATTTTTGAGGGTAAAGGTTTCTGTCCTGAAGGCCGACCCGGCCCACTTCCTTCATTTCTACCAAACTGTTTTCTAGGATCTACTGATGTTGATGTCAACTTATTGGCAGTACTCGGTCTTTGACTTTGTTGACCATTACTGACAGTACTAGGTCTTTGACTTTGTTGACCAGCTTTTGGTCGCATTTGACTGGATGTAGGTAAGGATTTCCTCTCTTCACGATGACCGTTACTTACTGTCCGACCACTATTGCTAGGTTGCCGTTGTGACGAATGCATCTCTTCAGCATATGAAAAGCTCATGTAAGTATATATGAATTTTTACGTCCTATAAGATTTAAGTACAAATATAGAGCAACATACCAGGTCTTGTAGCGGGGACACTTTTAGGAGGATTCTTTGGAGGAATCGGGAGTTCAGCATCATCAGATAAAAGAAACGAGTAATCTCTAGTATTCTTAAGCATCTGGATTTTTGCTTTAGGTTTTGCCTAAAAAGTTGGAAAAGAACATTGTGAAAATGTGTGGGTTACTACTTAATAATAATAAATACATTAGTAATCTTTAACTAAATCTTACTGAATTGTCTACTCTTCGAGGCTGCTGCCCATCTGGTCGAGGCTTAGATGCCGCTGGAGTTGAAGAGCCGCTCCTGTTCTCCTACGGAAGCCAGTAAGGATACATAAGTATTCACACAGAATGTAAGGTACTAATAAAGTTATAAAACCAGTAAGATATAGCAAGATCGGTTACATATTTACTAACTTACATGCGGATATTTAAAAATATTCCAGCACTTAACTAATTTCAAACAACTCCCTGAATGCTATTCGCAAAGCTTTCTATAATATTTGAAATAAAACATGTTCTTATCTAGCTATTCTAACATGAATGCGCCTCAACTCATGTTAAATGAGATAATACCATATTACTATATAATGCTTATTAGTTATTACAAAGATTGATGGCTTTACATTGTAGAAAATAAAAGCAAGAACTCAATCTTAACAGCAGTCTATTTGTTTATCTCAATAAGGACTACCAGTTCTAGACTTCTAGCTTCAGCATCAGTGGTTGTTTGCATGAAATCACTCACGAACAAACTTAGAAGAAAAAAGAAGCAAAATACATACAATGGTTTTAGCTTTTGTAAATCTTTCTGCCAAATGCGGATTCTCCAACAATGACTTGCTTTCTTGAATTACTCTTTGAGCAATAACCGGCTGTGAAGGCCCGAAAAAGGATCCAAAGCTGCAACATGCAACACATCTAGACTCAAAATCTACAGTTCCCAATACATGCCAACAAAAACAATTCAATTAACAATTTAACATTTACACCTTCAAATAAACAATGCAGTTCTAGATGCTCTATTAACTATTTCAAAAACTTATTATAAGGACTAAACTCTTTAGTTGTGTATCCCGATCATAGTTGTTAAAAGTCATCGCCTCTTGCGCCTAGGCCCATTTTTTAGGCGAGGCGATGCATTTGCACTTTGAGTCGAGGAAATTGCGCTTTAAATCTTGAATTCTCCAGGCGATGGTTTAGGCGCAGATTTCAGCTAGCCTCCCAAATTCCGGAGAGTTTCCAGCCAAATTCGTTGAATTATGGCTAGATTTCAGCCAAATTTATACTTTTAAGGAACACTACTTCTATACACTAATAGATCAATATTTTAAAACTTTTGATACTATCTAGATGAAAAATAGTATTATTTTAATATATTTTTACTTTATTTTCCTGTTCGCTTATTTTATCTCAAGACCTTGCTTTTTTTTTTCGCCTCGTGGCTAGTCCCCAGGCGAGGCATATGCGCCTAGCGCCTTTGATAACTATGATCCCGATACATATTTGAAAACGGACAATACTAACTTGTCAAAGGGCATAATGCAGTTCTAACTGCTCTATCAACTATTTCGAAAACTTATCATAGCGAGTAAACTCTTTAGATGTGTATCCCGACAAACATTTGAAAAGGGATAATACTAACTTGTCATAGGGCATTTTACTCTTCTTCTCCCGCGAACCAGCAAGGTCCAAACTCGGATCCTTCTTCATCTTCTTTCTAATACGTTCCTTCAACTTTTGCCTCAGTTCAAGGTATTCCAACTCTTCCTGCGTAGGCAACCGCTCCTCTTCTTCTTCCTCATATCCTTCACCCTCCTCTTCATATTCACCACCTTCATCTTCATAATCCTCATATTCCTACACAATTATAACCACAAACAAGCATGTAAACTTCAAACATAAACCCCGAAACACCCGAACAAAAACGAATATATAAAATATAAACTCCAAAGCAGCTTACATCTAAATCATACTCTGCCATTGTGCTATTATACCCTTGAATCTTCAAAACCGACACCGCGTTTAATCTACACACTGAATAGAAGCACCAATACAAAATCAACCCTTCACACAAAGAATAACATATATACACATTAAACTAAATTAGGGTTTAAAAAAATTCTTAAAATTAGGAGAAAATAAAAACAATAGTTGCACAGAAAACCCACATCACCAACAAAATAACAATGCCAGAAATTAAAGGTGTGAAGCAAAAAACCAAGAAAAATTCAATCTTTTTGAGATAAACTTTTTTTTAAAAAATTCTTAATGCAAGATTTTAAATTGCCAATCAAATAACTCAACAGATATGAACAAACCCACAAAATATTTGACAAATTTGAACAGATTGTGTAAAAGATCGAATCAAAAAGCGAAAAAAAAGGGACAAATAGTTCAATTGAAAGGGTAACTCACAAGAACCCTAGTTTTTGCGTTACGAAGCTTCTGGAATCAATCTGCTGGGTTTTTCTTGTACTGAATGGATCAGATTGTATGGGGGAAACAGATTCGAAGCACACCGATTGGATGATGGTTATAAACAGGTTGTATGGGTGAAGATTGATGAAGAAAATTCTGGATTTCACTGATTAATATTATTATTACAGCGTCAGCCCTCTTTTTGTTCTTTCGTTTTGTCCCACCCCTGTTTGGAGTTTTATATCCGAGCAGGTAAAAAGTTTTTGGTAAGGATACGGTGTGGTTAGGGTGTCTACGGTTCGGTTTCAATCAGTAAAACCGACTAAACCGGTTAATGGTTTGGTTTTACGGTTGATATTTTACTTAACTTTTCGGTTAGTGGGTTTCAATATTTTCATACCGTGGTGAACGATTTAGTTTACGTTTTATACTGAAAACAAACTGTATAAAACCGGACCGTAGATTTTATTATGTATATAAACTAACCAAACGAATTGTGAATAGTATTAAATCACAAGTTCTTTTTAGGCCAGGTGTCGGCACGTAATTGGGCCACCTGGTTTTGTTTCCCTTTATTAATCTCGACAGCAATAGCTTGCACTACCTGCACTAACATACCATATCCAGACTTTACACCACTGTCGCCAAGTGTCGGTCGCCTCCTTAAAAGCCTTCAAATTATCGGAAAGTATGTCTACAATATTTCATTTCTGTCTCTGCCGATTCGCTGCTGATTGTTCTGAATCCACCATCGCTACTTGAACCAGTAGGTCTCGTGTGATGAACGACGCCAAGAAACGGAGGTAAACATGATGGTTAAATCTAGCCGTAGTTGGTTGTTCGAAAACCAACAGGCGGCGTAAAGAGCGAATAAAACTGCCGCCATGACTAACATATTGAAACATCAATTATCAATGAATCTGAAGAAACAACGAGCTATACTTACCTCAATGGAGTCCAGTATGTTGTTATTCTCGTGGTTGTCGCAGGGTATAATCCTTTGTTCACCACTCGCGGCTCAAACCAAACCTGAAAGAATAAACAGAAGGGGGCCTAGTGAAAGGAGGCGACCGCCTGAAAGTCACAATGACTCGTAATGGCAGACACAAAAATGTTGTTTGGCTGGATGGTTGCAAGTATACAATCGTATGTGTATAGAAAAGTTTATGTCCCATACAAGTAGGAGAGTCCTCCTTTATATAGAACACATGGTGGGCCAAACATCATTAACTCATAACCTCGACGATGGGCTTGGGCCCGGTTTATTGGCTTGCCTCCTTTTGGCCTAGTAGTTAGAATCGGACTAGATAAGTCATGATGAAACTGGACGTAATAAATGCTAAGGAGAGAGAAAAGTGGTACCGCCCTGCTATTGGTTCACGTGGCGCGACGTGATTGGCTGTAGACATTTCTTTTTCTTCATGTCAGTCGCATCTTCTAGAAGACATCTGATGTGACCTCTGGCATAAGGCTGAAAAGCTGGTCAGTGCAGCCAAGTGGGAGGACAGGGGGTTGCATCTGTGTTGTGGATCGCTAGCGACGGTGGATTAGCGCCATCGCGCGTGGCGATATGGTTGATCTGCGAATAACCTTGCTTTGAGTTTGTTTAAGGTTCTGCGCAGGCGATTGATCCTGCTCAGGTGACATTCCGCAGAGTATGATAACCCATCGACTTTTAGCGTTGGTAGGCTTAGTTGCGCATGAGTTTGTATCCTTCTTTAAGCTAAGTTGTGGAGTAGGGCGTATATCTGCGCGAGGATTTTGGTACCCTACCCCTTCATAATCATACATAAAGTATTGAGTATATGTAACGAATTGTGTATATACTCCCACATATATATAGTTATTCGCTTAAGCAACCAGAAAAATCGGGTAACTCCCATCACGGAGTGCGGGTTACATACTACGTGCAAGCTTGTAAACTATCCATCCCGCCACAGCGCGGGCTCTTTGTTAGTAACCAATAATTTATGTGTTTGCGTGTATAATTTTATGTGATTTGTCTAACCTTTTTTGTTTTTTTAAAAGGCATGATTTGTCCAAATCTATAACTTATAATAAAAAAATTGAACTTTGATGATGTGTCATTCAATGGAGGCCTCAACCTCCTCTTAAATGTGCCACGTGACATCATGTAGGATTTTTTAAGTTTTGAGTTTTTTTAATAAATCTATATATATTATAATTATTTTAGGAAAAGATAAGAATTTAAAAACAAAATTAATTTTTCTCTCTAATGTTTCCTCCCATAACTTTTAAACGTTAATATCTTTTATATACGAGACTTTTTAAAGAAAAAAATTACACCAAATTAACGAGCGTTTTATTATCTTTCCAACGAGTACCATAGTGCTATATAAAAAACGGAGAAAAAAACAACTATTTTGCGGGGTTTTGTTTTCAAATATATTCTACTCTACTAATAAATCAAAAACGATAAACATAACTTCATAGGCAGAGATTCCTTTTTTTATATTTGAATATGATAACTTATGGCAGAAATTTGTTTAAAATAAATAATAATAATAATAATATTATTATTATTATTCATTAATCATGTATTGGCAAATCATTAATTAAATGTTAATATCTTTTATATACGAGATTTTTTAAAGAAAAAAATTACACCAAATTAATGAGCGTTTTATTATCTTTCCAACGAGTACCATAGTGTTATATAAAAAACGAAGAAAAAAACGACTATTTTTTGTAACCCGACAGGTATTGTGTCGGGTTTGGGATTAGTTTAAAAAAAATTGTGGGTTTGGATCGGGTCTGGGATTAGGTGATACCCGATTCCATTACCCGAAACCACATACCCAAATACCCGAACTATATACCCGATCATATACCCATGAATTTTTTAACGCATCACATAACCCTTAGACTAATGCGTTCGATATTTGCAATGTACGTGCACCATCATAAACTAAAAACTTTATAGTATGTAACTAAAATATATGTATGGTTATTATAATACTATTTCAATAAATAATTTTTTTTTCTTATTTCATATTAGTTCTTTTTAGAATGATCGATTACAGCTTTCCTGCAACTGTAAAGCGCATCAGTTTATTTCATATGTAAAATTGATATGTTATATTAGATATGTCAACCCGGGACGCTCCCGGGATAAAAGCTAGTGAAGCTATAAAATCAATAAATGAAATAAAGAGGTTTATAAAGAATGAGACAAGATGCTTTACAGGCAACTTATGCTTTATTCATACATCTACATGTTCCAAATGAGTTGGAAAAAGCAAACTCATGGTTCCAAACGGTATCGGTTCCTGTTTTACCCTTTTCTCATAAACAAATTAAACATTCATTTGTAAGATACAAATGCACTGATAACAACTTTTTTAATATTTCTTTCTAGTTTGGTTTCATATTTGAGACGTAAAACCAAACACCTATAACATGTTCATTTTTACAAAAGTTCTACTAGGAAAGCCTGGACGTTACCCTGAGGCTTGTGAGGTTATCTCCAGTTCTACACTCTTGATCTAAACATTTATTTGTTGTACGTAGCCTATGAGATACAAATGAATAGTCGTGAATTATGTTTAAAGTAAACTAATACGTAACATCAATGAAATTGATTTTTCTTATTTTTGTTCGATCACTCAAGCACCATATTCTTATTTCAATTGTTACTTTTTTATTTATATATATTGTATAAAGTTCAATGAAGTTGAGGCATTGAACACATTACAAGTGGCGACATCAGCAACAGTAACAGTAACAACATCAACATGAACTCATGGTGGTAGGTTTATTATCTACTAAAGGTTGTGGGATCGAGAGAGAAATTACAAGAGATCCTATAGTGACTCGGCATCCGATTAGGTAGGGCCAAGGACAAGGGGGGGTGAAACTGTACTGAAAGATGGTCCCAATTTTAATGCAGAAATCAAGATCGCCAAAAAAGTTGATGAGTATGTCTATTTGGATTGCATAGTTACCCTTAGGTCCAAATACGGTTTGGCCTATTGGAATGCGTAGTTACGCTTAACTTATATTCATGCATATTTTGTCATATACCACACTGATTTGGTTGTCGAGGATGATCCCTAAGGGCTAAGGCTACAGCCTCGAGACCCCTTCTAACAACTTCTTCTATGTTGCAATTATAGTTAAAGTTTGGAAAGGCTAAATCCGATAATCAACGCTCAATAATTTTCATTGGGTTAGGCGATTTTGTGAGGATCGTAGTTTTGATGACAAAGATGTATATAAAAGTGATGTTTAAACTAATAATTAACAATGTTAATTGAGAATAGTTTGTTCTAGAATTGAGATTGAATAGTTGAATTTATATATACCTGTCTAAACGAGCAATTCGGGTCAAGCAACAGCAGGGTAATGGTTTACATCGGTTCGGTTCATAACAGGTTTTGAACAAAATTATTACTAACACAATGAATCTTTCTAAACAACTAAGTAAAAAAAATGTAAGAAATAAAGGGACAAAACATGTATAGTAATAATTATGTCTTAGTGTTTATTTGTAACCCTTATAACCTCAATATAACCATTTATTATACAATAGCACCATCAATCCACCCAGAGAAATCACTATATGTAACTTCATATCACCGTATATAAACATAAAACATCTATAGGTTTTTCATTGTCCTATGAGTCCATGTGTGTGTACTTGGAGGTCCTCCACTTATAGATGATTTCACCAAACACATCATAGAAAGCCACATTGATCTCATTTTGGGTCACCCGGAGTGTCATGAAACCCTGACCATCATAAAAGAACTTCATTCCGTTTGGGTCCCATTGGTTGACCTCACCCCGCCATGCCTTTGACCCGCCTCCGCTTGTTAGAAACTGAAGTTGACTGCACTTGAAAATTAATATCAGTTATCATCTATGAATGTTTTTTTATGATGCCATAAAAGAAGTAAATACTCCTACATGGTACCTATTTTGACTGCTAATGTGTTGTAAGCAGTGATCATGCCCATTTATGTAAAGATCCACATTCTTTGCCTACAAAATTTAGTGTTAGTCGTTACTATGCACAAATCAATGCTAACAATACGCTATACACAATATACGCTATTAGTTACATATGCATATACATGTACCTATAGTATGAAACTATGAATCATGTATCAATGGATTTGAATGGAATTATCGATCATACATACCTCAAGGATAGGTAAAAGTTGATCGACAAGCTCTTGAGTGTTTCCATGATGACCAGCACTGAAAATTGTATGGTGGCCAATCACGACTTTCCATGTGGCACTTGATTCTTCGAGTGCCATATCAACCTCCTTTATATACAACAAAAGCCCAATAATCAACAAGGATCATAAGTAGTAGTGAACCCGGCCAATTTTTTTTTCCATTGAGGACTTTTTTTTTTCGTTTATCAGATGTCTCTTGATTCTATCTTTGTATATTCGGTTCGGGTTTGATTGTGCCACGTTATAATGATAACTTGCCATTGCAACAACTAACACTAAGAGCTACAATGAGGTTACTAAAGTAATCATGACCAAAAAGGGGTAATACACTAATTAATAATCATTTAAAAAATAACTGCAGCACTTGATCAAATTTGATACTTAATTTTTTATTGGGTGTTTGGGATTGATTATTCAAAACAGATTGTGCGTTTTGGAAAAGCAGGGGTGGAACTACTTATAGATTATTGCGTTTTGGTAGCCTAAAAAACTGATTATCTGCGTTTTCAAAACGCAATCCAAACACTAAAAACTGAGTATCTGCGTTTTCAAAACGCAATAATCTAAAAATCATATTCAAAACGCAATCCCAAACACCCTCTAAATACGACATGCATATATTGATTTTTCTATGTAAATTAAAAAATCTAAGGGGTTAGTGTTTAAAAATATGAGGCCAAAAACCAGAATTTACATCTCATATAAAAAGAAGGAAAAAAAACTAGGGTTCATATGAGCGATACCCACCCAGTTAAGCCAAGAATGAACATGCCAGTTTTTTTTCACGGACCGGTTTTGGTTTAGAACCAGTTTTGACTTTGACCGGTTTCAAGCCAAACTAGTTTCGGATTGAAACCGGTTCGGTTTCGTCCTGGTTGGTCGGTTGCAAATCGGCTTTTTACCCAGTTTTGGGTTAGTTTTGGTTCCATCCCAGTTCATTTACTCACATTTTGGAATAATATAAACTACATAATATTTAACGTTTATTAACTTTTAGATTTTTTCAAACAAGATAATTGACATCAATACAAAAAATATTTGTGTTTCAGGCCAAAATCATTTTTTTTCCTAAACCGGTTTCAATTTTTTCGGTTCCAATCGGTTTTGATTCGGTTCCGCTTTGTGTACCGGTTTCGATTTGGTTCCGGTTTGGGTCTGATTTTTTGGGTCATTTTAACCGATTTCTGTTCCTGAACCAGGGTTTTTTTTCCGTCTCTAGTTAAGCCCCTCAAGACACTAAAACCATCTAGTATTATTTTTCCCGAACCCTTTTGTTTTTGACATTGGACCCTAACCCAATTGTAAAAAGTCCAAGGAAATTACAAGGCGGTGTTTGGGATTGCGTTTTGAATCTGATTTTTTAGATTATTGCGTTTTGAAAACGCAGATAATCAGTTTTTAGTGTTTGGGATTGCGTTTTGAAAACGCAGATAATCACTTTTTTAGGCTACCAAAACGCAATAATCTATAAGCAGCTCCACCCTTGTTTTTCCAAAATGTATAATTTGTTTTGAATAATCAATCCCAAACACCCCTAAGTTACGTTTTCTACTTTCTATGTCAATTTATTTACCCAAGTTATGGTCTCATTTAGGCCACAAGCTACACAATCCATCACCTTTTATACATTTTCTTAACCTTCAAACAATTATACTGTCGTAACTCTTTACGGAAAACTACATTTTTAGTTACTAGGCAATAAAAATGTTCTAAATTTGATTGGTTTATGTAGATATATTCTAAAAATATCCTTCGTTTTAACAACAATTTCTATTTTTTCTAATATAAATACATCACTATATACTTTGCATTGAGACTGAAAGAGTCTTCACCATACCTTTAAAACATTTGATAGATATTCTTCCCGAGGAAGCACACCTCTCCAATCGTATACATGTTTTGTTTGATTGAAATATTTGTCTTGAAATGGTGTTGTATCAATGAAGAAAATTTCCACAATTCCTGAATAAAAACAATACGATATTTTAAAATAAATATAAATATAAGACAGTGGTAGATGATAGGGTCGTGCGAGTATAGATCCATCTAAAACTAAAAACAAATATTAGATAGTGGTAGATGTTCACTATAATGAGATTTAAGTATGAGCATGTTTAGCTCTCCTTCTCCTTATCTCCTTCTTCTACCTCTTTATCTTCTTAATCAAAAAGTTACAAATTCTTACTTATAACTTATCTCCTTTTCAACCCACAAAAACCTCATTTTCAACCTATTACCCAAACAAACTTATCTCCTTATTAACTTTTTGATTAAGTCAATAAGGGTCTGTTTGGTATGGCGTAATGGAATGGATGAAGGAATGGAATGAACGAGGTAATGGAATGGACAAGGTAATGGAATGGGTCATTACCATTCCATGTCTTGTTTGGTTGCCATGTGGGAATGGAACAAAACATTACTTTATGTTGTTGGATAAGTAGGAAAAGACGAAGGAATAAAATCGGTGGTGAGTGGTGGTCAGTGGCGGTGATGGTGGGTGGTGATATGTGGCGGTAGCGGTGGTGGTAGGTGGCGGCGGCAGTGGTGGTGGCGGTGGAAGGTGGAGGTGGATGGTCGTGATGGTGGGTGGGCGACGATGGTGAGTCGTGGCGGTGGTGGGTGGTGGTTGGTGGCAGTGATGGTATGTGGTGGTGTGTGGCGGTAGCGTGGTGGTGGGTGGCGACGGCGGTGGTGGGTGGTGGCGAAGATGGCGATGGGTGGAGGTGGATGGTGGCGGTGGTGGATGGGTGAAGGTAGTGGGTGGTGGTGGTTGGTGGCGGCGACGACAGTGATGGGTGGCGACGACGAGGGTGGGCGATGGTGGTGGTCGGCGTTTGGTGGTATTGGATGGCGGCGGTGGGTGACGGTGGTGGGTGGCGACGGTGGTGAGTGGGTGAAGGTAGTGGGTGGCAGCAACGACGGTGGTGGGTGGTGACGACGGTGGTGGGTGGTGGCGGCAACAGTGGCGGGAAACGGTGGTAGGTGGTGGGCGACGATGGTGGGTGGTGACGGCGGTGGTGGGTGGTGACGATGGTGGTGGGTGGTGGTGGTGGTTGGTGGGTTATGGTGTTGTTAGTAAAGGGTGAATGAGGGATGGAATGAAAAAAAAAACATGGGTGGTGGATGGAATGGTTTTGAGGGAATAGAATGCCTTGTGGAATGGGTGATTCCATTCCTTTAACCAACCAAACACACTATTTTTCATTACCTCGTAATGGTCCATTCCATTCTCCCTTCCATTCCATCATACCAAACGCTACCTAAGTTATAAGGAGGCCAAATAAGGAGAGCCAAACATGGCCTATATAATTAGGGGTGTAAATGACACGTAGCGGCTCGGGATCGGTTCGGGATCGGCTCGGTAAAAAGCTCGAACGAGCCGAGCCTTAACGAGCCCGAGCCCGAGCCCGAGCCTGAAATATGGGTCGTTTAGTTATCGATCCCGAGCTCGAGCCCTAGATACAAAGCTCGATTGGGCTCGCGAGCCTAATCGAGCCTTAACGAGCTAGAGCCCGAGCCTAAGTTACAGCCGAGCCTAAGTTATAGCCTTAACGATTGGGCTCGCGAGCCTAAGTTATAGCCGAGCTTTTGCGAGCTCGAGCCGAGCTTTTGAGCTCGTTTGAGATTCTCAAATCACCTCGAGCCGAGCCGAGCCGAGCTCGAGCTTTGGATTTTGCTAGGGAGCCGAGCTCGAGCTCAAGATTGTAGGCTCGAACCGAGCCGAGCTCGAGCTCGCTTTCACAAAACCTTAACGAGCCCGAGCCGAGCCCAGTCAGGCTCGGGCTCGGCTCGGCTCGTTTACACCCCTATATATAATGTGATGTCAAATCACTACTATCTCGGCAATGAATTTTAACTAACTCACTATTTAACTATCACGTTGTAGTTTAACTAATCAGTTATATAGAATATTTTTATTAAATAAATAAAAAACAAAATTAATCTAAAAGTTTGTGAGGTGTAATTTTTAATTGGGTTTGAGAATTAATCCCCCTCCGTTTTTTCGCTTGGTAGTATAGTTTTTGAAAATTTTATATGAATTGGATCCTTCCCCCCTCCCCAGGTTTTACCGAAAACTAAGTTCAAGACCTACTAATAAGTGAAGGGTGGTGACTGGTGAGGGCGTGAAGGGCTAACGCCCAAAGGTCTAACGCAGGTGATGGTTTTGTTATGGTTTCTCGGTGGTTTTTTCGTTAAAATGGTGGTGAGCCACCCCAAAACAGATAGTATAACATATTTTGAGTGTTATTTGAAGTCTGCCCGCCTGCCCGCTATCTTGATGTAATTTGCCGCGTTTATGTGTTTTTGAATTTTATTGGATTTTAGTTATTAATAAAAAAAAAATTGAAGTCTTTTAAACATGTGAGGAGTCGGTTTTTACCGTAATCTGGTCGAAATCCTACTGGACCTTGTCAGAACCCTAGAACGGGTGTCAAACTTCGTTGCCTCCATCCTTAGAAATACACCATCATCATCTACGGCCGCTGCCAAACCCTAACTTTTGTCACCTCTGTTGCTCCTTCACATAACCCAAAATAACAACCATTGTCTCCAGCCATCATCGCTACCATACTGTGAGAAATGGGTATGAGAATAAGGATGGTGATGGTGGTGATTGTGACGGTGGTGGGTTGATTGGGGTGGTCTATGTGGTGGCTTGGTCATGAGAGAGAGTGGGGGGGGGGGGGGAGGAAGGGAGGGGGGAGAGATGAGAGGTGGTGGTTATAAAATATTTATCATTTTAATTTTTTAATTAGATTTTTTCAAAAAATAATGCCGAATCTGTCTATATACATATATATATTGTATTAAAATAATTTTTGCCATGCAAGCATGCCTCATAAGAAGTTTTTGACACCTAAGCATGCCACATCAGCATCATACTAACAAAGTTAGCTCCCAATTAGTTTGGGTTCGTTGGTGGCCAACATGTCGAAATGTGGGACCGCTAGCACATATTTCGTTAGTTGAAATTGGCAGCAACAAACAAGCAACAATTTAGATTATTTAAATCCATTACTCTTTTTGAAATGGTGGTGGCTAGAAAAGCGGTAAAAACGACGCGGTGGATGTGGGTCGTGACCCATGAGAGCTTGAAGATCTCCACTGGCGTGAGGCAAAATATGAGGGTTGTGATTGGTTATTTGTGGAAGGTGGAGGTTAAGTCTCTCTCCATCTCTTTTTCTCTCTCTATGGCTTCGAAGAAGGTGGAACCACTTTGTGGATTCTGATGTGGAAGAAGGTGGAACCCTCTCTACTAATATGACAGACATGTGTCTCTCCACGCCTCCTTCACCAAGTAGATTTAGGTGTCATATCTAGCCATTTAAAAATACACCACCAGGCATTAAGTTTTGGGTTTTACATGAGTATTTGGGCTTATAAATAGGCTAATAAATTGTTGAGTTTTAAATAAGTTTTTAGTTGCCTCAAGTTTTAAGTTTAGAATGAGCTTTCTAAAAAAAACACACACATATGTATATATGAATTTTATACAAATAAAAAATAATGCCCATGAAAAAATAGACCCTAGCCGCGGGGCCTCTCCGAACACCCTAAAAGCCTCTAATGCCTTGACCATCCTTAAGCCTTAGACTATGTGTTGTGGCCCGCGAGCGATCAGTCGCGAGCCACATTTTGATCCACGTGGATCGCTCACACCACAACACCCTCACTCAAACCGTCGCGTGAGCCAGCCAAAGCTACCATACTCGCGTGCGGTAGCGGATGAAATCCGACCGTTGGAGGGTCAACGATGACCGTTGGCGGCCGACCATTGGAGGGATTTGGTACTTTTGGCAAGCTTTAAAAAAATTTCATATCCCACACAAACAATCAAAAAATTCTCTTCACTCTCTACAAAATGGCTTTGGCATGGAACGATTTTTCTTCGTCCAAAGAAGACGAATTGTTTATAGAAGTGGGAAGGATAACAATTGAATACTTGATGGTCTAGTCTCGAAGACGAAGAACTCCCGCGCTAACCAGACAACCAGCGCTTGACCGTGATAGAGAGGGAGCAAACAAAACTTTGATACAGCACTACTTCAGCCCGGATCTCGTCTATACTGAAGAACATTTTAGGCGACGCTTTCCAATGAGCAGACAATTATTCATGCGCCTATCAAATGATTTGTCAGAGCGTTATACCTTTTTTCAACAAAGAGAAGACGCAAGGGGCCGATTAGGGTTCACCTCCGTAACTCTTCAGCAACTAGGCTACGGGCTTTCGACGGATGCAATGAATGAGTATATTGCCATGCCCGAAAAAGTTGCGCACGACCAGGGGCGAAGTATATATGGGGCCAGGGGTGGCCCTGGCCCCCCATTGTTTTTTGGCGCAGTAGTGGAAATTTGCGATTTTCATAGGTAAATTGAGTCCGGGTTGAGTCCGGCGCCCGCCGATTTTCCACTACCGATCGAAAAAATTTGAGTTCGGCCCCCGCCGATTCCGAAACCAAGCTTCGCCACTGCGCACGACTCTCTTCATTTTTTTTGTCAAGGTATACATCTATATATCTATATATAGTTTACCTTACACATATTTTGTACACTTTTATAATCAAATGTCGTTTAACATATATATATATATGTATTTGCGTAAGGATCATTTCTATTTACTCACGAAGATATTTGCGTAAACCAACAATGTATGATATCCAACGCATATACGAGGTTAATGGTGAAAAACATGGATTTCCTGGAATGCTTGGTAGTCTCGATTGTACGCATGTTCGTTGGGCTATGTGTCCTACGGCTTGGCGAGGTCAGTTTCATCGAGGTGATCATTCTGGACCGAGTATTATACTTGAAGCGGTGGCCTCGCATGATCTTTGGTTTTGGCACGCTTTTTTGGAGTTGCTGGGTCAAATAATGACCTAAATGTTATCGACCAATCACCTTTATTCGATGACCTTATCGACGGGGTTGAGCCGCCCCAATCGTTTTATGCTAATAACGTAAATTTTAAGTACGGCTACTACTTGGTCGATGGTATTTACAACGAATGGGCGACACTTGTTCATGCTTACTTGTCTCAACTTGAAGACAAACGCAAGTACTTTACAAAGAAACAAGAGTCGGGAAGAAAAGATATTGAAAGAGCGTTCGGCGTTCTTAAAAAAAGATTTTCGTTGATTGCCAACCTAGTAAGGTTCTGGACACGAGAGAGGATTATGGATGTCGTCTATACTTGTATTATTCTACATAACATGATATTGGAGCACCAAGGCATGGCGATATGTCAAAATTACCAAGTTGATATCCCACGTGCCCAATCGACAATCGCTCATATCCAAAGACTCGACAACATAAACAATTTCAATAACCGTGAGATACACGGAAACCTCCGTCATGAATTAGTCGAGCATTTGTGGGCTAGACGTCCCGATGATCTTGTATTATATTAGTTTTTAGTTTTTAGTTTTTTATAGTTTGTATTATTGTAAACATTAATCTAATTTTTAGTTAAGTTTATTTTTGTATTAAATATTATAAATTTGACAAATTTAGAAAGTCTCAAAAAAAAATTAAAAAATAAAAAAACTGGATAAAGCTGTTGTTCACCTCTAGCCACAACAGGATCAGGTGAGCGACCAGCAGCTTTATCAAGCTGTCAACTAAGCGCTAACATGGCGCAATATGAGAGGATAAAGTCATGGCTCACCTTTAACCACAACAGATAGTCTTAGGATCCTACACATGTACAAGTACAATCGCTTATATCCAAATGTGTACGTGCATGGTAATAAATTTTGGAATTACCTGAATTTACAATGAATGATCTAAGAGAAAGCCATCTACTGTCTCTGTGTGCAAGAATGGGACTCAGTTGTGCCAAGACATTTCCCCTGTAATCATGATTTCCTAACACTAAAACATATATAAACAAATACACAACATCAGACATGTCAATTATAATACATTCATAATAAATAAACATACTAATATTAATGATGTTGTAGCCTAGTGGTTACAATAGAGGTGGGAAGGTTTACCCACTTTGTGGGGTTTATGCCCTAGGAGGTCACAGGTTCGAATCCCACTCAGAGTATGGTTATTCTGAAATGAGGGGCTGGACCTTAGGGGGGCCCGAGGACCGGACCTGAAGGGTGCGGGGCTTCATTATGGGTGTGTACCGTTGGCTGTTCAAAAAAAAGTGATATAATATATTTTTGGGTTAATGTGGCAAGAATTAATATATTTTTTTTACAATTTTGCAAAAATAATAAGACAAAATTGCATTTTACGTCCTTTATGTTTGAAGCAAGTTTCGGAAACTGTTCTTTAAGTAACGAAATTACATTACATGTCCTTTAAGTTTAGGTTTACTTGTAGGCGTTGTCCTTTACACAAAACCTAGTTAAAAAATATTGTTAAGTTGCACCACGTGTTGTGCACGTGAGAAAAAGAAACATTCGCAATCTTCACTTCACATATATAATGATTTTATTTTTATGCAACATCTGTTTTAAACAAGTTCGCTAAATTTAATGTATACCAAAATTGAATTAAGGAAAAAAAATTTATTGGTTTATGCTGTTAATTCTAAAACTTTTTTACAAAGATTACTAGATTTTATTATTTAGGTTCGTGAATCACAATATAATTGATCTTACCGGAGTACCATTGTTTTTGCAAGCTAGTTGCTGTATATACTTGAGTAAACGACTCATCAAATAAAGGATCTTCCACATCAATTAATCCATCGTCGTAAAAGTTGTCTCCGGTTGATATAATAAAGTCCACATCCGTTTTTTCTCCGACTTTTCCCATCTTAAAAATAACCCAAATTAACAAAGTTTATAAGAAAGACTAAAAAAGTTGTCATTATTAGGGTTATTAATATAATATAATTTTAACACTTATCTGTTAGATTAACTAATATAATATAATTTCTTTAGTTTTAACCCTTCAATTGAGTGTTACATAAACTGTTAAAGCATTATTATTAGTCTTAAATATAAAAAAAAATGGCATTATTAAATTTTTTGAAGGTATTACAGATATCCTTCAAACAATAAAATTTATCAGAAAAAGTAACATTTACTAAATATATTCCTTACATGTAAACTATTTAAAAGAGAGAAAAAAAAACCCCTCACCTCTACATTGTTAACCTATAAAATATATTATGGGCAAATAATAGTGATATTTATTTAATTTTAACACCTCAATTAATAGTGATAGTTTTTTATGCACTTCATTATTTTTAAAAATGTATGTTAAAATTTTGGCTTTTATTTGACATATATAATAATAATAATAATAATAATAATAATAATAATAATAATAATAATAATAATAATAATAATAATAATAATAATAAAACTTTGGTTAATTAAAGCCACATATGATATGTGGTTGTATGGACTCCACATATATCTAATTTTGGATATCATGTATGTGGTTGAGATCTTTAAAAAATAAAATTAACCTAAGGTACAAATAATCAAATAATTATTACTCCCTCCGTCCCATTAGAAGTGTCCATATTTCCTTTTTTATTTGTCCCATTTCATGTGTCCACTTTAAAAAATTATTAGCTAACTTCCAAATTTACCCTTAAAAACATAACTAAAATAAACAAAGAACATGATGGACCCACATATGACAAGGGTATTATTGTCATTTAGCAAGCAAAAAAAGCAATCATTTAATGTGCCTAAAACTTTGTGTTTTTCAAACTAAGACACTTCTAATGGGACGGAGGGAGTATTTCTTAACAGTTATGAACTAGAGTATAATTTACGGTAAAAAAAATGAGATAAATAATAATTGCTTTAGTGTTATATATATATATATATAGGTATATATATATGGTCCTAACATTACTCACGCACACACTAGAGGTACATATGCGGTAGTTATGAAACACAGACACTTGTATCATGTGACTTGTTTATTTTTTAGATTAAGAAAAATTAAGCTAAACCTCGTGTGTATGTATGCATGATACACGTGTTAGTTCTGTAGCTGGCTACTAAACAAAGTGATACAAGATTTGATTGGTGAATAGTGAATAGTGAATAGTGAATTATTTGTAAACATACCACTCAACTGTAAATTTGATGCAAAACTATAACAAAATTTACCTGAAAAGCAACATGGGATTGGTTATATAATCCTCTCCTTCCCCAGTCACCGACCACCAACACGTCTAGAGACCCATCAGCCTTTGTAGGCAAGTGATCGAATCGTTCAAGCTCCGCCACCACGTAAACAGCAGCAACCACTGCGTAAACCACCAGAAGCAATATGCTGGTGGCATTGTTTTTATTATTCATGGCCATCGACTTTTAATTTTGTGGAATTGTACTTGATTGAACTCCTGAAGCCTTTGGATCTCTTTAAATAGAGGGTACTTGAAACTTGAAAAAGATGCTTAAATTACAAGCTTAGCCCCTAAAGATATTGATATTCGCAGTTGTAGTCCTTGAGGAAAAATAGTTGTGGTTTTCAGGTGGTTAACTCAACACCCTTTTTTCATATTATTATTTTTTTTTTCTGAATATATGCTTTATAAAACAAAGTTGATAACTTAAATATCACATTGAATTATATATGGGTAGTTATATTTTCACCCCAAAAAAATTATTTTCACTAGGGGTGTCAATTGTGTCGGGTTGATGAGTTGGCGGGTTTATGGGTTGCGGGTTGGCAGGTTGATGGGTTGAAATGTGTAACCCAAACTCGACCCATATTATTATTCGTGTTAAACATTTCAACCCTAACCCAACCCACATAAAATCCGGATCAACCCGAAGACGACCTGTTTAACTCATATTTTAAAATGAGTCATACATGTTCATGAGTTATAAGCGGGTTGTTGGGTTGTAAACGGGTTATCAATAAAATGTTTAATGCTGAGTATATAAGTGTGACAAATAAATAATATAGTATTTCAAAAATAACACAATTATAACTAACTATGTAAATAGAAATGAAAAAAGAAAAACAAATTTATGATAGATTTTTTTTTCTAAATACTTAAACGGGTTAACGGGTCAACCCGTTTTATATATGCGTCAACCCGAACCCGACCCGTTTTTTATACGGGTCGTGTTACTTGACCCATATCTATTTTTTTGGGTCGTGTCAATAATTGCCGCCCCTAATTTTCACCCCTCAAAGCATCGCGCATTGGCCAAAACGCAGCGCTTAGGGTTCGCGCGTGACAACATTGTCACATCTGTATCAGCCTTATCAGACTTTAAGTCAAATTAGTCAAACCTCGTACTTCAAAGCGCTGCACTTTGGCCAAAGCGCAGCGAGGAGTACGAGGTTTGACTGATTGGTCAGACAGTCTGATAAAGCCTGTAAAAGCTTGTCTCCCGTGAACCCTAAGCTCCGCGGTTTGGCCAAAGCGTGGCGCTTTGATGTGATCAGATTGCTTATTAACCTCGTTTCATACGTTCGGTATTATATCAATCGTTATCGATTTAAATTTACACTTTCACAACTACACTCACAATATACAAATTTTACGAATACTATACAAGATGTCGTATTACGACTATATTTTCGGTGATTCTGATTATTACAACGTGTCGTCGATCAAATGGTTGATAAACAAAATAGAGAGATTAAAAGAGGTTTTGAAGAAAGCCTTAGAAAAAACAACGAACTTACTTCGGAGGATTAGCAAGCATGCTCTTGACCTTCTTTACCTTGAGATCAGACGTTTGGAAATGTCCTTGCACCATTACCATACCACTGTTAGAACGTGATGGTAATTAATACCACCGGTTTTTATGATTTTACTACATAATTTAATTTAATACCATATGTTATCGTTTTCAGGTGAGGAAATCTAGTTCTTCTAGATAGACGTGTTCTGAAGGAAGCTTGACTTCAAAGCTGCGAAGATTGGTTCAGAAGATCAGTAGTTTATCTTAGTTTGTATTAGATTTCAGTTTATTTTATATTTTGTATGTTCGAACTGATTATTATATGTTAATGCAGTTGATCTTTTGTTTGTTTTTATATTTGTTATGAATGCTTATATCTATTTGTTTGTTTATATGACGTTTGTTTCGAATTATTAAGATGTTAACACTTAACCTAATCTATGTAGTTAATGCGGAAAAATATCGGATATCGGTCAAGGACCGATATTTGGGATATCGGTTTTCACAGTGAGATATCGGTGGGATATCGGTAATTGCAAAACGTATATAATTATATAATTTTACAAATTTATATGTATATTTATAGTTAAGTTTATATTTTTTATACATACATTTACAAGTTTGGGAACCATATGTAAACTAGTGAAAGAAGGAGGGGGTTAAATGTAAAAATGCCCATACTTAATAAAACATAATCCTAAAGTTCAGTAGCAGCCGCCTCCCTCTTTTATCTTCTTCATCATATACATACAAAAAATACAAACCCTAGCTCCAAATTCACTTCAACTATCGATTGATTCTTAAATGGGGTTTGATTTCGCCTTTGGAGGCTGGTGCAGGTCCGATTTTGGTTCGATTAGAGGTAATAACTCATTCTACTTTACTGATTTGGTCAGATTTTGACCTAATTTTGACTGATTAGGGTCAAACCAATTATATCGGTGAGATGAACGATACAAAAAACTCAAATATCGGCGATATATCGGTAAATATCGCCGATATTATCGGGACCGATATTTCCAGCCGATATTTGGACCGATATTCTTTTCAACCACCGATATCCGATATATCACTGAGATCTCACCGAGATCTCGGCCGCATTAACTACATAGAACCTAATAAATGGACTAATAAACAACAAAATCGATCAAAACATTATTTTATAATTTGTTGCGCGTTTATTATTAACAATAAAATAATTAACGTTTAAATGAATAAAATGTTAGGCGTTTCCATTGTTGCTGAAACGTGTTAATTTTTAGTTGGTCTATAGAGATGATGTCAAGATTTGAAACTTCTACAAATTAACCATGTAAAGAGGCATAGTTAAATGAGTTGTCTCTGAGTGCAAATCCACTTGGACCATGAATATGTTACTAAAGAATGGAAAAGAACTAAAGAAGTACATTGTCATTTTCATCATCACCCACCACATGTGTCGATCATTTGTTAGTTTATTATCTTTCTGGTGACTGGATGTGAGCTAGCCTTGAGTTTCACTATCTTTAGCTAGACAACCAAACAGAACGTCTGATTTTCTCCAAAAAAAGAAAAACTTTTAATTTCATTTCAGCCCCTTATGCTTCTACGAAGTCATATATGGTCCTTCCAATTTTCAAAGACGGTGGCCGGAAAGTCAGAGAGGAGAAGGAGATGGTGGTGGCTACACCTTTGATGGCCGGCTGCAAGAGTACAGGTGGTTCCGATATTGTGGGGCAGCTGGTGGTGAAGGTGGGAGATGAGTGTGTGTGTGTGTGAGCAGGGGCGGCCTAGGGTGGCGGAGGAGGCTAACCGGCTAGGGTCCAGAAATATCGGGAGCACATTTAAAAAAAATCCTATATGTATATGTTTTTTTTAAGGGGAAAGTGAATATGGTGCTGTTAGGCACCCAACCTTACATGTGAAACCATCAAAACTACGTAGTTTTGATTATAAGTTTCTAAAAAAATGATTTTATTTATATTTTTCCTATTTCATCTCCATTAATTTAGTAAATTTGACTTTGATATCCATGAATCACATATGCCAATCATCTAAATGACGTCCAGACTTTCTTTCTTTCAAGAAATTCATCAATTTTTGTAATCATAATCGATCAGATAGGTATAGAAGTCGCAAGCCAATTCAAGCACGTTCGACCATGTACTAGACAAATAGATCTTCTTCCTTGTGATTCAAACAATTTAATGGCTTCAATTAATTCTCATCAATCCAATTACGAGGTAATATGGATGAAAATCATGAAATCCTTAATTGTTACTGAATTGGATAATGGCTCTAAATTGATATATAATTAAATACATCTATTTTTTTTTAAAAAAAAAATTGAAATAGGTTGTGCAAAACATGGTGTTTTTACAGCCTCAATTAGTGGAGGAAGTAGAAACAAATCAAAGCGATGTTTAGGATGTTGAAATAGAGGATGGATGAATTGTTTTGTGAAATTAAATAAAGAACGTGCTACGTTATTACCTGTTTAGAATGGTGATTCATGGAAAAATATAAATAAAATCATTTTTTTAGAAACTTGTAATCAAAACTACGTAGTTTTGATGGCCTCACATGTAAGGTTAGATGCTTAACAGCACCATATTCACTTTCCCCTTTTTTTAAACACATCTTTAAACATTTAAATTTAGGCCTATTAAACACATCTTTTAAATTATAAAATAACCCAAATACTAATAACCCATAACAATTTTAAAAGCTCACTACCCATTTAATTTAACTACATTAAAAAAAATCAAAAAGAAGAGAAAGACTTACCGGGTTAGCAATGATAGCTATCGGGACCGAAATTTTAGATAGTATAAACTGCAAAGAGTTGATCCACCAATTTGCTACCAAGAATGCTAGGAGAGCTTCACGAATCGTCGGTTAGATACTAGTTTATTACGGTATGTAATTTCACTCATTATAATACTATTATTTTGCTAATTGTTACATTTATTGCTATATCATTGATCGTACATAAAATTTAGTTCAAATGATTTAATACCTTAAAGCCTAAGGGACCTAAGATGCATATTTTAACAACTCGGACAATGTACGTAAATCCTTAGGGACGTCTCTGTGTGTGAGATTGTGAGAGAGAGTTATCAAGCGTGGAGAGAGATTGATTTAAAAAAAAAAAGCTATAGCTTTTGTAACAAATAAATAAATAAATAAATAATCATTCCCTTTTCAACGGCTATGAAGGAGTAAAAAAAAAGAGTCAATGAGGTATTGATGGAGTAGTTGGGGAAAGAGTTGTGTTCTCTGTGACTCAGGTTTGATTCTTACTCTTCTCATTATTTTCTATGGCATCCTGTTGAAAAGCGAATACGGGTGGCGCTGGTTCGACTTGGATGGGAGGCGTGGTTTTACCGATTATTCCACTGTCGTGCCTTCGGGTGGGTGAAGGTCGGGTTTTCGCGCATCTGGGAGAGCCAAGGGGCTAGTAGCAATCGAGTAGTCGACCTTAGCCACAACGACCGGTGTCACAGTGGTTAGCATGTGTTTCCATCTAGACACCTGAGGTTTGCATGTCTTGTCATTTTCATCCATTTCGTTAACTCCGTCCATTTTTTCTGTTATCTACATGTGATTTGACCAAATTGCCCTTTTAATTAAAAAATATATAACCAGTTATTTTACCCATCAATTACTAAAACTAAAAAATTACAAACATATCAATTTCTAACCACTTATTTTAACAAATCCTATTTTCACATATTATTATCAAGATCGTGGAGCCCAAAATAAAATCATTTTCATTCATTTTGCCGTTGATGTACCCAACATAGACTTGAAACATTTCATAATTTAAAAAAAAATCTACATCCTGTTCTCAGTTTTAGACATTATTGAACAGCTTCAAAAGCCTCCTCAAAAATATTATTTTAATCAACATTCAACAACTTGAAACCAAATCTTCAATGTTATAAAATCGATCCATAGCATGAAAATTGCATCTACTGTTAGTAATATCAACTAGTTTTACTCTCCGCGCGCGTTGCCGCGCGTTCACTGTCATTATTGTCTTGGTTTATTAGGGTCCAATGCGACAATGTTAGCCTAAGCGATCATAAAAAAATCTGGAAAAATGTTTGCCTCTGTTAAAAATATAACATATATTTTTATACAATTTTATTTTCTTTTACAAATAGTTTAATATGTTGCATAAGTGTTTTGATTGTAGGTTGTTGGGCTTGTAGCTGAAATGTTGTTGGGCTTGTAGCTGAAATGGGCTGTTGCAGTTTTGGGCTTGTAGCTGAGTTGATCATGATCCAAGAAGTCAAAGTGATTAAGTCCATAGAGCTGAAGTCTTGGTCAAAGTCCATTAGTTGGCCCATATATCTCATCTATAAGTCAGGGTGTGTTCGTAGCCGTTGGATAGCGATCCGGCTAAACTGATCCAAGGGCTCTCATAAAGAGTTTTGTGTTTCTTCGTTGGAAGCTTCTGTCGAGACTATAAATAGATTATTGATTCTATTTTCTATTTTTTGATCTCATATTTTTTGTAATCAGTCTCGAATACTCATCCTCTCAAACTAGGGTTAGCTTGATTTCCAGATTCATCTTGAATCTGTAAATCGTTGAGTGATAGTGTTGCCTTGTTAAGGTCATTGTTTGTATTCCATTGTAGTCTTTGAGAGTGGTTGTGAGGATTTATTGTAACAGAATATTTTTAGGGTTTTAATCGTTGGGTTGGGATCTTGAATAAAATCATGTTTTACAGTTTTGATATCATGTTTTTAACATGGTATCAGAGCCTATAGGCTTTGATCTTGACGACTTCCGCTTGTTCTATTCTTGATCTTAATCCTGGATCTCTTGTCCTATTTCAGGATCTGTTGGTATTTGATTGGTCTGTTCTTGATTTGGTTGGGATAGATCCATCTCGATCTATACCATACATTGGATCTTGAGTCATCTGGTCAGATTTAGGGTTTCTGATAAGAACTCAAAGCTTGGATCTGAGCTGTGGACATTGGACGCTTTGTTTTCTTTGCTCTCTGATGTTACAACCCTAAGTGAAGGTTGTGACATTACGAGTTGGTGGAGAACCCTAACTTGGGCATATTGGTGAGATTGTTCTGTTTTTTTCTGTTTCTAGAGTTTGTCCTAAGGAGGTCTATTGTACAGAGCTTGAGTCTCTGTTTTAGCTTTAAGGCTGGTCTAGGTCTAGGGGCTCCCTTGTGAGGACCTGCGTCGGCACCATTGAGTGACGAACCGACGATCTGGAACACCCACTTGGCTTCGCCGTTTGTCTGGTTGTCTTGTTTGGTAGTTTGTTCTTGGTTGTTTTCTGTGATTGCTTGTCTGTTGTGTGGTTGATAGTGTGTTCTTGGTGATTAGTTTCATTGTGACTTGTTGATTGTCTGATTAGTTGCTTGTCTATCTGGTTAGCCGCTAGTATTCTGGTTATCTGTAAGCTAGTATCTGTTTGCTATTGTAGTCATGGCTGATGATCCTGATCCTAATGATAATAATAATAATGCTATTGTGAATAATGTTACATTGGTTAGCAAACTTGATGCTAGTGATCCGTTATACTTGCATGCTAGTGACTCTACTAATCTTACTATCATCAGTATAAAACTAAAAGGAACTGAAAACTACACTGTATGGGCTAATGCTATGATCTTAGGATTACAAGTCAAAAATAAACTAGGGTTTATAAATGGAGAGTGTGATAAACCTACTGATGATATTGTATTAGCAAGACAATGGGATAGGTGTAACTCTGTGGTGTTAACTTGGATACTTAACTCAATATCTGAGGAACTTTATATGGGTCAAGTATACTCCAAACTTGCTTCTGAAGTTTGGAGAGACTTGAAGGAAACATACAATAAAATTGATGGGTCAGTTGTGTTCAGTTTATATCAGAAGATTAACTCTTTTAGTCAAAATGGTTCATCTGTGTCTGAATATTATCATAAACTGAACATTATGTGGTTACAACTTGATCAGATTTTACAATTACCATCTTGTGTGTGTGATGCTTCTAAGGAATTCAATAACTATAATCATATGATAAAGTTAATGCAATTCTTGATGGGTCTTGATAATGTGTATCAAACTGTTAGAACTAATTTGTTACTTAGGACTGAATTACCATCAGTAAAGGAAGCCTTTGCTTTGGTATCTAGAGAGGAGTCTCATAGGAATTCAAGCAATTCCAATAAGACTACTCCTACTGTTGGTTTCTTGTCTAAAGTAGGGCAAACAAGTGAAAATGGTTTTAATAACAAAAAGGTCACTAAAAGTTCTAACCAAAATCTAAAATGTACACAATGTAACAAGACTGGTCACACTATTGAAAAGTGTTGGGAAGTAATTGGATATCCTAATTGGGCCAAACCCAGAGGATATCAAGGCAAGAAACCAGTAGTTAATAACAATGCTTGTTCTGATTCTACTAATCCTATTACTTCTTTGACTAGTGAACAAGTATCTAAACTATTGAGTTTGTTGGGTGAAAAATCTGAATCTGGAACTACCTGCAATTTATCTGGTAATGTGTTTTGTTCTCATTCAGTAGGTGCTAGTGTGTATTGTTTTACTAGTGCTAATGGGAAATTACTAGGAATTGGGTGGATAATAGATTCTGGTGCTAATGAACATATGATTAATAGTGACAAAGATCTGTTTGATTATATTGATGTCTCTGATTTAAACATAAAAGTTAGACATCCAAATGGCACATCTGCTTCTGTCACTAAAATTGGAAAACTAAAGTTAGCTGAAAATGTGGTTTTACAAGATGTGCTTGTAGTGCCTGAATATAATGTAAACTTGTTGTCTGTTCATAAACTTGCTAAGGATAATAAGTTGTTTATTGGTTTTGATGAGAATACATGTTATGTTCAGGACTTAATAACAAAGAAAGTCCTGGTGACTGGTAGAGAAATTGATGGTCTATACATGTGTGGTAACTCTAATGTGTCTTCTAAGGTGTGCTTTAACAGTATGAGTATGGTTAATATGTGGCACTCTAGGTTAGGACATCCAGCCAGTCAAGTCTTAAACATGATAAAACCTGACTTAAAACTTGGCAATTTTAATAATGAACCTTGTGAAGTTTGTCAAAGGGCAAAGCAGCATCGTGAACCATTTCCTTTAAGTGATCACAAAACAACTCACTTAGGTCAATTAGTGCACTTAGATGTTTGGGGTCCTTATAGAGTGCCAGATAGAGAAGGTCATAAGTATTTTTTGACAATTGTGGATGATTTTTCTAGGGCAGTTTGGGTATGTTTGATGAAAACTAAAACTGAGGTGTTTGAACATGTTAAAGATTTTGTTCAAGTCTTGTCTAATCAATTTAACAGTTCTGTAAAAACACTAAGAAGTGATAATGGGTTAGAATTTGTTAACATTCAAATGAAAACCTTTTGTAGAGAAAAAGGAATTTTACATCAAACTACCTGTGCCTATACACCCCAACAAAATGGGGTGGTAGAGAGAAAGCATAGGCATTTGTTAAATGTTGCTAGATCTTTGCTATTTCAAAGTAACATTCCTATTAAATTTTGGACTGAATGCATTCTTACTGCTTCTTATCTTATTAATAGGATTCCATCATCTGTGCTAAATGGAAAGTCTCCCTATGAATTAGTCTATGGATTTAAACCCTTCTTAGAACATCTTAGAGTCTTTGGTTGTCTGTGTTTTTGTACTATTTTGAATGAGTCAAATAAGTTAGAAAGTAGGGCAGAAAAGTGTGTTCTTTTTGGATACTCTTTTGAAAAAAAGGGATATAAAGTTTACAGTCTGGAAAGCAAAACTGTTCAGTTTTCCAGAGATGTAAAGTTTTTTGAAAGCTGTTTTCCTTTTAAAGAAAAAACTTTTTCTGATAAAACTGAATATGATTTTGATAAAGAAGTTACTACTTTAAACTTTTTTGATATGTTTGAAAACACAGATCATCAACAGTCTTTGGATGTGAATGATCCCTATGATGATAGGAGGGTTTCAGGTAATAGGGATTTGGGAACACATGAGGGTGAGCAATCTGGTTCCAAAACCACCAATGATGGCTTGGCTGGTAATCAGCAGCCCATTGGGGTTGATAAGGAACCTGATAAGGCTCCCCATGTGAGTACTGAACATGATCTTAATATGAATTCTGAGGGTGACACAGCTGTTGATGAAGTTGAGTTAAGTCAGTCTAGAAGGTCTACTAGAGCTGTAGTGTTTCCTAGGAAACTAAGTGATTACATTGTTGAAGGGAAAGTCAAATATGGTTTAGAAAAATCTGTAAATTTTTCCAATTTAAACTTTGAAATTAAGAGTTTTCTAGCCAGTCTTGATAAAAGCATTGAACCAAAAAGATTCCAAGATGCTATCAAGGACCCTAATTGGGTCAAGGCTATGAATGAAGAGCTTGAAGCTCTTCATAGAAATAACACCTGGGAAATTGTTGATCTTCCTAAAGGAAGACACAAAATAGGATGTAAATGGATCTTTAAAATTAAATACAAATCTTCAGGGGAAATAGATAGGTACAAGGCTAGGCTAGTGGCTAAGGGTTATAGTCAGAAGGAGGGGTTAGATTACTATGAAACATTCTCTCCTGTTGTTAAAATGGTAACTATAAGATGTATAATTAGCCTAGCTGTACATAATGACTGGAAAATTTTCCAGTTAGATATCAATAATGCTTTCTTATATGGAGATTTGTATGAAGATGTATATATGTCTGTTCCTGAGGGTTACAATGATGGATTAGATAATAAAGTATGTAAGTTAAATAAATCTTTGTATGGGTTAAAACAAGCACCCAGGATGTGGAATGAGAAATTGGTCAAGTCTTTAATTGAGTTTGGTTTTAAACAGAGTAAATGTGATTATTCTATGTTTGTTAAACAAGACAAATCATTATTTGTTGTCTTACTAGTCTATGTAGATGATATCATATTAACAGGAAATTCAATTAAAGAAATAGAAAATATTAAACAACTTTTTAAAACAAAGTTCCTAATTAAGGACTTAGGAGAGTTGAAATATTTTCTTGGTATTGAAGTGATCAAAACTGATAAGGGTGTGTGTTTAACACAGAGAAAGTACTGTACTGAACTTTTAGATGAATATGGTATGATAGGTTGTAAGCCTGTTAGTTGTCCAATTGAACAGAATCATGTCTTGACAAAATTAGTTGAAAGTGATAATAAACCAGTAGAAAATATGACTGGTTATCAACAACTTGTAGGAAAATTGATTTACCTATCTCACACCAGACCTGACATAGCTTATAGTGTCCATTACTTAAGCCAATATATGCATAAGCCTACTCAAGGGCATTTAAAAATTGCCTTTAGACTTCTAAGGTACTTGAAGTCTGCTCCTGGTAGAGGACTTATATTTTCCAAAAAAAGACACTTTAAATCTGACAGCATTTGCTGATTCAGATTGGGCTAAGTGTCAGGAAACTAGGAGATCAGTTACTGGTTTTTGCATATTTTTAGGAGATTGTTTAATCTCTTGGAAAAGCAAAAAACAATCCACTGTCTCTAGGTCTTCTGCTGAGGCAGAGTATAGAGCTTTATGCTCAGTGGCTTGTGAAGTAATGTGGATAAAGAGTCTGTTGTCAGAATTGGATATACATGTTGATCTACCAGTTGGTTTACATACTGATAGTTCAGCTGTGTTATCCATTGCTTTGAATCCAGTCTTTCATGACAAGACAAAGCATTTTGGTATTGATTTGTTTTTCTTAAGAGAGTTGGTGCAAAAGGGAAGTGTTGATATAGTCAAGGTTGATTCTGGAAACCAGTTGGCTGATGTTTTTACTAAAGGATTATTACCTGGGCAGCATGACACTCTTTGTGATCAGATTGGTTTATACAATCTGTTTGGAAAATAAAATTGAGGAGGGGTGTTAAAAATATAACATATATTTTTATACAATTTTATTTTCTTTTACAAATAGTTTAATATGTTGCATAAGTGTTTTGATTGTAGGTTGTTGGGCTTGTAGCTGAAATGTTGTTGGGCTTGTAGCTGAAATGGGCTGTTGCAGTTTTGGGCTTGTAGCTGAGTTGATCATGATCCAAGAAGTCAAAGTGATTAAGTCCATAGAGCTGAAGTCTTGGTCAAAGTCCATTAGTTGGCCCATATATCTCATCTATAAGTCAGGGTGTGTTCGTAGCCGTTGGATAGCGATCCGGCTAAACTGATCCAAGGGCTCTCATAAAGAGTTTTGTGTTTCTTCGTTGGAAGCTTCTGTCGAGACTATAAATAGATTATTGATTCTATTTTCTATTTTTTGATCTCATATTTTTTGTAATCAGTCTCGAATACTCATCCTCTCAAACTAGGGTTAGCTTGATTTCCAGATTCATCTTGAATCTGTAAATCGTTGAGTGATAGTGTTGCCTTGTTAAGGTCATTGTTTGTATTCCATTGTAGTCTTTGAGAGTGGTTGTGAGGATTTATTGTAACAGAATATTTTTAGGGTTTTAATCGTTGGGTTGGGATCTTGAATAAAATCATGTTTTACAGTTTTGATATCATGTTTTTAACAGCCTCAAATCAGGTCTCGAAACTAAGACATCCGTTTAGGGAAAGACACCTCAAACCACTACACTACCAACCCCATTTGTGTTTTATTTCCAACCCAATTATTTTTAACATAAAATAATGATGTGGGAAAAATATTAAATGATGTTGTAAAAGAAAATGATTGAGCCCAGAATCGAACTCACAACCTCACTTTTAGGAAGGTGAATCTCAAACCACTACACCACCAATCAATCTTGTGTTTTTAATATGAAACCAAATATATTTAATATTAAATGATGTTGCAAAAGAAAAAAATAAAGAAAATGATCCAGCCAAAAATCAAACTCAGAACCTCACTCTAAGAAAAGTAAACCTCAAACCACTACACCACCAATCAATCTTGTATTTTAATGTGAAACCAAATGTATTAATATCAAATGAAGTTGTAAAAGAAAAAAAGAAAGAAAATAATCCAACCAAGAATCAAACTCACAACCTCACTCTTAGGAGAGTGAACCTCAATCCATTACACCACCAATCAATCTTGTATTTTAATATGAAACCAACTATATTTAATATTAAATGATGTTGTAAAAAAAACAAAATGATCTTGCCTAGAATCAAACTCACAACCTCTTTCCTAAGGAAGTGAATCTCAAACCACTACACCACCGATCAATCTTGTAATTTGGTATGAAACTTACTATATTTATTATCAAATGATGGTGTGGAAAACGAAAAAAAAAATGGTTACTATTCATGTTAAGTTTTCAATAATATATATGTATATTAGCTCAGTTGGTAGAGCGCAAGGCTCTTAACCTTGAGGTCGTGGGTTTGAGCCTGACGGTGGGCGTTATCTTTTTTATTAAGTGTTTTCTTTTTTGTGATAGGATTGCGTTATCTCAAATATGGGCTACCTTTAAAGTTAGGGCTGGCAATGGGTAACCTGTTAAGACACGATAAGACCTGTTTGACTAAAAAGTACACTATTTGATTTTTTGACTTTTTTTAATACTTAGAATTAAGAGGCAAAAATCTTTCATTTCCCTTTTTTGGTACATAAAACATAAAACTGTGTTATAAACATGAGATATAAATGAGTTAAACGAGTCGTGTTCATGTTTAGAACTTGATTTGTTCGCGCGCGTCAGAGACCTGTTAACCTGTTAGGACACGATTTGCCAGTCCTATTTAAAGTTTAAATTTTAAAGTGCATCTGCTCAAATGGACCTGGGCTTGTGTTATCTTGGCTGGCTTACTTAAAATGTGATGAAAGAAAACAGCAGTTAAAAAAAATGACAAAGGGGATTCGAACCTAGGTGCCCCAACAAACTAAGCAAACACCAAACCACTACAACACTCACCATATTCATTGATCAATATGAAAACAAATTGTATATATGTAATTCATGCTGATTAAAAAAAAACACTATTCACCCACTCTTCAATAATACATATATATAATATCTTGATTAATACTTAAATAGCTTTAATAAACAACTAATTCTTACAAGTGTCCGGTAAAAAAACATGTTTTTTAGGGGAGAGATACTATTTCAGCAATCGAGTCACAGGTATCTAACATATTCATACCTAAGGCTTTTCCACAAAGTGGTGACGAAACGTATAACTTGTGTCAAATCTTTCCATTTTCCATGTCGATCCAATCCATTCGTTCGTAGAGGAGGCGGGTAAACGGGCCACAAGCTGCACCGCTACCCCCTTTTGAATAGAAAAACCTACTCTATTAAAAATAAATCTTAGGTCCTTCGTCGCTGGAGAGTTGCTCTGCACCACCTTTTGAACTCTTTTTAAGAACCGGATTGCCTCGGGGGCTAACCCTCCAAATGTGTCAAAGACAAATGGCACAAAAACGTGTTGGTTCTCTAGACATGCAGCTTCATGTTTGACAACTTTCTGGGATTTTGCTCTCAAGGCTGCTTGCCCTGCCACAAAACCCGAATCTCGAAGTCCCACCAACGGAGACACCCCTGTGAGATCAACGCACGCATGCTTGCCTTGTGCCCACCCGAGCACGAGGATATCTTGATTATTTTTAAATTGAACAAACATACAGCTTCCAATCAAAACAATAAAAAACAGTCGTACGTTGTTGAACAAAGTCACATACCTAATAGGAGTCGCTGCTCGTTTTAATCGGCGACAAACGGACCTGGTTAGAATTTATGGTCCCTACCGGTTCGAATCACCACTACCACCCGCCACCTAACATGACCACCCACCACCTGACACAACCACCACCAGAGAGAGAAAGATTGATAGTGGAGGGTAGGTTGATATAATTTAATTAATTATTTTTTTAATAAGGGTAAAAAGAGAATGAAAAAAATGAAAACCACAACGTCTGAATGCCCTTCATGTTAACATTAATTTTAAACGGAGTTAACAATATGGACGAAAATGACAACAAAATCAAAACGTGAGGTGTCCAATTGCAAAAGAAAGTTATAATGGATGTAACATGCAAAATGCCCAAACCTTAGGGAAGATTTTGGCTGTTAACTCTAAAAAATTAGATAAATATAAAAGTATGTAATGATGTGGAGTGTGATGCGTAGGTTTACAGAGATTTGGTGTCTTAGAAAGATGAAGGTTTCTTAGTAAGGTTTGAAATCTTATGTTGCATGCTAAGAGTGTCTCTAACGCAGTATCCATAATCCCATCCGTGATGACGTGGAATCTAACCAAGTTTTTAGGCGCATTGAAGCAGATCCGAAGGGTAGATATGTGACTGACTGACAGCAAGGGCACCAATTTGCTCGGTTTTTATGCCAAACTAAAGAAGAAAACTTTTATTGAAACAACAAAATGAAGGGATTTATTAGAAAGCCGTTAGGTAGCTGGCAACTCAAATGAATTAGCGAGAATTGAGATAAACGTGAAATTATGATATATTAATATTATATCATATGAGCGAGAATTGAGTTAATCATAAGATTTTTACTTATTATATAGTAAAGTAATAATAAATATAAAGATTATAAATTAATATATTAGGTTAACTGGGTTATTTATAAATTAAAAATTTTGACAGAAATTTAAGGATGAGAATGGCTTCACCAAGTAAGACGTGTTCATATCCCAATCGTTTTATTATATATATACATATATAGATGTATTTTCATCTGAAGTGAACACTAACGTGTAAATATACCAAGAAAAATACACCTATTCCGGTGTTCTCCCGTACATATTATAATATGCGGTCGTCGGTCGACTTGGTCGATTGAAAACGTTTCACCTTTTTTAATCGCACATGTTTGTGTTCTAAATGCATTAATGTTTGATTGTAACTCTTATAACCTCAATATATCCACGTATTATACAATAGCAACATCAGTCCATCACATCCACTCAAAGAAATAATTATGTAATTAACCAATATAGATATTTCTCTGAATTATGACTCCATGTGTGTGTACTTGGAGGTCCTCCAACTGTGGATGATTTTGCCAAACACATCATAGAAAGCCACACTGATTTTGTTTTCAGTTACTTGAAGTGTCATGAAACCTTGACCATCGTGATAGAATTTCATTTCATTCGGGTTCCATTGATTGATCTCACCTCGCCATGCCTTTGACCCGCCTCCACTGGTTAAAAATTGAAGTTGACTACACATGAAAGTTAATATCAGCTACAGATGTTTTTTTTTCTAGGCCTAAAGAAAGAAAAAAAAACTACTCAAAGATAGTTAACCTGTTTCGACTGCTAATGTGTTGTAAACAGTGATCATGCCCATTTAAGTAAAGGTCCACATTCTTTGCCTACAAAATAAAAGTTACAATTAATAGTATTTAGCGTTACATATGTGTATTAGTGTATACATGTACCTTTACCTATACATGTAGAGTGATGTAGCACATATGTGTGTATCAATGGCATGGAATGATTATACATACCTCAAGGATAGGTAAAAGTTGATCAACTAACTCTTGAGTGTTTCCATGAGAACCGGCACTAAAAATTGTATGGTGGCCAATCACGATTTTCCATGTGGCACTTGATTCTTCTAGGGCCACATCAAGCTCCTAAACAACAAAAGTCCAAGATTCAACAAAATTCGAGATGCATTGGTCTCCACTTATATTTTACACTAACCACATATGTTTTTAGGTGCTAGTGCTACCATTGGGTGGTTTTATTTTTTATTTTTTTTTATCATTTTTTGTTTTTCACTTTGGGCGACTTATCCAACTGTATAAAGAAGAGCCCAAACCAAAATATAACTGGGCCTATGTTCGACTATTTGCTAATCGGGTTGCTTACTTTTTTTTAGGCAAATATCAAGTTACAAAAGTCGACTTATAAGAATAATAAAAAAGTGTTGTAAATGATATCACCTTATCCAAACCGTACCAAAATTTGCATGTTTTGACCCTTTTACACTATGAGCTACTCATTTTACCACTACTAGCTACTACTAAATCCATTACTTATCATAATTAAGAAGTATAAGAAAACATAATCGTTCATTCATTTTCAAAGCACCGCCTTAACCATTTATTAACCTGAAAGAAAGTACGAATTTAGTTTGTTCACTAGACAATAAAAATGTTTTAAATTGATGGTTTTAAATATATACGGTTTTTAATTTATGAATAGAAAATATGTAAACAAGAGTTGTAATTTGTGATTGGTCGAGATTAAAAGAGTAGTGATCATACCTTTAAAACATTTGATAAATATTCTTCCCTAGGAAGCACGCCTCTCCAATCGTATTTATGGTCTTCTTCCGTAAAATATTTATCTTGAAATGGTGTTGTATCAATAAAGAAAAATTCCACAATTCCTGAATAAAAAACAATATCATAACGTTTATGTGTTAAATAGTGGTGGTCTTCAGTGGCGGGTTTTCCCCGAAACTGAAGATGGTGAGCTTGGGTTATCAACGCTGCCTGCGATCGCGGGTATATGAGGTCACCTGTTGTCATTAGGTTACCCCGGGTAGCCGGATTTTTATTCGTTGACCGTTTTAAAAAAGAAAAAAGAATAGTGGTATGCAAGTCCATCTAAAGTAAATATAAAAAATATTAGATATTATTAAATTTTTCACTCTAAAAAGGTTATTTAGTAACTTTAAATCCATTGAAAAAAAATGTAACTGAAATAATTAATATCAAATCACTTGATAGGAACAATTTGTTTTACTCTAAAAAAGTAGATAAACATAAATATTTTTTTATTTAAACACTCAAAATCAAAAGTATGTTATTATTTTAAGCTTTTGGAGAATACAATGGTCAGATATGGTATCGATCTCAAACCATCATTTAAATGTACAGTAAAAACATTAAAAATTTATTAAAAAACAAGCAAAAATGGATATGTTTTTCGCATAATTTTATTATTTAGGTAGTTAAGGTATAATATGATATACGATATCATAAAATATAATATTACACGCAGACTTCAGTAGTAGAAAAATAAAAATTGAAGATGTACAAATTATCTTTTAAATATAAGTCTATAATTTGAAGTACCTGAATTCACAATAAAAGATCTAAGACAAAGCCATTTACTATCCTTGTGTGTAAGGGTAGGACTCAATTGTGCCAAGACATTGCCCCTGTAATCATGATTTCCCAACACTAGAACATAAATAAACAAACAACATTAGATGTGCGAAAGAAAACATTTATATATTTATTAGGTTCGCGAAACACAATATAACTGATCTTACCGGAGTACCATTGTTTTTGCAAGCTGCTTGCGGTATATACTTGAGTAAAGGACTCGTCGAATAAAGGATCTTCCTCGTCTATCAACCCATCCTCGTAAAAGTTGTCGCCAGTTGATATAATGAAGTCCGCATCTATTTTTTCTCCTACTTTTCCCATCTTAGATTTATAGATTAATCCATAATCAGACTAGTCAGTTGTAAGTTGTAAATATTGTTGTGTCAAATTACGTATAGTCGTATAGAGTAATTTGCCGGTAATTTTGTAGTTATAAATGTAAAATGTTGAAAGTTTTATTTTGTATGGAAATAAATAAGTTAGCACAAACATTTTTTCTTGATTCTCGTGTGTCTTGGTTCTTGTCTATTTCAATATATATGTGTGTTAGCATTATCACTAAACCCGTATATGAAGTTCAGTAGTTCACTATTGAATAAAAGTAAATAATATAATTAGATGATAGTTAATGTAACGTATGTTAAATAAGCTTAAAGCCTTTATTTATAGGAAAAGATTATAAAATCATGTGTTATTTATAATAAATAAACTTATGAAAAGTTCAAACCAAAAATGGTATTATTAAATTATTATGAAGTTATCAGACCATATGTAGTGGCCTGTGAAATGGGCGTTAATGCCCAATTTTTGCGCCCCTTTAACATGCAAACACCGCCCCTACTCTTGTGAATTGGGCGATAAGGAGGGCCATACGAAGTATTTCGCGCTGGTCTCTCCTCTCTTCCTCCAATAAGTTTCTGCCACTTCAATTTTATTTATTTATTTATTTTTAATTCAAATTTAATATCATTAATTAAAAAGTAAGATTATTAATTAAAATAATACTTTGTTGTTAGGTTTAATTAGCTTTCTAGTTCTAGATTAAACACGAGCTAACCAGTACCTTCATATGTTATATACTTTAACTAAAGTGTTTAATAAAATTGTGTAGCATTTTTCGCTTAAGGAAGTCTAAAAATTATGCATCTTCACATACTTTCTATGATTTTTTATTAGTTATAAGCATTAAACTACTATACATTTACAATAGGGTCTTAGCTACAGTGCTAAGACCCAATTGGTCCACGTTTCTGTTTCGAAGTAATTACGAAAATGCCATCGTAGTAATTTTATTAATAAAATCAAAATAAAAAGCCTTTAATTTCCACGTATTTACGAAAATGCCATCGCTTTACTTTTTACTTTTTTAGTAACGTCGATAAACGCGAGATAAAAAACCTTCCGTTTCGAAGTAATTACGCAAATGCCATCGCAGTAATTTTATTAATAAAATCAAAATAAAAAGCCTTTAGCTTCCACGTAATTACGAAAATGCCATGGCTTTACTTTTATTAGTAACTTCTCTTTTTCAAGCGGGCGCTTTGCTCGGTGCAACGCGCACCCGCTATCGACGGAACAATGCGACTCTCTACATTGTCTTATCCGATTAGCACACCCTCGCAATACCGTTGGTGTAACTCCGCTGTTAGTCGGAAAAATCTGTAGCTTTTCACGAATCGGCGCTAGTTGCGTGGCAACTCCACCGCCGCGAAGCGGCGGGGATTTATACTAGTTAAACTTTGTTAACAATTTTGAAAATATAGTTTCTATGATATTTTATTAGCTATATTTATACCTCTTCAGTTTTTGATTGGTCGAGTGTGACGGATTGGTATAACTTGATGTACTTTGGTAGGGCCATGTAGCATCGAATAATTGGGGGTTGTGCCTTGGTATTGTTGCAAAGAATATGCCTTATATCAAGAACGAACATTCTTTGAGATATTGGATATTCCATTTCATCCATTAATGATTCTATATAATTAAATATTAAAGCTTGAAGTTAATTGGTTAAAACATTTTTTTAAACGTACACATTTAAAGCAATTCATGAGCCATAAACAGGTAACGTGACATTCAAATAGTGATTAACATGGAATACCTATTAAAATAGGCTATCTTAACTCAAAATGGAAGTTTTGTATAAAAAAAAAATATATGCTTTGACGGATGGAGTAAGCCATGACTTGGCATGATGGCATCCGTAATGAATCTTTTCTCTATTTAGTTTTTCATTTATGCAAATGAAACTTTAATATTTGTTAAATAATATGTATACATGACATCATGAATGCAAATGTAGAAATACAAATAATAATTTTTTTATGAGTTTTGATCTCGTTAGAAAAATAAAAATAAAAAGTTGTGTTATAAATTAACTTCAACGTGTTTAATCAGAAGTTAGATACATTAATGGTAACTTTTAAAAACTCAACGACAAAGCTGTCACTTATTGACTGTTATAACCACTTATATATATATTTTTTTTAATGGAGAAGAAAACTTATATTCCACCAATAAACTAGCAAGAAACTAGAGGTATACCAAAACAAATGAAAATCATGAAACAGACATTACCAAAGCCTAAACACCTAAGCAAAGCGCCAAAGACCCCCAAAACTATGCTAACCGATCAATTATCTCGACCGAGAACATCACCTTAAACCTTGACACTTTTACACCTTTTCTCACCCGACATAACCACTGATATTACATAAGTATCAATAATTTATATCTTGATTTCTAAAATATACGTGGAATTATAAATAAATTTATATAGGTAACTAAAGGTTAGTTTTAAGATGTAAATATTATTTAAGTTTCGTATAGTAAGCTCCATTATTGAATGCTATAATTCCTTTTTGATATAGACAGTAAAAAATATTCTTTACCAACAAGCACCATATTGTTCCTCTCTTGCATGCCAACACGAATACGTAACTTTTTTTTAAATAATTATATCACGGCAAATCATATATGTAGTTATAATAATTAATTAACAATCATTGGATCCTTAATCCTTATGTTATTTCACTCGCGAAACACACACAAAGGCTTTTAATATGATTTTTTTTAAGTTGAGTAATAACTAGGTATTAGTTGCCCGCGTTTCGCCGCGGGTACGGCTGTTGTGCGAAACGCGGCGGGAACTCCTGTTGCGTTGAGTGATTGGCGGACGTTAAAGATCGTGCATCGCTGTGGGAGCTCCTGTTGCGTGGAGAGTTTCGTGGACATAAAAGATAATATTAAGTGACTGTTATTCTAGCGTGGGCTTCAAAAAAATACTCGCGGCTAAAAGCTAAAAGTTTGGTGGTCAAAGTTTGAAATCCTAAAAACTAAAAGTTTGGCCAAAGCGCAATGCAAGTTTAAAAACGTTGGGTGGTCAAAGTTTGAAATCCTAAAAGCTGAAAGTTTGGTGGTCAAAGTTTTAAATCCTAAAAGCTAAAAGTTTGGTGGTCAAATTGGAAGAAAATAAAGTTAAGTTAAAAGTTAGTGACCAAAGTTTTAAATCCTAAAAGTTAAAAGTTTGTTGGTCAAATTAGAAGAAAATAAAGTTAACCTAAAAGTTAGTGTCAGAAAATAAAATAAAGCTAAAAGTTAGTGGCCAATATATATATTAAAAGAAAGACACTATTGAAGTGTCTTTCTTTTAATATAGAAGATAATTGCGACTACGAGAACCAAATAATTCATTTATACGTTGACATATATACTGAGAGTTATGAAAGGAGTAATTTAACCGTTTTATGTATCACAGTTAAAACATAAAACATAAGGCACATGCAGGGCCGTCTTTGGGGAGGTCTGAGAAGGCCAACCGGACAAGGTCTATAAATCTTGAGGGCATAATTTAAAAAAAAATTCTTATATATATGTATGTATTTTTTGTATAACTCATTTAGCACTTGAACTTGGGCCTAAGGGCCTATTTTTTAACGGTTCAAATAGGGTACATGAATTTTCAGAGATTTTCAGGGACGGCCCATGGCACACGTATTAATATGATTCCGCAGTTGTCTACTTAAAACCATTTATATATCGAGGTTGGTGTGATAACTGATAACGTAATAGAAGATTTGATTGGAGAATTATAAGTGCAACCATTACTCAAGATTAAATTTGATGCAAAAAACAAATTACCTGAAAAGCAACATGAGATTGGTTGTATAATCCTCTCCTTCCCCAATCACCGATCACCAAAATGTCAAGGGATCCATCATGTTTCGTCGGTAAGTGCTCAAATCGTTGAAGCTCAGCCGCCACGTTAACGATAGCAACCACGGCGTAAACCACCAGAAGTATGGTGGCGTAGGTTTTATTATTCATAGCCATCAAGATCAGGCTGTTAAGTTTGGGTGATTGTATTTGAGAGAAAGTTGACGTTTTTGGACTTTGGAGGGTGATTGAAGTTTCTTTAAATAGATTACTTACGTTATTGAAAAGAAAATGGAATTGTAAGTTTAGGTCCTAAAGATAGGAATATTGTTGGTTTTGGTCCTTATGGTTCACATGTTGGCCTTTTATTCTTTTATTTATGTAGAGGAGTAGAGGGAACCTTAAAAATATAATATTACCAGGAGCCAGGGTTAAGGTAAGCAGTGACGAAGTTTGGAGATCGAATCGGCGGAGGCTGGACTCATTTTTTCATGATCGATAGGGTCTGGAAGATCAAATCGGTGGGGGCCGGACTCAATTCATATAAAAATTACCTACGAAAATCGAAAATTTCCCTACCGCGCCAAAAAAACGGTAGGGCCAGGGCACCCTTCGGCCTCCACTATGCTGTGCCCTGAAGGAAAGTGTGTGCTTTTGTGAGGGGCAAAGATTTTTCCGTACGATGCGGCGGAGATTTGGTCGGTATTGTTGTGACTTATTACGCATATCATGAAGGTATATTTCAATTTAGTAAGATCGTGTCATTAACATCATGATGTGTACCGGAACTGCGGATATTATTTCAATTTAGTAAGATCGTGTTTGTTAGTTTGTGTCAAGGGAGATGTGTTCCTAGAATAAAGGAGTGGTGATCCATGTTCTCCTCCATGTGGATAGGCCAGGGGTTAATTGTCAATTCCTTATACTTTTTGTTTTGATTGTTAATGAAAACTAGTCAGAAAACTAGTTCATGATTTGGTTAATTCATGATTAGCTTCTCCCTTAATTTCTTGGCTATTGTATCAGACTCCATAGGACCACATCACATCACCGATCCCCATGCGTTTTATGAAGCGCACAACTTTGTGACTTAATTTAATTCCACATGGTGGTTAGGTTTTTTCTACCAACGACAAATAAGTAACTTGGGAATTTGAAAATTCATTTTTTTAACGTACAACCAAGTAGAAGCTGGTTGGGTATTCCGTACGTGGCTCCCAATGGTCAAAGGAGCCCTAGCCGGCCCTTACCCAGACGGACGGAGCCCCTGACCCACTAGCCACCAGTTGTGGGAAAAAACGCGACCATCCACCCACCCGGAGGCACGACAATGGAATAATCGGTAAAATCCGGTGCTCTCAAGAATCGAACCCATGACCTTTCAGCCATATGTCTTCTATCACTGAACCTCTATACCACTCCACCATTGGTCTTTTAGTTTTACATAAGTTTGTTCTCTAAATATTCTTCATTTGATTATGTTGCTCTTTAGTTTTCGGGTTATTTGGATTTGATTCTAAACTAAACTCAAACTAGAACTCACAAAACTGATTCGAATTTAAACATTCATATTTGGGTTGGCTCAATTAACACATACCATAAGGAATGAATCTAAACGACAATAAATAATGTACGTAATATATAATATACGCGTTTTTTATAATAAAGATTATATATAACTCAAATTTAAATATACATGCATTGGTTCGAAATAAAAATTTCGAATTTGATTTAAAACAAGATACATAATTCCTTTAGGATGTTGATGTGAAATTCGAAAACTGGATTTGAATTCCTAACTCGAATTCAGTTAGGTTGGTATTTTAATTTTTGTAATTTCGATTCGAATAATGAACACTAATAAGCTTGGGATTGAAGTTTAGTGGAGAAACCGTCCATTTCGTGGTATCAATCAAGAATTCATAGGTGTCTTCCTTGTTTCCAGTTTTTGATAAAAGTTCCTCTAGTGTTTGTTTGAGTGTGAATTGCCATTTCTATATTATTACAATTACAATGATACAATCCTTTGTAGCACTCACCTTTAGTGCTTGACACCCTGGTTACTAAACCAGTAAACCTTTTCATTTGTTTATCCAATTAACCATCTTTCTAAACCCTTGTGTGATTTTCCTTTTGAATAACTACCAATTTATCTTTGAACTCCTAAACCATACAAAACATTGATGTTTATATATTATTTTAAAATTTGACATAACTTATATTCGTGTATTGCAATAATATTTAATCACTTTGGTTTTAATCTCAAATATCTTCGGTCTAAATGACTTAGAATTTATAGATTACCGGGCACTTACATAACCATCACATAACGTATGACCCTAGGGTGTAATTATTATAGTATTATCCTTTGCTTGTGTATGTAGTGTTGTCTAAAATTAGACCTGACTTGTAAAATTGGCATAAAACAAAAGTTATCCACTCCTTTTGCCTTTTAAAAAACAAAGTGAAGAAACAATAGGTATCACGGAGATTATGTATAATCTACGTGGGGTTAATACCTAAGTCCGTCAGGATTAATCCTTTACCCAAACCGTAAGGTCAAACCCGTTTGATAATAATACGAGTGTGTGTGTGGTGAAAGTAAGTAAGAACACAAGATATAAGTGGTTCGGTCGAGTAATGACCTACGTCCACTGTAAGTAGCCGATAGTATTATTAATGAACGAATACAACGATTACAAGTGAGAATGCTCTAGGCTACCAATAACTATTTTCAGATCCTTTGGCAAGGAGAGGTATCCTTGTATTTATAGGAGAACTTGTGGGCTTGATCGAAAGGCCCACGAGTAACCATTCTTTATTGGGCTTGGTCCGGGCCCAAGCCCAAGGTTTCCCCTGGAATTGGCGGGAGAACAGGCGTACTGTTCATGACGTCATTCAGGCAGCATGGTTGTTGCTCGAGGCGGACACGTGGCACGCTGTGGTTGGCAGACGGCACACCTGTCAGTCGTTGACCATGCTCCTGACAGCAGCAAGGGATGTCTGCTGTCACTGTAGACGCTGGTATGGTGGAAGCATGGCTGCAGCCATGCTGCTGTCCTTGTCTTGTAGTTGTTGGACCACTTTTGCCACCTGTTGCTTTGCTATTGGCGCGTACACTGTCAGTGATCTTCGTGAATCTCCCTTTTGTTGTCTTCTGTACTTTGTACGATGGTTGTCACGAGAAGATTCCGCGCGTGACGGTATGCGCTTATCAGGTGGTGATGTTGCTTATCAGTTGCTGCTCTTACGCGCCTTCTTGTATATACTGCTGGTTGCGCGCTGCTTCTTCCTAGTGCCGCTGACTGGCGCGAGGGAGCTGACTTATGGGGATAGGTATGCCTCTTCCGCCTGGATTAGGCTCCCTATCCCTTCAAGTCCCCCTAGTCTAGGGCTTCTCCTATTCTTTGTGAAGAGTAGGTGGAGCGCTAGACTCAAAGTATGAGGTCGCGGATGAAGGCTCATCTGCTTGTGTGCTTTGAAATTCGTTCTTCTGCAAATTTTGGCGGAGAACGTCTTTTTTGATGTTACGTCAAATTTGCGCCATAAAAGAAGTTTGCCGCCCTGACCTGTTAAGGCGCTGGGCGGAGAACGTCTTTTTTGGTTTTACGTCAAATTTGCGCCATAAAAGAAGTTTGCCGCCATGACCTGTTAAGGCGCTGGGCGGAGAACGTCTTTTTTGGTTTTACGTCAAATTTGCGCCATAAAAGAAGTTTGCCGCCATGACCTGTTAAGGCGCTGGGCGGAGAACGTCTTTTTTGGTTTTACGTCAAATTTGCGCCATAAAAGAAGTTTGCCTGTTGTCGCGGAAGTGCTCCAGCAGTTGTAATAAATCTTGAATCATTGGCATTAAATTTGTCTCTCATAAATGAGAGTTAAGGCGCCTGGAATTCGAATGATCAGTTGCTTCTGATGGAAGCCTGGGGGTTGCTGATGAGTCAGCCTCGTCTGCTGTGCTGACTGTTGGCTGTCCCCTCATAATGGTGCAGTTACCAACATTTCGTCTGTGTCAGGCGCGTGTGCTGTCACGCGCCCCACTTGTCGTTTGTGTGGTTATGCTTGTGCCACGTGTTAAGTGGCACGTGAAGTTTGTCAGGCGCGTGATCATTCACGCGCCTGATCAATTTAATATTGGTGAGATCTAGTGACACGTGTCAGTCATTCAGCGAGTGACGGTTGGATTGTTGATCTGTGTTTGATCGTAGCCGTTCACTCGCGCATGAGGACACGTGTCATCATCTGCTTCTCCCATTTTTGAAAAAGTGTGACGACGGTTGTTTCTCCTTGGGCCCCACTGCAATTAATGCAGTGGGTATATATAGGAGTTAGGAGGCATGTTGGACGGTTACTTGTCCATTTGCTCTTCCTTTCTTCTCACTTGCAATCTTTTCTTCAAAACACTCAGATCATTTGAAGTTTTCTTTGAATCTTCAAAGATTGTTTGATCAATCTTCAGAGATTTATTGTGAAACTTCTTCTTGATCTTCATCATTTTCTTGTTTGTTTCCAGTTGTCATATTGTTTGTTTGCTTTGAAGATTCCGATCATTCTTCAAAGTGTTCTTCGTGTCTGTTGAGTTTTCCGGTGAACTCTTTGAATTTTCCGGCGAGTCTTCAACCGTTTGCTGTTAACAAATCATATTTCCCTTCTCCTTTCCTTTATTAACCTGTTAGAATGTCTGAAGCCTCCAACGTTGGGTCTCCCTCCGGTGATGTTACCGGGAAGGAACCGGTGATAGATGACGTGGAGGAGGAGGTGCAGGTGGAACATGGGAAGATAAAGGAGCGAAAGCTCATGACAAACACTTTTTGTGTTTGGACTGAAGAGGCCTTCAGTCAATTTTGCAGGATTTATGACATCCTGCCGGAGTGGGAACCCACATTGCCGTCGCCGACGGAGACGGTGCTCTCTGCAGGGCCTGGGCAGCTTGCCCTCTATGAAGCCCATTTCACCAAGTGTGGCTTCCGGCTACCTTGTACTCGTTTCCAGGTTGATACCCTGGTGGCTTATGGCGTTGGGCCCACCCAACTTACCGCCTTTGGGATGTTGAGGCTGGTGCATTTTGAGGCGTCCTGCCGCGCCTTGGACATTGAGCCCACTGTAGAGATGCTCAATGTCTTCTACTTTCTGGCGCGCGACGAGATGTGGTTCTCGTTTAAGCCGCGCCCCAAGGTGCCTCCAATGGCCACCCACAATCCCAAGTCCCTACACTGGGCCAAGGAGAAGTTCTTCTTCTTGAAGAGACGGGTGATCCCCATCAGTTTGCCTTGGAAGGTAATTGCTGACGGTCAGCGGGTGGCTGACATTCCAGTGATGAAAGATTACAAGAAGCAGGCTTGGTTTACCACCCTTACCGCCAACGCCACCAAGCTGGAGTTTAAAAATCTCACAGATGGTATCTTTTACCTTCTGGGGATGAGCCGCGTAGCTCTGCGCCCGGGGAAGGAACCCTACATTGCTCAGGAGGGTAAGCATAATTTCTATGTTGACTTCTTTATTTTTGCATTTCATATTATTCTAACTGTTTTTTGCGCAGGTGTGAGCAAGTTCCAATTTTATGCTGCCCGCCAGGAGAAGGGCATTAAGTGGAGGCTTGTGGCGGAGGGGCAGGTGTCATGCCTTGAGGCGTTTGTGGACAGGTTCTATTATCCTGACCTGTCCATCGCGCCCAAGCCTTACTATACCACAGGTGAGTCTAATGACCTTTTGTTTTCTAGCCTCTTTGGCGACGATGCCTCTGACTCCTCAGTGGAGATTGTGGAGGTTCAGAAGGCGCCCGCGGGACGTGGCCGTTGGAAACACGCTCCGCGGAGGCGTAAACGTATCCATCAACCTTTATCCAGTTCTGACTCGGGTTCTTCCGTTTCAGTAGGCGAAGTGGTAAAAGGGCGGCGCAGGAGGAAGGATGGGCCAGCCTCTGAAGATGAGGAGGAAGAACCCTCCAAGCTGGAGAAGAGGAAGAAGAGGCGCACCACCGGTGCTACCTCTAGCAGCGCAGCTGCTAGCTCGGAGAAGGTAGCTGCTGCTGCCGGCGGGGAGGGTGGTGGGGTTGAAATCCCTGCTTCAGAGACCACTGCCTCCCCCTTGTCGCCTGCGCGAGGGGTGATGCTGGAGAAAGGTTCCAGTGTTGGTGGGGTTGCTGCCCCCACCTTTAGTGTGGGCATAGGCGCTGCGCCCACACGTCAGCCTCTGTTTCAGAAGCTGATAAAGAAGAAAGCCCCTGGTAAGTTGATTTCCCTTTGCTTTTTCTGAAGTCTTTTTCTTTGTTTTCTTCTTAACGTTTTTGTCGCTTTTGCAGTTGCGCCCAAAATTATACCAACTCCTCCTCCCACATCTCCATCTTCGGAGGTGGGTAGGACAGAGGTGGATATGCTCTTTCAAGAGCAAGAAGCAGCGCAGCGAGAGGAGGCCCGTTTGAAGGCTGAAGCCGATGAAGCCCTTCGAAGGGCGGAGGCTGAGAAGAAGAAGGCAGAGGCCGAGGAGGCGCTGCGCAGGGCTGAGGCTGAAAGGAAGGCTGCCGCCGATGAAGCTAGACAAAAGGCTGAGGCGGCGAAACATGCTGAGGCGGAACGCCTTCGTCTCCAAGAGCAACAATTCTTGGAGGAGAAGGCTCGCCGGCTGAAAGAGCAGGCGGAGCAAAGTGCTCATGCTAGCGCCGAGGGCTCTCAAGAGATGGATGGATTTGAGAGAGCCCTTTTGGAGGCGGGCGCTGGTGGCAGTGGTGAGGGTTTGCGCCACTCTAGGCGTGAACCCTTTGTGGTAAATGAAGGGGAGCCGTCTGGAGAATATGATGGCTCCCAATGGGCTGGAGGTGACGCCATTTGGCGCCCCCGTTGGGCAGTTCGGGAAAACACCTTGTTTTCCAACTCCTGGGCTGCTGAGGAGTTTGTCCGCGAGGTGGTGCCTCCTTATGAGCGCACTCACCAGGATATGCTGAGTCGCGATGCGCTGATTTCTGCTCTTTGTGTAAATCAAGCGACTCAGCTATCCATGATTGACTCGCTACGCCGTCGTGATGCGGCGGTGTGGCGAGATATCCAACGCTTGGAGGCGGAGAAGGCAGGCCTCGCTGAGAAGGAGGCTGCCTTCAAAGCTGAAATATCCAAGTACCGCCGTCGCGCCCACGAAGCTGAAGCTAAGGTTACCAAGTTGGAAGGGGATGCGGCGGCAGATAAGCGCCGATGGTCAGAGTCTTGCAAGAAGACTAATGCTGAAACTATGAAGTTGAGGCAGACTCTGGCCGAGGCGCAAGAGGAGAGCCGGGCGCTGACTCGGCAGTTAGAAGAAAAGAGCAAGGCTCTCTCCGAGCGGACTGCTCAAGTTGTGGAGAAGCGCTTGGAGCTTGAATCCAAAGATGCGGATCTTGTTAGAGCTACTGAGCGTGTCTCTTTCTTGGAACAGGAGAGGGTCCAGATCCTTCACTCCAAAGAGGATCTGGAGCAAGACCTTGGCTCTGCCGAGGAGGCTCGCGCTGCGGCTGTCAAAGAGTGCGAGACAGCCCAGCGCCTTTTGGATGAGGCGATGGCCGCCCAGACACAGACACAGGATTCCATCAAATGGATGATGACTGATGGGATTACTGGGGTAAGCCCAACTTTCTTGGTGCCTTTGTTTTCTTTTGAAGCTTTAGATGCTAACTGTTGTCTTTTTTGCAGGTCTTCAAGAGGTTCTGGCAAGAACCTAAGCTGGGCGACTAAGTCGCTGCCATAGCCGCCACCGCCCAGGCCTATGGGTATGGCGAGGGCTATGAGGATGGCTTTCTGGCCGCTCAGAATGGTGGGCGGATTGAGGACGCGGAGCATTATGGGAAGCCACTGAAAGATGAGTATGAGGCGGAGCTGCTTAAATTTGAAAAGGTGGACTTCCCAATTCTTCAAGTGGTTGCAGATTGCAACAAGAATGCTGATCCTCTGTCCGCCCTCAAGTATTTCATTGACAAATCTGATGAGCTGGCCAGGGAGGAAGAGCGCAAGCGCCTTGAAGAGGAGCGCCAACGAGCCAGTGGCGAAGGCACTTCAAGTGTATAGCTTTGATAGGCGCTTGTCTCTTTTTTTTTTTTGTCTTGTAAATATTTTGTAATTATCAAGGGTTTTTAAGTCCCTTATTATGAATGAAAATTTTGGTTTTTCCTTATATCTTGTGTTTCTCATCCTATCTTAACTTATCTAACCAAGTCGTCACCCGGTTTAATAAGTTAAGATTAGGCGCGCGTCCTGCTAGATAGTCCAGCGTGTTAAGTATTTGCCTTGAAGACTATAGCGGGGCGTGACTTGTGCCATAAGTTCCGAGTTAAGCGCGTGAGCGCCTTGCCTAGAAGACCCACGACTGCGCGCTCAACTAGTTTGCTCTTTGTCCAACTTGTGTTACAAGTTTAGAAGACAAGGCTTTAAGTTTTGTTCTAGTGGCGCGCGTCTTTAAGTCCGGCAAGTAAACTTGTCTTGAAGACCATCTGTGCGGCGTTGTTAATACGATTTTTATAAGTCCGACGTGCGCGAGGCATGTCTAAAAGACTTTATCGTGTTGACGCCGTGCTGTTTGCGGTCCGACGATAGTTTTGCTTAAGTCTTGAAGACCTTGGCGCGGAAAAACAAGTAGAATAACAGATATAGGGAACAATTTTCATTGATAGATGCGGCATGTGTAGCCGTAATTACAAATATTTTACAAGTAGCAGCGGCGCAATTGTGCAGCATTCCAAGATCTGGGAATAGGTGTTCCATCAAGCCTTTCTAGCGCATATGCGCCTTTGCCAAGTATTTCTTGTATCTTGTATGGGCCTTCCCAAGTGGGGGCTAGTTTTCCAGGCTTTTCGGCGTTGGAAGCCTCGTTGTTTCGGAAAACGTAGTCGCCGATCTTGAATGTGCAAGCTTTGACGCGCTTGTTGTAATAGCGCTCTAGCTGCGTTTTGTATTTCGCCTCTTTGATTGCGGCGAGTTCACGTCGTTCATCTAGGAGGTCAAGGTTTAGGCGGAGCTCTTTGTCATTGTCTCTCTTGTTAGCCATGAGTACTCTTGCGGAAGGGCAACCGACTTCGGCGGGGATGACCGCTTCCGTTCCGTATGTCAAGCTGAATGGCGTTTCGCCGTTGCTGGTTTTCGTGAGGGTGCGGTATGCCCATAGGACATGGGGTATTTCGTCTACCCACCCTGTTCTTTTGGTACCCAGCCGTGCCTTAATACCTTCAACAATTGTACGATTGGCCCTTTCAACTTGACCGTTGCCTTGAGGGTGCGCGACAGATGTGAAGATTTGTTGGACACCCATTTGAGACAGCCATTCTTGTAAGGATTGGTCTTCAAATTGTGTGCCGTTGTCGCTTACCAATTGCAATGGTAGGCCAAATCGGCAAATGATGAATTCCCAGATGAATTTTTTGACGTGCGCGCCGTCAATTTTTGCTAGGGGTTTCGCCTCAACCCACTTTGTGAAGTAGTCGATGGCGACTATTAAGTATTTTACATTTCCTGGGGCTGTTGGGAATGGGCCTACCAAATCAATTGCCCATTTTTGGAACGGCCAGGCCGCCGTGACTGGCACCAGGTTGTTCTTGGGTCGCAAGGTGTTCGGGGCGTGGCGCTGGCAACTGTCGCATTTGCGCAACTCGTTGACCGCGTCCACGTGCATGCCCGGCCAGTAGTACCCCGCGTTCATTAACTTCGCCACTACCATTCTTGGGCCCGCGTGTAATCCGCAGGTCCCTTCATGTATGTCTCTTAGGAAAAAGGAAGCATCTGCGGAGTCTACGCAGCGCAATAGCGGTCCTAGGTAAGAGCGGCGGTACAGGATACCATCCACGAGTTGGTATTGTAGGGCCTTGTTCTTGATCTTCCGGGCCTCTGACTTTTCGTCAGGCAGGGTACCGGATGATAGGTAGGCCTTGATCGGAGTCATCCAGGATGCGCTTCCTGTTTGGATTATGTTGACTTGTCGCAGGGGAACAGATGGTTTGTCCAGGACCTCGATGCGGACTTCTTTGGCCATATGTTCAAAGACCGTTGATGCCATTTTGCTTAGCGCATCGGCGGGCTTATTTTCGCTGCGCCGGATGTGCTCGACTTTGCATGAGTCGAATCGGCGCATCAGCTGTTTGGCCTGTTCCAGGTATAACGCCATGGTTTCGTCTTTCGAATCGTAAGCCCCGTTGATCTGCCGCGCCACAAGTAGTGAGTCCACGTGTGCCTCCACGTGCCTGGCCCCCATTTTTTCCGCAATGCGGAGGCCTGCCAGCAACGCTTCGTATTCCGCCTCGTTATTCGTGCTTTTGAAGTCGAGGCGGATGGCGTATGTGAACTCTTGTTTATCTGGGCTGATAAGGCGTAATCCCGCGCCAGCGCCATCCTCGTTTGAGGCCCCATCCGTAAATAAGGACCATTTTTGTGATGGGTCTTGCGCTAACGCGGGGGTTTCTTCCGCTTGACATTCAAGTACTTTATCTGCGGGGATTTCCGTGGCGAAGTCCGCAAGAACTTGGCCCTTGATTGCGGGGCGGGGTTTGTAGTGGATCGTGTGTTCCCCCAGTTCGATGGCCCATTTGGCCAGGCGCCCCGACAACTCGGGCTTGGCGAGTATATCGTTTATCCGGTAGTCCGTGAGGACGTTTATCGGATGCCCTTGGAAGTATCTGCGGAGTCTTCGGGATGCGTGCACCAGAGCGAGAACCAGTTTTTCCATAATTGTGTATCTTGTTTCTGCGTCTAAGAGCGTACGGCTGATATAATATATCGGCGTTTGCACGCTCTTGCGCTCCACCATGAGAACCGCGCCTATTGCTCTGTCCGTGACCGATAGGTACAGTGTCAATGGTTCTTTGGGGAGGGGCGCTGTTAGCGTCGGAAGGTTCATCAAGCATTGTTTCATTTCTTTGAATGCCGATTCTGCTTCTGGTGTCCAGCGGAAATTGCTCTTCTTCAAACAGTTCTTCAAAGTGTCAACAAACGGGAATGACTTTGAAGCGTAGTTGGATAAAAATCGGTTGAGGGCCACGAGGCGGCCCATGAGTGTTTGTACTTCTTTGATGGAAGCGGGTGAAGGCATTCTTTCTATGGCTTGTACTTTTTCTGGATTAGCGCGGAACCCATCGCGCGTTACGATTACCCCTAGAAATTTGCCTTCTTCCATCCCGAAGGAGCACTTGCTTGGGTTGAGCTTCATGCGCACTTTGCGCAACTGTGCGAACGTTTGCTGGATATCCTTAAGCATGTCGCTTTCATCTTTGCTCTTGATTACGAGATCGTCGACGTACACTTCAAGCCGTACGCCAATCTCGTTGATGAAAGCAGTGTCCATGAGGCGCTGGTATGTGGCGCCTGCATTTTTCAGGCCGAATGGCATTTTCGTGTAACAGAAAATGCCAGCGTCTGTGCGGAATGCCGTTTTGTCTTCGTCTTCTTTCGCCATTTGGATTTGATGATAGCCCTTATACGCGTCTAAGAAACACTTAATTGGCTACCATGACTGGGTTAGCTACCCATGTCTGGTACCTGATTGGGCGAAGGATACCTGCGTTGAGCAACTCGGTGACTTGTTCGTTCATGGCCTTTGTTTTCTCCAGGCCCATGCTGCGCTTCTTTTGAACTATTGGTTCCACGGAGCGGTAGACGTTGAGTCTATGTTCCGCGATGTCGCGTGGAACACCAACCATGTCGGCTGGCTGCCACGCAAATACATCGATATTACTGATTAGAAGCTGCTTTAAATGATTTCGAATGGCCTCGGAGATTTCATGGCCAATGATCACCGTTTGCTCCGGAAATTTAGGGTTGAGAACCCATTTTTCCGGCTCGGCGCGGGTGTCAGTTTTCACCATTTTTGGCGGTTTGGCGGTTTCTGTGGTGTGGCAGTCTTTGTTACCCCTGATGAAAGCAATACCCGTTTTGGTTGGGAACCCCACCATCGCATGCGCCGTTGAAGCATTGGCGTTAAAGCGTGCGATGCCTTCCCGTCCAAAAAGAATGTCATGATTGGAGTTGGCCGGTAGAACCATAAAATCGCATATCTCCGTGCGCTCGTGGGTGCCGTCAGACCAAGTTACTGGCATGGACAGCATACCCCGCGGCATGATGGTTTCGTGAATGAAACCGGAGATAGGCTCGTTGACTGGGACGAGCTTTGCTTTGTCCTCCGGGTCAAGCTGTTGAAAGCATTGTTCGTACATGATATCAGTACTGCTGCCGCCGTCTAGGAACATATATCGCGTGCGATAATGTCCAAAGATAGCGGTGATGACAAGAGGGGCTGTGCATGAGGCGCCGCCTCTGATCTTTGGCATGAGGACATCAGCCTCTTTCCATGAATCGCTTGGTGGTGGCGCTCGGGCGTTCTTTCCTTGGTAGGCGCTTTTGCCCTTCTTTGTCATGTTGCAGTGGTGGCGAGGAATCAATGTGGCGGCGTGAGTGTTCAGGTCACGGATCTTTTTTCGTGATCCTTCCTCTTGATTCTCGTCACCTGTTTGATTCTTGCCTGTGCGGTGCACGTTCTTAACCAAATGGCCGAGCTGTCCTGACTTCAGCGCGGTTTCGATTTCCATCTTTAGGGTGTAGCAATTATCTGTGAGGTGACCGTAGTCGTTGTGGTACTCACAGAATTTGCTTCGGTCCATGTGCCTGCGCTTGCCCAGGGGAGGGGCGGCCTTCAACGTGACCTGTTCAGTCTTTAGGACCTGAGATGGTGTCTTTGTCAGCGGGGTCCAGTCATAGTTTTTTTTTGAATGACCACGCTGGTCCCGCGTCTGTTTGGGACTGATCATCTGCCTGGCGTCCCCGGCTGGGGAATACTTTCCCTCATCCGCGGCGCCAGAGATACGGCTCCAGACGGATTTGTTTTTATTTTTATTATTATTATGGTGGTGTTGGAAATTGTGTGTCTGATTGAAGGATTTCTCAGACGAGGCATATATCTTGGCGGAGTGGATGAGCTCATCCCAGGACTCCGGTATGCCATCTTTGCCTGTGAGGCATTTCATTAACTCTGGGCTGCGTACGTTATGCACGAACGCTGCCCTTGTGAGTTCTTCCCCGCAGCGTATTAGCAGGGCCTCTTTGTTGAATCGAACAATGAAGTCCTCAATGGATTCATTGTCGTTTCGGCGGCACAACAGGATGTGCGCCTTGTCTTTCTTGTGCTTGCACAAATGCGAGAAGTGATTGGTGAATTTGTCGGTAAGGTCGTCAAAGTCTTTAACACTTCCCGCAGGGAGGTTATCGAACCAGACCCTGGCTGCGCCCGTCAGAGTTTGCGCGAATAAATGGCACCAAACCTGTACGGGCCAGTCTACCGACATTCCCGCGCACTCAAAGTCGTGCACGTGGTCATCTGGATCACGCAGGCCATCGTATCTGCCGATGCTGCTAGGAAGTTTTGCTTTTCTTGGTATTCTTGCTGTCGCTATACGAGCGACAAATTTTGACTTTTCGGCGAAAGCCTTTGGTCTGAATGGCTTGACTAAGTCATCATCCTCGTCATTGTGGCGCGAGCGATGATCACTTTTCTTCCCTTTGTAGCCTGAATCACTACTAGAGGATTCGTAGCCATCAGGCTCTGCCCGGTGCTTCGCGTAGCCCCGAACTCTGGCGTCTCCGCCGAGTTCCCCGCTACGACCAGCACCTGGGGCAGCTGGGTCTTTCCCCTTTTTGGATGGGGTATCATAAGTGAGAGCCTTGCCTTTTTTCTTGGATTGTTGCAGGAGCTTACGCTGGTAAATTGCAGCGTTTTTCGTATTCTGACGGAGGAGCCACTGGTCAAGGTCCTCCTCAGAGCTAGCACTGCTGTCGTCGTCAGAGTTGGCGTCCCGAATCTCAACTTCTTGGCTTTGGAGCCTGGAAGTGGGTTTCTTGACGACTGTGGGTGGTGTTATTTGATTTTCCGGGATTTGGGTGTCCCCTTCTCCGGAACGGTTTACGGCAGCAGTATTAGGGTTGGGTTCAGCCATGGGTGGGTTGAAAAGATGAGTAAAAGAGCGGTTCTAACCGTTGGATGGCGCCAATGAAGAAACAATAGGTATCACGGAGATTATGTATAATCTACGTGGGGTTAATACCTAAGTCCGTCAGGATTAATCCTTTACCCAAACCGTAAGGTCAAACCCGTTTGATAATAATACGAGTGTGTGTGTGGTGAAAGTAAGTAAGAACACAAGATATAAGTGGTTCGGTCGAGTAATGACCTACGTCCACTGTAAGTAGCCGATAGTATTATTAATGAACGAATACAACGATTACAAGTGAGAATGCTCTAGGCTACCAATAACTATTTTCAGATCCTTTGGCAAGGAGAGGTATCCTTGTATTTATAGGAGAACTTGTGGGCTTGATCGAAAGGCCCACGAGTAACCATTCTTTATTGGGCTTGGTCCGGGCCCAAGCCCAAGGTTTCCCCTGGAATTGGCGGGAGAACAGGCGTACTGTTCATGACGTCATTCAGGCAGCATGGTTGTTGCTCGAGGCGGACACGTGGCACGCTGTGGTTGGCAGACGGCACACCTGTCAGTCGTTGACCATGCTCCTGACAGCAGCAAGGGATGTCTGCTGTCACTGTAGACGCTGGTATGGTGGAAGCATGGCTGCAGCCATGCTGCTGTCCTTGTCTTGTAGTTGTTGGACCACTTTTGCCACCTGTTGCTTTGCTATTGGCGCGTACACTGTCAGTGATCTTCGTGAATCTCCCTTTTGTTGTCTTCTGTACTTTGTACGATGGTTGTCACGAGAAGATTCCGCGCGTGACGGTATGCGCTTATCAGGTGGTGATGTTGCTTATCAGTTGCTGCTCTTACGCGCCTTCTTGTATATACTGCTGGTTGCGCGCTGCTTCTTCCTCGCGCCGCTGACTGGCGCGAGGGAGCTGACTTATGGGGATAGGGATGCCTCTTCCGCCTGGATTAGGCTCCCTATCCCTTCACAAAGTATAAAGTGCTCATATATAACCTTTTTGTGTTACAATTAAACGTGTCTGTTTTTCAAGCACAAATTCCCTCTTTATGTAAAACATCATTATTAGTATCTTCACCTTTTGAACAACATATACTTTTCATTTTTAATTGTGTAGCAGCGCAGCTTGTGACCCATTTACGTACAGGACACTTGGGATTAGACAGTTCTTGTGTAGCGAACAACTCATTTTACTCGCTTTGAAGAAATAATGTTTGCTACACATGTATTTACAAATAGAACAAACCTACACGAACACGCAAACGTACACGCACACGCAGACAAATAAAATAGAAGAACAACGTTAACGTACTAGACTTTCTAACAACCATTCAAATTAGAGTCGGACTATCACACATTTATTCAAACACATAAGTTTTCAGCTAACATAGAGCGTCTAACGCTAGATAGAAATGATAACGAAAACTACGACACAACCTGCTTCCTAATGCTGACTTGGGCCCAAGAGCGATAGAAGAAAGGTCCGGTAATGGCCCGATGTCTCAGAGTGGACAGCATCATTCAGACTTTTATGGTGCTTCTTATGATACTCTGTCTTAATGTATTGCATGTCAATCTCAGCTCTTGTTACAATTACTCTTATCAGTGTTTTATCATTTGTTCCCAAACCTTTCATTGCTCTATGGAGTACCTGCAAATGGTAGTTTGAAGTTTATTAGAACATTTTTAACAAATTGTATGATGACTTAATTACTTAAAAAAAACAAAAAATTAAATATGAATGATACCTTGGCAAAGTACTTCCCGGGATTCTCAGCACATTGCAAGATGGTAACAAGGGCGTGCTCAAAGTTTCCCGACATTTCACCTTTTACGGCCTGTAATAAGTAAATAAACATGCGCCACGTGTAAATTTCACCATTTTGGTAAGAAGTGATACTGGCTAATTAAACTAAGTAACTAACCGCCTAGAAGTATGCCAATTGCCAAGAAATACAAGAAAACCACGAAAAAAAGTATGTACTTGAGAAAACGTTCGCGTATAAATTAAAAGTAGTAACAAGTGAGTCAGTTCTCTTATATTTTCAAAGCATATATGATGATTCGCGAATATAAAGTAAATAAGCGAAATAATCTCATATATTTCAAGATTATAGAGGTAAAATTTTGTCTAATATTGTAGATTTGTAGATAAAATAATTCGCGTATGTATATAAAATAGTGAAAGAGTCCGTTGGTTTTGTATGTTTCAAATCTTTTATGATGATACGAAAACGTAAAGTAGATCATCATACTCAGTTAATCCCACCAATAGCAAGCTACGGTAGGGTCTGAGGAGGGTAAGATGTAGACAGCCTTACTTCTACCCCCGTGGGAATAGAGAGGCTGCTTCCAGTGAGACCCCCGACTCGATACTGGTTTTGCATCAAGCCTTAGCCATAAGGCACATAACACTTAGCAATCTGGACAAGCCCGATTGGTGCATGTACCCCTTGTCTTTTCACAAACTTAGTAAAATAGCGTTAAAACTAGTGCAATTTTACTTTTGCCCCTCGAGGGCCCACACACATATACATTATATGCGCACACCGCAAGCGGGGCTGAAAATCGTAAAGTAGATATGAGATATAATTTCATGTCTTTATTTGTCTGAAGTGAACGTGAACACATATATATTAATATATATATATATATATACCAAGAACATAGTTATTTTTTTTAGAAAAAAGTACCTTCTTCAGAGTGTTCCCATACATATTATGATATGCAGCACTGACAGCGGCCATATGAGCTCGACTTCTTGAACTGAAAATGATTCTGAACGTCTTCTCATCAGTTCCCAGTCTCTTCTCCCCAGCTTTAAACAAAGCTTTAGCATCCTGATCCACCATTGTTCTATCAACTTCAAACCCTTCGCTTCGAGGGGTACTCAGATACGCCAGAAGAAACTGCACAAATAAACCCAAATCTGCAAATTAGTGTCCAAGTATTTAATAACTAAATCATATTAATATTACAAAGATTTTCTACAAACTCTTGACCTTTTCAAGGTCACCAGAAGCTTGAGTTTGAATGGCATGCTCAAGGTACACACCGAAAAGCGCATGATACAACTGTTTCAGATGTTGTATTTGGGATGGAGTCCGAGAACATATGACTTCTGTTGCTGCTTTTAGATCAATGTCGGTTGTTAAAGCGTCTTTTAATATGATTGCATCCCTTCGAGCTGGATCAGGCATCCAAAGCAAGACTGCTTTCTGAAACCGTCACATTTATCAGTTAAACAATATTATTATCTTATTAAATTGTTATAAATAAAGATAAATAAAAATGATAGTACCTACCTTGACATTTCCACTGAGCTCTGAAGAGAGTCTTTTGGTGAGCTCTTCAGAGTACATGATCTTATATTCATTTTCAATGAGAGCACGCTGCGATGCATCACGATGAGCAAGAATATTGATAACTGCTTCGGTGTCACAACCAAGTCCTGAATACACACATATACCACAGGTTAGGGATGATAATTCATGACATTACCAAATCACAACACGAAAATAAAAGGTTTTGGGTTGTCATTCTAACCCGTTTAATAAACAGGTCGACCCGTTAGCCTATTTAAAATTAAAACGAAAACATTATATATTTACTAGGCCAGCCTATATTTAACCCATTTATTACAACATCGTCATCACCATACCTAGCAAACCCCACCAATAGCAAAGCCAGGTAGGGTCTGAGGAGGGTAAAATGTATACAGACAGCGTTACCTCTACCCCGTAGGAATAGAGAGTCTGCTTCTAGTGAGATCCCGACTCGATAGTAGCTTTAGATCAAGCCTTGGGACATACGGCACACAACACTTAGTAACCAGGACAAATGCCGATTAGTCCATGCACCCCTTTGTCTTTCGGCTATCAACGCCACCACATGATGCGTTATTAACCGTCTACCGCTTTTAAACATTATTTTCACGAAACTAGTAAAATAACGTTAAAAATAGTGCAATTTCACTTTTGCCCCCAACAGACTCAAGAAACTAAATATTATCATCAGATTCAAAACCTTTATTTACATTAATCAACTTTAAAATTATACAAAAAAAAGTAGAAACTGTGAACTTTTTCTTGGTGGCCATAACTTTTTACCTAAAACTTGATATATAAAAGAAACATAAAAAACAGAGAGACACAACCCAACCCTTATACATAGGTAATTAAACAAACCCACAATAAATTTCAAAAAATCTAAAATAAATTTCACTTAGTAAGGGTCAATTTCATCTGCTTAGATCCAACTGTGAAGATTGTAAGAAACCCATAAAGAAATTAGTGAAAAAGAGAGAGAATTAAAGGGGGAAAATACCCTTGAAAGCTTTGTAAAGGTGCATGGCGTCATCACGGGGTGATGATAACAGAGGAGGGATAGTCAAAGTAGCCATTGTTGGTTGATTACTTCGTCTTCTTCAGATAATTCTTGATTGTAGATTTGTACAGTTAAGTTTACACGACTTCTGTTTATGGTCCACTCGATTTGAATTGATAAAGACGCAAAGACCATGTGTGATTTCACCAATTTTGGGTGTGTTTGGTGGCGAGTATATGTCTTATTATAGAATTTACGCGTTTTGCATTTAATTATGTATTTTCCTTCTAAATTAAAATCTTGGTTAATAAAAAAGGGGTTGTGGATTTATACACCCCTACTTTAGGATTCATACACCCTGGCCCACACTTATCACCTATAGAAAGCTGCCACATACCCAGAATGTGATGTCATACACCCTAAATATGATGTCACAGGGTGTATGAATCCTAGAACCCATAAAAAAATGTATTCTGTCAGTGTCACGTTAAGTATTAAATTGGACCGCCAACATACATGTTTTCCTTAGTTAATGCAACGGTGAGCTTTTAACATCGCCCCCTAATGACGTTCGGAAACTGAAGAAGGGGAGCACTGTTGAACTAAAATTGCTAAGGTGGAGAGGGGCGCCACCCCCACATCGGTCAACCTTAGTATATGCGATAAGTATAAACCTAACTTTGATATAATGGGCACCTTTAAGATTATTTTTAGCTTCTAACTCTGTTAAAATGTATAACATTTACTCTAATTCGATTTATGGGTTCGTGTATTGGGCTAGATCGATTGGATTATAATATGGTTGTTATTGGACTAGTTGTGGTTAGCCCAACTGTGAAGTCCAGTTATGATTAAAGAGGGTTCATTGTTAATTTGGTCTGGTTCTGTTGAACCGGGTCATGTTTTGTTATTTGTGTTTGTTTGTGTGTTTTCTCACACAGATTGCTGACTTGGCAAAGTTATGTTCGTTGGATCGTGTTTAATCGTGGCCGTTGATTCTCTGGAGCTTTGGCTATAAAAAGGCAGCTGATGAACGAGTTGAGAGTTTAGCTCTCATTTGTTTTGTTCGTCTCTTTGTACTCAGTCTCTAGGGTTTCTGTATTAGGGTTTGTTTCTGTAAGTTTTGGTATTATTGTTTTTGTTATAATCTTCAACAACTGAACTGATTATTCAGTTGTTGATTGATAACTTTGTATTATTTTCTGATCTTAACGATTGTTGAGATCCTTGGGTTTGGTTGGGTGTTTTTAGGGTTGGTTAACTAATAAAAGTTTTGGTCACCGTTTTGTCGCTATTTCTGTATCTTGTTGTTTGTGAATGTTGTTTATGGTTGTGGTTGACGTTTATGAGAGATTTGAGGTTTGTGAGAGTTAGATTCAATATTTTCTACATGGTATCAGAGCCCTTAGGCTCTTGATCTTGGTGTGTCTTTGTTTTTTTCCGCTGTATTTGTTCAAGGATCTGATCTGTTATAGATCTGGTTCTTGGTTTGCAGATCTGTTAATAAGTTTTAACAGATCTTGTGGTTTAGTGGAAGGATCTGACCTTGTTTATAGGTCTTGTCTTTCCTATATTAGGTTGTGATAGATCTGATCTTTTTAGATCCTGTCTTTTACTTGGATTTGGTTGTTTTTTTGTAGATCTAGGGTTTATTGTCAACTATTGTTGGCTGGTGGCTCTGGATCTTGATTCTGGATCTTGGTTGTGGGCTTGGATAGCTGTGCTGCTTGCTCTCTGGTCGTGTAACCCTAAGTGAAGGTTACAGACTACGAGTTTCTGGTGAGATTGTTCCATTCTCCTTTATTTTGTTCGTTGTGTCTAGAGGCACTGACCGGGTTAGGGTGGACCGGTATTGGCCAAACTATTTGGTGTCTTGTTTGTTAAGTTGTTTGTTATTTGTTCTTGTTCCATTGTCTGGTTATTTTTCTTGGTTGTTATATATATAAATACTATATAGATAGATAATAAAAGGACTCCTGAGTTAAGAACTGGGTGGACACCATTGAGTGACGAATCCACTATCTGTACACTGACTCAGCTTCGTCCTTCTAGGATTGATTGATCTTGTTATCTGTTTGTGTGTTTGTTGTTTGATTGAGAATGGGTGATGTTGTTAACTCTGCTGGAGGAGGTGGAGGGGGTGCTAACCCAGGTTCTGATCAAACTTTGGTTAGTAAACTGGATATTAGTGATCCCTTGTACCTTCATCCAAGTGATACCTCAAGTCTGACCGTTATTAGTATTAAACTAAAAGGAACTGAGAACTATTCTGTTTGGTCTAATTCTATGAAACTTGCTTTACAAGCTAAAAATAAAATGGGATTCATAGATGGAACTTGTATTAAATCTGTTGATGATGAAGTTCTTGCTAATCAATGGGATAGGTGTAATTCTGTTGTCTTGTCTTGGTTGATTAATTCTGTATGTGAAGAATTGTATTTAGGACAAGTGTTTTCTAAGTATGCTAGAGATGTATGGATTGATCTTAAGGAAACTTATGATAGAGTTGATGGTTGTGTTATGTTCAACTTACATCAAAAGATTAATAGTCTGTCACAGAATGGAAGTTCTGTTGCAGAGTATTATCATAAGTTGAACACAATGTGGAAGCAGTTTGATTCTTTAGTTCAACTGCCTATGTGTACTTGTCAAGCTTCAAAAGAATTCAATGATTTTAATTCTCTTATTAAACTCATGCAATTCTTAATGGGGCTTGATGAAGTATACCAACCTGTTAGGACCACTTTATTAACCAGTGATCCACTACCCTCTGTAAAGACAGCCTTTGCTATTGTCTCTAGAGAGGAATCTCATAGAGGTGCTAGCAGTGGATCAAAGGGTTCTGGTGTGTCCTTTGTTGCTAAGACTAACTCTGTGGATAATAGGAGAAGGTCTGTAAATAACACTGGTAATAGTAATGGAAATACTAGGGGACCTAATCCTAGTTTAAAATGTACTCATTGTAATAGAATTGGACATACTATTGATAGATGCTTTGAAATTGTTGGTTATCCTCCTAAAAGAGGTTCTGTTGGTCAGGTTAACAGAAATAATAACAACAATTTCAATAATTCTAGATCTAGTAGTTCAAGTAATAATGTTTGTGCAAATGTCTCTTCTTCTGGTTCTCCTTTTACTTCTGAACAGATTACAAAATTGATGAGTTTAATTAGTGAAAAACCAGGAGGAGATCCACAGAGTTCTAATGTTGGAGGTGAGTCTGTTTTGATAAATGGTTTCTCTAGTATATCTGTTTTGTCTAAGTTGTCTAGCATGTTTAACAGTTTTTAAAATTGTTCTAATTCACTCAAATTTGCTTTACTACTTGGCTGGATTATGGATTCTGGTGCTAATCAGCATATGGTAGGGAGTGATAAAAACATGGTTAATTGTGTAGATGTTTCAAACTATAACATGCTAGTTAAACATTCTAATGGCACTAATGCTAGGGTAACAAAAATAGGAGACATAAAACTTGCAGAAGGTGTTATCTTGACTGATGTTTTCTATATACCTGATTACTGTGTTAATTTAGTTTTTGTTCATAAGTTGTCTAAAGACAATAAATTGGATGTTCTGTTTAATGAACATTCATGTTCTGTCCAGGATTCCAACTCAAAGAGAGTCCTGGTGACTGGTAGACAGCAGGATGGTTTGTACTTTGTAGGTGATGATGTGAGTCTTAGTAATGTTTGTTTTAATAGTATAAGTGACCATGGTCTTTGGCATAGTAGACTAGGACATCCTTCTAGTCAAGTTCTAGCTGTGTTGAAAGAGACTCTTAACATAGGTATGCCTGACTCTCAACCTTTTGATATCTGTCACAAGGCTAAACAAGTCAGGGTACCATTCCCTATTAGTGATCACAAAACTAAAGTTGTAGGGGATCTAATACATCTGGATGTATGGGGACCTTATAAGGTGACTAGTAGGGAAGGGTACAAGTATTTCTTAACTGTTGTAGATGACTATTCAAGGTCAGTATGGGTTTATTTGTTAAAAAATAAAACTGAAGTGTTTGAGAATATTGTTAACTTTTGTGAGTTAGTCAAAAATCAGTTTTCTAAAAATGTTAAGGTATTAAGAAGTGATAATGGGTCTGAGTTTGTAAACAAACAAATGACTGAGTTTTGTAATAAAAAAGGTATATTACATCAAACATCTTGTGTTTATACACAACAAAATGATGTTGTGGAGAGAAAACACAGACATCTCTTAAACACAGCTAGGGCATTACTATTTCAAAGTGGTGTTCCTCTTAGATTCTGGTCTGATTGTGTTCTTACTGCATCATATCTTATTAACAGGATTCCTTCATCTGTGTTAGCTGGTAAGAGTCCCTATGAGTTGATATATGGGTTCCCCCCTGAACTTAGTCATTTAAGGAATTTTGGTTGTCTTTGTTTTAAAACTGTTTTTAATGATCCTGATAAAATGGTTAGTAGAGCAAACAAGTGTGTTTTAATAGGTTATTCTTTCTTAAAAAAGGGGTATAAAATTTTAAGCTTAGAAACTAAAGAAATAGAATTTTCCAGAGATGTAAAATTCTATGAGAATATATATCCTTTTAAAACTGATATAAAACAAACTGTTTTTGAAAATTTAAATCATTTAAATTTTTTCGATTGTTTTGAGACCAAAAATTCTTCAAGTGACTATACTCAAACAGACATGAGTCCTCCCGATGATGAAGGGGAACCAAGTAGGACTCATGAGTCTTCTCCTGAGGGTCAGTTAGGTGACCCTCCTGGAACCACTAGAGAGGTAGATCATGATCATGATCAGCCACCTAATGGTTCAGAAAGGAGGGGGGCTAACGTCTCAGAGGCTGGAGACTCAAGTGATGAGACTGCAACCCCTGAGGGAGATAGGATTAGTAGTTTTAGACATTCTACTAGGGAGTCTGTTTTACCTAAAAGATTTAATGATTTTGTTCTTGATGGTAAAGTTAAGTATGGTATAGATAAATCTGTTAATTACTCAAATTTATCTGTTGAAAATATGTGTTTTGTTTCTAATATGAATAAGTTGTTTGAACCCACATCTTACTATGAAGCTTCAAAGAATCCTAAGTGGATAGAAGCTATGAATAGTGAGATGGAGGCCTTGTATAGGAATAATACTTGGATTGTTACTAACTTACCTCCTAATAGGAAGGCTATTGGGTGTAAGTGGGTATACAAAATCAAGTATAAATCCAATGGTGAAGTAGATAGATACAAGGCTAGATTAGTAGCCAAGGGCTACAACCAAAGAGAGGGAATAGACTTTGGAGAGACTTTCTCTCCTGTGGTTAAAATGGTAACTGTTAGAACTGTTATAAGTTTAGCAGTTCAAAACAGTTGGCCCTTGTTTCAGTTAGACATTAACAATGCCTTCTTGTATGGGTCTATTAGTGAAGATGTTTATATGACTCTACCTGAAGGATATTCTTCAGGAAATGAGACAAAGGTATGTAAACTGGTTAAATCATTATATGGGCTGAAACAGGCCCCTAGGAAATGGAATGAGAAGTTAGTTGATGTTCTGGTTAATATAGGGTTTGTTCAAAGTATTTGTGACTACTCTATGTTTGTTAAATCACTAGATGATGTGTTTATTGTGTTACTTGTGTATGTTGATGACATTGTCATCACAGGAAACAGTGAGTCTGAAATTAATAAAGTCAAAAGTCTTTTAAAAGAAAGTTTTCAAATAAAAGACTTAGGAAAACTGAAATACTTTCTTGGTATTGAAGTTTTATATACTGAAACTGGTATATGTTTGAATCAAAGGAAATATTGTTTAGATTTGTTAAGTGAGTTTGGGTACTTAGGCTGCAAGCCTGTTAGTGTACCAATTGAACAGAATTATATTTTGTCTATGAAAAAAGAAAAGTCTGAAAAACTTTTACAAGATGTAACTGGTTTTCAAAAATTGATAGGTAAGCTGATTTACTTATCTCTCACTAGGCCTGATATAAGCTATGCTGTACAGTTCCTAAGTCAGTTTATGCATAAACCAACTGAGGCAACTTCACACATAGCTTTGAGGTTACTTAGGTATTTAAAAACATCTCCTGGAAAAGGGTTGATGTTTAGAAAAGGTAATGAGTTTGGTCTATCAGGATATGCTGATGCTGATTGGGCCAAATGTCTTGAAACCAGGAAGTCAGTTACTGGTTATTGCGTCTTCCTGGGTTCCAACTTGGTTTCTTGGAAGAGTAAGAAACAAAGTGTTGTTTCTAGGTCCTCTGCTGAGGCAAAGTTCAGGGCTTTGTGTACTGTCACTTGTGAGTTGGTTTGGTTATTTAATTTACTTAGTGAGTTAAGTATTAAAATTGACTTACCACTAAAAGTGTTTAGTGATAGTAAGTCAGCTATCTCTATTGCTGAGAATCCAGTGTTTCATGAAAAAACGAAACATTTTGAACTAGACTTACATTTCCTAAGGGAAAAAGTAAGTAGTAAATTTGTTGAGGTTTTGAAGGTAACTTCTGATCAGCAGATTGCTGATATTTTCACTAAGGGATTATATGGGTCACAACATGATTTGTTGTGCAGCAAGTTAGGATTAACAGACATGTTTAGTAAATCGAATTAAGGGGGGATGTTAAAATGTATAACATTTACTCTAATTCGATTTATGGGTTCGTGTATTGGGCTAGATCGATTGGATTATAATATGGTTGTTATTGGACTAGTTGTGGTTAGCCCAACTGTGAAGTCCAGTTATGATTAAAGAGGGTTCATTGTTAATTTGGTCTGGTTCTGTTGAACCGGGTCATGTTTTGTTATTTGTGTTTGTTTGTGTGTTTTCTCACACAGATTGCTGACTTGGCAAAGTTATGTTCATTGGATCGTGTTTAATTGTGGCCGTTGATTCTCTGGAGCTTTGGCTATAAAAAGGCAGCTGATGAACGAGTTGAGAGTTTAGCTCTCATTTGTTTTGTTCGTCTCTTTGTACTCAGTCTCTAGGGTTTCTGTATTAGGGTTTGTTTCTGTAAGTTTTGGTATTATTGTTTTTGTTATAATCTTCAACAACTGAACTGATTATTCAGTTGTTGATTGATAACTTTGTATTATTTTCTGATCTTAACGATTGTTGAGATCCTTGGGTTTGGTTGGGTGTTTTTAGGGTTGGTTAACTAATAAAAGTTTTGGTCACCGTTTTGTCGCTATTTCTGTATCTTGTTGTTTGTGAATGTTGTTTATGGTTGTGGTTGACGTTTATGAGAGATTTGAGGTTTGTGAGAGTTAGATTCAATATTTTCTACAAACTCTGAACTTTTTTAAGTTGAATTCATGTGTCCTCAAACATAATTAGATACGAGGTGAAGAAATGGTGTGAAGTGTATAAAGTAGTACCGAGTTGAGTAGTTAGGGAATACGAAATGACAATTTTTTTAATACGTTGTGAGGGTATTGTAGTTATCTGGTTGGTGCACATATATTGGGTCGATGATAATTCTAACAAGATTGTGTGTGTGGTTATGAATTATGTTGATATAGTTTTTTAAATAATGTTAGGATTTTTTAGTAGTGTTATGTGATCTTTTGAATAATGTGAGTGATTTTATTAAAATGTTGTATGTTTAGACTGTGTTATATGGTCGGGGTTATCACCTTGATTCATCCAATAATATTGTGCCACATCTTGCTAACTGGATGTAAAATGAGCATTGGATAAAGCCCTACTGAAGTCCCTTGACCATGTTATGGATAAAGACCCTGCTCAATCGCACGCCCCCTCATAATCTAAGTCAAAATCCTGGATAAAGCCCGTGAGTATGCTCGCCTTGACTTGGTTGCGTCCCCGCTCACCACACGTCGTTGTGGTGTTAGCGAGCCATGTGGATACTTAGGTGGCTCACGCCTTACACTCACCCTATCACAATACACGTTCTTATTGTACGAGTGATTGTTATTTCCCTAATATGAATATGAATACCTATCTTCTATTATTATTTTACGATAGATTTTATTATTTGTGGACCATTATTGCTGCAAGCCTGCAAATCACATGATTTTAAAATTGTAATACACTTTTAAGTTCTCAAAGAAACCGGCCATTTGTCATCATTTCATTAGCACCAAGGCATCACCATTGTTGTTATCTTCATCACCACCACCCTTAGGTCCCTTACTATGAAAATAAAATAACAATGAAACAGTATTATTTTCATCACCATCCTTACTATGAATAAAAAAACTAATAAAACAACGAAACATTTTTATTTTCATCATCATATCGACAAAATAAACAGACTAAAATAAACATGTTTAAATATAAAAAAAAAAAATATTTTAAGAACAATAAAATAAAACAAGAATAACGAAAGAAAACCAAATATTGTGGCTACCCCGTCCTTTTTGTGCTTCATATTATCATGGTTGTCCGAAATTATCCCTCTAACTCTAGCATACACAACAAGGAATTAGCAAATAGCATACACAATATTCATAAAACATACTTAACTAGGTTAGTTGAGTCAATTCGATGATTATGAGAATCATCAGGAGTCAGTTCGGTGTGTTATGTGCCTGCTAAACCCAAGGCTAAACAAAAGGAAGACCAAGACCCCAAGCAACATGACGTGGTTCCAACAATTATATCATTGGCCTGAGAAAATAGAGAGAATACTAGAAAGAACTTTAGAGAGAGTATTAGACTAATTTTTCTGCATAATTATTCAAGAATGCAAGGTCCTCCTTATAAGGAGATACAAGGCAACATTATAGCTTAATCAAGTTCCTACTTTTATGTGAATATGAAAGGTAGTCAAACCAATCATTTCTTTATTTTAGCACAAAATAAATAAGTAGTCTTGACTTGGACCAAGTCATGCATTAATCGCATGTATGTTGCTTGGGGTCTTGGTCTTCCTTTTGTTTAGCCTTGGGTTTAGCAGGCACATAACTCGGTGATTCGGGGAATCATCAGGAGTTGGTTCGATGATTTGGGGAATCATCAAGAGTCAGTCACACACATATGTCAAAGGGTTGGTAATTTGGAGGACCATCGGGTAAAAATGCACACACATGAGTCTCGAGTCCCAAAAGTTATTGAATTAATATCAACAAAGTATGCATACGTTGTTCCAAAATGGTGGTTTATTCTAGTTAATAGAAAGTATCATTGTAAACAATTAATATGAAGAAAAAAAGATTAAAAAAAAGAGAGAGACAACAATGTGAAATAGAGACAAACCTAACTTCAAAACCGCTCACTTCAAGATGCCAAATGGTAACAACATAGTGGGACTATAAAAGACCAAAGACACAAAGCACAAAATGCCAAAATAGTGGGAGCGAAGTCCAACCCAAAGAAAGTAAGTCATAAAACAACGACCATGCGTCCATCAGTCCATGCCTAATAAATCACACAAGTAGTAAATCTTCGTAATCGGTATGGTTTGAAGAGGGTAAGATGTACCTTTAAACTTAGAGATAAAGAGACTACTTTTAGAAAACTTTCGGCTCCAAAACATGCGGCAGACAAATAAACATAACTACGTTATTACTAAAATGAACATATGAAAACCGGGTCAAGTTATTATACAGAAAGTAACAAAAATGAGAAAGGTGAGAAGAATACAAAAAACACGATAGATAACAAAATATGACACAATGAGTCACAATATATAACACAATGCTGAAGAAAAAAGACACAATGAATCGCGAAAATAACACAATGATAAAAATTAGAAAAAGACACTATGCTACATAAAAGATAATGATATAATGTAAATTCTAAAAATTACAAGCTAAAAATCCAAAAAAACAATTACCTAAAAACTAAAATCACAGGTTTTGATGAGACAGTTCTAATGCTGCTTGATGAGACGGTTCTATTTTTTATTGAAGAAATAATTTTTTTTTTACCAAACATAAAACACTATTTGATATCTTTCATTCCAGGACAAAGAAAATTACATCAAGATAACGGGTAGGCGGGCAACAAGCTGCGCCGCCACCCCTTTCTGAATAGCAAATCCTAATCTACTGAAAACGTAACCCTGCCCACCCGGAGTCGAGACACTACTATGGATAACCCGCTGAACCCTGGTCAGGAAACGGATAGCCTCCGGTGCCAAGGAGCCAAATGTATCAAAAGCCAAGGGTACAAAAACGTGTTGGTTGTTTTGGGCTAAACCCTCATCATATTGTACTTACTTTATGAGTTTATGGGCCCAACGGGCTAAATAAGGCTTTGCATCAGAGGTGTAAGAAAACCGGTTTGAGCCCGATCAACTGGTTTTCAACTCGGCCCCATCCCAAAAATAGAGGTTTGAGCCACGACCCAACCCGACGGTTTGGCGTAAGTTCAGGACACTTATGTTGAGAACCAGTTCCAACCCGAATCGATTTCCCCAATCCAAAAAACAACCCATTTTTAATGCTCCAACCCGGTCTGAACCCGATCCACATTAGTTTGAGTAGGTTTGGTTTTCCAATCCTAAGATCCGCTTATAACCCGAGCTGTTCGATCTAGACGTGCACAAAAAACCCGGAACTGGAACCAAAAAAACCGGAACCAGGTATTAAAAAAACAGTTTTTTTATACCTAGAACCGGGTACGCATAGGGTATAGATTTCTATGTAAAAAACCATACCCGGAACCAGACACGATTTATACCCGGTTGTTTTAAAAACCCGGAACCGGGTTGTACCCGTACCCGGGTTTTTGTTTACTTGGAACCATGCACCTGCCAATATATGGGCCATCGAGTATGGGTCAGAACATGATCCATATTTAGAATTGGTCGCTTACTTGCTTTCCTACCAATATAGATTTCAAAAAAATGGCTGAATCAGTGTGTATACACTTCTCCTTTGCATCATTGTCTAATTAACCTTCCAGTTTCTGATCATTTGTTCATCATCTAAATATACTGAGATTCCGGGTTTCTGACCATGATGTTGATATGAAACAAATTGCATAATTAGGTTATAATCAGATCTCATATTTTTAATTCATTTTTTGTTGTTTGTTAATAACTTTGGTCATAATATGATTAGAGGAATAGAATGTTCATGATTGATTTGATACTGAAACACTGAGTTGGAAAAATGTTTTCTATTTGCGTACCATGTTGGTGGCTTGGTACCATTATTATTTGATCTTGTTTATTTCAACAATTGAATGGCCCGAAATTGCGGTTCATTGACCAGCTTTACAGGTTCCTTCTCAACATCTCTAATCTTGACACCACAATTGTTGCATATAAAAATGACAAATATAAACATACTAAATTGTTACATTACACAACATTGTTGCAAAAAAAAAAAGGAGAAAACACCCATGGAAAGGACGGAAGACGCGAATGATATATGTGTATGGTTTGTATTTTCTAATTTACATAGCGTGAATTCAGAAACAAATGTTTGGAATTGTGCTTATTAGCACCTACAGTCTAATTAAGAGGGCTTTATAAGGTAAGAGTCTAATTTGTTAAAGTCAACTTGACATCCAGATAATGATCGATATGGTTGTCATTACGTATTAATCATGAATATTGTTGTATAAGTGGATCATCTGCAAAGTTTAGTATAGCTTCCCTTTTCTAAGGAAAAAAGGCCATCATGTTATGATTCGACGGTACAATCGATCTTACTTCAAAACTTGAATGAATTTATCTTGTATAAAATGATAGAAGAAACATGTAACATTTGATTGCTAATAAAGGATGTTAAATTTCAGTGAATTAAAATCTGTGTTTGTCTTCTTTTTTTTTTTTTTTTTTTTTTTTTTTTTTTTTGTGGAGAAGCCTAGCCAGCTTACATACATAGAGTGATAGAGTGGCCTGGTTTCCATAATACAGTCATTGTTTAAAATTTGCACATATAGCTTTAATGCTTTATTTTCTTGTTTCTTAATCGTCTTTTATCTCATATTGGCATAAGTTTAATAGATGTTGGCCGGGGAACTTAGTTCATACCTGTTATGAGTTTTATATATTTCTACACATACGGCTCGAAATAACTACACATGTCCCATGTTGAGGTAAACGGATCATACACTTTTGCAGTGATGACTTGGCGTCGGTTAGATCATACACTTTTTTCTTGCTCTTTTTTTATAATCATACTGTTCAGCAAATTTGACTTCCTTACAACTTCCATAAAGAAAAGTTAAACTGGAATGAAGTGGTTATGTTACAGGGATAGAATAGAAGAGACACCTTTTGGTCTTGGCTCAAACCTAACTGTTTTGACCAAAGATTGATTAATAATAATAATTCTTAGTAAGAATTTAAGAAAAGTTATTTTTTTATACATTAGATACTGGACCTATGATTTTAGAGGAGTGTATAGATTTGTCATAAACTTCTCGTGAGGCCTTAGATTTTTCTACATTTCTTTTTGGGCTAGTGGCTACTTTTTCTTGTCATTTTGCTCTTATATTTGTTGCTACTATAGTTTACTCACTACTTTATGTTAGTGGTAGTTTACTAATGTCATTTTTAGTACTTTTGTATGGTTGTTGGCTTGTCGGCTTGATTCTCTGATCCACATTTTACTGTGCATGTTAAAAGAGTTTTTGGAGTGGGAATTCAGTGGGAGCAGCCTCTCTATCCCCCGGGATATAGGAAAGGTTTGTCCTCATCTCATCTTTATCGGACCTTACTAATAGCTTTATTATGTGTGGGACTTCACTGGGTACGTTTGTTTGTTTGTTTGTTTGATTGTTAGATGTTAAACCTTTGAAAACTGCAATGTCAATTGAGTTTAAGTAAAAATGTTTGACTATTGATCAAACATCTGAATTTTAAAAATAACAATGCTTTTCTTCTTGTTAATTTGTTTCAAAGGAAAACACCTTTTTGTTGGTGGTGATAAATGATAATAGCCAAATAGATCATTCAAACCTGAAACCTGGACCTTTTTATTTTTAGTTTTCAAAAAAAGCCAATAGACATCTTAAAAAGGAAGGTATACAATTTCATGGGAAGCAGAGACCTATGGCTGGCAACTTTGAACCATTACTTGTGAATAGGTCAATCTTGGTAATGTTTCAATTAAGATTGGTTAACTTCATCAAACTAAGAAAATCAGCTAAAGAGGAAAAGGGTAAAAAGTTATATCCTAAAAGTGTTTTGTTAAGACGTACATCCTCTTAAACTACTTTACATTATTAGTATAAGAATATTGTAATCGTGTTTAACATTTTTCCTTGAAAATGGACATTAAGTTCTTGGGATGAACATACCTGTTTTGACCCGTTACACAACCTGTCTATTGAAAAAGTTGCTTTTGTAAGTTTTTTACGAATTTTTAACGCTGAAAAAACGGCTTATTGTAGAAAACATTGATTTGTGCAGCTGAAGACTTCTACGATGACTCTCTTTCTTGTGGCAATGCGTATTGGGGTGTTGTCCTCTGTTGACTCGGGTCTGTGGTTTTCTCTTGCCTCGATTTTAAGAAAGCCTGCTTGATCATATATTCTACCAAGGAATCGTACTTTGATGATTTTAATCGAGCAACAAAGGTGCTAGTTTATCTAGATAGTTCATGTTTTGTTTTGGTGTAATTACTATAAAAAAATCACCCACATTTAATTAAAATGTATGTCCGTCAGCAGCCTCTAAAAGAGATAAAAATAAAGAAGATTAATTGGTGAATAAAATAATATATATTAGAGATTAATAACCAATTTATTAGTGGTTGTGGAGATAAAATATTATGCAAAAGATGTGCAGCCCTTTACAATTAATTTGATCTCCTAGGCTGGGATGGGACATCTTTAAAATACAAGTTGCTTAAAAAAACATGTGTTGTCTACATTTAAAATCCATTGAAAATGGCTATAACTTAATTAGAATAACAAGAAAAAAGTGCAAGTCAAACATTTTGATGTTTTTGCAAGACCAAATCCTTGCAGGCTTGATATCTAGCACCGACCAACTATTGGTTCAGCGGGTTCAACTAGCAAAGGATCTTCACAAGCGGTCCAAAATGATGTCTCTGGTGGGTCGAAAAGCAGCTGCACAAGGCTTTTGCGTACAGTTGACTTTGAGAAAGTGTTTGATTTTTTATAAAAGAGATTGCATTTGGGTCTCTTTGGACTTTGGAAATGGGTTATGGCTCCAATTCATATTAGCAAAGGAGTGAAACATGACGCCTATATTATCAACAGTTTCTCTTTAATGCAGTGATAAAATGTTTGCATATATATATTTAGCTAAGGGAAGCAGGGAAAAAAAACTTATTATATGTGATGCTACATTGCTTTTTATGTGTTAGTTATGGATTAAGGAAGAACTCTATGGATAAAAGGTTGGATTTTGGTTGCATGGCATTAGTTTTACCGACTCGATTCCTTTATTGTGGCTTCATTTTGAAATGTGGGGATGTGTAAAAATGATTTTTATTGGGTGCGCAATTTTGATTTTCCTTCATGCGTAATTTTCAATTATTGTTATTTCCTTTATGCGTAATTTTGACCTTTTTCGTGTGTAATTACTTTTTACACTTTGTACATTAGTGTTCTTTAATTTGATGGCTTGATACGACGGAAGCAAGAAACACAATGAAGAATTCTAAATAGAAAGGTAAATTTATGTCTATTTAAACCAATACAACATGTGTCATTTTATATTGTGTTTTCTATATTTTTCAAGTTCATCAAATTGTCGAAATTATAAATTGACTGGCAGTTATTGAAGAATAGAAAGATCTATATATTTATCCAACTCATCTCATTATTCTTTAATAAGATAATAAAATTTGGCTTAAATCCTATAATAAACAAGTAAACTGACACAATAAGGGAATTCGGGTTTAACAGTTAAGTCAAACCACTAAAGTAGCCCAAGTTATGAGTTTAACGAAAACTCTTTGCCGATTTGCCTCATGATCTAGCTCAAGACCTTTTCGCCTGCTTTTCATGAGCCTCATAACTCCAATCTAGCCCATGTTATGATCGTTTATGTTTTGGCAATTCTTGTCATGTTTCCCCTTGTGCAACTGGTCCAAATAAGAGTTAGTCGACTTTTGAATCAAACTCCTCATCGTCTTTAAACTGTTTTATATTGCTATAAAAAACATCGATACAAATTTTATTTTGATATGACTATAAAATTAAGATCTTAACTTAGTTTAGACACCCAAAATTTTTTACCATAGGTCCGAGAATTCTTTCCATTAACGGCATATAATTCCCAATGTGATTGCAAGCTCGCAGGGCATGTAATTAAGTTGTTTTCAGGCTCACAGTTTATCTTTGTTGAAAATAACACCAGAAATCAAAACAATCGAACACGATTAACAAATTTATTGATGAGCGAAAGATTACAGAAAACGAATTGAAAGAAACATGAATACAAATGAATGGCCCAAATCAAAGACCTAATCAGAATAAGAGCCCTAATATGCTAATAACTACCTTTAAGAACCTATATTACAAAGTGACATAAACAACCCCTCAACTATGGAACTATTATTAAAGACACACCAAAACCTATTATAACACTAAATGAACTTTGAGACATTGGCAGAAGTAGCCCATGGACTTTACTTTCAAGTTTCTGCCCTTTGACTTTATTGTTTGACCCATGATTTTGATTTATTATTCCAACAATCTCTACCTTAAGTCAACAATCATGAATTATGCAGCTTATCAACCATCAAAACAATAATCAAACATCAATCCTTCACTGATTTGATCACCTAAATCAGCTCCATTCAATTCAGTCTCTCCTAGAACCATTTTGACCCATTTCATTGCTTTTACTAAACCAAATGGCCTTGATTCTACACAACTTGAAGCTGACCCATGTTGTAACCTACATTCCCAGCTTACAACATCCTCCAAACAATGATCATCCATTTTTTCTTTCACAAACCTGACCATAAAACCTACTGAATATAGTTCAGCCTCATTCTGGACAGTTTTACCCTTCTACAACATTTCTGTCAAACCAAATTGTTCTGATTCCGCAAAACACAATGTTACCACATGTTGAAACTTGTCTTTCCAACTCATAACATCTTCACAAACCTGAGAAACACAGCTTGTTTTGAACCAGTCCTTGTACACAGCTTCTGTACAGTCAAACACAACAAAACTTTTGACCAAAATACCCTTGCCATCATTTTTTTTCTTATCCACCATTTCAGGCTTAATCATCACTTTCCAAGCATTATTACCACATAATGAACACATTTCCCCATTCATTACCTTCAAAAACTTGGTCATATCTCCTGATTTTCCAGATTCTTCATAAGTCAAAAGCTTCACGGCAACTTTCTTGTCCTGTCCCTTTCAACACATAACAGTTTTTCATTGATTCCAACACTGCCTACCTGAGTATCTTCTCTTGTACCCTCACCATATTCCATCTTATTCTGGACAGCCTCCACCTTAGTTAAATCACCTTTAAACATAGCCCAAACCTGCTACTTTTTACCCTTGGCTTCTCCACACCTAGTCCTCATACCTTGACCATCTTTTCACCATCAAGATATCCCAAGAACATACAATAACCACCTGTTCTTAAACTCAACTCTACCTGACTAGAATAACCATTCACCTCAAAGCCAAACACCTTCCATTTTTCAACCTTGGTACCTACCTCATGTTTCAACTCCAAAACATGGATCCTCACCAATTTTGGAAGAACATCCACACTAGACAGCAAATTAACACCTCCACCTAGAGCCAAACCCATTGACTTTCCACACAAATCACCATGAACAAAACCTAAACCCTTTGTTGACTGAACACCCTTAGAGTCTTTCATCCTGTGACACATTCCCATCACACAATTCTCACAAAACTCCAAGACATTACCCTGTAACCCATCAATACACTGTGATCAATGAACTCTATCCCATGAGGCACAACATGACCATCAAGAACATAAACATTACTCTCTTGTCTAATTCCTGATATCACTTCCATTGATTCTTTCATAAAATACACCAACTCCCATCTAGTGTGATCACCATCATAGGCAAGAAACTCCATACTCCTCTTAAGACACACTGATTCAGCACATCAATCCCTTGTTGATTCTTTGACTCAACAAGTCTTTGATTCCTGATATGGCCAAAACTTATATGCCATCTAAGAGTATCTTGACATATTTCTCCTACTGATCTTGACCCAAACACTATCTTTCCATTCAAAAGATAGGTGATGTTACGCTGCCTTGTACCAATCAACAAAACCTCTGTTTCATAACCAGGAATTTACCATCCTTAAGAATCACTCGACAACCCTTTCTTTCAATAAATTCCAATGACAATATAATTCTTTTCAGATCAGAAACATACCTCACATCATGATCTTCAACAATCATGCCATTGTCCATCATGAATGTGACTCCACCTTCCTAAATCTTACAAGGCCTGTCATCACCCATCTTGACCACACCAAGACAGAAATCGTTCTTCCCATCAATCTTTTCCAACTCGAACTTCGTTGTCATTACCATTTATTCGACTGATTGTTTCGAATCGAGCACCACCAGGCTCTGATACCAATTGTTGAAAATAACACCAGAAATCAAAACAATTGAACACAATTGACACACGATTAACAAGTTTATTGATGAACGAAAGATTACAGAAAACGAATTGAAAGAAACATGAATACATATGAATGACCCAAATCAAAGGCCTAATCAGGATAAGAACCCTAATCTGATTATTACGACCTTTAACAACCTATATTCCAAAGTGACACAAACAACACCTTAACTATGGAACTATTATTAAAGACACACCAAAACCTATTATAACACTAAATGAACTTTGAGACATTGGCAGAAATAGCCCCTGGACTTTACTTTCAAGTTTCTGCCCTTTGATTTTTTTGTTTGACCCATGATTTTGACTTATTATTCCAACAATCTCCAACAATCTTCAACAATACAAATTGCTCCCACTATTGTACACATGATACAAACATGTTCTCTTAGAGATAGGAATATATGTTCTAAGGGACATGTGTCCTGCACGAACCATCTACTGTTCAATTTCTAGCCTATCTTTGCATTACGAGTAGGTATTTGGAGACCAACTTCAATCGAATTGACAGGAGCCATAGGTGTCTTATTTTACCCCAACATGCATGTAGATAAAACATGTGTTTTTTTATCCTAAATTATATATTTTAGTTAGAAAATATAAATAAAAGACCCAAATAAACACATGACATAAAACATTAGCAGCCAATGCCATATGGTAAGCAATAGGCCGGATAAGCAAACAAACATATGTAACCATAAAACAAGATCCATATGTTAATTAAGGGATATTAATTAAGGAATGCACGTACACTATTTTGTTAGATAAGTTTAACCAAATTAGTCAGGTAGAACATACGAATCAGTATGAGTTTTAAATTCCTAGTTGCTCTACCTCCAAAAAGATCTGGTGCAAGTGTATACTGGTTAATGTTATATACTTATATGAATATTGTTTTTTCTTTTTTTAATTCCTACTTGCCCTCTCTTTTAAATTCAATATCTTTCTCCACCATTCATGACTTCCAACAATTGTCTCTTTCCAATTGTCATGCCAAAAGAAGTATCTCTCTCTCTCTCTCTCATGAACAATATTACTGTTTCATATATGTTAATGATGATCATTTGTTGTGTTTAAGGTTATGTGGCCAGGGCTGGTATCGAGTACAAAGATATTAAACAAAATGTTGAGCAGCAACGTCGTGACTGATTTTCCCACAAGTCCAGAACAGGTCAACATAACACAAAACTACAAGTACGATATTAAGCTTGTTATATTTGCTTCAAAAGATGCATTCATTTCTTTCTTCAGGAATAAATTAATAATTTACTTTTTTTATTTTTGTATTGGAATTGAAGTATTTTTGTTAGTACGTGGAATGTTGGAGGTGTAGCTCCCACAAGAGACTTGAATATTGATGATATGTTGGATACACACAATACTTGTTGTGATATATATGTTCTTGGGTAATCTTTCAATTATTTTAAGGAAAATATTTCTTAAAGTTCATAGGAATATGTAGTATGCAATTTCATTTACATGATATTCAACAAATGTTGTTACTTGTTTTTAAGGTTTCAAGAAGTGGTTCCTCTAACAACTCCAAATATTCTTGGATTGAAGAAGAAGAAAGTTTCAAAGAAATGGAACTCTTTGATTAGAAAAACTTTAAACAGGAGTTCTAAGATTACCAAACCAAATAGCGACAACAGCGATCCAGATAAGAAATTCCGGTGTCTCATTAGCAAAAGAATGGTTGGTTTGCTAATATCAGTTTGGCTTCGTAGCGATCTTTATCAACTTGTACAAAACGCTAACGTTTCATGCGTTGGGTGTGGCATCATGGGTCGCTTAGGAAACAAGGTATATATCAATTGTATCAAAGTTTATACGTAGGGGCGGAACCAAAAAGTCAAGAGGGTTCGTTAACCCTAGATCACTAGAATTTGTTAGATTTATATATAAAAAACATAGTGTTTGTTTTAAAATATAATTATTTTTTGTTTTAATACCAAAAGAGAATAGGGCCCCTGGTTGTAAGTTGTAACCTTATATATGATAACCTCTAACTAAGAAGTTTTAGCTCAGCCACTTATACATGGTAACCATTTTTTTTACCTATAGTCTTCTAGAAAGTTACTATTTCTATATCATGCATGCAAAGTTGATTAGGTGATTGTTATATTATTTTCCTCTAAAATTAGGGTTTCTTCTTATGTGTATCATAGGGTTCGGTTTCAGTTCGATTCCAGTTAAGCGACACAAGCTTTTGCTTTGTTTGCACTCATCTTGCATCTGGAGGGGGAGAAGGCGACAAACAGATTAGAAACTCGAATGCTATTGAGATATTTTCACGTACAAGTTTCCCAACAACAAATGGCCGCTCTTCAGTTGTCCTGCCAAAAAGAATTCTTGACCATGAGTACGTATACGTTTTATCTTAATCTATTTAATGATTCAGCTATTGCATATTATTTTAAAATTCATTTTCAAAACTAAATGGCTGCAACCATAGCTATGTATAAATGATTCAAAATATGCTTTATGGCAACATGGTGCCAAATGGTTTGAAACGCTAAATAAGGAAGTTAGTATTTAAAGGAAACAAGATGTCATGAAAGAAAAGTTGAACACGGATACCTAACCTATAGCTAGTACATAATATATATATATATATCTTCTCTATATAAGTGGGCAAAGTAAATTATTATGTATAATATTGCATCATATGTCATCATCTCCCACCTTGAACTCTTTTAACGATTCAAATGGCTTTATAAGTAATAATGTGAGTCCCAATGGTTTTGAAATGCTAAATTACAAACTATACGAGAGGGGTCCCGATAGATCATGAATGATAAATAATATATCTACGTACACACACATGCGTATGTAAAAAGAAGGACTAATTTCCTATACTTTGTTTTTTTTTTAAATAACGAATTTTGTACTCCTACATATCATCTAACCCATTAGCAGTTGCAATGATTTAAACTCACGTCCCCACGTTTGTAGACACTACGTGGGCAAAATAATGCATACTCAAATGTTTTTTCAGTAATTTTCCAAAATTTAATAAAAACATTCAAATATTTATAGATCATTCATTCACGCCAATACATGCATATATAATACAGTATTTCACTAATGTATGACTGAAAAATGAGAATACGACAGAGCTAATCGATGCCCATAGATTTACTATTGTTTGATATTCTAATATTTCTATTTTGTCTGTTAGTGTAATATTTGGTTTGTAGTGGTTGTGAGTGAAATAAGGAAGACGGGAAACCTATTGTGAATGCTCTACCTTAAGTTAGAAAACAACATAACTGTTATTACGGGCGTTAGCTTTGTATTTTGCCTTTTCTTAATAGTAATAAATAATAAAGAGATACACCAATGGTTTTTCGAGATTGTGTCAATTAATTAAATAATAGATATTTGTTTAATATCTCAACTAGTTTCAATTATTGATGTTGATTGGGTTGCTGTGATCGTGACTAGTTTGTGTCTTATTGGTCTAATTATGTGCATATATCTCTTAGTTTAAGAACTTTGTTGTTAAAGGGTTCAAAATTTCGAGTTACTAATTAATTAATCCATTAAACACTTAACTTTTTTTAAACAACCAAACACAACTTTTATTAACAAACCAACAGCCAGCAAAATGCTAGGATGCTGGCCACATATTTACAAAAAAAAAAAAAAAAAAAAAAAAAAAAAAACATCACCAAAGAGAATCAACCACTCACCCACAAATAACTACGTACCCTATTTGACTATTTCACCACCTTACCTTCACCCATATGCACCTAGTGTGACCAAAGGCCCAAACCAATATCACAAATATCCCCACCACTACCTATAGATGTAAACCCCATCCACAAAGCACTAACAGAATAAGGAAATTATACACATTTCCTTATTGAACCAAATATACCATATTCCTTGAACCAAAGAATCGATGTCGTATATCTCCTGTCGCCTTTAATCCGTAGCTTTAAAATTAATGAGAAGAAGAAGATCCAATTTCAATCCGAATTTGCTGCAGTCCATTAAACACTTATTTAACTTGTGTATAAAGAACATTTTAAGTACTTTTTTATGAGAATGAGTATGTTTAGTTAATATTTCTAAAACATAAATTGTAGTTCTTTTCAAGCTCATAGCTTAGATAAGAATAAAGATTTTAATACTCATTCTTCATAAAATAGTGGTTCATTTTCTTTTTGTCATCCTACTCGTCCCTCCGGTACCAACTCCATTTCTCTGTCATATTATCACTCCATCCAACACATCGCTGTTGGATATTTTAGTGTAATTTGATTGACTGTTTGACCAATATACCTTCATAATAATACATCATATAGGTATGGGTGGTGCGGAGTGCACGCCTATTTGAATTTATTATGAACTTAGGGGCGAAGTCCCTAAGGAATGGGGGTCCGGGGGCAGCGCCCCTGGGAGCAGGGTCCAAGGGGCGGTAGCCCCTGGCTAGGGTCGAAAATTAATTTTCTGAATTAGAGGGACTAAATTTAGCAATCCTGAAACGTTGTATTAACTGCCTAAAAGCCAGTTAATGGCCCCAATTATTCATTACGAATTCAGATCTTGGTAAAAAATTCTCTGGTTCTTCTCTCAATCATAACATACAGAAAATTCTCAATCTATGGTTCTATCCGATTGAATATTCGATTGAACCGTCGAATTGATTCATCTGAAAGTGTTTACGTGCTTTCAGAGATTTCTGTTATCCGTTTGTTCGTTTGTTTTACTATAAATCCCCAACAATCCCTCCGGGTTCCCTTCTTTTCATCTTGGCTTTGTCTTCATCATAGATTGTCATGAAGATGACGCTAGATGTTAATTAGTTTATATTATATAAATATAAGATTATTCTTATTTCCTTATGGTGGAAATAAAATAAAGTTTTGGGTAATAAAAATCCTAACGAGTAAAGCTTACGCACATAAGATTATTTTATGAGTAAAGCTTTCAATGAACCTGATTCACAGTATTGGACTACCGGCTATATGAGAAATACAGTTTTATAATTGAGTATGAGTCTATGAGATGATCATAAGAGCAACTACCGAAACAAATTACATTTAGAACTTCAACCTTAATTCTAGGTATATATTTCTAATAATTCGTACGTTGGATAATAAAAATACTATGACTCAAAACTTAGTAATTTGGACATGTTCATTGAAAGTTTGAAACCGTCTATTTTTGTTTGTTGCTTTACTGTTATTAAACTAAAATTATTAGAAAATGCATACGTATTATTAATAAGGTTAAATTGAAAAAAAAAATAATAAAAAAAATAATAATAAAACTAAAATTATGGGAATTGCATAAGGATTACTATTAGCCTATTAGGCCATATATTTACTACAAATATGATGAGACGAGAAATCTGTAAGAAGTAAATAATATGAATAACCATCAAAATATAATATCTTTTTGATTTTGTCAATGTGTATTTTTAAATTTTAATAACAAGCTTGATTCATTCATTTTTATTGAAATAAACTATTATAAGTAATAATTAAGATGCTACCATGATCATGTTGGAAATATGGGTTAAAATGGAATTCTCACGCTTTCCATTTCTTTTTGTATTGTAATCGTAATTTAAATTCATATTGTTCTTCATTTCATGTGTGTGTTGATTTTCTAACACAACAACTGAAATGATATAAAGATTTATCCCAACAAAATACTGGTCAAGAAATCTTTAGTCTCCAATTGAATCAACTTCAAGTATTGTTTTAAGATTTTACTTAAGATAGTTCTAAGAGTTATGATTAATACATAATTATAACTGATCGACTGTACTGTTATTACTATATATACATCATCAAGTTGGTTAAGATAATAATTAACGTTTAAGTCTAACGAGAGTACACTTTCTTATTATAAACAACTTTCGGAAAAGTCATAGGTGGTCGCCTATTATTTAACGTCTTTCATTGTTTTTGTGTGACTTGGTCGGTTACCTTCAACCTATCAAATGTTTGTATCATTTTCTTTTTCTTTTGTTTTAACTGCAAATTTTATTAACCAAACAACAAAGGTCAAAGGCTTTACAATATATCCATTTTCAATTCTTAAATTTTCTATACCAAGGCTTTAAAAGTAAATTTTTTATTTTATATAACATTTTTTGTCAGAGTTATATGTACTTGTGTGTTTATTGTCAATAATTGTGACTATCATTATGTTAACATTGGTTCACAAAAATTTACCCCTTCTGACTATGACAGTCGAGTGGTGCTTTTTGGAGACTTGAACTACCGGATTTCGTTGCCGGACAAGGAGACAAGAGCATTGGTAAACAAGAAAGACTGGAATACACTTATAAAAAGCGATCAGGTAATTCTTAAACATAAACTATTTCTTATTTCTTAAAGAATATGAAATGCTTATATTCACATATCGAATATTATATTGTTCATAAAGTTGCAATCAGAGCTCATTGATGGTCAATTTCAAGCTTGGAAAGAAGGGACAATCAACTTTGCTCCGACCTATAAATATTTTCCCAATTCTGATGAATACTTTTGCAAGGATTATGATACAAAACGCGCCCCCGCATGGTAAAACCTCTATCAATTTTATGTAAACAATGAAATATACGTATTTATTCTTCTATTTAGAAAATTCATACCCAAGTTCACATGTATTATAGGTGTGATAGGATAATATGGAAGGGAGACGACCTAAAACAAATTCTATACAAGAGAAGTGAATCCAAGTTGTCTGATCATAGGCCAGTGAAGGGCATATTTTCGACTCGATGCTAAGTTTAGCAATTCGGATACCAAAACATCTAGTATTATGAATATTCAACTATTTGCGACTAACTAAGCTTTTAAGTTAAGAATACAGGTAAATGAGAGTGATCGGCTTGCTAATAAATAAAGAAGGTCGAGTTGTAGATATTTTTTGTAACATTTGTTAATGGTTTGTATACCACTGTGATATAAATTTTGACCCCACGTCATGTTTGATTGGAGAGTTGTTAATGAGAAACACCTTAAACAATTACCAAATTGTCCAATATAAGTTGAGGATTCCTTTTGGTGGAAAATAATGATGTATGACATAATTTGGAGGGCAAAATTGTAATGCCAATGCAATTTTTAATATAAAATGGTACATCAGTTGCAATTTTTAATAAAAAATGGTTTAAGAGTGTGGTGGTAACTTAGACTGGTGGGTGTGGTGCCGCCCCCCATACCCATGCCGCCCCACCACCTGTTTTTTTTTTTTTTTTTTTTTAATTAGGCCCGGCATCACCGGCAAAATTTTGCCCCCTATGCCGCCCCAAAGGCTATGCCGCCCCAAGGGGATGGTGTAGAGAGGCCCGGCATAGCCATGCCCCCCCTATGCCGCCCCCCACACCCTTTGGTCTTATATGACGCAAAGAATGAGCAATATTTGATGTGACTCTTCAAATGGTATTAGATCGACTAAGTCAACAGTACATTATTTAGAGCTGAGCACTACACAGTTCGAAACCGTCAAAACTAAGAAACCGAAATTGAACCGCTAAATCCGAACAGTGTTCTTGTATTTAGAGTGCAGTTCCGATTCTTACATTTTGGTGAAAGCGGTTTCCGGTTTGGTTCGGTCTGGAACCGCGGGTCCATTTAAAGAACCGCTAGAACGGGTTAGATTTAAACTTCAAATATTATATTTAAAAACTTTATTAATTTAGTGGGCTTATTCCATAGTCTTTAAACTAACCATCCACATTCTTAGTTTCACCTTTTAGTCTTTATAAAAAATAAGATTTTCATGTAATGTTAACTAAATAACATTTACAAACTTGTTAAGTTATAAGATCCATTTGAATTATATATGCTATAAAACATATAGAGTACGATAAATGGAAAGAAAGTGGCTTAAACCAAGAACCAACACTTACAAAATCATTTATGAGGTGCACGAGTTCATAATGTGTATCGTGCAATGATATAATGTAACATGTAACATTAGTAATGTCTATTACATATTATTCATAGTGTCAAAATTATATGTTGGTATCATGCACTTCTAAAAAAATGACAGGTCTTTCATATAACTACGAAACCACAACTTAAGTTTACTAAAGTTATCTTTTATTTAATTGCTAAATTTGGGATTTAATTGACAATTAGTTCAGGCAAGAATTGTTTAACCTGGTTTCGAACCGAACTGGTAGAATTTATGGGTTAGGTTCCAGCTCTTATATTTATCATTTAACGGTTCCGGTTCAAATCGGTTCGATTCGGTCCGCATCTGAACCGTTACACACCCCTAATTATATTTGTATATATATGATTTCAATTTGTTTCTTGTAATAGGTCATTCTATATTTATATGCGTCCGTATGTATGTGTTTGTATGTTTTTCATAGTACATACGATTATTCTTTTATAAAATATAAGATTATATCCCGGAAGCTTTCTGGGATAGATGAATTTAATATGAAATGATAAAATATGTGTTATAATGTAACATTGAAATTAATCTACTATAATATGAGAAAACAACAATTTTAATCATGTGAATAAGAATGAAAATGTATATTAAAAAGAAGATGTATGTTTGGATGAGCAACAGAGCTAGAAACAATCATTGCAGGGTGTGATTGAGGCGTTGGTCTTGAAGGTGTGACCTTTTTTTAAAGAGTAGTTTTAAACTATTCTGCTCTTGATGAAAATAGAATTCGTAGTTTGAACATGATTAGTGACCTTCCTAGACATGATTAATGAATTACCTGAACACATTGTGTTTTTTTCCTGTATGAACAAAACCCACAAAAAGTCATTTTTTTCGTTTTTTGTATAGCCTGATAAAACGCAAAATATACATGTTAAAACGCAAGTTATACATGATAAAACGCAAGTTATACATGATAAAAAGATGCAAGTTATACATGATTAAACGCACATTATACTTGATAAAAAAGATGCAAGTTATATATGATAAAAACGCAAGTTGTATCATAATAAAACACTGGTTATCAACCCAACAATTTTTTTTAAAGTATAGCAATAGGATATGCAAATGAAATAGGATAAAAAGCTTGTTTTTATAGTATATATATTAAAAAAATAATGTCTTATGAAAAAAGTTATGTACGTTTAAAAAATGGGTGTGGAACTCAATTATTATGGGTTATACCTATTTTGCTTTTCTTCTCATCTTTTAGAAACTCAATGTATACTTTTCTCATTTTAATTTCATCCATTAATTTATTTTGATCTAAAACTCAAAATCTTTCTTAACCTTTTTATGTTAAGCTTTTTTTACAGTAACTCTTTCTATAATGAAATGTGTGTAGCGAACTTATAATTCACCTGTTTTGTTTTTAAGTAAATATGTGTAGTAATCAATTTTTAGTTATTTTCATAATTTTCTAAATTTTTTAAATATGTTAACAGATGGTATATTATTGTAATGATAATTTGTTTTTTCAATAAACTATTTTTTTCTCTAATTTACTAATTCAACCACATAAAACCAAAACATAATCCATCAATCAACCATATATATAAACAATAAATCGTACTCATTGTTTAGGCACATCTCATCATGACCGTTTCCAACAACATAATTAAGTACTTAAATACCATATTTTAAAGGGTCTTTGCTATCTGGGCCCTTTACGATTCTTATATACAAAATCGAGTTGCTACTTTCATTTTTTTTTTCTACTATGGACTGATCATGTCCACGTATCTGTTCGGCCCATATGAAGTATGATCGTTTCAAAAGCTGATATGTTGTAATATTGTATTATTAAAAGGGTGCATTACAATCATATCATTTATACTACTTTTTTTTTTTTTTCTAATCATATCATTTTCCAATGTCCATATTGACATATTATAAATTAAAAAATGACAGAGTCACATAATCAATTAAAGAATAACATTCTTGTGACTTAAAAAAATAATATTTAATTATCAAACATATAGCTTTGTGAAATGTCACACCCCGTCCAGGCCGGGGCACTTACAGTGACCAGTTGGCGCAAACTTAAAGCGGAAACGTATTCTCATTATATAACTTGAGTATTTATTACAAGCCAATGTGATCCAAGTACCACCAATCTAAACAAGCTTAACTATAATAAGATGGACCGTCTAAAGCATTCCAACTCTCAGCTAGGAAATCACATTCCTTACACCATCAACCTGTGATACATGCTCGAGTAATAAAAAGACATCAGCACACAGCTGGTGAGTCACATAAACCGACTCATTAGTAAAACAACCACATAAACATTTTATTGATCAAGTATGAGCTCCATGCATGTCACCATAATCATAATCCGGACTAAGCATTATATATTCACACCTACAGCCTCAAAACCCGTAACAAGGCCTGTGAGTGTATGTCCACGCCTGGAAAATATAATGATCATCATAATATATATAACACCCTGGATGCCACACCTATGGTTCGATGCATATACATGATCAATCACCACCAAAACAATTTTATGAGCAAGTATCAGGTTTTGAAAATAGTTTAAGTAACTCACCTCTTTATCAGTCCCTTAGCAGTTGACAATGCTAATACAACCATGTAATATCTCAGGGTCCTGATACAATTATATGCCCCTAGGTTAGGTAACGTCACACCTAACTAATTATTATTACAGTTGGGTATTGGTTAGCACTACCTTGTTTAAGCATGAATGATCAGTCCATGCCTAATTAAGGCTAGGCTACCCTATACCCACCCCTAATAATAATCCTAATACCTAAAAATAATAACATTAAAATACTACTAATATTAACACTAATAAAAATAATAATAAACTAAACATGAAAACATACCTCAAACCATCTACGGCTAGTTGGTGTAGAGTCTCCCCTACTCGTGCTTTAAAAGTGACTAATAACAATACCCAACGGGATATCATAGGCTCGGGATTCTCTTATACTAGAGCGTTCCCAAAGAGACTGATACTCCAAAAAAAATAGACTGAAGGCCTATTTATAAGACTAAATGGACGGTGGCTTTCATGAAGTGTCCGATGTGGGACTTATTGACATGCTAGCTAGCTTGCTAGCTTCATATTACATTCCTTTATGCTCCAAGGTTTACATCTGTCCCTAATTTTTGACATGGAAGGATCACCAGTATGTACTCTTGCAATTTAACAATACACAATTTCATATTTCCCTTTCTTTTACACTAACACACGTACACACATGCACTTTTAGATTTTGTTATTATTATTATTATATTAATATTATTATTATTTCAACTACTTCACTCGCTTTTCTGTATAACTTTTAAAATATAGCGTTTTACAAAATTCCGAATATACTAGTAAGACGAGCTAATTTTTATCTACGCGTCAACCTACGTTTCATTAAAAACAGAGTATGGTTCAATATAATATAATATATTATCTTGTTACGAAACGGTCTCCTATAATACTAATTACTCGCCTAAATCTCCTATTTCAAATCATCACGCTATCTGCCTCTTGCTCGTCAACCAATTCTAAGCATACGAGTACTCATCTCACATGTTATTACTCATGCTTTAGCGATCATGGACCCGTTTCATTCACAAATAAATATGAACCAAAACATTTTATTTATATAACAAAAAACCGGGATGTTACATGAAATTTCATACCTATCGACCAAATTGCAAACATTAGACCATATCTATCATGAGACCATTTTCATCATTTGTATTTTAGCAAAAACTAATGCTCAATATCATATTCTGGAATAATTATAAAAAATATTTCACCCTTTGGGTTGGGGTGTGTACGAGCCTAAAATACCTAACCCGTAACTCCAACAAAAATCGACGGTTTGGGTTAATTTGTTTTTCTAAATCAAATTCCTAGTTCGGGTTCGGTCTTACATGTACCCCTCCCAGTATAAACGTGTTTTGTCATGTATTTCCATTTTTCCTAAGATTAAACATTAGTACCTTAATGTTTCCTGAATCAAATTCCTAGTTCAGGTTCGGTTTTACATGTACCCTTCCCAGTATAAACATGTTTTTGTCATATACCTTAACATATGGAATTTCATAATTTTATGTAAAACCGTGGACCTGATTTATGTGAGTGAGGGAGAAGAGAGAAACGAGGAAAGCAAAAATATTGAAGAAACAAAGAGAAGATACATGACTTGCTCTACAAGACAACTATTCACATGCCTTTAACATTTAGGGGTTGTTTGGTTGATTAAGTGCTAAATGGTTAAAAGGCTCTAAATGATTAAGTACTGAATGGTCTATGCATTAAGTTTGAATGATTCAGCTCTTAACCATTTCATTTAGACATTTTTTAGGTTGAAACAAACAGTCTGAATACTAAACCATTCGGAGCTAAATGGTTCAGAGCCTCATTAAGAGACTACCAAACAGGATCTTAGTTTCTACTACTGTCTACTTAAGTACTTATTATATGTGTTATCCCTTCGATTATTCTTCAATCAAACTCACTCAACAACTTTGTTGTTTTTTTAGCCAATAAGCAACCCATGATTTAAGCCCATTTAGCAATTTTAATCGGCCCACCATCCAGCTTACCTGTGATTTTTATTTCCATATTTAATCGGACCACCATACAGCTTACATGTGTTGTTAATGACTTAATGTTAAAAGGAAAAAAACATGCAACTTGTTGCCCAATTTTTTTTTAACGGCCAACAAATTGGAATCACTCACGGAACACTGGAGTATCATCGTGCCACCAGTATTGCCACGCGATCATATTCCACCACCAAGTCACCAATTCAGGAGGAAACTCATAATTATGAGAAAACCCCCTTTGTGAGATTCGAACCCAGGACCTTATAGCCTCTAAGTCTTATCTCACCACCAAAATACCACTAGGCTATAATGCCTTGGGTGTTGCCCAATTCAGTGACTCTTCGATGCCCATTCTTAATGCTTATCTAAAACAACCTTTTTGTTTAAAGAGGAGTTAAGTGATGGTAATGTGGTTTGCAAAAATTGTATGTTTGGTCCTCAATTTTGCAAAAATGCGTATCTGATGTTTGATTTATGACATAGGTGGTCCCTAACTTGAATTAGGATTAAGTTTTTAAGTTAAGTCAATGTAAAACTACTTATTTACCCCTCTTTCAAAATAAAATATTCATCTTCTCCCATATTTCTCAGATAACCATTTGGGTGGGGATTCAAATACTCACTCAACATTCTACAATCAAAATTACAACAGTCCATCGGCAAAATAACAATCGGTGGGTCCACCAAGCAAACAAACAAACCTGCAACACCTTCTTCTTTGCTTCACCTGAACCCTACAACCACAACACTACCACACGACCATAACCCTCGCCTTCCGATTTCGGTTTGATTGTTGTTCATTTGTTGGAACCGTCACACTTGGGCTGCAAACGAACCGAACGAACACGAATAAGGCCTTGTTCGTGTTCGTTTGTTAAGAAAAATATGTGTTCACAAACAGTTCATGAACACTTGCCGAACGAGATTTTATGTTCGTGTTTGTTTGTTAGATCCAATCCATCCGGTTGAAGAAGATGCAATCCAGGACAAGAATTGAGGTTGTGGTGACAACTATGGGCGGCTAATCTTCTTGTAACATCCTCCGGGTGAATGGTTTGTTTTGTTTAAAACTCAGAACTTCTTTTGATTATATGTTTGGATATGTTTTATATTTTTATACTGTTGGATAGTTCTATGTGTTGCTTAATTTAGACGAATTATTTGTGTTTGAAGTGTTTTATCTTTGCCAATCGCGATTGACTTTATTGCGTCGTGATAGTTTAGGGTGACACTAAGGGTATACTTTGCACTTATAATTGGGTAATCGGATTGTACAGACTAGTATTAAGAACCTTTCTTTAATAGCCACTTTAAAAAACTTTCCAATACCATGTCTATGTCTCCAGTTAATCAAACCAGTTTTGTATAAAACCTAAATCGAAACCCGAAGGAGGTTGCATCCTTATTATTATTGTTTTCTTCTCAAATTAATTTATTCAACTTTCACACACCCACGACAGGATTTTACTGCATAAATCTTATTTTTAATTAATTAGTTAATTGATAACTTGCTATTGACACTTTCCACAATATTAACCCTACTCCCTATGATGCAGTCCTTGTAGCTAAGGAGTTATTTTTTATATTGTTAATTATTAACACTCGACATGTGATAACGCATCCATCTCACCCACAACCCTTCCATTAACGACATGCTAGTCGCCTACGCTGTTTCCACTTACCACCTCCATCACTGCCACCACTGTCGCCACATCAACCTACTTTAACTTAATCAAATTTGACTCTTACTCATTTGACCTTGCTTTATTTTTTTTTTATAAAAGCATATTTGACTTAAATTCGTTTTGCTTTCTATTTTTTACCGTTTCTTGGGTAAAGTCTCTCAACTCAATTTGAAAATCAATTGGTTATCCATAAAGATAAAAGAGAGCTTTCTTGTAGTTATGATTCTTGCTCTAAAAATTAGCAAAAACTCATTCATTTTAAGGCGGCCATGCTAAGGTGCTGTCAAATAGTTTGATCTTATAAACGTCAATTAATGAATGATAAATTATATATCGAACCACTGAATCGTAAAATTTTGGTGCCATCATAGCTTACCTCTTACACAATCCAATCCGGACGTTTTGAAACTCGTGACTACGATCATATTTTTTATTGAACCATAATCTAACCTATACTTAAATACTATTATACATGTAACTTTGAGAATTTAGACCTCAACTTCCTAGATAAAAAGGAGACGCCTACCACAGAGTCGCACACCATCCGTGTACGTACCTATACGAATGAATCCTAAAAGGAGACGCATCTCACATTCACAATATGTTTATTTGGTTTGTTTGGGTGAGAAGTACAATCAGAAAGCCTCAATGAAAGTGAAATGTGTCGGTGTATTATTATTATCACTATTGGTCTAACCTTTTCTTTTGTCTGACTTTGGTACTTCATTTTTGTCCAAATCTTAATTATTATATTTCCCACGCATGTTTTGCTATTGTTTTTTTGACACACTTATACCTTAATTATATGTAAATATTAGGGGGAACGGGGCGTCACCCGAATTGTCCACGGGTACCAACTATCAATACGGTATCACCACCGCCATACATGCTGGCAAGGTTGTAAAAATCCCGATTAATCACCGATTTATCGGTGATTAATCGCTAGTCCCCACTTTACTGATTAATTTTGGGCTAATCACTAAATTAATCGGTGGCGGTCCAGTGTTGTAAAAATCGCGATTAATCACCGATTAGTCTGACCAAATTGGCCCTTGTCAGACCTAAAAAACTCAAAATTAGGTCAAAAATGAATTCGAACGGGTCAAATCTGGAGCAAATCGACCAAATCAAATAAGTTCTTAGCTCAAAATTGGATGACAATCCATGATTTAGAACCAAAAACCCTAGTTGCGTCTGATGGTTCGGTACAATGAAAGAAGGAATGGGAGGAAAAAATGGGGTATGGTGAACGATGCAGGTGATTATGATTATTTAAGTTCAGGTATTTTAATATTTAACCCCCATCCATATTCACTAGTTTTTATTTGGCCCCTAAACTTCAAAATTTATACATATAAGGTATAAAATTAACATTATATATGTATAAATTTGGAAAAATACATATATAAATCCAATCCGATTAATCCCGATTAATCCTGGTTAATCCCGATTAATCCCTAGTCAGTACCCCACCGGCCGACTAGCGCCTAGCGAGTTCTACAACCTTGATGCTGGTAGTGGTCCTGTGGACCGTTTTGCTGGTGCTGTTTACCGTGCTGGTACCGGCTGTTTTGTGTTTTTTTATAAATGCAAAGTTTTTATTTTACCCCCCGTTTGTTTTAGTGTTTTTTTTTTATTTTAACCGTTTGTTTTATGTTTACCGTTTAAATAAATACAAACATAAATAAAAAACATTTCATTAAAACATAAAAATTAAACATAAATAATATTAAACATAAAATAAAAATACATTAAAACATAGATAAAAAACTTAAAGTTGGCGCAACAATCGCCATGCTTCGACATGGTCGAAATCGTTGCCGTATCGCGCCTCATACTCATAGTTAGTGAAGCCGATAGCCAACTCCTCATCCAGCTCCGGATCCTCCCTCACCGTTTGCTCGTATAGGGTGGTCCACCTCTCACACTTGATGTTGAGGTCGGCCCACTTGAGCTGGAGGTCTTGGACGGTCTTGATGGTGTTGCCGCCAACGTGCTCGATGAAGTCACTATAAACCCGAGCCCAAAACCCCTCCGGGGGGTAGTTGGACCCTTCTTTCCGAGGGAGTTGTTGAATCTCCAGGTTGTTCGACGCATCCTTGTGGCAAACCACAAGGGCCATCTCTTCCTCGTTGGTCCACGGGTTCATTTTTGTTGTGTTTGGTTTTTTAAACCGTGGTAAATTGTGTCTTTTAACCCCACGGTTTGATCACTTTATATACAACGACGGTGGCACGGTTGGAATAGTAGAATTAATTAACTGACCGTTTAGGTGAGTAAAATTCAATTAACTCGACGGTTTACAAGATAAACAATTAAATTTGGCTGACCGTTTGGTGGGACGGTTGAAATAGTAGAATTAATTGTTAAAACCGTGTAAAAATGTAAAAAAAAAAAAAGTTTGGGTATTTAAATGAAAATGAATAAAAAGAATCAGTGGAGTGCTGCCTACAAAAGGGTGTTTCAGTGAAGTGATGTGGTAAAGCAGGATTGGTTAAAATCAGTGAAAGAAACTAAAGTTCCTACAAGCACCCCTTGTCCCCTTATATCACATTATTACGAAAGGGAAATGGTAAAATGAGAATATGATTGAGTTGGAAGAACAGCAGGAACCCACTTTATAATCACACACTTAATTTATTTAAAAAAACGTGTAGTTGTAAATTAAAGTATAAAAAAATATTAAATAGAAATTTAAAAGTCAACATTAGTGTGCTGTGATTTTTAACACCAGTGTATAACAATCTTAATTTTTTTTTTCATTTTTTTTACAATGGAGTTACACGTTTTTACGTCAGTATGTGAAAAAAGTTTTTAAAATTCGCATTTTATGTCGGAGTTTCCACGGTTCTTCCAACTCAACCTTGTTTTCATTTGAATCTAATCCTATTACAATATATCCTATTACAATATTTATATGTTTATCATCCATATAGGTACATAAAAAGACACATAAATCCTTAATTTTGGATACAAAACAGGTAGGTTGTTGTTAGACTTAATTCAGCTAACATGACGACTCTTGTCATTTGAATTATCAAAATATCGTACAGCGTAAATAATATAGGATAAGTCATATATACATATATTTAATTAAAATTTCATATAAATAACTCAGAATATAGTAGGCGTGTAAATTGTTATATAAGTAATTATATAAGAAAAATAATATACTTTTTTCATTTTTCACCAAAAAGATACTCAACATAAATGTTAGTATCTTAAAGCCTCAAAACATGGAAAAATTTTCAACACAGGTTTTTTTTTTTTTTTTTTTTAAACGACAAACTTTCATTCCACCCGATTAATATCTACACGGTAAGTCTAGTAAGGAACTAGACCACACTTATTACAAACACCAAGACTTCACCATATATATTCGGAAGTAACACATTACGTCTACGTTATTGGAATATTAAAATCGACCCAATTCTCCCATGTCAAGCCATTGCGTTTCGCTCTATGCTTCGCCCATAAAAACGATATAGCTTGTATCTCCCCAAACAGACCATTGATGCACACCCTTTTGCCCGAGAAAACGAGTCTATTTCGCGCCTTCCATATCATCCAACAAGCCGCCGCAATGATCAGTTGGGTTAATTTCTGTTTGTTGTCGTTTGCACCAATTGTTTTGTGAAAGGTTATCAAATCTCTCACCCGGAAAGCATAAACATGCGGAATCTTGCACCAAAGACTAACCTTTTGCCAAATAATTGACGCCACGTAATATCCGGTGAATAAATGATCCGAGTCTTCATTCATTTCTCCGCATAGCCTGCAGCCGATAGACCAGTGCAAGATATTCCTTTTCTGTAATGTTGTAAGTGTAGGTAGCCGATCATGTTCTGCATGCCAACATCTTTTTATGCTTTTTAATCACCTATTACCATTTTAGTGAGTAATTATATTTTGTTATTTGTTTTTATGTCATTTTAGGATTTTAATCTCTCATTAGATTTTTCAATCCCGGGACGCTCCGGAATATAACATAGTAATAATATATAATTTAATAAATAAATAGGAGAGAAGCCGTAGAGATGACCGAAAAGAGAAAATATTCTCTTAAACCCTTCACGAAAGATGATCTTGAAAAATGATTCGAACCCAAATTTGATCACTCTTCATGGTTTTCTCAAGATTTTATGTCTTCTTTAACTTATTAATAGTGATGAAAAGTCTATTCTAATTGGTCCATTGAGGACCAGATAATAAAAAAAACGTCTTTTATATTTTGGTGGAAGACAATTCACGAGGTTCCATCATACGTCAAATATTTCAACGTCCCACATCGTGAGTCTTCGTCTATAATATTGAAGTCTAATAATTTTATCTTATCACAAATTTACAATGAAAATGTAGCTTAAACAACAAAAAGGATTGTAATTCTAAGCAATTTTGATGTATTAAAACTACTTTGATGTTTAAAGTATTTTTAATGATATACTATTTTTTTTTTTTTTGTATTACTTATTATAATGATAAATTGACTTTTGTTCATAACACTAAATTTTTGTAAAAGCAAAATCAATAAATTCAAATCTTAACAAAAAAATTTATATATATATATATATATATATATATATATATATAAACAACGACCTTACCCAGTATATATATATATATATATATATATATATATATTTATCAAGTTGTTTACGCATATTTTGTTGTACTATGGTGTACAAGTCAGTTATACTTTAAGCTCTTCTCAATTATTGCTGGCTGCTTCCAGCTTTTTCTTTCTTCTTTTTCTTCATTGTCGCCTCAATCCTTCATTATCCTCCTCCTTCTTCATCGATTGACTGATTCTCAAAAATGAAGAAATCAAGAAGAAATTACCAACTTTTTATGCACGCATCTACCAACCGTTTCACCCCCAAAAAGAAACCGGTGCAGAGAAAGAGTAGCGAAGAAAGAAGAAAGGCGATGACTGTTTCCGGTTGTGACCACCGCTTGCTCAAGGTAAGTTAGGGTTTTCCTTGGTTCTTAGCCGATCGAACAGCGGTAGTAAGATTACCAACCAATCTTTCTGTTTCTTCACCGATGGGCCGACGGTTTCCGGTACAAGCGCGACGGCGACTGTGTCCGGTGCACCGCCCGTATGTCTACTGTCAATCAATAGGTTTTGTTCGGCTTATGATTATTGTCTTTTATTTTCTGCTGCTTGAATTGCATTAGGTTGTTAACATTAATTGCTTCTGTCCCGTGATTCCAGCCCAGCTGGTTGAGGATGTGAGGGTTTACTCCCTAAGGGAGGTTCCCGCACGGGGTCCCGAGTTCGAATCCCACTGGTGGCATAAATGCCCCATGTGGGTGTGGCCTATGGATGTGTTATTCCAGCTCTGCTTCGGTGGGGTGCCGATTCGAACCCGGGTGGCTTGACTTCCGCAAAAAAAGGGTTGAAGCAAGCTAATGGGTTTCCAACTGATCTACACCTTTCAAAAAAAAAAACATTAATTGCTTCTTATTAGGTTATGGAAAGGTCTTTTAAATGAAGAATTAGGTTGTTAACTTTAATTGCTTCTTATTAGGTTATGGAAAGGTCTTTTACATGAAGAACAACAACAGCTTATGTCCCAACTTTCTGATATAAAAATTGCTTTTTATTGCTTTAAGCTAACCACTGGGATCATATAATTACTGAAGTAGATTCATTTATGTTTACTATTGCTTTAAGTTAACCACTGGGATCATATAGTTACTGTGGTAGATTCATTTCTGTTTACTATTCTTACACATTCAATCCATTTGTTGAATTTTTGTTTTTAGTGATCATATGAACGAGCACTAACCAGTCTCTCTCTATGTCAATTCATCTTTACCGCGAATCCCTGTGAAAGCTATCAGCCTATCATATAATGACTATATAGAGGTCCCTCGCTCAGGCCTTTCGTCAACAGAATTGTGCCGTCGTCTGACCAAGGTGGCCGACGACGGCTGGAGATGGCGGTGCATGTTTTCCCGTTCATAGTCATTCCCTTTTCCAAGATTGGAAGAGAGACAGATAGGTGTTTGTTTGGGGGTGGCGCGTTGTGGTGGCGATGGCTACGACGATGTGGGAAGGTGGTCGTGGCCCCGGTTATAGGTAAGTAGCGCCTTCCATTCTTTCTCTTTGCACAACAAGCTGCTGCGGTGGCCATTTGATGTAAAAAGGAACTCATATTTATTATCTTTTCAACACTTTTTTATTTGTTATTATAAATATGTTTTTCATTAATTCATTCTATCAATTTTAGGAACTAATTAGTGTAATTCATTATAGCAGTTTTAGGAACTAATTCTTATGGATATGCGAAGTAAAATAATGAATGGCTTCTTATCTGATGCAGAGTATGCCCAGAATAATACATAGAGGCAGAGATATTGCGCTACTGAAGAAAGAAGAAACAAAATGCCCAAGAAGTTTGTTGATCCAACAACCTGTCCTAAAAATATATCTGATTGGTGGACACCTTGAAGATGCCTCTCAAGAATTTGTTGAATCAGCAAATTTTCAGGGTTTTTTTAATCTTTCTTTTCATCATGTTTATTTTTAGCTTAAGTTATAAAGTTATTATATATTTTACCCAATTGACTATTGCATTGTAGGTAGCATATCTTCTTTTTCCTTGGTAAGGGTCTGGGTGGATAAAAATAACCACTCTAATTACATCATAGAACTTGATAAGACCACACTTGACAACGGGTATCTAATCTATTGAAACCAACAGCTCAAAAGGCAGGATATGAAGATTTTACACATTACTAATCATAATAAAGTTCATATTATGTGTTACAACTAGAATTCTATACCAAAGCTGCTTCTTATATGCTTTGGGTATATGGTTTAAGTTCTTTGTCAAATAATTTTTGCTGTTGTTTATGGTTTGGCAATATGGTTAAGGTTGCGTTTATACACTGTTTGATTGCTAATGTTGTTTGTGAATGTGCAGATATTGATTTGAATCTGACTTAAGGGTTATGGCAGTTTAGTAAGGTAAAACCTTTGCTTTATTTATACGAACTCGGAATATTTTATAGAAGGACGTTGTTGTTTAAGTTACTAACACTCTTTTCACGGCATTTTGCCACAAAAAAAAAATTACGACTTGGGATTTACTAGAATTACGGCTAACTACAAACTGGGTCCATTATGGCCCGACGACGACTTCCGCTTCTGTTCATGGACATTAATGTAAGCATTGATTAACTTAAAATGATGTATTGTTATTTATGCTTACCGGTTTTGATATTTACAATGTTTCTCTTTTAGTGTGTAGTTTGAAGATGAAAGGAAGATGTGTGCAACAACCATCTATTGTAATAACACTGATAAGAAGGTAAGTTAAAACAACGTTCATTTTTCTCAATATCTTAAAGCTACATTCTTGGTTTTACAATAAAACTTCATGAAGACCACAGGGCAAGTTGTACATTTTTTTTTTTTTTTGGATTTTGCAAGGAAAGTAAAGGTTATTTTCAGATTGATTCATGTTTAGTATGCAATCTACATGTTACAATCTTCGAGTAGTAGCTAAATTTTGCTTATGTATTTGGTCGTCATGTCAGCACTCTCGAATTGATATTTGTTAGTGACCTTATTATATTTGTATCTAAAACTTTGCAGTATAGAAAACGTCCTCCGCGGCAACGCGCGGATGAAAAAAACTAGTTCTATACATTGTTCATGTATCCTTTTAAGTTCTGATTCTCCAATGCTGGTCTACAAATTTCCAAATAATTTTATGATTCATGCTTCTTGTAGGGGTGTAAACGAGTCGAGCCGAGTCCGAGCTTGACTAGGCTTGAGCTCGGCTCGTCATGCTCTTTTTGAGGCTCAAGCTCGAGCTCGGCTCGAAAGTAAAACCCAAGAGCTCGAGCTCGGCTCGGCTCAGCTCGTGGTAATTTGAAAATTATTTTAAACGACCTAAAAGCTCGGCTCGAGCTCGCTTCAATAGCTTAAACGAGCAAAAGTTTGGCTCGAGCTCGGCCCACCAATATTATTATTAATTAAAATTGTACATATTCAAAAGATAAGATCGCATACATAAAAAAAATAATATAACATTTGTTTGGGCTCGTTTAGGCTCGCGAGCCTAAACGAGCTTTTTATGTAAGGCTCGAGCTCGGCTCGATAACTAAACGAGTCATATTGCAGGCTCGAACTCGGGCTTGGGCTCGTTAAGGCTCGTCTCGTTCGAGCTTTTTACCGAGCCGATCCCGAGTAGCTCTCGAATCGTTACGTGTCATTTACACCCCTAGCTTCTTTAAAGTCAAATCATAAAAATTGAATGTTGATGGTCTGAAATTGTCAAATCTTGTAAGTCTCAAAAAAAAATTGACCGTCACCGGATCCGACTATACCTTAAGTAAACTAGGTTCATACCTCGCGCGCGTTGCGGCGCGCTGATTTGGTTTGAAAGTTTGCGTTACAATCCACATGAGACAATAGTAAATATAACAATTACATCAAATTGGGATTATTCAAAAACACAGCTTGTCTACCTTCTGACATTTACAACAGAGCGGCTATTTATTTCAAAACTTGAAACTTGAAAATGATGCAGGCATTTGGTGTCTCACACACTTAAATGTCACCAACGCTTCAACCTGGGCCAAGTCCATGTCAATATGATTAGGTAGGCTTTCGGTTCGCAACTACAAATGCTTGTGAACCACTGCAAAAGTTACCACACAAAGAGTAAAATCTTGGTTTTTTTAGATTCGTATATTACATTGATGAACAAATGCACGAAACCCGCAACACAACATTGACCCCAGACTTGCCCAAACACATTCAATTAGCATGTGTGTACTATTTTATAGAACAAAAGATATCAAGTATATGTAAAAATACTAAATGCACACCTGATTGAAGAAGTTAAAAAATCACACGCAATAAAAGGCGATTTCCCTCTGCTTTTTGAAGCCAATGGTTGCACAATTTTACCATGACTATTGTTCCTGTAAAAGTTATATGCAAATTCAAGGATTAAACCGTCAAAGCTTTTGCTAAATTACATACTTAAAATTAGTTACTTATGTTATTAACATTTAGAGGTCAGCAAGAGCTGCACCAGCAGTTGGACTGTAGCACAGGTGATAGAAGACCAGCCTGCCCACAAAGCATATATGCAAACAACCAAGTCAATCTTACCATAAATTATAAAAATCAAACATATTAGTTAAGCTATGGTATAGGAGGTTGTGTATATATATATCCAAAATATAACCTAAGTTTCGATTTGTCCCACTCAGCTAAACCATTCCTTTTGTGCAATTTCGCAAAGTTTGTTTAAGTAGAGAATTAGGTTGTATTCTAGCTAACCAGTGTAAGTGCTTAGAATTTGGTTATATAACAACAAATGAAACAAATATATTGAGTTGCATATGTAGGGAGTAGGATCTAGTTGGTCAAAGAACAAATGTTAGTAAGTGTTTAAAGCATGTTACAATCCAAGTGTAGGCATCAAAGATTACAATAATCAATGAACCTTGATTTGATGCACATCCATTGAAAATGATGTTTCAAAGAGAAGAGCAGGAAGAAAAAGTAACTAATAGAGGATCACGATCAATGTTTACCCTGCACATAAACCAAAGTATTCAAAAAAAGGCAATTAACTTCATTTAAAAAGTTGTCACCAAACCAAGTTTTGACTCGATTTACAGATCCAAATTCCATCACCTACTTTGCCAAACCAATAGCCAGCTCCATATTCTACAACAAAAAAAATGTTTTCAACAAAAAATAAACATGTTCTAGAAAAGATTGAATGGAAAGAAAAACCTACTGATCTTACGATATCATCATGTTAATTGTCCATCTCTTGTTCTTGAAAGTAAAGTATTTGTCCGTCCATGCTCCCCCATTTCCGGTCGTAAGTAAGCTACAAATTTCATCACATTTGGGTCAAACAACTATAAAAAAAGTCAGAGGCCGTTCGTAAAGTATGTGTCCGTCCCTGTGTACAAATACTCAGTTTATATTATGAGATTATTTACATATAGGAATAAACTTTTTTACGCAACCTATGAATACCTCATTTAGCATCCTCAAAATAAGTAAAAAAAACACAAATGTACCAAATTTGTTGTTATATAAACTCCCACATATGTTGCTTGCAGGCGATTATATATATATTTTTTTCACATGACAGCAGAAGACTATAAAGCACATAAACATCTAATATGACATTTCCATTAGTAAAAGTTTTGATTACATAATTATTGAGTATAAAAACATGATTCAGAGTATACAAGTTATGGCAAAGGTGTCATCTTGAACATGAGTCATTTAATATCGCAAGAGGGGAAAATCGAGTCCATGCTATGTTAGAACTAACCGAGAGTATGTGCGGGATACACAATTCCTTTCGTGTATCGGTTTTTAAAGGTGTTTAGAAGCTGAGACTTAGATTTTACCCATAAATGATTTAGCAGTAGATGTAAAAATTATTTTTTAAGAGCCTCTTGCCTCCTCACCAAAAAAACCTCGTGAAGGTTCAATCGAAACATCATACAAGATCCGACGCTACTTGAACGAATGACTTCGGGACAACAGCTCGTGCAGTAGGGATGAGTTGTAGCACCTGAAATCTTATTTATGAAAATTATAAATTATAAATATTAAGTGAAAGGAATTCTATGTTTAATGATATGGTAAATCACACATTTATGTGTCCCCATTCTGAGCATTCAGATGTGTTATGTATACATTAAAATGAGTTAAATGAAGAAGCACAACTAAAGCTGAGCAGAAAACATACATGTTGAATAAAATGTGGTTTTGGGTCTGTTGTATAGACAATTTAAAATCAAAATTTGTTGACAACCCCTAATTCAAAATTTGGGGATAATAGATTGAAACAATAAGAACACATATAGAATTAGGGGCATTTCCGCGAACACTTGGAGTGCATAACAATACTATAGTCAAGTTACAATACAGTAAAATTTCACACATATAAATAAATATGTACCTTGAGATATAAGGTCCCATAGCTCAAAATGATCTGATAATTGTTGCTATGAGAACCCTAAAAGTACTCAGATTAAGGCATTGGAGAGCAAGAAACGGAAGCAATAAAAGTTGCACATGCACATGGTGATTGTTTGGAGGATTGGAGTAAATAATTGCTAAGACTAAAGCTTTTGTTACCGTCCAATAACGATGCATTGTGGCGGTGGAGACTGAGACCGACGCTGGTTATCCTTTGACGTCTTCCCTTCCGACTTGAGACACGTATCATAGAGAAACATGGGTGGGGAAGGCGGAGTGATCGTGGTGGCGATTTTTCTGTTGGATCCTCCTTGAAGCCGAGAGATCAAAGAGGATTTTGTGTTGAGATGGGGAACGTGTCATCATCTAATGTCGTAGAATGCCGGAAGAACTACCACGTGGATCTTATGGAGACACCTGGTGAGTACAAAGATATGAGGTAATGGTAACCGTTCAATAAAATAAAATAAAAAAACAGAGGGGAAAAAAATTTGGGCCAGCTAAACGTGACAAGCAGGATTCGAACCAGGCTATTTTTTATAACAAACAAAGCATCCAACCACCACGCCATTACCATAATATCTGAACTTTATCCATAAACATTCATACTTATTCACTTACAAAGCTAAAAAAAAAAAGGCGCCCAAATCAAGAGTACTGTTCAAAGTCATACGGTTATTAATATAGTGTAATTCAGTAACACCATTTCCATTAAGGTCTGCTCCAACAACTATTATCCAACAATGCCACTCTCAAATGTTTCTTCAAGTTTGCAACAATCTTTTGGATCATTGCACCAATACTATTATGTAAGACCTTGACCCGTAATCACGCGATTTAGGCGTAAAACTTGCGAGATTAGAACTTAAAAATCACAACCGTTTAAAACTTTATTAGATATGAAAACATAACCTAATGACTTAAACACATTTGATAATTCCCCAACGATTTACATGTTCAAATGCTAAAAACTTTTACTATGATATAAGTTTTAAACGAAATTCTAGAGTGGAAGCATAAAGGTGTTCGGGCGTGTGCAGTTCTTCTCGTTTCGGGTCACCCTTCATATAATTACCTATCACCATTACACATAAGAATGGTCAGAAGTGTTGTTACATAAGAATGGTTAGAAGTGTTATTCGGTTCTCCTCGCTTGATCCTCATTCCAGGTCACCCTTCATTTATATTATCTCTTATGACATATTTATATAATACTAATTAGCAAGACAAATGTGCATTGCTTGGTTGCACATTGTGCTTTAGAGGTGTTTTGTGCTTTCTTGGTTGTACATTATGCATCATGTTTTGTTTGTCTTCCTTCTTCCTTTCCCACTTCATACGTGTCTTTGTTGTGCTGGCTTCTTTTACGTGTCCACCACCGCCTTAGTCTTTCTCACTTCATAGCACCTGATAATGGCTGATCAACACAGTCATCCGATAACATCCACGACACAAATTCTGGTCCAGACTTAGACCCAGTTAACGCCGCCAGTCTCCTCCGTCTCGAATCTTGACCCGACTTCGATCCATACACCAACTGTGGCTGTTGATGAAGAAAGAAAGAGCGGTCGGTGGCGACACTATGTTACCGACGACGAATACGGTGTTGGAATAAATACACGTAACGTTTGTATATTTATCAATAGCCATTATAATCATTTATATAATGATGATCAATTATTAATATTATCCTAAGCCCAATAACAGATATGTCTTTGATGGGCGGACTATCATTAGATGGGCCTTATTAGGGTGTCCCCTGGGTATGTATAAATATGAAGAGATATTATGAGATTAGGGTTGGGACAATCATAACAGCATAACACCATTAGCCATCCCCTATCTCTCTCTCTCTCTCTCTCTCTCTCAATGTGTTCGTAACTCAAGAACACATAAACCATCAGAACTGCATACCCTAAAGGGAACCCGATCAAGATGACGGTGTCTTCCATTACTGAGGTTCCTGAACGGTTAAGCAAATCAGGTACACATTAAATCTTATGTTCATACCTTATGTTCTTATTAATGTAATCAACATGTGGTATCAGAGCTATGTTGACTATATTAACTATATCGGTTCAATCAGAAAGATAATATATATATATATATATATATATATATATATATATAGGGAATGGATATAGAGGAAACCCAAGTTATTTGGTAAACTATGAAAACTCTATCATAGCCATCCATCTCATACTATCAATGGTTGAGATTAAACCATTGTACTTCCCACTAGATATATTAATATTTTAATACACAAAAGGACCTTCAAGGGCATTTTGGGGACACAAAGAAATGCTCTCTCTCTCAAGTACTAGGGTCATGTCACACACTCTCTCATACTTTTTCTTAAAAAAATATTATTATAATGGGTCATGTCACACCCTCTCTCCTACTTTTTCAAAGTCAACATCACCATTCTCTCTCCTCTCTCCTACTTTTTCTTTAAGAAAATATTATTATAATAGGTCATGTCACATCATCTCTCTCCTCTTTCCTACTTTTTGTTTAAAAAAATATTATTATAATAAGTCATGTCACACTCTCTCTCCTACTTTTTGTTTAAGAAATATTATTATAATGGGGCAAGTACATGTGTTAACATGTGTTAACATATCTTACCAGCCTTATGGAAAAAAAAACCTTAGTAGAGATATTAAACCTGTTATCATGTGTTAACCTATGTTACCAGCCTTTTCAAAACCTTAATAAACCGCCTAAAAACAACCTTTGTTAACACTTAGTAGAGATATTAAACCTGTTAACATGTTAACACATATTATTATCTCTCTCCTCTCTCCTACTTTTTGTTTAAGAAAATATTATTATAATGAGTCATGTCACACTCTCTCTCCTACAACAGGTTTAAGAAATATTATTATAATAGGGCAAGTACAAATAATGTGTTAATGTTGCATACGAGGGTAACATGTGTTAGTTGGTCATAAAGGGCTAACATGTGTTAATCTAATCTGATAAAAGTTAAACCTGTTGCCCCCGTATACCTATGAGAAGATCTAACAATTGTTAGTATGTGTGGTGTGGTAACATATGTTAAACCTGTTGCCCCCATATACCCCTATAGTTTTCACTTCTTAAGTTTACTAAGAAAATAAAGCAACAAACTATTAACACACGTTATTACAAAGTATCATTACAAACTATTGAACTGCATGGAAGGTTAACATGTGTTAGTTGGTCATAAAGGGCTAACATGTGTTAATCCAATCTGATAAAAGTTAAACCTGTTGCCCCCATATACCCATGAGAAGATCTAACATTTGTTAGTATGTGTGGTGTGGTAACATATGTTAAATCTGTTGCCCCCATATACCCCTATAGTTTTCACTTCTTAAAGTTTACTAAGAAAATAAAGCACACAAACTATTAACACATGTTATTACAAAAGTATCATTACAAACTATTGAACTGCATGGAAGGTTAACATGTGTTAGTTGGTCATAAAGGGCTAACATGTGTTATCTAATCTGATAAAGAAAATATTATTATAATGGGTCATGTCACACCATCTCTCTCCTCTCTCCTACTTTTTGTTTAAGAAAATATTATTATAATGGGTCATGTCACACCCTCTCTCATACTTTTTGTTTAAGAAAAGATTATTATAATGGGGCAAGTACAAATAACGTGTTAATGTTGCATACGAGGGTAACATGTGTTAGTTGGTCATAAAGGGCTAACATGTGTTATCTAATCTGATAAAGTTAAACATGTTGCCCCCATATACCCATGAGAAGATCTAACATTTGTTAGTATCAGTGGTGTGGTAACATATGTTAAACCTGAATCATTTGTCAACCTTTTTGTCTTTCTTACCACTCCTGTTTTCACTTCATAAGTTTACAAAAAAGAAATAAGTAAACATAGCATACAACTATTAACACACATTAGGTTAACACATGTTATTTGGTAACACGTGTTATTACAAACTATTGAACAAGAGATGAACCTACCCCAAGACATTCAAATCATAAGTTTAGTGAGAAATAAAACACACAAACTATTAACACACGTTATTACAAAGTATCATTACAAACTATTAACCACTTTAACAAAATAAATCTAGTAACTCTATACATTGAGTACAAAAAAGAAAACGTTGTTAAAAAGTTTTTCTACATATTTTTCTCGGCTTCCTTCGACTTCGTTTGTTAACATATGTTAACCAGTGGGGGTCTTCGTTATCAACTGCAAAACAATAGATGAGATATTAACCGGTGTGACCAACTCATCATCTAACATACTAAACAGGAGTAACACATGTTAGTCGGGGCCCAAATGTGAACTTGTGTTAACAAACACAATTGTTACGATCAAAACCTATCGTGTAAACTTTCTTCATGACTCAAACACTTGGGGGACATGTATCAGCTCTTTGAGGGGGACACTTGCTCCCGTCTTTCATTTGACAATTTAATTAGTAATATTAATTAATATTAAACTCTCAAAAAAAAATAATATTAAATGGTTAACTACATAGTTATTAAAATTAAAACCAAACTATCTTTAGTAGTATAGGATCGTTTAAAATATAAAACAAAATAAAGATATATTTTTATTACTTTACCTAAACTTAAGGGCTAAATGTGAAACTTAATAAATTATCAAGTCACCACTAACATCACCTCCATCCCCAAAACTCTGCAACTTAAAGAAACATTCATGGAACAAAATAAACTCTCCTTCCTAATCTTCTTTGTAACTCTTTGTTTCCTTCTAACTCGGCTTCGATCTTAGGAATGGGCCTTTTTTATTTTTGGGAAAAAGCATATAAAAAATGGTCAAAACTTTTCACTGTTTTGACGGATTTTGGTGGGTCACCGGAGAAAGCACATGCCCACCCTACTCGTGAAGTAAATCCGCCACTGGTACGGGCCCTAAAATGTTTCTGGCCCTCAGCGATCGCCCACCCTGCCCATGCCCCCGGCCGGCCCTGCAGAGATCCATAGAGAGAGAGAAAGAGAACCGACAGAGAGAGAGAGCAGAGGAGGGTAGACTGAGATCAAAGGAAAAAGGGGATTAGAGGAAGAAGAAGGGTCTGAAGGTGAATCTTGAAGGTTAACATCCATGTCTGAAGGTGAATCTTGAAGGTTAACATCCATGGAGTGAAAAGAAAAAAAGTAAAATTGCGATAAATAAAAGGTGTGAACGAGATGTTTAATCTACGAACCTGCAACAGTTAAATCTCCTGCGAACTTGTTGAGAATCACACCACGTGGAGGAGATGAAAATGCAGGATCCATGTCTAGAGGTGGATCTTGAAGGTTAATTTCCATGGAGGAGGGAAAATAAAATATGGTAAGAGGATGAAGAAAGGTCTTGTTTAGAGTGTGGGTTGGTAAGAAAAATCGTGGGTTTTGGGGGGTTGGTAAGAAAAAGTAGATAGTACAAATATGGGAGAATGTGAAAAAGAAAGATGGGTGTACTTTATGGAAGATTGTGAAAAGATACCATAAGGTGAAATGACATTGTTACCCCTCCTTTAATAAAATAATGATATTGATATTTGATGATGTGGCTTCATAATAGCCACATATTGGGTTTCTATAGTTTACTAAATAAGGTGGGTTTCTTGTAGATACTTACACTATATATATATATATATATATATATATATTGGAATTCAAAGGTGATGTGTAACAGATTATGTTGGTGAACTAAGTGTATTGCATTAGAACTTTGAGTGTCTCACTTCTGCCCAAAGGTGATATGTTACATTCACTGTCAGCAACTTAATACTTAAATAAATAGCGTATAGCCAAAGCTAGAGCATGTTATTTAAGTAGCTTATGTTGGTGTTATTATATTATCACATCTTCATATCAAAATTGATCCTCACAATTAATGATCCTTCATTAATATAAACTAATCACACATTCTTCTATAAATTACTATCTCAACTAACTAATCCACTCTAATTATCAAAACTAAGAAGAGTTTGCTTAAATTTTGTTATTATTAAGTTACCTCTTAAGACATGACATTCCTACGCTCTATCTGATAAAGTATTACAGAATAACATATGAGCATAATAAGTGGAATAAAATGTCTCTTATGGTAATTAAGAACTCCTTTTACTGATTCCTATCAGGTGAGCTATTAAAGATTCTGAAATTCCTAAGACTAATATATTATCTATGGAATGAAAGAATATAACGAATTCCTAAGAAGCATGAAATAAATAAGTCTAACTCTATGGTTAAATGGGATCTGTGAATACATCTTAACATTGAATAACATAACCCATAAAGCTAAAGGGTTATACTAGGAAAACAACAAAATTTCTAGTGCATTATGATTTTTTCCACCAGTACGATTAGATGCATTATGAATCAACCATAACACTTAGAAATGGCAAAGTAAAATGAGTGTGTTGATAACGAATTACGTAAAGGAAAAGGAACGCATTAAACTAGAAAAGTTAATGTTATTCACCTTACTACCATTAAACCTAAAAGAGGAAGAACAATTACCATAGAGAGGACAATTCTAAGGTCTGGAAACAAGATACAAGTACTACTTTCAGCTATAAGTTTCTCCAAAGGGAAAGTCTTACTAAGCAAAACTGTGCCATCAAGAATAGGCATAAGAATTGAGATTACCCATAAGTAAAGAGAACGGCTGTCTAAGATATGTAGTACCTAATTAAAGATATTTAACTCCACAAATCTAATGAATTCCAATTAACACATGATGGTTGAGTCTAGTTTTATACGTTTCCTTACCATAATTCAACAAATACTTAAGATGAGAGTTGGTGGCAAAATTAAGGGTCTGTTAACCATTAATAACTGATCTTAGTGTTGAAGCTTTATGATACCTTACGATATTCTTGAGATTACTCAGAATTTAGTATCAATACTAAAAGCTACAATTTTTTGACAGTTACAAGGTTTTAATGACCAAACCAAAGTCACTATTAAGTTAAACTCTCATATTGTTTGTTGTCATTATCTGAATAGAAACCTTATGAAATAAAGCTAGATGATCCATAACGTTTTCACAACTTTGTTATCATGAAAATGAGAATTTAACAAAGGAAAATGAGACCCATGCAATTCATCCACTAAGACCAAAATTTCATGAGAAATCATGACCATGTCACTAAAGGATGCTTGGCTATCAAATCTCATTCTCAGTGATTTTAAAGCATGTGTTAAACGCCCTAAACATTAAAGGGCGAAAGGAATAAATGGGTTTCCATCATAAGTCATAACTAATTGACATTAGTGGAGCTTTGACAAATATCCAATTGTATCTATTCCATTTCCTACAAACCAAAGTATTAAAGAAATCAATTCATATATACTTAATAAGATTCCCTTTAAGTATGTCCTTAAAATTCCTAATGAAATTTGGATGATAAGGGAAATCAAGTATAAAATATATGAAATATTCTCGTTGACACGCATCGTTAAAACTTATTATGTGGAGATACTAAGAGACCTAGAAGATTAGTGGGAGCATTAGATGTCCTACTTATGACTTGCAAAAGTTACAGAGGTGGGGGGAACGACAATTTGATCTACACTCAAAATACACCTCTTTCACTGGACACGCTCTATCACAACTTGTCTCCTTAGCATTTAACGTACTCCTAACAAAGTTTTGTGGATGCCTAAATATGGGCGAACTTAGATTTCTTACTAAAGTAATCCTCATTAAGAGAAACAACAATAAACATCATTAGGTTGTTTTCTCTATTAAAATCTATGGATCTTCCAAATATTAGATCTTAAGCATGCTAAATTCATTAAGATTTCTAAGGTAAGTGGGAGCAGTAAAAGTGCTTATTATGACTTTTCGGAAGTACAAGATGCGGGGGAGAGACTCATTAAAATTCGAGACTTATTAAGTTTAACTCCGAATTTAACTTCGATTATTCCTCTTGTACACCTTACTGCACCAACTCTTACACACTTAGAAACTAATTAATATTGCTCCTTATATACCTGAAAATAAAAACACCTAACTAAAGTCAAGTTTGTATCATAGTAAACCCAATGTTCAACTCAGGAGGTCATCTGGGTCTAAAAGCCCATTAAATTTGATGATTATGTACCTGCCTGACTAACACAAAATGGATGTTTGGAAAGTTTACTGATCCTACCTCTTCTAATTAAATCATTAGTATCAATCAATCTTCTAAATGGAATAAAGCTATTATTAGCATAACTCATTCCATAATTTAGAATAACGTTTGGGATTTGGTTGAATAACCTAAAGGTATTCATAATTAAAGCAGATCCGAATGGGAACGTTGTAAGATAAGATTGATTGTAAAAGATTATACTCAAGGAGGGATTATATTATCAAAGAATCTTCTTATTTGTATTACAAAAGATTTCTTTGAGGATCATTAAGACAACTTTCCATAACGATGACCTACATGTTCATTAAGCAACCTGAAAGTTCTAAACTGAAGGGTAAGAACACTTAGTTTGTAAGTCAATAAGATCCAGCATAAAATGTGTTGGAATCATACTGAAATATTCATCAAGAACTAAGTGGATTAAAGAACCTACATCAAGATGAGTGGGAGCAACTCATGAAAACTTGTCCTTACATAGATGACGTTTCTCTTGACAAGTATATGTTACCTAAGTCAAAGCATTGTTCATGCATAATTTTGACATGATGAACAACGGGATTCCTCTTACATGATAGGAATTAAAATATACCGAGATAGAACCAACGGGATATTAGTTTCATCCCATAAGTTTTACTCTAAGCGGGTCTTTAAATATGTAACATACAACATTGCTCTCTTTTAGAGGATAATAGGATAATTTGAAATTATCACCTTATGCTTCATTATTAGAAGACTGATGTAAATTTAAGTCTATGCTTGTTTATGATATTGTTCGTATTGCTTAATACTAGACTTGTCTAGATTGATGAAAAACATCTAATGGTACATTACAATATCTTTAAGAAAAAAGAGACTATAATCTAAAGAAAAAATGAGAACCTAAAGTGATTGAATACTCTTAATCTAACTTTGTTATATTCTAAGGAAATCAAGTGTCAATTTCGGGGTATATCATAACGTCAGCAGACATAACTATCTTATGGAGGAGTCATAAGGAACTGTTAACAACAACCTAAGTTATCACGACATAATGTGTTGTTGATCACAACATAATGGTCATTAAATGTTGTTGGTAAATTTATCAGTTGACTCATAACTTATTAACTCCATGTAAATACTAAGTTGAAGACTTACTGTGATAAAGTCAGCTGCCCTATATAATTTCTCGAACAGTAACAGTTTGAGAGGAACTGCATTAGAGTTCGATACAAAATTATTGTTCGCTTACGATTAAGAACAAATAGAGGAAATCAGAATTTTGTATCGGATGCATTCATGATATGCTTATGGATCCAATAACTAAACGTATATCACCCATAAGTCTCACTAACGGGCCAACTAAGAGAAAAGGGTATTACTAATGACCATGTACAACTGCATATCGTACTATGAATGACTTATGACTAATGATTAATTTTCCTCATTATGATTTGTTTGTCTATTAGTATGCTAAGCTAGCATAATGGCATAAAGACAATAATATAACAAATCAACTAAGAGCATAACGTTAATTGATCCTAATGTTAAGTTTTAAATTTGAGTGTAGTATGATTAATGGGGGTCCTAAGTCGAATAAAGACTTAACGGCTGTATTTCTCTGCTACATTTTGGGTTTAGAACTAAAATGAGTATTAATCTCTGCAGACTTACGTAATACACATAATAAATGATTACTCGGCTAAGTGGGAGAATGTTGGAATAAATACACGTAACGTTTGTATATTTATCAATAGCCATTATAATCATTTATATAATGATGATCAATTATTAATATTATCCTAAGCCCAATAACAGATATGTCTTTGATGGGCGGACTATCATTAGATGGGCCTTATTAGGGTGTCCCCTGGGTATGTATAAATATGAAGAGATATTATGAGATTAGGGTTGGGACAATCATAACAACATAACACCATTAGCCATCCCCTATCTCTCTCTCTCTCTCTCTCTCTCTCTCAATGTGTTCATAACTCAAGAACACATAAACCATCAGAACTGCATACCCTAAAGGGAACCCGATCAAGATGATGGTGTCTTCCATTACTGAGGTTCCTGAACGGTTAAGCAAATCAGCTACACATTAAATCTTATGTTCATACCTTATGTTCTTATTAATGTAATCAACATACGGTACTTGCTGCACCCGTCGACCTAGGTGATGGCGGTAACAACATCGGTGGAGATGTGGTGGTAGTTTGGGTAACATAGCGACGGTGGTCAAATGTTGCTAGAAAGGTTGAGTAGTATCTTGCACATGTTAATTATGTAAAGATCCACATCTGTAAAGGACCTTGAAACGATTTGACTGTATGTTTTTTCTAGAAAATCACTTGGTGAAGCTGATTGTAGTGATTATTAACTTTTTGTTGTGATTGAGATAAATGCTTCAAGAGCTCGGCTTGCGGCAAGGTTCACCAGTTTGTAAAACAAACCAATTACTTCAGGTTTGTTTTACCTGAATTCTCAACATTATGCCATAGAAATGTAATTAGCATGCATATGGCTTCATGAAAACTAGGGTGTAGGTTCATTAGACGTGGGTAATATTTTCACATCAGACTGTGATAGTTTGTGAGTATTATAACGTGTCGGCTATGTCTTGTGCGCACCTCAATATGAGGTGTTATTTTGTAGGCAGGTCGACCCGTTAGTGGTAGCGAGTATTGCATGGAAAACGACGAAATAGTTATGAATTTTATAAAACGACTTGAACTAGCACGCCGCAACGCGCGCGTATATAAGATACGGCGGTTAGCGTGCACCCGCCGCAACGCGCGCGGGGGTCAATATCTAGTTCTCATATCCTATTTCCGATTTCAAACCTCTGCCCAAAACCGTATTTACCATCATTTAAGCCTTCCGTTCGGTTTTGGATCACTTACCCAAATCGACCCATTTCTCATGTTAGGCTAGAAAACTCTAGGTTTTTTGGCACTTGGATCCATTCACCAAGGAATCGTTCTTGATATATCTAAGTATTTGCTTAAGTTCGAAATTGACTAAATTCTTATGTAGCACAAATCACAAGTGTAATTTGTCCGACACTGATTCGGTATTTCCAATCGAATCGACTTGTTGTAAAATCAGAGTCATCTAACCAAATTCCCAAAACCCACTTAATGAGACAATTCGATATGTTAGCTTAGCCTGGAGTTCAAAATTTGGTTTCCATTAATTTATTTCTATTTTATAAAAAGCATATATTCACGTTCTTGGGTACTATTTGACCCGTTTGTGGTCCTTGAGCAATAAGCTCAAGTATCCTACATGTTTTGCAATATTTTATTTACTCAAAACATAATCATTTCATTATAAGTCTCCAAACCTTAACCAAGGTTAAGTTGGTCTATCGCTTACACTAATTCTTGGCATCACATTAGTTATGTTAATCAAATTGACCCGTTGAGAGAATTTCTCAATTAACCAAATTGCCATTAACGTCATATATGTCTATTATAGGATTTACCAACCGATTTTATTCAGGTCAATATACCAACCCATCCATACGACCCATTTGATCCAACTACCCAACCCATTATCCGATGGGTATTTTAGTCGCTATTTACTTCCATCCAACTCGGTGACTTGTTCACATACTCTTGGAAAAATCAGGCTCCAAACAAAACAAAAAGAACACCCTCCCGAGTAATATCTCGTGAAGTAGGTGACGGAAAATAAGCATGAAGGTGGAATTTTTACTACAGACATCTGCAATAGTCTTGGTATACACATTCTTTAGGACATTTTAAGACGGGCTGGAATCTCAGCCAAAAAGGAGGCCCCTGTGAACTTCCTCTCGGATCCAGCAGAAGGGAGATCCACCCTACGACCAGCAGATCTCCTTGTCTTTGGGTGGGCCGGGGGGAAGCATGCTTGTGTTGACCTGACGGGTGTATCTCCCCTAGTTGGGTTGAGGGATAGTGGCTTCGTAGCAGGGCAAGCGTTGCGGAAAGCAGAGGCAAAGAAGGTAGAAAAACATGCTAAAGCCTGCGAGGAGAACCAACACGTTTTTGTACCCTTGGCTTTTGATACCTTTGGCTCATTGGCACCAGAGGCTACCCGTTTCCTAACCAGGGTCCAGCGGGTTATTCATACTAGTGTCTCGTCTTCGGGTGGGCAGGGTTACGTTTTTAGTAGATTAGGATTTGCTATTCAGAAAGGGGTGGCGGCGCAGCTTGTTACCCGCCTGCCCGTTATCTTGATGTAATTTTCTTTGTCCGGGAATAAAAGTCCTTACATTTAGATTATATATATATATATATGTAGAGGATCCGGTAGGAAAATTGTTTTGTGTAGGAAGTGTTTTCAACCGTTGGATTAAATCTGATTAAAACTTGAGATGATGGGCATTTTAGACTTTTTAACGATTTTATTAATTATATCAATCCCACTTTTTTAGCAACTTCCTCTAGTGATTATGGAGATTTATTATCCTTAAATAACTAATTATTCTTTCTTTTCAACTTGATTCATAACATCTTCTTAATTCCTACATGATCTCAGTACCTTCTATAATAATCAGATTTAATCTTCATCTTCTTATAATAATTGAATTATTCATACCAAAAACAAGATTTTCTAAATGTTGCGTTTTTGTTAACACGTAGTAATAAGTAGTGTTTTAACATGTTATGTAGTAATAAGTAATGTTTTAACATGTTACGTAAAACAAACATAAGAAAAAGTACCAACATAATAGTGACCTATCAAATATCCAAAAAACACAATGTACCATCATCCATAACATATCCTAGACACAATCCAAAACATAAAGAAACAAATATTTTTCCAAATCACAAAAGCAAAGTCACTTTTTTGCCATTGACGGCCCCAATCTTTCACCAATTCGAACAAACGCGGTCTTTTCCATTTCTCTCCTTGTATCATCCGATAACTGGTAATATTGAAACTGTCCATTAGGCTCATGTTATCAATCACAAGTGTGTCATGCGTCATGAGGTTAAAACACATTAGGTAGAAATGGTTCGATTGTAGAATGCGAATGAAAATTAGATCGAACCCAATGATCGTATTGTTCTCCGCCCTTTCAAACACGATACCAAGTTTTCCTCAAAGTGTTTTATCCTCACCCTGACCAGCCCATCAAAATCCACGTGTTCCTGTACACACATAAAAATAATAATCATTCCACATCAGTAGTCTGTTTAACAGTTAATAATAACTAGTTTTTTACATAATTTTATCAACGAACGAAAACAATAGTGTTTTACAGCAGACTAGAACAAGTAAGATGCAACAACAAGATTCAAACAGCTATAATCCATCTATAGTTTTTTAAAACAAAATAGAACAAGTAGTGTTTCTAAATCATACCAACAACAAGATGTAACAGTACCACGCAAACAGCATAACCCATTTATAGTGTTTTAAAACAGAATAGTGTTTTACAACAGAATAGAACAAGTAATATGCAACATATAACACTTTCAACAAAATCCAAGAAACACTATTATCCCACCCAAATTGTATTTTGAATCACAATTAAAATCAGCATATAAACACTTTCAACATTATAAACAAAACACAAACATATGAACACTTTTCAAACAACATATAACACTTTCAACAAAATCCAAGAAACACTATCAAAACTAAAAACTGCAAATACCGTTTATTATAATTAAAACCCTATATACTGAATTCTAACTCAAAGCATATTCAAACTTACAGTACTATAAACACTATTATTCCAACTTTCAGTAATATAAACACTATTAAAACTATTAATCCAACTTTCAGTACTATAAACACTATTAAAAGTAAAATAAAAAAACCATATTATCCCACCCAAATTGGATTTTGTAAACACTGGTAGGCCATAGATGAATTCGAGCAATGACATTGAAAAACCATAACTGGATTTTTAAAACCATATATGGATTTTTAAAACACTGGTAGGCCCAAATCAGAAAAAAAATCCCAAACGCAAGCTATGGTTTTCCAAAAAACCCAACAAAAACCATATTATTCGTAGCGTATGGCAGTTTGCCACACTAAAATCGGATTTTAAAACTCAAACCCAAACTAAAATTGGATTTTAAAAACTCAAAACCTAAGCAAAATCTGTACCTGTCGGTGTAGCTGTAGGGTGTGGCGGTGTTTTATCTCCCTGCATGGTAGTCGGAGGTGGTTGCTGGCGTCAAAATAAAACACCGATTGGGTATTCTTGAGGTATCGGCGATTCTTGAGTTTTGTTGAGGGTTGATAGGTGTCGAAATAAAACACGAAATAAAACACTGATTAAACCTATTTGTAGTGACTACTAACTAACCCATTTGAAAAAAAAAACATTATTGGAGTATAGCTAGAGATTGTTCGAAAAAAAAAATTCATTATTGGAGTATAGCTAGAGATTGTACTGCATTTAACTAGTGCAAAGTTTTATTTTAAGTTTCAATTACGTAAAAATTGTTGTCATTTTGTTTCATATTTTTAGATTAGTTGATTATTTATCAACTATATGCTTATTATTTTAGTTTTGATTTATAATTATCATCATAATTAATCGTCACAACAATTTTTGTTTTCAAAAAATATAAAGTGAGCAATACATGATTTTAAAAAAAAAAATTATTTCTAAATACACACAAAACCAATTTTTATCATGTAAATACGTCATTTCCAAGAATTAATAGGGTAAAAACCCATATACGGAATCAAACATAGAAAAAAAAATTATAAAAAATAGGAAAAATGGAAATAAATAATTCCAACTATTGACTATTGGTCAATAACAGTCCCAACTACGAAAATCACCAATATTGGTCCCAACTTTCAAAAAATTGGAATATAATGGACCGTCACTAACGGAAGCTTAACACCGTTAACCCCTGCTTACGTGGCATGCTGAGGTGTTTAAAAAAAAAAACCCTGCACTTAACCTTCTTCCTCATTCACCATCTTCTTCCTCATTCCTCATTCACCATAGCCACCATCTCTCTCTCTCTCTCTCATCTCTCTTTCTCTCTCAGATCTGCAACCCACCATCTTCTTCCTCGTTCACCATAACCACCATCGTTCCATCACCATAACCAACCCACCACCATCACCACCATCTTCTCATCTTTCACCACCACAACCAACTCGCCACCATCACCAATCCTCACCCATTAATTCTGCTCAGATTCGGATCTGGTTGCCAACCATCACCACCATCGTTTCAAACCCACCACTAGAAATCCCCAAATTGAACTTGAGGATGTTGAAAACCCTAAATCCCCAAATCGAACTTGAGCAACTGAAGGAACACCCCAAATTCAAAAGAAAACAAGATGATCTATATGTGGAACATAATGTCAGCTTAACCGAAGCTCTTTGTGGGTTTCAGTTTGTTCTTACTCATCTTGATGGCAGGCAACTTCTTGTTAAATGCAGGTGGTGAAAGATGGTGGTGATGGTGGTGGTGATGGTGGTGGGTTGGTGGTGGTGGTGAAGGGTGTTAAATGCAGGTTTGTTTGTTTTTTTACACCTAAGCATATATATATTATACCAAAATAAGTTTTTTGCCACATAATCAAGTTTTTTAACACCTCAACATGCCAGATAAGCAGGGGTTAACGGTGTTAAGCTTCCGTTAGTGACGGTCCATTATATTCCAATTTTTTGAAAGTTGGGACCAATATTGGTGATTTTCGTAGTTGGGACTGTTATTGGCCAATAGTCAATAGTTGGGATTATTTATTTCCATTTTTCCTAAAAAATATATTGACTCTTTAGTAAAAAAAAAAATCTAGTTCCGTCATTGCTTTCATGTAAATCTAAAATTAAGATGGGAGGAAAGAGTGAGAGAGTGTGGGTTATGTATATAGAGGATAAATGGGATACGTGTTATACTCGCAATCTATAGACTTAACGTCTAACCTCTTACTTAATTAGTTTAAACATATTTATCACAATCATTAGGTTAATGACAATTGTAGTGTATAATGCTTTGCAACGTACTATGCGTGATGGGCCACATACATCATATAATTGATATATGAACTATAAAGTTAGATTTTACGAGCCACTTCTTTTTTGGATTCCATAAAGTGTAAATGCAACTATTCCGTTTTTTCACCAAAAGCAGGATGCAATAATTCTCTTACACTTAACATGATGAAATAATCATATTCATTGGGAAAAAGAATAAAGTTGATGTTATTATCAGTTCTATCATCAAACTTATTATTTATAGAACAATAACAAGATAGGGTCACCTTTACCACCTGTAAGAGCAAATTATGTGAAGGGTTTTCTCAAATTATATGGGATGAGTATGAGTGGTTGTGAGTGGAGAAGAGAGAACATGTTTGGTGAAAGCACTGTTCACCCCTATATTTGAAAAACTATTATTCACCCCTATATGTATTTTAATATTTTTGTAAGTGGTTGTGAGTGAGTAGAGAAAAAACATAATGATAAAAGTATGAAAAAAGTATTATTATTTTAATTAGGAGAGACAAGATTTAGAGGTGGAGTAGTGATTTTTAGTGTAATTTGATGGAGGGGATTTGGTGGACGGGCTGTGAATGCTCTAAGAAAAGTATTTGCAAGAACACCATTTTTCTACCAACCTAAGGCCCTTGCAAGTTAAATAACCATTATCCTTATAGGAATTGGTTCAAATGAGAACCTTTGGTCAAATTGAGAACTGATTTTTAGTGTAATTTGATGGAGGGGATTTAGTGGACGGGCTGTGAATGCTCTAAGAAAAGTATTTACAAGAACACCATTTTTCTACCAACATAAGGCCCTTGCAAGTTAAATAACCATTATCCTTATAGGAAATGGTTCAAATGAGAACCTTTGGTAAAACTGAGAACTGGGAGAACCATTTTAGACAACACATTTCTCTAAGGCATAAAAAATACAAGAATATTTTTTTTCAATATACAATATACGCATATGTATAAATTGCAATATACACATATGTATATATGAAATATACACTGGAAATGTAATATACACATGTATAAATGAAAAAAATAAAAAGAAATTATTATTGTATAAAAACCATCGATTAACCAAAAAAATGTTTTTTTTTTTTGCCTTTAGAGAAATGTGTGGTCCATCAGTTCTCAAATAGGAGTTGGTTCTCTTAGAATCCCTAACCTATCCTTATATTTAATAAGTGTTAAATTAACCATACAACTTCACAAGTATACATGGTAAATTATCATTTTCGTCTTGAGGTTCGGTAAAATACATCATTTTAGTCATATATTTTATAATTGTGCTTTTTTCATCTCTCACATTTCTAAAACATATTAGTGCCAACCGATTTGTTACCCTGTTAAAAAGTCAGTTAACTGAAAGATAAAATAGTATTATTATTGCACGTCTTTTTTCTTTTAAGAGTAAATTTTGCCATTTTCACCTATGTGGGTTGGTAAAAAAAATGCCACCTTTATCAAATAGTTTCTTTTGTCATTTAAAATCGTAGAACACGTGGTGTTCATTTTGATGCAAATCCATTGTCGTAGTGTTTTTTTTACTAAACCATGGAGAAGAAAATGATAGCATTTACTTTTAAAAAATGAAAAATAAAATGACCATTTTTTTGTTGGGATTCGGTGTCAATTTTAACTCTAATAAAATCCAATTTTAATATTTTATTATTTAATTAATATCATATATCAATTACATAGTGGAAACGTGTACACACAAAATTAAATCTGATTTAGTCTCGCCAGTGATCGAATTACAAACTGAATTAATAATTATAATCCATACCATAGGGTGTTCACTAAATTATTATATCTGTGGTCTAGTGGTGGAAAGAACTTGGTTTCTCCTTGGAGAGCCAGGTTCGATTCCCACTGGCTGCAAATGAGGTGGGAGGTTTTCAGGCTTAGCCTGTTTCCTACCCTGGAGTGCCCGGTTCGAATCCCACGTCGGCCGGACTATGATCATGTATAGCCCTGAGCGAGATGCCGTTCAAAAAAAAACACGCACTTTGGGTTTAGTAGGGTGGCTGGTAAAAAGGAGAGGAAAGCGTAGGAGATGAGAGGGAGATAGGAGGAAGTGTTTTTGTTTTTTGGTTGAGTAGAGGAAGTTGCACTAGTTTTAACGTTATTTTACTAATTTCGTGAAAATAATGTTAAAAACAACGGACGGTTAATCATGCATCATGTGGTGGCGTTGATAGCCAAAAGACAAAGGGGTACATGCACCGATCGGGTTTATCTCGATTGCTAAGTGTTTTGTGCCTTATGTCCAAGGCTTGATACCAAACCACATCGAGCCGGGGGTCTCACTGGAAGCAACCTCTCTATTCTTAGGGGTAAGGCTATCTACATCTTACCCTCCTCAGACCCTACCTTAGCTTTGCTATAGGTGGGATTAACTGAGTATGATGATGATGATGGTTGAGTACCATCATCAATATCTATGCTTTTATCAATTACAATTAGATCTTCTTCCCAATTGTAACTTTATACGACCTCTTTTGTTATTATACTAGTTGGTAACCCGCGCGTTGCGGCGGGTCTAAAAACTACATCAAATTGTATCAATTCATTAAGACGTAAAATTCATCGAAAACTTTTTATTTAAATGATATATTAAATAACGAATACTTGTAACAACATAAAATAATTATTCTTATTTCAGCTAAAGTATAATAACATTCGCACGGATTATTGAAATACATTGATTTTAGGTGGATTATTCTCAAGACTACACTACCTCACACGTAACACTTTGGTCACGCCTACCACTTAACGATATATATACTATTAAATGATACAAACAACTTTGCCAAATAGCTCGTAAATCAAAACTTTACGTTTTGTTTCATAAGTGACATACACACATGAATTCACCAAAGTTGCTCCATGTAATAAATAATAAGTAGGAGAGGGGATGTACAGGAGGATTTTGCATAGAAGGGTATTATTGGGAAAATTTTCATGACATTTTGGGTGTGAAGCACTAAACTTTTCATATGTCATCTTAAAAAACATAAAAAATTACTAATGTAGCCATCTCTCATCCTTAATAAGGTAACATAGATATATTTATCTCCTAGTCTCCTTTTATATTTATTTAATAAATGCAAACCTTTTATTAATTAAACATTTCTCTAAATACTTAATTCCACTAACAATCTTATTCCACATTTCGTGATTTAATATTTAACATATAAGTATTAATTAATTTCTTATTTATCATACAAAGTGTCTCTTTTGATCGTACCTTGATGGTAACGTTGACTAGTCAATTTATCAGACATCCTATATTCAACAATCTCTCATTTAGACGATTCATTGATTAACTTCTCATCCTTCTCATTTTTGTTACACTGTGTAGGATAACTTGATCCTTAAAGTGTAACTAAGATGAGGTATCAAAGTATAAAAGTGGTTAAGTGACTATTTTACCCTCATTTTATGATTTTTAATGAAAATAAAGTTCTTAACTTTTGGATATATTAAATTACCTTTGCCTCATGCATTATAATGTAGTATTGATATCTCGTTTTTACATATCTTTTTTTTCTAGGTGGTAAACTGATTTTATATCTTCATTCCATTATAATAAGACAAATTTATAGCACAACGCAGATAAATAAGCAACAAACTACCTGCAACTCCTTTTTGAATAACAAAACATATACTACTAAAAAAACAAATTAATAGTCTCTATGGGTGTAGTTTAAAAGAAATCATGTAACTTTGTTGATAACGTACAACACAAATGATATGTCTGGATATTGTTTCTGATCATAACAAGTACTATTTTCTTTTTGGAATGTATCAATACTAACCTTGTATAGTGTATACCGTACTACTTTTACCGGTTTTTGTATTCTAATAAAAAGCATTGTTGACTTTTACGTTTCTATTAATTTATTAGGAGGATGGGCATTTACCAAGAATCTCACAGCTGCCTCACAGGTATCTCACTACCAGCACGGCAATAGAGCTGCTGGTGATACTAATAGTGGATTTGTAAAGGGTTTACGTGACTTGGTTCATGGTGTTCATTACCTCACGGGTACCCCTTACCCCTGTTTATACCTTGAACCTTCCAATTGTTACCTTAAACCTGCCTAATAAGTTCCTTCCCTTATTGTTGCGGAGATTTGGTTGGATCGAAGATATTATAATTGTTAGGGTTTTGTAGTGAGGTTTTGAATGGTGTGTGTTTTGCAGGTTTGGGAAATAAAATGAGAGTTTGATGAAGATGGTGAAGTTCAGTTCAATTCGAAGGTTTTAGATGATGATGGAGAATGTTTTTTTCCCAGATTCTGAGTATGTGGTTTTGTTTAATTTTAAAAAAATATTTTTGTGAAATGAATCAGTGAAGTGATATGGCAGTGCAGGATTTGTAGAAATCAGTGAAGTTAAAAGCCAAAGTGGGGTGCCCCTTGATGCAAAAAAAAAAATACGAAAAAAGTATATAAACCCAGTTTTCATATATTAAAATTCCTTATGCTACCCGGTGTAATACTAGCGCCCCTTTCCACCTCAATTTTTTCCTCTCAATAAAGAACCTTGTTTCCTTAGCGTCATTGTGAAGGCGCTATTGTTCGTCCGTTGCTACAATAACGAAGGCCAATGGCCTTTTTGGTGGCATTTAATATATTTTAAATATGTTGATTGTTTCAAACAGTCATATTAAAAAAAAATACTTAACTCTATGTATATATTCATTCATCATTCACTTCATTTTTTAAACCAAACCAACTTCACATACATTCACATCATACTTTCAATTTTTTATATAATCTTCAAATGGAAATCCAAACCTAATCCTGCCCCCACGAAACCCAAACCCAATCCTAAACCCAGTTTGATGTTGGAACTTGGAGGAAGAAATCATATTAGCCAACAATTATATTACCACATTTGAGGAAACTAGACATAACGATTTGACACAGTTTTGGAACACAGTTGTGAGTAGATTCCGTCAACAAACGGGTAACAGCCATTGTACGAGGGATGCCACAACAAGAAAGTATATGGCTATCCGGAAAAAGGTCACAATATTTAACAGGTTATTTAGAAGTGTGTTGAATTGCAATGCGGTTTTAAACGAACATGAGGTGATTGAGGAGGCTCGTAACGAGTATCGTATCGTGCATAATGATAATTATCCGAACATTGTGGTTTGAAGAGTTATGAGACACCGCTTTGAACAATAGTCGGGTCTTTAACATTTATTTGTGGATTTTAATATAAGTGTCCCAAAGTTGTACACGATGCGTATAGCAGTGGAAAATTGCCTAAATTTGACGAGTTAACACCTTGCAACGCGTGTGTGTTGTTCATAGTTTTCACGTCTATTTTTGGTTCACAATAATGACACTTACATGCTTATATTTATGTACGTTTGTCGATATAATTTCAAGTTGGTTTACGTTCTGACGTAATTCTTTTCAGAAACGAGTCAGGTCAAACATAATACGTGTTCATAGTTTTTTTAGAGTTGATTTTTTCAAACAACACTATTTTATTACATACTTATTCATGTATGTCTCTAATATTTCAAGTTGGTTTATGTTTTGAAGTATTTTTTTTAAATGGGATTAGTCAAATATAATACTACATCTTCAGTTGCTCTACGTTTTTACATAGTTTTAATGTGTTACGTCAAATATAATATGTTTTTATGCTTATTTTTATGTAAGTTTTCAATTGGTCTATATTTTGACGTAAATTTTGTTTGAAAACGAATCGGGTTAAATGTAATATCTTTTCATTCAACGGTACACATTGAAGTTATCGTACGTTTCGTAAAGCTATTCTTGCATGGGGCGGGCGGATTTAAATCTGCCTGTTATTGATGCAAGTACTTTTTGGTTCTCACTGTGTTGATAACGCTAACGCAACACACAACTAACAAAATTTAATAAGTTATGTATATTATTCTATATATTAATTTACAACATCTTGGAATAGTAATATATTTTTGTTTTTTAGGGTTTATTTGCTTTCTTTATTTTCATATAAAAAAGTTATTTTTAACAAAACTTTGAATTTTTACAATTTTCTCATAAAAACATTTGGTCCTCAATTTTTTTGACCCCCTCTTATTTATTTATTTTTTAATATGTATCGGTATAATTTTGACTTTTTCTATCTTTTACATTATGTGAATCAGTCGGTGTTAATAGTTCGTGTTTTTGTTTTTGTTTTTGTTTTACGTTTTTCTCGATTTTAATCGTCGTTTGGTTGTTACTTGGCATCTTTTTACCTCCCCGTCTCGCAACGCTAGTAATACAGTTTTACGCCTACAGCCCCGCAATGCGAAAGGCTTAATAACATTTAGGCCATCCGTAGTGGGCTTGAAAGGGGCTCCATGGGGCGCTATGGGCGGAAACACCGCCCTGGGCGTTATGGTGCCGGAGTGATGGCCATCATGAGCGTTATTAGAGTGTTGGAGTTGAACGTTGACTAACCAATGTAATGGTCATATTCGATTAAAAAAACCAATTATATATACCTCAAACCATTTACTTCTACACACTCCAAAAAACTTAAACAAAACCACTTTTTTATCTTCTACCTATAAAAATAACCGACTCTCCTCTCTAAAAAATGGCACGTGGAATGTAAATGAGAATATCGTGTTGGTGACGGCATTGATCAATGTCAACGGACATCCACCCGTTAATATGCCTTCTTTTTGGCGCAACGTGTTGGTGGAATTCAATCAAATAAGCGAAACAAATGATCCAACGTGAATAAGCTCGTTTCTAAGTGGCGGGATCTATACGCCAAGTCTAAGAGATGGAACACCCTCTTTCAAGCTACGATTGCGGTGCACGATGGTATTGCCCCTCATATGGCAATCCAACTCACACAAGACATCTATCAGCCTACACACGGCACCAACTTCACCCATGTTCTGTCATGACAATTGTTGCGTTTTTTTAATGTTTAGTGTTTAACGAGGTGCTAGTTTGTGTATGTACTCAAGAAGCTGGGATTTGCTGGTACAGGATAACCAACCAAAAGAATATTAATGTCTCCCCTGAAGTTAGCCCCTGAATCCAGTGTCAAGGCATTCCAACCAAAAAGCTACACTTGCAGAAAAAGATTCAAGAAAGTGAACTTTTGTGACTCAAAAATATGAGAACAATGTTGTAAGATAATAGAAAAAGTGTTATTATGATTAGGGCTGTAAACGAACCGAACTTTCAGCGAACAGTTCATGAACCGTTCGGCGGAAAGTCCGTTTGTGTTCGTTCGTTTAACAAATGAACGAACACGAACAAGAAATTTCGTTCGTTACGTTAAACGAACGAACATGAACATAGGTCGCGTTTGTTCGTTTATGTTCGTGAACGTTCGGTAACGTGTTCGTTTGTGTTCGTTTATGTCCGTTTATACTTGTTCGTTTGTGTTCATTTGGTTTTTAAATTATATATTTAAAATTTTAATATTATATATATATATATATATAGGATTTGGTTCAAATGAGAACCTTTCCCCAAATTGAGAACTGAGAGAACCATTCTGGGTCACACATTTCTCTAAGGCAAAATTTTTTTTTTTTTTTTTTTTTTTTTTTTTTTTTTGCAAAAATCGCTGCTTTATATGTAAGAAAATTTTTTTTTTATTTTTTTTGTATTTTTTTTTTCAGTATACACATGTGTATAATTGCATTATACACATATGTATAATGCAATATACACATATGTATAACTGAAATATACACATATGTATAGCTGAAAAATGCTATATACACATATGTATAATTGCTATATACACATATGTATAATTGACATATACACATATGTATAAATTCAAAAAAAATTCAAAAAAAATAAAAAAAAAATTTTCCTTGCATAAAAATGTGCGATTAAAGCAAAAAAAAAAAAAAAAAAAAAAAAAATTTGCCTTTATATGAAATGTGTGGCCCAGAATGGTTCTCTCAGTTCTCAAATAGGGGTTGGTTCTCTTAGGATCCCTACCCTATATATATATATATATATATATATATATAAAGAAACTTACAATAACAATGTTTTAAATTTTATATTCGTTCATCCGTTTGTGTTCGTTTGTGTCCATTAACAATGTTTTATCTATATTTTCTAGTCAAACGTCCGTTTGTGTCCATTAGTGTTCGTTTGTGTTCGCAGACAATGTTCACGAACAGTTCGTTAACAACCAAATTACAAACGAACACGGACACGGACAAAATTTTATGTTCGAAAATTGTCCACGAACAGTTCATGAACAGATTTAATTAAGCCAGAGAGTTTATTGAATTGAATGAAATAGAGAGATTACAATCACCAATGATATATAGACTAGCTCTTTCTAAATAAGGTAAACCTATCACAATTAACACCATATATTCTAAACAATAATTTAGGCTATGATTGTGCACTAATCTCGGCTGAATTGATTTACTGTTTAACATTCCCCCGCAAGTTGAGGGCGGGGAACGACCTGCAACTTGGACCTTAAACATAGGAACCTCTGAGAAGATAAGGGCTTAGTGAATACATCAGCAACTTGATCATTGGTTGAGATAAACTTGACATTCAGTTTCCCTTGAGCAACCTGTTCACGAACGAAATGGAAGTCCACCTCAACATGTTTTGTGCGTGCATGAAAAACAGGATTTGCGGAGAGGTAGGTTGCACCGAGATTATCACACCAAAGTGTCGGTGACCTGCTAACTATTCCAAGTTCACGAAGAAGGGATCTCAGCCATATTAGTTCTGCAACGGTATCAGCAATTGCCTTGTATTCTGATTCTGTTGAAGATCGAGATACAGTGCGTTGCTTACGAGCTGTCCATGAGATAAGATTTGAGCCCAAGTATACAGCATATCCCCCCGTGGATCGACGATCGACAGGGCAGCCAGCCCAATCAGAATCAGAGTATGCTTGTACGTCCTGGTGCCAGAAGGAGTCAGAAAAGGCATGTAGCCGAGAACTGGAGGCATGACGAAACAGTAAGCCAAGTTGAGCTGTGCCATTAAGATACCGCAATATGCGTTTTACCGCAACCCAATGATTTTCAGTCGGTGCATGCATGAACTGGCATACCTTATTAACTGCAAAGGCAATATCTGGACGGGATAAGGTAGCATACTGAAGGGCACCAACAGTTTGTCGATATCGTGAGGGATCATCAAGAAGGGGGCTGTCATTAGGAAGCAGGACATGAGAGGTACTCATGGGAGTAGCAACAGGTTTGCACTGAGACAGTCCAGCTCGGTGTATGACATCCAAAATATATTTTCTTTGAGAGAGAATCAAATCATCGTTATAATGAACCACTTCAATTCCCAAGAAATAGTGTAACCTGCCAAGATCTTTGACTGCAAACTGGGTACTAAGACGATTGATGATATCAGTGACAGCTTGAGGTTTGTTTCCAGTGATGATGATGTCATCTACATAGACAAGAACATAAACGATGGTGCCATGCCTGTTAAGAATGAATAAAGACGGGTCGGTTTTTGACCCGGAGAAACCAAGCTGTTGAAGTGCCATAGATAGTCGAGTGAACCATGCTCTCGGGGCTTGTTTGAGCCCATACAATGACTTGTGAAGTAGACACACATGGTTCGGCTTAGTAGGATCAACAAAGCCCGGAGGTTGTTTCATATAAACAGTTTCTTGAAGATCACCATGTAAGAAGGCATTTTGAACATCGAGCTGACGGAGTGACCACTTATTTGTGACTGCAAGAGACAAAACTGTACGAATAGTGGCCGGTTTAACAACTGGACTAAAGGTCTCATGATAGTCAACTCCCGCCTGCTGGTGAAACCCCTTTGCAACGAGTCGTGCCTTGTAACGACTAATGTTCCCAACCGGATCTGTTTTTAACCTGTATACCCATTTACAATCAACCACGTTAGCATTCTTAACAGGGGGAACTAATGACCAAGTCCCATTTTTGTGAAGAGCCTCTAACTCTTCAGCCATGGCATGACGCCACTCCGAGGAAGCATTGGCAACGGTAAAAGAGTTGGGTTCAACAGGAAGTTTGGGCATAGAGGTGGCCATATAGGCAGCGGGATCATAGCGAGAGGTGGGTTTAGGATTAGATCTAAGGTTTGAAGGCCTAGGTCGTGGTGGTGGGTTAGATTGGTCTGGAAAGGAGGTGGTTGGGGCTGTACCAGGTGCGGCTGGGTCTAGGACAGGTGCGGGTGGGGCTGGAACATGTGAATGTGGGGCTGGAACAGGTGCAGGTGGGGCTGTTGTGGCAGGTACAGGGTCGGTAGGTTCGGTTTGGGTTTGGGCTGCATTTTCAGTTTGTTGAGGGTCGGTTGGTATAGGGTCAGGATAAACAGAAACGTATGGTGTATCATCACAGGTAGGTGCAGAGGTGTTGGGTGATTTATTGTAGGGAAAAACATGTTCATTGAAGCGAACATGTCGGGCAATGTAGATTCGTTCGGTGTTCGGGTCAAAGCATCGGTAGCCATGATGAACAGGACTGTAACCCAGAAAGACACACGGAGTGGAGCGAAAATCAATTTTGTGATTGTTATACGGGCGGAGGTAAGGAAAACATTGACACCCGAAAACCCGAAGAAATGAGTAATCTGGTTTTCGTTTAAATAGGTGTTCAAATGGTGACTTGTTTGAGGAGACTCGAGAAGGAAGGCGATTGATGAGGTAGACTGCGGTTTCAAAGGCAGAGTGCCAGAAGCGTTGAGGAAGATTAGACTGTGCTAAGAGAGCAAGTCCGGTCTCCACAACATGACGATGACGACGCTCAACTGTCCCGTTTTGTTCACTTGTATGTGGACAAGAGCGTCGATGGATTATGCCAAGATTGGTACAAAACGAAGCAAGGTTGCGGAACTCTCCCCCCCAATCGGACTGAATGCTTTTTAGTTTTGTGTTAAATTGTCTTTCTGCTAGTTTAATGAAATTGGTCAAAATAGGGTAAACATCTGATTTATGCACTAGTGGATAAAACCACATATATCTAGAATGATGATCAACACAGAGTAAAAAAAAGCGATAACCATCAATAGATAAAGTGGGTGCAGGACCCCAAACGTCACAATAAACTAAATCCAAAACATTATTACTATGAAAATTAGAGTTTGACACAGACAATTTAGAAGATTTGCCCATTTGACAAGAGACACATAATGAAGATGACAACTTGTCTGAAACAGGTAAAGAACAATGCGAAACAATGGAACGAAAAACTCGATCATGAGGATGCCCGAGGCGTTGATGCCAAACATTAGAAGATGCTTTAAAGGCAGTGAATGCGACTTTAGGAAGAGACTTGAGTTGAGGAAGACGAATGGAGTACAGTCCTTGTTCACTTGGCCCCGTTAGGAGGATGGTGCGTGTAGACTCGTCCTTCACAACAAAATAAGAAGCGTGAAATTCAAAGAAAACATTATTATCAACACAAAATTTTTGGACAGATAAAAGGTTTCTTTGAAGTTGAGGAACGTGAAGGACATTAGATAAAACAAGGGTTTTATTAGGTGAGAAAATTTTGGTGGATCCAATGTTTAAAATGGGTAGGGGTTGACCGTTACCAACAAGGAGTGAATCATTACCATAGTATGCTTCAGAGTTATCAAGGCTCTCCAGGTCTGTAGCAGCATGATCATTAGCACCAGTGTCAGGAAGCCAGGGGAACCCCATCTGTGAGCCAGCACCCGAGTGATTTGCATAGTTGGCTTGTGGCTGTGTGCGGGACTGAGAAGATTGGCTGGGACACTGTGATGGCAGATGGCCAATTCCACAACGGTTGCAGTGTCCATACACCATGTTCTGAGTGGAAGCCCAGGCGAATTGGCGTGTACCACTAGTGTCACGGTTGCGGGTATTGTTGTTATTGCGAGAGTTGCCCCGATAAGCACCACGAGAGCCTCGTCCACCTCGATTATTATTTGAAGATCGAGGAGAGAAGAAGGCTTGCGGCTGCTGTGATGGGGCTGAAGTGACTGGATTTAGTTGATAGCCAAGCTGGGCTGCCATGAGTTGTAGGCTGCTAAGTTGATTCTGAATGGACTGCACATTTGGTTGTGGTGGTTGTGGTGCAGCAGTGCTGACAAAGGCTTGTGGACTGTTTGTTTGAGTTGGTGATTGTCGGTGGTTAAGCATGTAATCATGGTCATTAAGAAGGCCATGAAGTTCATTGAAAACGACCGGAGGAGAACGAGCTAGGAGATTTGCCTTGAGACCATTATACTCCTCACGAAGACCTGCAATGGTAAGCATAACAACATCTTTGTCCTTCATTGGTTCACCGATATTTGCTAGGGCGGTTGCATATTCTTGAGCACGGCATAAGTAGTCTGCAGGGGTCTCATCACCTTTCATGGTTATGCGATGTAACTGACCTTTTAGTGTATATTCATGTGAAGAAGTGGCTGGAGCATACGCACGTTCCAGAGACAGCCATACCTCTCGAGAAGTCCGTCCTTGAACATGCTGAAACGATTCTTCAGATACTGTTGAGATGATCAGCATTCGCACATGGGCATCATTGGAAACCCACGGACCGTAGCTGGGATTGGCAGTGGTTGTGGTTCCTGTGGTAACTGTGGATGATGGACACGGGATTGATCCATCCACATAACCGAAAAGATTGTGGGAGATTAGAAACGGTTCTACCATTTGTTTCCAGTAGCCGTAATTTTTAGGTTTTAGGGTAAAAGCGAATTTGTGAGAGTTATGGATTGTTTTCTCTTGATTGGTAAAAATTGTAATGGCAGCCATGAGAGCAGTTGCAGGTTTGAGAGTATGAATAGGGTTGGCGGCTGTTAGGGTTTAGGCCGAGAGTTTTTTTTTTTTTGAGATAGAGACTGATCTGGCTCTGATACCAAATTAAGCCAGAGAGTTTATTGAATTGAATGAAATAGAGAGATTACAATCACCAATGATATATAGACTAGCTCTTTCTAAATAAGGTAAACCTATCACAATTAACACCATATATTCTAAACAATAATTTAGGCTATGATTGTGCACTAATCTCGGCTGAATTGATTTACTGTTTAACAGATTTAAAGCTTAACAAACGAACACGGACAAGCTCCGTCCGTGTTCGTCCGGTTCGTTTACAGCCCTAATTATGATATCAATATCAGTAGCCAAGTGTAGGTGTTTATGAATCTGCCATCAAAAGTAGCACGTATGTCATGACAAAGGAAAAATCCTAAAGAGGAAGATTGTGGGTCAGAATGATTTTTTTCTAGAGCAGACATTTTAAAATCCTAAGAAAAAGAGATGTACACAAAGAGGAATGGATAGTCAAGTGTCTGTAATCGATGTAGAGCACTCACTTTACGATAGCATTACAAATTAATCATAATGAGTCGATATACTTTTCTAATGGCATCAATACTGAGGGCAACTGGTCTTTTATGACAAAAAATAATCCACCCTCACAGAGTGACAGTACAACAAAAGACTCCAAAGAATAGGATGAGTTAAATTCCTGGAAGTAAACTAATACATATGGTTTACAAACGATACTTATACTATCAAACTTTATAAAATAAGAATAATACAAACTACAAAGCATAAAGTAAGAGTAATACCTACAGTAACGAATGGTACTGGGAGAGTACAAACAAAGTAGCCTTAATCTTTTCTGCTCTAACTCCTTTCAAAGGGTGGATCCTGAAATTGACGAAGGTAAGCATTGTAAATCAGATAATCAAAGGTTAAGCAGGTTATTATAACACATGTTCATAAATTTCGATGTTTGATTGATGTTGATGCATCATGACACATGTGTCAAACACCCAAACACCGACCAACCTATAGGGAAAGGAAATCCACCCACCCATCAGGTACAGATATACAACAACGAAATCAATCATGAACACAAAATCCCCAAATCAGGAAAAGCGTACAACATTTACTGGCTTATTAGACACAACTCTAAATGATTACGTGTTTTAAAAGTCATTTACCTTTAGCACCCGCCGTCGCCGTTGCCGTTGAGTTCAGTTCGCCGGAACCCTGACTTTACGGTTGTCGCTGTCTTGTGTTATGGCTCGCTCCACCTTCATCGATTATCAACTTCATCCATTCACCCATCTTTATCCGCATCGGAACCCCAGGGTTCGTCGGACAATCGAACCTTATTGGACCTCTACTGATGTTCCAATTTACTGACGCAACTCCATCACCATCTAGCTGTAAACCTCACTCAAACCCAACATGGTCTACCACCGTTGTCGTCGGAGCAGGTGACCGAGGATGGGTTCGCCTCTGCATAAAAACATCCTCGCCTTCATCATCGATAATCACCGCCAGGGCACAACAACCAACAATGATCGGACAAAAACTGTGTCTTCACAGATGAGAGAGTCTTCAAGAAGAATATGAGAGATTTTTGAGAGAGAGAGAGAGAGAGAGAGGTGAAGGTATGAGAGAACAGATGTGATGATGTGACCGTGGACACGTACGTGACAAACAATGTGGTTGTGCAGAGGATGCATTTGAGGGTTGTACTCACAAAAAAGAAATGCAATGGAAAGTTGTACAAATTGCAATAGTGGTTTTTCACTCACAAGCTGAACTTACTAAATATAGTATTAATTAATAATGTTTTTTTAGACAAACATAATTAAAAACATTACATAAACCTTAATTAAAACATTACATAAACTTAAAATAAAATATTACATACTCCTAAATTAAAACATTAATTAAAACATTACATAATCCTAGATTAAAACGTTAATTAAACCTAAATTACTTAAACACACCTACTAATGCATGTGATCCCAATCCTCTAGAGTGTACTCCGGAGACGACACGTCACGATCACTATCATGACCGTCCGACCTGGCATCTGAGCGGATGCATCCGAAGTAAGGACTTCGAAGACGATACGGTTCATCATACATATTGACATACTCCGCACCAGGGTCAGTGTTGTACCCTTCAGCCCAGCTAAATACGACTTGTGTTGGACGAAGATTTGGAACGAGAGAGGGAGGGTTTGTTTGCGTCTCCCCAACTTGGTGTTGACTGAATCCTAGCACAGTCATAGTGTAGTCATGGGCCCAAATAAATTCCTCGTATGTAACAGGAGCATTTGGATCCATACCTGTTTGACTTGGTAAAGGAGGAGGGATTATATGTTGGTTTGGAGTGTAGAGTCGACGACAAGAAGTGTTAGCTGGTTGAGGGGAAGTGTACACTAGATGAGGAGGAGTGTACAGTTGTACACTAGTTGAGGAGGAGGAGTGTACACTAGATGAGGAGGAGGAGTCTACACTGGATGAGGAGGGGGAGTGTACACTGTAGGAGGAGGAGACGACACTGGTTGTGAACTTCGGCGGCGATAATATCGCATGAGGTTGGAAGGTCCAGTTGCTTAGGTAGGATAACCGCCACCCATATCTTTAATTATTTGTGTGTAGATTGAATTGTGAGTGATAATTGTGATTGAGTCTTAATTTTTGTCTTGTATTTATAGGGTTAGAAAACTAGTCATTGGAAAAATATGCGTTTGAATATTATTTTTTATTAAATATTATTTAATAAATATTAAATTTGTTTATTTGAATTTCTCTCGATGGACCGGCGCCGGAAAACGCCAATCCCGGAAAACATTCAGAGAAGAATCACCAAGATATTCGTCACAAACTTGCCCGAGGGATGCAGCGGGACTGATTTAGCAACTCCAATAAGATCGTTTGGTCAGATCTATGATCTGTACATCGCAAGAAAAAGAGATAGGGGAGGCAACCGTTTTGGATTCATTTCAATTCTAGATGTTAAAGACAAAGGCGAGTTACTAAAGAATCTGCGGGGAATACGTATTGGTGATAATAAGCTGTGGTTCAATATTGCTCGGTATGTACTTGAAGACGGTGAAGTTAATACGTTTGAATATAAACAACAAAACTCTCTTCCGAAAGATAAAGGCAATGAAAGCTCCTCGTTTAATGCTGGACCGGCGGTCTCTGGCGACTGGTCCTTCAAAGACATGCTAGTGGGGAGGAATGTTACTATTGACAGTAATGTTAGCGCATTCTCTAAGTTGCATGGGAAAGCGGTTGTTACTAGAATGATCGATGTTGAAGCGTTGAAAAACATTTACGTGATACTTAACGATATCTGCCCGGGTTACGGTAAAGTGCAGTATCTTGGTGGATTGGACCTGTTGATTTCGTTTGAAGATGCTGAGAAGGCCGCAGACTTTAGATATGCGGCTGTGTCCTTAAAAGATAAATTCGTCATGGTCAGTTCATGGGAAGGTCAGTCTTTGGGATTTGAACGATTGGCATGGGTAAAGGTTCAAGGGATTCCATTACACTTGTTATCGAATGAAGTCATTGATGAGATTGGAGGAATGATTGGGAAGGTTGTTCACAAGGCCAAAAAGTCGGAATCCGATCAAGATCTCTCCTTCGAGTATGTGGGAGTCCTGGTCGGTGACGGCAAAAGAATTTATGAAGAGATCATTCTTAACTGGCAGGATCGAAAATTCAGGGTCTGGGTTACAGAGGAAGCGGGTGACTGGGTGCCGGATTTTGAAGTTGTCACTACAACCCGGAAAGATGCGGACATGGAAGGTGAAGATTCAGAGGTAGAGGAGTCATCGGATGCTAACTCCGATCAGTCATCGGACGTCTCAGAATCCGACGAAGAGGTAACAGCGGAAGAGGAGGCGGAATGCCAGGAGAACATTGAATGCAATATTAATGACAAAATTAATGACCAATCATTGAATTTTAAGGAAGGCGCTGAATTTGAGGAATTTTCGAATGATCAGTTTACCCCTGCGGCTGACTTTGACTTTGACAAAACATGTGACAAGTTACATAACAGCCCTTGTGTTTCCAAGATTGTTAAAAGAAAAAAATGTAAAAAAACGGAGGTGGGCCGTTCTAGTTGCAACTATGTTAGTAGCAATGAAAGTTTGAAGCCTGGTAAGAAGCCCAAGAACATTCCTATAGTAGAGGAGGTGGAAGACATTTTTGGGCTTGACTCTCTCTTGGGCCTGGTAAAAAATAATCAAACAACAACAGAGGGGAGGTCCAAGCATATGCACCAAGATTCTTTTGACCTTAATTCACAACCAAATGCTCAGGCAGAGGACACTGTTCCTACTGCCCCTGTCAACTCCGACGCTGATAACCGTGACCGAGTGGAGGCTGAAGCTCAGATTCAGGCTTTAGAAGTGGAAGCCACGAAAATTTTGGGGGAGAAGCTGGGAGTCAATTTAGAAAGGCATGTCTCTTTAATTCAAAACTCTATTGTTCAAGAAGGATTACAATATGGTAAGTCATGAATTGTCTTTCTGTTAATATTCGGGGGATTGGTTCCAAAGGTAAAGCGGGTTGGATTAATCGGTTAAAGAATAAATTCGGGGTGGCTTTTATTGGGATTCAAGAGACTATGTCTGATAATATTTTACCAGGCTTGGTTTCAAACTACTGGGGTGGTTTGGGGCACGAGTTTGAAAGTGTTGATGCTGAAGGTAATTCTGGTGGGATTCTTAGTATATGGGATCCTAAGTTTTTTTGTAAAGACTCGATTGTTAAAGACAAAAACTTTCTCCTTGTTTCCGGGTTACTGGCTGATGGTAAGAATCGGGTGAATTTTTTGAACGTTTATGCGCCGCAAAATAATATTGACAAACGAAATCTGTGGGATAAACTGCTTCATCTTATTCAAGGGGGTAACGGGTGGTGGATTGTTTTCGGAGATTTTAATGCAGTTAGAAACCAGAGCGAGAGAAAAAATTCGGTTTTTGACCCCATTTGTGCTCGGGATTTTAACAATTTTGTGGATGAAGCGGGTCTTCGGGAATTTGACTTGAAGGGTATGAGTTTCACATACTTGGTCAATCGGCGTGGTGTGTGTAAACTTAGTAGAATTGATAGAGTTTTCGTTTGTGAAGAGGTTTTCAACAAGTGGTCGGGTGGTTATGTGAGGGCTCTTAAAAGAGAGTTGTCGGATCATGCGCCCCTTCTCCTGTCCCTAGTTGATACGAATTTTGGCCCGAAGCCGTTTAGGTGGTTTGACTCTTGGATTGAGAGACCGGGGTGCTTGGATGTTATTAATTCAGTTTTGGGTAATTGGGTGTATAAGGGGCCGGCTGAAGTGAATCTGTCCAACAAGCTCAAAGTTTTGAAAGTGAAACTTAAACAGTGGGCTAATGAGAGCAGATTAAAAGAAAAACAAGAAGAGCATGTGCTAAGGCAAGAGAAAGAAGATCTAGAGCTCTTAATGGAAAAACAAAATCTCGAGGAAACGGAAATTTGGGTTTGGTCAGAATGCATTAAGGGGCTTCAAGAAATTGAGCTTATGAGATCTCGTGATTTCAGACAAAAATCACGGATTAAGTGGGCGACTCTCGGTGATGAAAATTCTAGCTTCTTTCACAACATTATTAAAGGAAGACAAGCGAGAAATACTATCCCGGGCCTCCTAGTTCAAGACGAATGGGTGTCGAAGCCTACGATCGTCAAGCGTGAAGTGTTGAGATTCTTCAGGGACCGGTTCAAGGAAGATTTTAGTGTGAGACCGGATATTCAATGTACGGGGATAAAACGAGTAAATGACCAGGATTGTTTATTTCTGGTTGGCGCTTTTTCGAAACAAGAAGTTAAAGACGCGGTGTTTGACTGTGGTGGGAACAAGGCGCCAGGGCCAGACGGGTTCAACTTCCGATTTGTTAAACGTTTTTGGAACTACTTGGAAGACGATTTTCATAAAATATTGGAGGAGTTCCATGATACTGGTTCTATTAATTCGGATTGTGGATCGGCGTTCATTACTTTGATTCCTAAGGTTAAATCACCGATGGGACTCAAAGATTATAGACCTATTACTCTGATTGGGATGATTAGCAAGGTTATTTCTAAAATCCTTGCTAACCGTCTTAAGAAGGTTCTAGGTAATGTGATTTCGGATGCTCAGTCGGCGTTTTTAGCTAATCGGTTTATTCTAGACGGTCCGCTTGTGGTGAATGAAATCATGGATTGGTTGAAAAAAAGAAAGAAAAAGGCCTTTTTATTAAAGATAGATTTTGAAAAGGCCTATGACAATGTCAATTGGCATTTTTTATTATCTATAATGGCACAAATGGGGTTTCCGGAGAAATGGTGCACATGGATCAAAGGTATTCTTGCTTCTAGTCGCGCGTCTATCCTCGTAAATGGGTCTCCTACTTTTCGTTTCAATAGCGAAAAAGGCCTTCGCCAAGGCGACCCATTATCGCCTTTCTTATTCCTTATTGTGATGGAATGCTTATCTTGGATGTTGAATAAAGCTATCAGCATCGGTGAACATAGTGGCATTAGTTGGTCGGCAAACGAACTAAATATCAATCATCTTTTCTATGCGGATGATGCCCTTATAATGGGTGAATGGTCCCGTAGTAATCTGCAGTGTACGGCGCGAATACTTAGAGTATTTTATTTATGTTCGGGTTTACGCATAAACCTACATAAATCTAATCTTTTCGGTGTCGGTACGGATGATGATGAGGTTGATAGCATGATGGAGGTCTTGGGTTGTAAACGTGGGGCTTTTCCTTTTGCTTATTTGGGTATTCAAGTGGGCGCTAAGATGTCTAAAATCAGCAATTGGAACTCGGTTATCCAAGTGGTTGAAAACCGGTTGACGTCGTGGAAAGCAAAACATTTATCCATTGGGGGTCGCCTTATACTTATCAAATCGGTGCTAGAGAATTTGCCAATATATTATCTATCACTCTATAAAGCGCCCAAGGCGGTCGTTGAGAATATTGAAACATTAATGAGGCGTTTCTTATGGGCCGGTTCTAGCGTAGAAAAAAAGATTCATTGGGTGGCGTGGGATATCGTGACTTCGTCGAAGAAGAATGGAGGGTTGGGGCTCACCAAATTACAAAACGTCAATGATGCCCTCCTTCTTAAGTGGGCTTGGCGTTTCAAGAAACAAGGTAATGATCTTTGGAAGAAAGTTATCTTGGCATGCCATGGGTCGGCTAGAAACTGGAATTTTCTTCCTTGCGCCTCCTCGTCTACTGGATGCTGGAAGTTTATTGTCAAGATGGGGGAAAAGAAAATATGGAATGGGAAGTTCTTGAATAGTTATTTTCACGCCACTGTGGGAGATGGTACATCTATAAATTTTTGGACAGATACGTGGCTTCTCGATGAACCCCTACGCTTTGCCTTCCCTCACTTGTTCAGGATTGAGAAAAACAAATGGGCTAAAGTGTCGGAGAGGATCCAGGTTGTACACGGTTGCAAAACAGTTAGTTGGGACTGGTCTGCAGCCCCTTCAACAGATGTGCAGGTAGCTGAATTGTTCAACTTGTTAGAAGCCATACATGATTTTGCTTGGAAAGGTGGTACTGATTGTTGGACTTGGAGAGGAGACCAAAGTGGTATGTTCACTGTTAAGAAAGTCAAGGACCTCATTTCTAATGATCATTCTAATTCGAACGCTTGGAAGATGAACTGGAAAGGGTGGGTTCCGCTGAAATGTAAAATTATGGCATGGAGAGCTACCATAAATCGCCTTCCGACGAAGAAGGAGCTGATCAAAAGAGGCGTAAATCTTCAGGATGCTTCCTGCATCTTATGCGATTCGGATGAAGAGACTTCGCTCCATATTTTCACAGGCTGTTTTTACACTTCAGAGATATGGACGCGGATTCAAGTTTGGTGTCGTCTGGGCCCTTTCTTTATGCTCGAAGTTGCAGATTTTCTGAAGATCGCCGAGGCACAAAGGCTCACGAAGCTGCAGCGATACATTCTGCAAGGGATCGTCATTACAACCTTGTGGATGATATGGACCGAAAGAAACAACAGATGCTTCAAAGATACAAAACGAAGACCGATTGAAGTCGTCGAAATAATAAAATCTACGTCGTTTTTTTGGATCCGTAATAGATCCAAAATTAAAGAGATAGAGTGGAATGATTGGTGTAAATATCCTTTAAACCTTTTGTAATGTCGGTTTGCCCTTGAGTCCTCGCTTTGAGGGCCTCTTGTGGCGTTTTTGTTAATGATATTTACCTTTAAAAAAAAAAAGCAATAATTACCCAATGATTTATAAAGCCTCTCACCCACTACAACTACTTTATATAAAACCTCTATATAACCCTTATCGCACTTCATTAAAATTTTAATCCATAAAGCCCACGTAAAGCCCCATAAAACATCCTACTACACACCCTTACACTATGTGTTGTGGCCCGCGAGCCACAACTTGGTCCACGTGGCTAGCGAACACGATAACACCCCCACGTGATAGCTGTCGCGAGCGAGTGCAGACGAGCAAGCTCGCGTCCGTTAGCGGGCAACCAAGAGTTTGAATTTTAAAAAAATAATTTTTACCTAATTTCATTTATTACCCAACAATATTTTTTACCTATTTATTTAAATTCTTCTTCACCTTCTTCACAAAACCATCATCTTCTTCACAATTCTTCACCCAATTTTTTAAACTCTAAACCCTCAATCTTCAAAATCAACCTTCAATCATGGTGCAATGGACCGAGTAGGAAGACCTAGCACTAATCATCGCGTATAACCAAGTGCATGGTGACGATACTTCGACAAGCCGGGGGTCACCTCGTAGCTGCGGACCGCAGTGGCACAAGGTCCTAGCGGAGTTTGGTACCCTTGTTGGGGGTACCAACCGTACAAATGACTCCATCTCTCACAAGTTCGCGGATTTGAAGTCGAAGTGTAAAAATTTGAAATCGCGTACAAAAAGGTCAAAAGAGATCTCCCCGGCGAAACAGAAGACGTGCTACTAGCCTTTACGCACGTAGAGTACCTTTCGTAGGTTGGGCATAACTTTCACCACATTTCGGCGTGGCAAATGTTACGCTCGGGCTCAACCTTACGTTAAATTTTTTTTGTAAAATGTAATGGGTTTTTTTTAGTGTAATGCTTTTTTTGTTATGCAATGTTTTTTTTATTTAATGTTAATGTTTTAAAAAAAATCTTTGGTAAATGTTTAATATATTTGGTAAAAAAAAATACACACTCATCTTAACCTACAACGGGATCAAGCTATCAACCCGTAATCGCGAGCCAGTGCCATATTGACGCTTACATGACGTAATATTATTCGATAAAATATTGGTTCACCTCTGCCTACAACACTTAGTGTTATAAATGTTGTTTCATCCTAATAAATCCAACTAGGTATATTAACGGTCGCGCGTTGCGCAACTTGAAATAAGGTTTGCACGCTAGATGGAAATAATTTGCGGTGCCATTGTCCGATTGTTGATAAGCTTTGAAAATAAAAAAACCCAAAAGAAACCTATAACCTTTGATAATCAAAGTCAGATGACTATCAATAGCGTTCAACAAATAGCATGTGCAGGGTAAAAAAGCCACGACAATAAAAGAACTAATCGAGATGGGGTCTAAAATCAATAGGATTTGACTTGCATGGCTTCATTTAGTAAAAAGTTACAACCAAGACCAATAAATCAAGACCTGCTTGTTGTATTTCCAAAAGCACCCTAAAAATCCCATACATTCATAATACAGACCAACCTTATGTTGCACATGCACAAATGATAAAAGGGGACTAAAAGCACCACTTGTGGAATCGCTTATTGGCACGTTATTGAGTTACAAACTTGGAGTGATGACCTGACCTTAACCTGAGAGTGTCTTCCATAATTTATTAATAACAATACAGCGATAGCGTAGAAAAGATAGAAAAAACTACAGTCGATTAATATGGCACCTGATGCGTTATGATTTTGGGCGATGATATCCTGATTCCGTCTCTGAATCGGACCAAAGCATCCATAACCAAACAGCCTTTCACTATGCATGACGCCAACTGCATCATATTGCATCAACATTGAGTGATTTGAGGGCTTAATGTGAAGATATCATTCCAAATAATGAGAAGGCATCCCTTTTGCATTCTAATATTTGTGTAGCTGCAGAACAAAACCTGAGACATGGGACATAAACATTAAAAAAAATACACAAACACCACTGTTCGATTGATGTAATTATTGAATTTTTATCAAGAATCATGATTCTTACCCAAACTCAACATACAGTTGCACCCGAACCCGAGGTACCTGAACAAACTGTAATAATCTAATAACTTACAGCCATGGTTACTGTAGGCTGAAGGTTTTTATAAAATGAATAATAATAATATTAATGAGTGAATAATGGTAATTCATACATGTTAACTACAAATGCAGAGGTTATTAATGAGAGTGTTCGATTATTGGTTTGGAGACTTCAAACATGATATATATACGAAAATCATCCAACTTACTTTGCAGCTGATTCAGTTAGGTACCTACTTGCTTAGACGCATAGGCGCTTAGTCGCGTAGGCGTATAGGCGCTTATTCGCTTAGGCATTTAGGCGCTAAGGTGTATGATTCGCTTATTCAATTAGCACTCGATAACAATCTGCCTCAAGCACAGAGTTTAAAAAGTAACTTGTTCTTTATAAGCAAATTCATGTTATTTTTTTTTTTGAAAACTATAAGATTTGACCTCAAAAGTTTGCGTGTACACGCCCATAACATGCATCACCAAGGCAAATAAAAGTTTAGACGCATAGGCGCTTAGTCGAGTAGGCGCATGGGCGTTTATTCACTTAGGCGTTTAGGCGCTAAGGTGTATGATTCGCTTAGGCACTTACGCACCAGCCGCGCGTTGTGGCGGCGTCATATGCGAAATGATTCCGTAGACAGATTACCAAGGACAATCCAATTATCCGGAACATACCAATCAAGCATTTTTTTTTCAATTACTTTTAATCTATAAGCTCGTGAGACTGTAAAACGGAGAAAAAAAAAGCCAAGTCAAAAAACAAATGAACGCAAAGTTAGAAGGCATGTATCTGGGAAACTATGAAACATTAAAAAATACATATGCGCTACCAAAGTTGCACATTAATACTAATAGTAAAAACTTTAGTCATAACTACCCAAGCAGCATGCAATGAACCTTGAATCTTTTGAAAGAGTTGGTTTGAGATTTTCAGAAAGTTCTGCGACACGTCGACACGTGTTTGCAAATTCCTATAAATAAACAGTCCCACTGTGCACAAGCACATGCTAAATCACTTTTTTACATGCTATAATACTCCCAATTGGTTAAAACTACCCATTTTCACTCAAACCTGTTACCCAACTCATTTTGCCATGACTGAAACAGGGTGACATTCATACCTGTAGAAGTAGATACAGGCTTTGGCTGAACAGCAATAGGTTTATGAAGAGGACAACTGCAAACAGATCGACAAAATTTTTACAAAGATTGAGAACCAAAAAGTATAAGTGACATTTCAAAAAATGAACAAAAATGTGACAAAAGTTACCTGGAAGAAGCTGGTTATAGACAGCATGACCAGCACTTAGCCTAGCCAAGACTCCAAGAAGGGGTGCATTTATGTAGCAGGTCCAGTCTGCTCATAGTTGTCCCTTTGATTAGCAAAGTTGTCATAGGCATCAGGACCACCCACAATGGCACCGATTAAGAGATTCGGGTCACTTGCTTTTCACCTAAACCATGTAGGGTGAACACCTCTGCAGCTAAGAAACTACGGGTTAACCTCAATTGACACAATGGAGGAGCAATGGTGGTGAACTTGTCGTGGGGATTGGTTTCCATATCCAACCATGTAGCCACCGTATTCGGTTGTCCCTATTGCAACAACCATACTTATCTGATCTCACAGCTAAAGAGTTGTATGTGTACCAATGATATTATTTATTTTACAGTCATCACTGTTTCAAACAATATAATTCTACATGCCATGTATTGGAACTTGAATCTTTCAATTCTGTGAATAATAAATTGAAAGTTGAATAAAAAAATGTTATGAACTAAAAATCCAAATAAACCACAACAAACTTCATTAGTTTCATAAGAAAACTACAATAACTTCTTTTACAGCGATGTCCCAAAAACTTTATAACATTGCCTTATTAGTCAATAATTTAGATGAGATCAATCCATAAACCCAAAAACCATTAAAATAAAAACAACATTAAGAGACAAATCAACATAACATTAACTAAAATTTTCAAGTATTTGTGTATCAATCTGAACATTAAAGTCCTTAGGTGGAGAACCCAGCTTAAGCAAGAACTACATGATAAATAATTTAGTATGTTTAAAAAAAGCGCAAAACAAAATCTGGAGTCATTAAAACCAGGCTCAGAATTGAAAGTTAAGAGCATGCCATGGCTGCAGAGGGGGTTGTAGATCGACAGCTACCATCCACCAACCCTACCACGCCAAGGCAACACCATCATTTACGGTCATAACTATACATAAATTCATCACAGCCCATCTACAAATTTAAGAAGGTACACGTAGGCGTAAACATAACATTAACAACAATATAAGGCTTCAATATGTAATAGGCCAATGACAAACCCATGTCAACCAAAACAACAATCTATATAGCCAACACATATATTCCAAACCACCATAGCGACTGAAAGTGGCGGTGTGGACGACCTCAACATACAGGTATGCCACCTTCGTCACCATCTAACGCCGAATGGAAAGCAGAAACACTAACAAAACCTACTTGTTGGAACCATCGGGAACAACGACCGAAAACAACTAACAACGGTTTTATCGTCGCCTAAAACCCCCAAAAAACAACAACACCGACAATAACACCATAGTGCACACCTCTGACCATCACCGTGATGTAAATTCGTCAGCAAAAGGCCTGAATCGGCCACCACCGGCACCAACAAATGAAGCACCAAAGCCACCACATACCAGCGTTCAATAGATAACAAATACCATCCACGACCACTACGTGACCATGGTATAAAGACGCCACCTAAGGTGGATGGAATCGGCCACCGGCGACGCCTAAAGATGACCCAACAAAACAACCACATTCTGTCGTTCAACAGTTTTAAGGAAAACGTCACAACAAAACCCAAATAAAGATTTACAACTCTGCCATAAAGTACTGTTTAAATAACTTCATCTATTAATAGTATATAATTAGGTGGCTCAGAAATTCAAAAAGAAACATGATTGCAAGGCTGGTTGCAGGTATCAACCTGCCATCCAACATCCTTGCAATCAAACTTCTGTCAAATTCAGAACTCATCACAGCCACCACCGCTACAATTGATGGACATCAGATTGGCACCATCGATGACCCATGCACCGTTGATAATAATAACAAAATACGACAACTTACCAACACCACTATCCACCGTCGAAAACCGCATTGAATAGCCATAGCCACTGACGGTAACATACAACGGAGGCGTCAATGGGTTTCTATGTCATCGTCATCAGATCTAACACATGGTGGCGTCCCTACCATGACTCCGCCAACCCACCCACCACCCGGATCTTTTTGAGCACCAAGACAAAGCCTCCGTGAGTTTTTTAGCATCGTAAACAGAGAGGGTGATGTTGTAGAATAAACCCACAGAGAAAGAGAAAGAATGGGGGATCGGTGGAGTAAGGCGGTGGATGCCGATTGCCGAGGCTGTGTTAGTTAGGGTTGATAGTTGAGGCGGTGGGAATGGAGTCGGACATGAACCGACAGAGAGGGAGTAGCTGTATCTAAAAAACATTCAGTTGCCACTAAATCACAATGATGTAAACAAATACCCTCATGAAAATCAAGATTTACAAATCTGCCATAAAGTACTGTTTAAATAACTTCATCTGTTTAAATAATTTTATTTGAAAGGTTCCATTTCTGAAGGCTGTTTTTCAGCGTTCATTGCTCTCATTCCAAAGGGTCGGGACCAGGCGACGCTATCTGATTATAGGCCTATCAGTCTTGTGGGGATTCTTAATAAGGTACTTTCTAAAGTCTTGGTTTTTAGACTTAGAGGTGTGATGTCCAAGCTTGTGTCTGAAGAACAAACGGCCTTTCTTAGTGACCAGAATATATTGGATGGGCCTTTGATCCTTAACGAGACCATTGCCTGGCTTAAGCGGGTGAAGTTGACAGGTTTATTCTTTAAAGTTGATATAGCTAAGGCCTATGATTCGTTATGTTGGGATTATCTGGATGATATTTTGGGGCAGATGAATTTCTCACATAAATGGCGTGGTTGGATAATGTCAATTGTTCGGGAATCTCGGGCATCGGTCTTAGTTAATGGTTCTCCTACATATAAGTTCTCTTGTCAGCGTGGCTTGCGCCAAGGGGACCCCTTATCTCCGTTTCTCTTTATTCTCGCCATGGAGGGATTGACCCCTATGATGAGAAGGGCGTGTGAATTGGGGGTTTTCCATGGTCTCCGTGTTGGTGGGTCAGGGCCTCTTATTTCCCATTTCATTTACGCGGATGATGTGGTTTTTTGTGGAGAGTGGTCCTTAACTAATGCCTTGAATTTAAAACGCCTTCTTCGCGGTTTTTATCTACTGTCGGGTTTGAAAATAAGCCCCAATAAAAGTAATGTATATGGGGTAGGGGTGGCGGATAATGCTATAGTGGACATGGCCGGTGCATTAAAGTGTAATCCGGGTCGTTTCCCTTTTACTCATTTGGGCGTGCCGATTGCTTGCAACATGAATCTGGTTCGGAGTTGGGACCCGGTAGTTAAAAAGATGGAAAAAGGTTGTCTAGCTGGAAGGCGAAATGTTTATCGTATGGGGGTCGTATTACTCTATTGAAATCAGTATTGAGCTCCCTGCCACTTTATTACTTTTCCTTATTCCGGGCTCCTATTCAGGTGATTAACAATCTAGAGAGGTTGAGGCGTATCTTCTTTTGGGGTGGTAATGATGCGGTTGACAAGATGAGTTGGGTTGCTTGGGAGAAGGTTGTGGTTCCGGAAAAATATGGTGGTCTTGGTTTGGGCTCGCTTCGTGATGCGAATTTGGGTTTGTTAACCAAGTGGTGGTGGAGGTTTAAGTCTAACCAATTTGCGCTTTGGCGAAACGTAATCTGGTCTCTACATGCAACTGGTCGAGGCTGGAATTATATCCCATTAAAGATCACTATGGGAGGTGTTTGGAAGCAGATTGCCAGTGTGCCTAACATTTTACAACAAATGAATATTACACCCCACCAACTGTTGAAAGCCACTTTAGGAAATGGGTTAAGTATTCTTTTTTGGCAAGATTGGTGGGTTGGGAATCAACCACTTAGGATGCTGTTTCCTTTGTTGTTTGCACTCGAAAGAAAGCCTTTGTGTTATATTGCTGATCGACTTAAAATACAAAACGGGGTGATGGTTTTTGACTGGGACTGGAAGCGCACACAGTTAACAGCTGACGAGCAGCAGCAGCTCCAGGATTTACTCGCGCTGCTGTCTGATGTCGAGCTGTCTGATGGGTCAGATAAGTGGACTTGGTCCGCTGCAGGATCGGTTGGGTTTTCAGTTAAAGACATGAGGAAATGCTTGTTTGAGGCTGAAAATAATCTACAACTTTCGAGTTTTGAATGGTGTTCTTGGGTGCCGAAGAAAGTGGGCATAATAGCTTGGCGTGCAGCCCTAGATAGGCTTCCGACATCGGTTTCTTTGGCCAGACGCGATGTTCAACTCGAGACGCAGCAGTGCAAGTTGTGTGATTCATCGGTGGAGACGGTTGAGCATCTATTCACTGGATGTCCGGCCGTTTCTGTTGTTTGGCAGGTCATTTTTACGTGGTGTAATGTGTCGAATGCTGTTATTTTTCACGTTGCGGATCTACTCAGGTTGCACCATACAGCGAAACACGGAGACAGGGCGAGAAAGGCGTTTTATGGGGTAATTCTCACGACGTTCTGGAGCATTTGGCGGGCCAGAAATGATGCTATCTTTAATCAAAAACAAATATCGGTGCGGAAAATTGTGGATGAGATTAAAGCCATGAGCTTCTTGTGGATTACTAATCGCGCGAAGATGTCGGATATGTCTTGGAATGCTTGGTGTTTCTTTGATACTCGGAAAATGGGTTAAGTTCGGGTCGTCTTTGTGGGGTGGTTCTGTTTTTTTGGGGGGTTTTTTCTTTTCGGTTGTATGATTCGGACTCCTTTTTGCTAGCTTCTTGCTAGCTTTGCAATAATAAGATGTTGGTTGGTTGTTCAAAAAAAAAATAGTATATAATACCTCCTCACAAAAAGGAAAAAAAAAAGATACTTCCCCTGAAAATAAAAACTTGATGTAAACATCTAACAACCCAAAAAGATGAATTCTCTTTTTATAAAAAATATGAAAAAGACTGCTTGAACACAGCTACTTCAATGCTGGCTCTACGTCCCCATAGACCCTACATTTTGGACTTTCCATCACACTCGGTGACAACCACGCGCCACCAAGTCCTTTTTCGTGTATCTTACGCGCCACCACTGCGATAATTACTAAAGTTCTCTGATATTATCTGCCTACACATTACACATTACAGATTTTATTAAAATCTCTATGCAAACAAAAAAAAAGGGTAAAATGAAAAAAAAATATTATTAAAAATAAATTTGCTTCCACCGTTGTACGAGTGACGCTGGTTTAAATAGGATGAGAGAATAGACTTTACCGATTATTCTATTGTCATATCTTTCAGTGGGTGAAGGTCAGGTTTTCACGTATTTGAGAGAACCAAGAGGCTAGCGGCGGTTGAGTAGTCGACCTTGGCCATAGCGTCGGTATCATGATTGTTGCCACGTCGTTCCTTGCCATTCAAAAAAAGTTATATTAAAATTCTGATTACCTGAAATAACTCAATGGTAAAGTGAGACCTATACGCTTGCGATCATAGATAACGTTGGGTAGCCCAAACACACCATCTTCAGTTTATGATAAAACCTGTCGCTCACAGGTCCACCACGGTAAAACTTGTTGGGATCGTATTCAAACTTTAGACATGTGGCCTTCAACCAGGGATGGAGGTTTTAAGTGGCCAAGGAGTGCCCCGATCTCCTTTTCTTTTGCTCAATATTGTAAATTTACTCGTTTCCATTCGAAAACTCTATATGAATTGAGTCCAGCCTCTCTCTTTCCGTTTAAGAGTCACGCAACTTCCGACAAACCTATTTTTTTTTCAAACTCCGCCATTACCTTCAGCTCAATTCTTTACTTTCCCTCTTGATTAGTATATGTGTAGTGGGTTCTATAAACTCTCGTTATGGGGCGCTATGAACCCCATAGCGCCGGGCACACCACCCCGGGGGACGCTATAGGGGCTTTATGCATTTGAAAGTTATGGACATGGCGAGAGAATTGTGTCTTGGGGTTTGAAAGTGACCGTTGGCACATTGATGGATTTGAACGTTGGGTGGGTGGGAATTGGGATGGAATGGAATGGTCTAAGGTAAAAAAAATCACTTAATATATATATATATATATATATATAACAAATATTAAAACACAAACATTTAAACACAAACACATACCATTCAATGGCACCGTGGACTAATGACGAGTAAATCGCGTTGGTGACGGCCTGACTCAATGTCAACCATAATCCGCCAAGCAACAGGTCTTCTTTTTGGAGCAATGTGTTGGATGAATTCAATCGAATAAGCCAAACAAACGACCGCAACACCGATCAGATCGTTTGTAAGTGGCGGGATGTACACTTGAAGTGTACGAGATGGAACACCTTCTTTCAAGCCACGATGCAGGCGCCCCCTGGTATTAGCCAACAAATGTGAATCCAACTCACACAAGACATCTATCGATAGCAGCACGGAACCGACTTCACCCTCACACATCTTCTGTCATGGCAATTGATCCGTTTTTTTAATGTGTAATGTTTAGTGTTTAAGGTGTTATGTTTAGTGTTTTTTTTATAATGTTTAATATTTAATGTTTAGTGTTTAGTGTTTTTTTATTGTTTAATGTTGTTTTAGACAAACACAATTAAAAACATTACATAAACTTAAAATAAAACATTACATAATCCTAAATTAAAAATTACATAATTCTAAATTAAAATATTTATTAAACCTAACTTACTTAAACACACATACGAAGAGTAGTTATCCTAATCCTCTAGAAAGTATTCTGGCGATGACACGGAACGATCGCTATCATGACCGTCCGACCTAGCATCCGAGCGGATGCAGCCGAAGTGAGGACTTGGAACATGTTAGGGTTCATCATCCATACTCACATACTCACTACTAGTGTTCGTTTCGTACCATTCCTCAGTTGGGACCGGAGCAGGAGGGTTTGGGGTGAGGTTTGGTTTGGTTTGTTTGTGTCTCCACAAGTTGTAGCTGCTTTAATCCAAGCACAGTCATGGTGTAGTCATTGGCCTAGATAAGTTCATCTGTAACATGGGCATCTAGAGGCATAGCTACATGACTGGGTAAAGGAGCATCGTTTATTATTCGAGGGTACCCTGGTGGAGGAGTGTACACTGGATTAGCAGGAGGAGTGTACACTGGTTGAGCTGGAGGAGTGTACACTGTAGGAGAATGAGATGACATTGGTTGAGGGGGAGGAGGAAAGGACACTCGTTGTGAACGACGGTGGCGAGAATATTGCCTGAGATTGGATGGTCCGACTGAGAATGAATTGTGATAACCACCACCCATATCTTTGATTGTTTTGTGTGTAGATTGAATTTTGAGTGATAATTGTGACTGAGAATTGGGTTTTTGTCTTGTATTTATAGGGTTAGAAAAGTAGCCGTTGGAAAAGTAACTGTTTGAAAACTAGCCGTTTGAATATTTAATGTTATTAAATATTTAATATTATTATTTTATTATTATTATTTTTATTTAATAAATTTTCTTTTAACATTATTATTATTCTTTTAAATATTTTTAATTCAAATAAAAAACAATAAAAAGCAATGATTACCCAATGATTTATAAAGCCCCATAAAGCTCACACACCATTACACATCTATTTTCCCATAAGGCTAGTGGGTGTGGAGACACTCAAAATGGGATATCTCATTGCCACATAGGATGCCACATAGGATAGAGTCATACATCAAGTGTTTGGGACATGGGTTGGGTGTGGATACATGGGAGACCTCATTTATTATTAATAACTAGGATTCTATTACCTCGCGTTTCACAGCGGGAGCTCTTGCGTTTCATGGCGGGAGCTCCTGTTGCGTGAAGGTTTGGTTGACGTTAAAGATCACGCGTCGCTGTGGGAGCTCCTGTTGCGTGGAGAGTTTTGTGGACATAAAAGATAATATTAAGTGATTGTTATTCTCGCGTGGGCTTCAAAAAAATGCTCGCGGCTAAAAGCTAAAAGTTTGGTGGTCAAAGTTTGAAATCGTAGAAGCTAAAAGTTTGGTAGTCAAATTGGAAGAAAAGAAAGTACATAAGTTAGTAAGAAAGTTAGTGGCCAAAGTTGGGTGGTCAAAGTTTGAAATCCTAAAAGCTAAAAGTTTAGCGGTCAAATTGGAAGAAACTAAAATACATGCATAAGTTAGTAAGAAAGTTAGTGGCCAAAGTTGGATGGTCAAAGTTTGAAATTCTAAAAGCTAAAAGTTTGATGGTCAAATTAGAAGAAAATAAAGTTAAGCTAAAAGTTTGGTGGTCTAAGTTTGGTGATCAAATTGAAAGAAAATAAAGTTAACCTAAAAGTTAGTGGCAGAAAATAAAGTTAATCTAGAAATTAGTGACCAATATATATATTAAAAGAACGATAATGTAGAAATGTGTTTCTTTTAATATGATATATAAATATTAATGCAATAAAAGTAAATAAAAATAATAATATTCGTGATTGGTGGGATCTCTATCTCTCTTCAACCATTGGTTCGTCTCTTATGTCTCTAAGGGGACGGAGACGGGGGTGGGGGCGGTGTTGAGACGGTGGGACGAGCAAAAAGTGGTGGGACAGGGGGGTGGTTGCCCCGTTTGTGCACCCAACAGCCTAAAACCCACACACTATTACACACACCTATTTTCCCATAAAGTCCACACACTATTACACACCTATTTTCCCATAAGACTGATAGGTGTGGTATCAGGGAGGTGGCTCGAGGTGGTGATGTGGCTTCGGCCCCGAAGGGGAACATCACCCCCCCTCGATATTTTTTCGGGGAAATATCACCGAAGGCATCGAGGGAGATGATTGGCCTATTTTTTTTAATCAAACTTTATGTAATAAAAAAATGAAGGGAGATTGGGGGAATACCATTTTCAAACTTTAGGGGAGGAAATGATGAAAATAAGGTGACGCTGATGTGGCACTTGGGGGAGTTGAGGGAAATGTATACCACACCATATACTCTAAAGTCTCATGAAGCTCATTCTAATACTTTATAATATTTTATTTTTCATAAAACCCTCGAAGCCACATGAAGCTCCTTCTAATACTTTATAATATTTTATTTTATTTTCTATAAAGCCTCATACTTTTAATACTTTATAATATTTTATTTTTCATAAATCCCAATTACAAATGCCTTTAAAGTTAAGAAAAACCATAATACAAGAAATTAATAATGATTGGAAATTTATATGCTTTATTTAAGGGAGATATTTAAAGAAAGGGAAAATGACCGATATAGCCCGTTGACCGGCCCATTTGCGCAAATAACCCTTGCACCCCCCTTAGGAGAGACGGGACACGGCTCCCAATGAGCCTGAACCGTCTCCCAAGGGGGCTTACCGTTTCAGCCAACGGACGACCGCCACGTGGCGTTGTTGATCCCGAGGCTGTCCCTGCCGTCTAAAGCCGTCTTGGGAACCGTCTGAACCGGCTCAAGTGTTTCGGGAACCGGCTTTCGGGTCTTTCGGGAACCGGCTTTTTCAGCCGGGTCACATTTTACAATGGTGACTCGCCGTCTCCCGAGACGTCGTCTCCGGTGAGTCCCGATGGTTCGACCGACGCTTCGGTGTCCAGGTCACCACCTATAAATACCGTCTCCCGTCTCCCGTCAGAACATCCAAACCACCACCACCGTCTAACAGTAGCAGCATCCAAACCACCACCACCACCGTCTAACAGTAACAGCACCACCACACAACCACACCGTCCACCACCACCGTCTGACAGAAATGGCACCCCAAAGATGGACCGAAGAACAAGAGATTGCACTTGTATCGGCTTGGCGCCACGTTGAAGAGAGCACCCACCAAACGAACAAATGGTTTCGTATCCAGCACGAGTATAACCGGCTGGTTGGAGGGTCTGACCGGACAACGGACTCACTTAGCCGGAAATTGAATGATTTGACAACGAAATGTCAAATCTTCAACTCGTACCACAACGCGACACTTCAGGATGTACCCCGTGGCTTTCCCGAAGACACGTCAATCCGACACTCCCTAAGACAATATAAAAACGGGCAGGGCAAAGAATTTAAACATTTGTCCGCCTGGCAAATGATGAGGGATTATCTTAATTAGTTTGTAATCGAATTTTATTTAATGTTTATTAATGTTTATTTATGTTTTTTTAGTGTTTATTTATGTTTATTAATGTTTTTTTTAGTGTTTTTTTATATAAAAGTAAATATTTCGTTAATATTACAATAACAATATTATTACAAAAACAATAAACAAACTATACTATTACAACAAACTTCCCAAACTATACTATTACAACAAACTTCCTAAATTTACTTGCTAAGAACTAAGAACTTTGTTTGAATGGTGTACGTGCGCCACATAGACAAAGAACTCTTCTTGCAAATAAAATAGACTACCACATTGTCAATGCAAATTACACGGGTTAACCCACGCGCAGATGCAACAACAATCCAAGTAGTCGTACGCAGATGAAACAACAATCCAAGTAATCGGCCATTATTTTCGTAAGCCGGTAGGCTTCGGTTGGCAAACCAAAAAACATTTTGGAAGATGAAAGGTTTGGACGGTGCAAGTTTTCTTAAATGAAATCCGGTATTTATATACAATTTTCAGACGGTTCAGCCGGTTCAGACGGTTCCCAAGACGGCTTCAGACGGCAGGGACAGCCTCGGGATCAACAACGCCACGTGGCGGTCGTCTGTTGGCTGAAACGGTAAGCCCCCTTGGGAGCCGGTTCAGGCTCATTGGGAGCCGTGTCCCGTCTCTCCTAAGGGGGGTGCAAGGGTTATTTGTGCAAATGGGCCGGTCAACGGGCTATATCGGTCATTTTCCCTTAAAGAAACCCCCCCATCTTTAATATAGTGGAGAATTTAGTAAAGAAATCTTGATTTAATAATTAACGTGCGCAGATCCGTCCAGTGCGCATTGTAGCTTAATCCACTTCTTGAAAAAGGAGTTTGTTTGATGGTCCATTTTGTTTGTTTGTCCTCCTCCTCAAAGCACTAGTTACCTAATTCTTTTGCTCTTATCTCTTCTCTTCTTTCCTTTTCTTCTGATATTAATAATAACAATAATAATAACCTTCCAAACAGATCTTATATTTTGTTTTTTGTTTTCCCACATTTCAAGATCATCATATTTTGAAGCAAAAGCAAAGATATTATAGTGGAGTTTGTTGAAGGAACCTTCAGATCTTGTTATTGTTATTTTTGTTGTAAACAAGGCAAGAAAGATGGAAAAAGACCCTCCATTTTATTATTAATTTCTTTTCCAAATAACACACACATCATCTTCTTGTTTCTTGTTTGTTTGTTTCCATCAAAAGAAAGATTAAAGAACAACAATGATGGCTGTGAGTCCTTCTACTGTCCGTACAGCCACTACTTGCAATACTTTACTTAGAGAGTTACAGGTAACATATATTTTTCTCTCTAACACAGAAGTTTTTTTAACAGATTTTTTCTGTGTTTTGTTTACAAATTTGTTTGCTTTAGGGTTCTTTGACATGGGTTTGGTTTAAAGACTTGATATTTATGTGAAATTTTATAAATTTCTTGTTGTTTGATAAAAATCTTGAAATGGGTATATGGATTTTTTTTCTTCTCAAATTCAGTGAATTTCTGGTGTTATGATTTTGATGAAATTAAAAAGGAAGTCATGAAATGTATTTTATAGTTTTTATGATTTTTTTTTTAGAATTTTCTTGAATTGATGTATTATTCTGTTATTTATTCATTTCACATGATTCTTGCTCTGCTTGTTTGAGTAGAATTTGGAAAATATAATTGGTATAATTTATTAAATTTTCTTGCCCTTTTTCCCCAATATTAATTTAGACAAGGACATGGAATTTAATATTTTTCAGCACATTATTATTATTATTCTGTTATTTTTTCATTTTTTTGTGTTGGATTTTACTAACCAAAAATGTAAAATAATGGAGTTATATATTATTTCAGAAATTTTATTATAGAGTAAATATATATTTATGTTATTATGATGATTAAAAAAGATTCCATTTTAATTTCCTTTTTGGATTGTGTCATGTGTGCAGCAAATATGGATGGACATAGGTGAAAATGAAGCAGAGAAAGACAGAATGTTAATGGAATTGGAAAGAGAGTGTTTGGAAGTGTACAGAAGAAAGGTTGATGAGGCTGCAACCGCTAAAGCGCGCCTTCACCAGGCCGTTGCCGCCAAAGAAGCCGAACTCGCGACTCTTATAGCGTCCCTCGGTGATCTTAACACTCATTTTCCGGTAAACAAATATGGTTTCAATCAAAGAAGCCATCATTGTCAATATTATTATTTTTGTACCTAATCCTAATCATATTTTTCTTGGCTTTATTAGTTTTCTCACCCACTTCTTAGCTTTATTATTCTTTTTATCTCTCTATATAGAGATGTACTTTGACTTTGAAAGTAACCAGCTTCATAATTGTTATGATTAATAATTTAACTTTTAGGGATGCATGTAAAAAACTAAAAACTGCAGGCTTTATAGCAAAAAAAACATGTAAAGGACTTGCTTTTTGTGTACAAAAATAATTGTTGGAAAATAGAAAAAAAAAAGCATGTAAACATGCAAAAACATGAAAGTTTATAATCGTCGTACCGAAAACCGTTTTACGTCACAAAATTTGGGAAAATGATCCATTTTTGTAGGTACAGGGTTATGTTTTTGTATCATTGACCTCTTTCTGTTACACAACTAGAGTTTTCCATTGACTTTTAAGAGTCAAAACAATAATTGTTTTTATTTTATGTTGAAAAAGTAAACATATCTATAACTCTGCTTTAAGTGTTCTCTGTTTCATTGAATAATACAGATAAACATTGAAAACAAATCATCATCATTGAAAGCTCAACTTGCAATGGTCACACCATTGGTAGAAGATTTGAAAGTAAAAAAAGAAGAAAGAATCAAACAATTTGCAGATATAAAAAGTCAAATTGAAAAAATTAATGGTGAAATTTCGGGATTTAGTCAATTAGTAGATTCGTTGAATCTGGAAGAACAAGACTTGTCACTTAGAAAACTTGGGGAATTCCAATCTCATCTTCGGACTCTGCAAAAAGAAAAGGTATAATATTTTTTTTTAGAAAATTTACATAAAGCTATGATATTTTTGTAAAATCTTGATGTATTCCTTTTTTTGCAGTCGGAGCGGCTTCATAAAGTTTTGGCCCATGTGAATGAGGTGCATTCCATGTGTAGTGTTCTTGGGTTGGATTTTGGCAAAACCATTAGTGATGTGCATCCGAGCTTGCATGGTACAAGCTTAGAACAAGCAACAAACATAAGTGATAACACATTGGAAGGTCTAGAAAACGCCATTCTTAAGTTGAAAACAGAGAAAAAAGTGCGGTTTCAGAAGGTAAACTCAAATTAAAACTTGAAAAACTGTAAATTATGCTTTATTAATTGTATGTTAAAAGTGTTTTTTTTAATGAAAAACAGTTGAAAGATATTGCTGCGTCATTATTTGAACTTTGGCAAATAATGGATTCTACAAGGGAAGAAAAGAGTTATTTTTCAAAAATTACGTCGGTTATTAGATTATCAGAAGCAGAAATTGTGGAACCAGCAGCTCTTTCTTTGGAGGTTATTGAACAGGTTTAACTCCTTTTGGTCCTTTCTTTCCAACTAGATTTTTTTTTTTCGAGTTAAATAATAATAATAATCTTGGCAGGCATCACAAGAAGTTGAAAGGCTCAGTAAACTGAAGGCAAGTCGAATGAAAGAACTAGTTATGAAAAGGAGATCCGAGTTGGAAGCCATATGTTTAAAGACTCATATCGAGCCTGATCCAAGCACGGCTATTGACAAATCTAATGCAATGATAGATTCTGGTAAGTGGGCATCAATTAATCAAATTTCAAAAAAAAGCGAAAAATAAGCGACTATTTATTAAAAAAAACTAGGAAATTGGCCAAAAAGTGTTTCCGTGTCAACCCACCTGACCCATGCAAAATTAATGGTCTTGAGCTGTTACTCGTCCCGCCTGACCGGCCCATTTTGCCACATTTTGTTTGTAGGTCTTGTGGACCCCAGTGAACTTTTGACAAACATTGAAGCACAAATTAGTAAAGTAAAGGATGAAGCTTTGAGTCGAAAGGAAATCATGGATAGGATAGAAAGATGGCTCTCTGCCTGTGAAGAGGAAAGATGGCTTGAAGATTATAACCTTGTAATATTCTTTTACTTTTTAATTTTTTTTTATAATTTATTTTAATCTAAAGTTATAGAGTTTGACTTTCTTTGACTTTTGTTTGTTAAATCTTAGGATCAAAACAGATATAGTGCTGGAAGGGGAGCCCATCTTAGTTTAAAGCGGGCTGAACGGGCTCGAATCGCTGTTAACAAGATTCCAAGTATATATATTCTTCGTTGCTTATCATATCATTCGTTTTGCTATCTCTTGTAACCACTGAATTAACAATCTACCAAATTACAGCGATGGTTGACAACCTAATATCCAAGACAATTGCATGGGAAAATGAGAAAAATAAGTCGTTCCTTTACGACGGGGTGAGGTTTTTAGGCGTTATTTTTTCTTTAGAAAATCTTGTTTTTGTTTTACTATTATTTTCCCCATATGTTGATTCTGGGCCAACGTTTTGTGTAGGTTCGTTTGGTGACAATTTTGGAGGAATATAAACTAACGAGACTACAGAAAGAAGAGGAAAAGAAGCGTTTCAGGGTAATGTACTGTGTCTTTTTTGGGGAAAGTAAACGGGTCACATTGGCACCTCAAAAGCGTCTTCTTGCCTTCTTGGTGCTTCCTTCCCATATATTAAAAAGAACGCTATTAATGTCCATTTACTCTTGTACAGGACCAAAAGAAGCTTCAAGACTTGCTACTTACAGAACGGGAATCCATTTACGGGTCAAAGCCCAGCCCGAGGAGAGCCAGCAGTTTTAGGATGAGTAATGGGCACCGTGGAAACGGAAATGGGTCAATGACCCCTACACCTCGCAGAAGCTCAGTTGCAAGTCCAACAATGGAGCCCATGACTCCACGTTCATATTCAGGTCGTCAAAACGGGTACTCCAAGGAAATGAGACGGTTAACCACCGCCCCACTAAACTTTGTGGCCATACCCAAAGAAGATACAATATCGTTTTCATCCGTATATGGTTCTGAGCCTGGGTCACCCCTTCAGAACTGAATCATTGAACATTAACCGGTATGTCTTTTATTCCACATTTTATGTTTTTCATCGAGTATTATATTATCCCCGTTTGACCTAAATTGACCCGTTCATAAGTAACATGCCAACTTGGTCTTATTTTTCATTCACACACACATGTGCACATTCGAAACATTTCAAAAACAAAATATGTAAAGCGGTCGATACAAGTAAACTACAAAGATGGCTGTATGTTGACGTTTCATATATTATATATTTGGTACAGTTGGTGCAGCAGGAAGGAAGCGTTTGCATGTGCGTGTGTTGATTGGAGTAGAACAGGAGCAGAAAGGATGTGAATATTTGAAGGGTTGTACACTAGTTTTTTTTTTTAATGATTTGAAAAGCAGCAGAGCAGCTGACAGTTTAGCAACAGAGTGTGATGGTGGATATAAATAGAATTTGTGAACATTTTGTATGACGTTTGTTTGGCGGTTTACTTGTAATCTGCATGTTATTTTTGGCTTTCGTTTGGTGACCATGGTCATCTATGATGCAGTTTCATAAAATCCAATAACTTGGTTAGCGGTTAGAATCATCGGCTAAAGAGACTGGCATTTCACCGTTGCAGTTATCATCGGCGGCAATAGAAGTTCTGCCACTACACCGGTGTTGACTAGTCTTGAAAATCGCAAGCAGATTTTACAAGGTGCAATGGTTAGCTAAATGTACACCACCTTAATGCACGGGGTACGACAAGTAAAAATGATGAGGTGGGGTATCTTTAGTAGAACCCTCTTTGTAAAATGTAAAAATATTATAGTTGAAAAAATAAACTTAAAACATGTTGATGACCTCTGTCCTTGTACTCAAATATTTTCAGTTTCCATGTTAACCGAGAATCTAGCTTTGATTTCACATGATTAGTTATGATTAGTATACACAACGCTACCAATTATTTGAGTACATTATTAGACAACTAGCATTAAAGAATTTTCTTCTATTTTTAAATTTCGGTTAAGAAATTTATCATGAGCATTGTATATGATGGGATATAGAATAGAATGGCATAAAATTGGCAAGCTTGTATATGTTTCTGATCCAAAATTAAGGTATATGTATCGAAAACACCTCTTCAAAACAGGTGTGGATGTGTGGTTATGCCTTATTTTCACTCATCAAATGAAAGTGTTTGATTGATGAGTTGTGAGTGTTTGGATTATGCATGGATCATATGCTATGCAATGAAGCTCATGGCAGTGGCGGGCCTAGAAATCATTTTCTAGAGGTGCGACCCGAGAGAGAGGGGGGGGGGGGGGGGGGGATTAACCGAACTTTTAAGGGGTACGATCAAGATTTGCCTATAGATTACACTATTTTTTTTTATTAAGGGGGGCCTTGCTTACAAATAGGTCCGCCAATGGCTCGTGGTGATGTACAAAATATTTAGCCCGCACTACCCTTTAAACTTTTCTTCTAGATTCGCCACTGATTATTTTCTAGATACTCTTGGTTTTTCTTGATATTTTCATTTTCGAAAATTTGAAAATGCTGTAAGAAGATGCGAAAAAAGCTTGATCTCATGAGCATGTAAAAAATTCAAAATTTTTATCAAATGTTACTAAAAATTCATTGTCAAACATACCCTTTGTTACACACACTTGCTTAATTTTTCTTGATATTTTATTCCCTTAAACTTAATTTAATCAAGTATTTTTATTATGGAGGTTACTATATAAATGTAAACACAAACTTTGGATTGAAAGTACACATGGAGTAAAACTAGTCAAAATGGCAAAATATTATCGTTATCTTGAGTTACTATATATAGAAATATTAGCGCAAATAACATACACCATAAAATCACAGAAAAACTAGGAACACGATCATTTGATGTATAAGAAACATCCAAAAATTCAAAAAAATAAAATAAAACGGTAAACGGTGGTCGGTGGCAGGGACAACCGGGAACCGAAACAACGAGAAAGAATTGTAATGTGGACGCTCAAAGGAGCGTCCAACGCGTTAAAAGACGTGAGTAGTCTTTTTATCGCGAACTTTACCCCTATTTCAGCTAATAGGAATCCCGAGATTGAGGCTGCTGTTATAAAAGCCACCAACCACAACAACTCTCGTGTTGATTACCGAAGCGCCCAACTCATATTTGCATGGATTCGTGTTTCTGGTCATTATATCCGTCCAGTGTTGTCGGCCCTTACCACGAGGATGGAAAAGACCCATAGCTGGACGGTGGCACTGAAAGGTCTCATGCTTTTGCATGGGGTGTTTTCATGCAAAGTCCACGCCGTTCAAAAGATTGGCCATTTACCTTTCGATCTCTCGAATTTTAAAGACCGAAAACCGAATATGTACCAACACGAAGCCTTCATTCGTGCGTACTACACGTATCTCAATAAAAAATCGGCTTTCATGTTGAAATATTCCGACGATAGGAAAGAAAAAACTCTTAGAAAAGGAGGAACCAAAGAGAAACCTAAACAATGGTCCATGATGCAACACCTTGTATGGTTAGAAAATCTTCAAGGTTTGCTCGATATGTTACTCGAGATCAAACCGCAAGGCGAGAAGATGATGAATGTCTTAGTTCTCGAAGCGATGAACTGCATTGTGCTTGAGATCTACGATATTTATACTCGGATCTGTAATGGGATTGCTGCGGTTCTCGTGAGGATATATTCCATTGGAACAACCGAAGCTGGAATGGCATTCTCGATCCTGCAAAAGGCATCCGCTCAGGCTGAGGTTCTGTCTCAATACGTCGATTTCTGCAGGGATTTTGGGGTCACCAAAGCATCGGAAAGCCCCAGAATTGTGCGTGTCCATAAAGACGATATTCAAGAACTTGAGAAGATAATAAACAGCGCTTCAAGTCCACAAAAAGCCGAACAATTGATTGCAGACGAAGAGGATAAACCAACGATGCTTGACGTGGATAGCGATGTGATCAAGAAACACGAATCGTTGTAGCTTGGCGTGACCTAAGATGATTTTGATCAGGCAAAGATCATGAAACAATGTTTGAACATGAATAGGTAGTCAAACCTCCATGTTCTTATACTGTAACATGTGGAGTGATTGTTTATTAGCCTGTTGATCAAATCTACATCAAAATAGCATAAGATATTATCAAGGTGTTAAATAAAATACAATCAACCCATATGCCATAGCAACCAGGAACCATACAGAATCAGGTTTAAATAAAGGATGCTAGCAAAGATTAAAAAGAAACAAGAATGTCAACTGGAAATATACCAAACTAAGGAAAAACAGAGTTCATAAATCATACATCTACTGTTAAATTCGCCAAGGCGTTGCCTTTTTCACGTTCCAGTCGCCCCTAAAATGTCTAAAGCTTGAAAAAAAGGTAACAAGTTAACCTCTAAAAAGGGCCTAAGACATATATATACAACAGACATTGAACCAGGGACCAGGAACCAACACTTCATTTCCTTAAATCTACCTGATGGTAACAAACTTGTTGGTACCATGTTTCGCCCAATAAGTTCTCAAATCGATTGCGTCAGCGAAATTGTAACCTTCGGAGGCTAGTTTCTCTAGAACCTTCTTAAACGCACCTTGACTCATCTTCCTCCCTGCAATTCTTGCACCACGTCGTTTGGTGCTCATTGGAAGTGGGTACATTGATATGGTGGTGGTGCAGCATGCTGACTGCCAACCGCCCAAACCCCACCTGTAACACTGCTGTGGAGCACCAGTACACGTGCAAACAGGTATCGGGATTCCAGACATGTCCATATCGATACCATTAATCACCACATCGACGCTCCTTTTCATTGTTTTAGTACGATGACCAGACGGGTTCCCTTTTTGTTTTGGTGTAGAAGACTCCTTTTTCGGCTTCTTTGGTTTCTTTTCTCCAGGGAGTTTCACGGCGGTTGTTAATCCTCTTTTTTTAACAGAATCGCCATTTCCGCCACTGTTTCCAGCCACATTACCGCCACCTACATCACCACTATCCTTACCAACAACTACATTGTTTTCTACATTCATATTCATTACAGGATCCTTAGACAAATCAAGCGGCGGTACCATTTGAATCGAATGGGAGGTTGAAGTACTCGGAAGAACCGAAAAATTAGTATTTCCAGGTAGCATATGAAGGAGTCTTTCTCTTTGTATCCAACCATAGTTCATGGGCAGAGGCGGGTCAGAAACCACACGCGTGTGCGGGTGGTGGTACGTCGACACATTCGGGTTAACCATCACTGGACTTTCTCGTATAGTTTGAAACGGTTTCAGTTCCCTATGGTCTCCCATTGGTGACATCAATTGCAGACCAAGATGTTCCTTAAATGAAGGTGGTTCATAATATCCCCAATTTCGCATATTTAACCCATCATCATCCATTGAAACTACAGATGCATTCAAAGAAGCAATATAATAATCAAATTATTAGTATTTTGCAGATGATAAATAATCAAAATCCAAACATTACATCTTATATTAAAAAGATTATATCTTTTATCATAAAAATTACATATTTTATCATAAAGATTACATTTTGTATCATAAAAATTACATCTTTTATTATAAAGATTACATCTTTTATCCATTGAAACTGCAGATTATGCATGAAGGCAACATAATAATCAAATTATTAGTGTTTTGCAGGTAATATTCAAACAATTTCAACAAACATTATCATAAAAATTACATCTTTTATTATAAAGATTACATCTTTTATCCATTGAAACTACAGATTATGCAAGAAGGGGCAACATAATAATCAAATTATTAGCATTTTGCAGGTAATACTCAAACAATTTCCACAAACATTATCATAAAGTTACATCTTTTATCATAAAAATTGCACTTTTATTATAAAGATTAAATCTTTTATCCATTGAATCTACAGATTATGCAAAAAAGCAACATAACAATCAAACGAGTAGTGTTTTGCAGGTAATATTCAAACAATTTCAACAAACATTATCATAAAAATTACATATTTTATTATAAAGATTACATCTTTTATCCATTGAAACTACAGATAATGCAAGAAGGCAACATAATAATAAAATTATTAGTGTTTTGCAGGTAATATTCAAATCAAACAATTTCCACAGACATTATCATAAAAATGACATCTTTTATCATAAAAATTGCATCTTTTATTATAAAGATTACATCTTTTATCCATTGAATCAACAGATTATGCAAAAAAGCAACATAACAATCAAAACATTAGTGTTATGCAGATAATATTCAAACAATTTCAACAAACATTATCATAAAAATTACATCTTTATAGATCTTCAAATCACAAAAGATACAAAATTAAAAAAGCCCTTTAAAATAAGTGCTATAAAATTGAAGATCCCCAAATTGTAGAACCACAAGGACTAAATTTTTATGGTTTCAAAGCTAGATCTAAGCTAAACTGTTAATAAACAAACAGATCTATGGTACAAATCTAAGGCCTAACAATACTGTAAATTTTATATTAATTAAAAGGGGGGAAATTAAGTCCAGATCCTGGTACAAAAAATAGATCATAAGCTGCAAGAATAATAATAAACAGAATATATATACATATTTTTATATAGGTGAGAGAAACAACAGTTCGTGGGTGTGTGTATATATATGTATATGTATATGGAGAGAGAGAACTTACTAGTGAGGGTAAACAGTCTTTTTAGGGTTTTGGCTTTGTGGAGAGAGGAGAGAGAGAGAGAGAGAGATATGGGTTGAAATGGGAGTTTAGTTTAGATTGTATCTATCAAAGTGACATTAAATAAAAAAGGAAATCTTAAATGTGTTCGGTTGCTTGTACTTGCAGCAGCTGTGATCCAACTCCAAGGTGTAAATAAAACTATATATGTTTTTTTTTGTTTTTATTATTTTTTTTATTAGTGTAGGAATGTACTCTAGCGTATCGATAAACGTTTGACATTTTATCGATACGTTCAGGAGTGTTAATGGAGTTAGCCATAACGTTGTCGTTAGACTATTTTTACAGGATTTGGTGTATCACTGCGCCGGTGTGGTGTGAAGGGGCGCAGAGTGGCTGGATGTTGGATTAGTAACGCTTAAAAGGATGGAGGAGGGAGATATGAAAGGGAGGTGGCGGCTTTGGTTGGTGTGGATGGTTGTAACGCCATGGATGTAAATCGGTTACACATAGTCTAATGGCTAAGGATATCCAAGCTCTTTACAAAAATAAATTAATTTTCATTTCCAGTAGCTTTATAAAGGAAATTAGGTGTGCGAAGGTGATTATGTCTATAATAGACAATTTAACTTCGAAAGTTAGAGGAATAAACATTCATATTCAGCCGTTAATAAATTAGACAAACCCAAACAGAGTCGACCAGTAGATGCCAAACAGGAAAGCTATAGCTTAGCATGCACTAAAATTTACGGTGAATTGAAAGGAGTCCACGCAATAGCCAATCAAATTGAAACACGTGTAAAAGTATGCGCTAAATAACTATTCATCCGTGAGACATATAGCGTGCATGTTTTATTCACTAGTTGAATTTAGCACGAGCTTTACATATGTCTTTTTTATTTTTTTTACCCCATCATACATTAAAAGCTTTTTACATGTCAAATTTTTGCTGTTATAGGTCAACTTGTCCATTCTAGTAATTTTACCGTTAGGTGTGTTTAGTTAAGAATTGATGGTTACGACAAAACTAAATATATAAATTAGGTTTATTTTTTTATGAGAAAATTGCTCGAATAGTCCCTGTGGTTTGCTCAGATTTCACCTTTAGTCCCTAACTTTTAAAAATTACAGGTATAGTCCCGAAACAGTGGACTTTTTGCACTCGGATAGTCCCTGGAGCTAACTGACGTTAGATAATCCAGTTAAGTGGGTGTGAAATTACTAAAATACCCTTACTTTAATAAAAATAAAAAAATCAATTAAATAATAAGTCTACGGGGCCCACAATCCTTCATCTTCCCCACCCCAATCACCTTCATCTTCCCCATTCTTCCCCACCACCACACTACCCCCACCCCCACCCATTCATTCTTAGTACTTCTGAAACCCCATCACCATCGACTCGTTCAGTCGTTCTTCTCCACCAACACAAACTCCGACACCCACCTTCAACCCCGCCACTGCTACTACCCAAACCAACAATCAACCAACCTCACCTTTACCGTACCACCAAACAGCAACCCGTCACCATTTTATCCTTTAGATTCAATTAAAAATAGTTCCAGATCGTTGTTGATTTTTTTTATAATAGATTCAAAAAATTGTTATATCATTAATGGAAGATGTGATACGGTTGTTTTTCAATTTGGATGTCGAAAGTTGTTTTTCAATAGGGTTGTTTAATGAAGTTTAATATTTGCATACAGATTAGTGTTGTTTTGTGTTTCAGAAGCACTACGAATTTATTTATTTTTAATATCAAGGTAGTTTGTAGATGGTGGAGATGGTGATTGTTTACTGCGGTGGTTGGTGGGTGTCTGTTGACGGAGACGAAGTAGCCATTGATGATGATTTTTTTTTTTTATTAACAGAAGAGGGTTTTGATGAAGAAGATGAAGGTTTGAAATTGGGATGGTGATATTTAATGCTCGAGAAGGGGGAGGGGTGGACGACAGTGGTTGTAGTGGTGGTAGTTTGGGAGGTGGTGGTGGTTTGTGGAGGTGATGGTTGGGGAAGATGAAGTGGGTGGGTCCCACTTTGATTCTTTTTATATTTTTTAATAACAAGGGTATTTTAGTAATTTCACACCCACTTAACTGGATTATCTAACGTCAGTTAGCTCCAGGGACTATCCGAGTGCAAAAAGTCCACTGTTTCGGGACTATACCTGTAATTTTTAAAAGTTAGGGACTAAAGGTGAAATCTGAGCAAACCACAGGGACTATTCGAGCAATTTTCTCTTTTTTTTTATCTATATTTGTAGTTCCTTAAAATTATTATTTTTTTATTTCCCTCCATGATAATGATTATAAGAATGTACTTTTAGATATTTAATTACTAGCCGATTATCCCGGGAAGGTCCCGGGGTTGAAAAATTTAATATGATTTAATAAAAAGTGATAAAAAAAAAGAAAACTCAAATCACGAAAAGAGTAAATAACTTAAACATAATCAATCTTAGTTAAAAAACATTTATTTAAAAAGTTAAAAAAATAAAAAGCATAAACCATATTAAACATAATAAAGTATTAAAAGGATAACCTTCAACATATAATCATCTTCACGTAAATTAAAATATGTTACAATTTGATTAATGAATAACCTGAACACTTTGTGTTTTTTTCTGTATGAATATAACCCCACAAAAAATAGTCGTTTTTATATAGCACTATGGTACTCGTTGGAAAGATAATAAAACGCTCGTTAATTTGGTGTAATTTTTTTATTTAAAAAATCTCGAATATAAGAGATATTTATGTTTAAAAATTATGGGAGGAAGATAAGAGAAAAAAATTTAAATTTGTTTTTAAATTCTTTTTTCTTAAAATAACTCAATTTAATTTTAGTAATTGAGAATTAAGAGATAGAGAGATAAATTTAGAAAAATACTCAAAAACACTAAAAACACTCAATTATTAAGCCACGTGGCACTCTCAATGGGCATATATGCTTTCTTTTATATATATATATATAGATAAGTTTAATAAAAATTCAATTTTGAATACTTATTATTTAATTATGAATTAATATTATACATTAACCAACTAATTTAATTATGAATTAATATTATACATTAAGCAACTATTATTTCTTAGGGAGGAGGAGATATTCCTCTTTTCTATCATAAAACAATCAATCCTACATTGTCAGATTATTTCTACTCTCAACTACCTTAATCCTATAAAATCATTAACATTACTCATTTCAACTACCTGGTCAAACCGCATTCGCCTCACACTCTCGCATTGTGATGCCATCAACGCTATATATTCGTATATTTGTTTCTTTTTATCTTCCACCAACTCTGTGAGCGTTGCTTTTTATCTTTGACGTGTACTCACTAAATTTGTCGGGCCGGATCACTTTTGGTTGACGACTTGATTGGTCTCTTTTCTTTCTGTTTCGGTCGAGTAGGTATGACGTAGTTGTTGAGGTCCGTCATCGGCTCACTTGTTGTGAAAACATCGTCGGGTGTACCTGAGTAGTAGTTACCAGATCTTGATGACCTTTTTCTTATGTAAGAACTACCCCCTAACTCCTCATCCATCAATGAAACCGAGGTCCATTTTTCATATTTTTTAACAATCTCCTATGCATCAACGTGCTTAAAAGCGAACTTATTTTTCGGAAATCACTTAGCGCCTTTTTGATCACATCAAGACTGGCGCACCCACTTTCTCGTAGACGATCCTATAGAGTAATAAAATATTAATACTAAATATATAATAACAAACTCAAATACAAATAAATATAAATTATACTGCTTGCATCCAAAATTCGTGGAACCAATTCATTTGAGTCAATGTAGAAGACCATTTTGAATTTAGTGATGAGTTGTTCGATTGTTTCCGTCCACGAGTTGGTTGTAGTGTTTAAGTATGCTCTTCCATAAACTATCTATATTTTTATTATTTTCGGATCAATGAACGCATGTTTGTTCTAAAGCTACTTCTACCGCTGTTATCCATTCTTGGTGATTGGTCCGTTTACGGAATTTTGCTTTCTTTTTACCAACACGCTCAACTTCATCTTCATACTCATCGTATTGAACTTGCAGATCTAAAACATCTTCTTCCAAATTATTTTCAGCTTGCGTTTATGACACAAAATCTATATCTTTAACGTCTTCAGAAATTGGGAGTGTTCGTTTCACATTCTCACGCGAGGTCCAACGAGGTGGGCCCCTACATGCAAACGAGTCGAATAAATTTTAAGCTTCTTGAGAGAATACGATTCGACTGGATGCAACCATAGTAAGAGTTGTGGTTATGAAAATATTGTGTTAGAAATTAGCAAAAACATTTTGCTAAAGCTACTTCTTCCACTGTTGTCCATTTTTAGCCGTCGGCATATTCACGGAATTTTGCTTTCTTTGCACCAACACATTCGACTTCATCTTCATACTCCTCTTATTCATCTTGCATATCTAAAACATCTTCTTCCAAATTATCTTCAACTTGTGTTTACGACACAAAATCTAGATCATTAACGTCTTCAAAAATTGGGGTGTTGATCGATGTCATTTGGTCAATCAAAAATAACAAAAATAAGTAGTAAAGTAGAAGTGAGTCGTCTCCACAGGGAATTGGTGGACATTTGTAGTTTTGTAAATTATAATTAGTAAAATTAAAGTCGAATTGTTTTGTTATTTTTTTTTGCAATTTTAGAAAATGAACTTAGGAAGTTGTAACAATAATATTAAAGAAATAACCCCCTCCAGGTTTCCGGTTCAATGATTCACCCTACCCTTGTTTAGATGATTGGATACTACATAGACATAGTTTTGTTGAATGGTTTAAGTTAAGTGATAATCAAACACAAATTTTTAATAATAACTTGTACAATTTAATTACCAACCCATGAATAAAAACTACCCTCCCGTTAATCAAACTGCTCACGATGCAAGAAAACCGAATGCGAATGACTAAAAGATAAGCAATTGCACAAACGTGACTTGTTTAAATAACTCAAACTACAAATATCTTTCAAACGATTAAAAGACAATCGATAAACCAAATCAAATAAGAGTTAGAGTTTCACAAATAAACCGTACACCCGGAGGTGATTACAAAGATGTTTAGCCGCTCATGGTTACAAGAAACATAACAAAAAGTTCAATAACAAACCCGAACATGTTGATAAGAATCGAAGATACGGATGAATGATGATGATTGTTGATGTTTGTAGCTCCAAATTACTCCCCAAAACTTGTAATTTTTTGTCTATGGAGGCTTAGGAATGGACTAGGGTTTATAAATAATCTTTTTATAATTAAAAGAACAATTTCCTAAAATTCCTCTATACCCGCCGTAAGCTACGGGTCTGAACCGTAGCTTACGGTTCAGTCAATCGCCCAACACCTTTCTTCCAGGAGTACCTTACGGCTCCTAGGTGTATCTTACGAGTAAAAGGCTCGGCGTTAGCTTCTTTTTCTTCATTGAACCAACCGTAAGCTACGGGTGGATCCGGTAGCTTACGTCGATGTTCCCCTTCTTCATTCCAAAGCAATTTCCCTTCAAAACCTTGCATCCAAACACCCTCTTATCTTTTTTATCCTATCCAAACACCATCTAATCACTACTTTCTTGATCCAAACAACCTCCAATCTTCAATTCTTTTATAAAAACATCATTTAAACATCCGATTCACCTTCCTTAAACTTCCGAACACTCTCATTTCTTCAAGTCTTCGCCTTTGAACACTATGCTTCACATTTTTTGGCTCTAATTCCATCCGCTTAGCCATTTATTTTGAAACAATCCAAACTTCGCGTAGTTATCTCATTCATCATATATAATCAATACAAACACATCAAAAACACATAAATGGGCATATTATTAACCATTCATTAACCCTATCATCACATTCCCACACTTACCTTTGATTGTCCCCAATCAAACCATCACAAAACACTACTCGCGTTGCTAACAAGCCGCCTTCAATTCCCTCACCAAAACTACTCTTCAAGGCTCCAAATCATACCCAATCCCATAGACTTACGCAATCAAGATTGATAGACTGACAAGCAAATGTTGCACATTTCAAAATCAAGACTTGCCTAACTAACCCTAATATGCTTATAATCATACACATACACTACACACCCCTCACAAGGACCGCTCCTCTCGGTTTATTTGTGGACTAGCTTGTAATGTGCTAGTACAAGTCGCTCACAAATCAAGACTGTAACCATGTTATGATAGGTTTGTATGACAATCACACAGAAGTTGTAAACTATGCAAACATCGAAAGGTCTTACGGGGTTTGGGCTTAGGGTAAAGGTAGGAATAATTTGGCTAACAATTGGTTTAAAAACAAAGGTTTCAACACACTTGAATGACCATCCTTATTCACAATACAAAATAACACACATTTGACCCATAACACATACTTCTATTTTTTTTCTTTTTCACAACTTAAACATAACTCAATCACTTGAACAAAACACAAACACAATGGATGTCATTAATTTATTACACAAAGGTAAACGGGTCAATCTGGGTGATATTATAGGTTTAATCAAATGAAAGGGTATAGGCTCAACCTGGGCTACTAAGGGTAATTTTTTGGATAAACATGTCAACATAACACAATCACATGGTTTCAAACACAATAAAGGGATTTCTAATTTGCCTTTCTCATCTATGTGCATGTTTTGCCTACAATTTTAGCATGTATCAAATCACGCAAATTCAGCAAGAAGGAAACATTTGGCCTACTCTCAACAAATGAACATATATATCAATATCTATCAATCTAGCAGGCTTAAAGTCTCACAAAGTAGGGATATAGGCTGCCAACATGTAATATATGCAATTTCTAAAAGCATGTTACCCATAGTTAGGCATTTCTTTTCAGTTTCTATAAAACCGTTTGTCAAAAAAACTCTCATGAAGCTTAAAGGGATGACCATGATCAAGGGTCTTATTTTTCATACTCGGCAAATGACTCATAGCAACTGAAAACGCGGCTTTTGTGCCTGATTAAGCAAGAAAGGTGACATTCTGCGAGAATTTTTTTTCTTTATGTTTTTCATTAAAAAAATGAAGCTGAGGCCAAGAAACATTAATCAAACCCAAACAATTTACAGGAAAAACCTGATAACATATCGGAGTTGTAAGCAATTAGCTCAAGATTCACCTTTCATAGCACAGAGAATACATAATCAAGTATAGTAAAACAAAAGTCAAATTACAATGTTTTAAGGAGTCAATCATTACCTTAATTCTTCATCCAAGTATGTTATATATAGTTTACACAACCACTTCCAGGAGCTTTAATAGGTATCTGCAAATCAACACAAATCTTCTTTAAAAATCACTCAATTTACAACCAAATCAACAGACTATGCAATTAAAACTTCAGTAACTCACAATTCATAATTTGATTTAGTAATCAAATGTATATCTAAAACTGTTGACACAAAATCTATATCTTTAACGTCTTCAGAAATTGGGAGTGTTCGTTTCACATTCTCACGCGAGGACCAACAAGGTGGGCCCCTCCATGCAAACGAGTCAAATATATTTAAGATTCTTGAGAGAATACGAGTCGGCTAGGTGCAACCATAGTAGGAGTTGTGGTTATGAAAAAATTATGTTAGAAATTGGCAAACACATTTTGCTAAAGCTACTTCTTCCACTGTTGTCCATTCTTGACCGTCGGCCTATTCACATAATTTTGCTTTCTTTTCACCAACACATTCGACTTCATCTTCATACTCCTCGTATTCAACTTGCATATCTAAAACATCTTCTTCCAAATTATCTTCAACTTGCATTTATGACACAAAATCTAGATCATTAACGTCTTCATAAATTGAGAGTGTTCGCTCTACATTCTGACGCGGGGATCGACGAGGACGGCTCCTACATGCAAACGGGTTGAATAAATTTTGAGCTTATTGGGAGATTTTGAGTCGACCGGGTGTGCACCCATAGTAGGAACTGTGGTTGTGAAAAAAATTGTGGCGGAAATTGTTGGGCAAAAACATTTTCTAGGAATGGTTGTGCTTATGTATAAAAAGGTTGTGTGTAACACCTCAACCGATGGTGAAAATATCAAAGTGCAAGGTTGTATGATTGTTCAAAAGCACTTTATACTATTAAAATATGAATGTTCATTTATTTGAATTAAATTTTCATATAAGAAACATATAGTTAAAATTTGAACAAATAAAATGCACACTTTTTGATTTAGATTATTCTAAGTCTGAGCTCCTAAGTGATTCAAAGCTTGTAAGACTTCAGTCAACAATATCCATTGAAACATGTTTAAATTGGAAAGATAAGGAGATGTTCAACTATAAATAGTTGGTAAGAATACGTAGGTTTTGCATGTCATAGAAAAATTTGTGTAACAATTAGCATGTCAATAATATATCTAAAGTAACTTGTGAGAAAAAAAAACCTACTGGGAACTAAATTGTTGTACAATCAACCTTTTTGACTGAATCTTTGTATCAATGAATCAATTGTAAGTGCGTCCTAACTCCACGAGTTAGTCATCCCTGTATGCCCTAGAAGGGACAATGAGTGGGATTAGTTTGTCAGACCTATAGCGCTATAATCTACTACAGTAGACTTGAATTTAAGTTAATGATTGTACTGAATCTAAATTTATGTTCACCATAGTCAAGTTCATGACACATGTACAAAGATAACAAACAAAGGCATAATGTAATTGCTATTGAATTGAAAGTTTGAAAATGTAAAATAGTAAAATGGGCTATGTAAACTCACTTTGATGAGTTTCTAGCTTAGATTCACAATTAGATGTTGCTATAGCTGCAGGAAATCCGAAGGACTATCCTAAATACTTCAAAAGATAACATAATGAAATTGCATTATTTGTTATATTTGGGTACTTAGTAATCTTTTTGTCACACCCTGCCTAGGCGGAAACACGGGATGCGACTTCGAATGATTTCTAAGCACAAAGGTCACGCAAAGCAACAAATAAACTAAAAGTAGGGACTTCCATTTGACCACATTGTTTTAAAAAATATAAAATTAAATTGTCTTAAATAAAATCATTGTTTGTAATTATCATTGACCAAAATCAATACAACAACGGCTAATAAGATGGTATCCCAAGATGCTCGCACGCGACCCCCAAGTTCCACGTCCCATGCTAATTACCTGAAAAACATGCATGAAAAAAAATATGGGTCAACATAAAGTTGGTGAGTTCACGGGTTTTAAATGAATGGACTTGTAATCCAAAACTGACTAAATCACTGCCTAGCTAGGGCAATAATCAATATGTGATCTGACATGAGCCCATAACTAAACCTTAACATGTTGTGCCTCGCCAATTGTACACTAAAGACAACGAATAAATGTGAAATACAAGCACTCTCTTGATATTTGTCATTCGGTCAAAGCGACGGACCAAGAGTGGGGGTGTCAACCCAATAGATCTATTCCAGTGTTTCATGGCTAAGTCCATAGCTAATGGTTACGGTGTGATTTATGGCATGAGGACTTTATGGATCCTAAACCTTATTGTTTCATGTTCACATAATATTCATAAATGTAATGGAAAACCGTACGCATGTTTTTCCCCGAAAAATGTAAAACAGTAAAAAGGGGTTGTGAAAAACTTAACTGATGTCTGAGTGCTAACCACTAACTGAATCTGACATGGAATGTCCGAGCAAAAGTGCCCTAGATTCACATAAGGACAACTTAAGTCTATGTGTTGTACTGTTTACCATGCAATTCCTCATCTAACTTGTACTTTTATGGACTGTGTGTTTATGTACGGATGTCCATAGGTGTCACACACTGTATGTGTTGGAAAAGTTTGTTTTTGTCGTTATTTGTGTCTAGGATTATCCATTTATAGCAAAACCGAGGTTTTGGTCTTTCTATATGTCACCATATGATATGTAGGCTAAATATTTGCACATATTATTGCGTATTGACGTATGTTTTGGCCCTATTTAGGAAAAATATGTCATTTACATGCGTTTCACTCTAGCTAACACATGTTTCTTAGTTGTTAACACATGTTTTTCCAAAAGCTTTCTTTCTAAGCCTTTTTAACGCATGTTTTGTTGTTTTTAACATATGTTTGCAAATACACCATTTCATGTATATCACAATTCCAAGTTCCAAAAACGACTTTTATGGCCTTTTTACTAATCTATACACACATGCATACACTCGTGTGTATGTGTGGGCATGTGTGTTCGTATATGAGTGTTCATGCGTGTGTATGTATATATAGATGTATAATGCAAATGTGTTTTGTTGTAATTGTTACCACTTGTGGGTGTCATGATCGACTAATCTAAACTTATTACAACCGTGTAATGTGTGTGTGAATGATGGACATGGTCGGGTAAGTTCTATGGTGGCCGCAACATTAAGGAAAAAGGAAACAAGGTTTAGTTTGTTAACATATCACTATAGATGCTTTAGAACAAAGATGGAGTTGATTTCCTGCTTGTTTCTTCCACTCTACCACCTCCAAACTCTAAGGGAAGGCTCGTGTGGCTGTGGAGATGATGCTCGATCGATATGGGGCTTGGGTATGGGGTTGTGAGTTCGGCCGAGGGTGTGGGGAGGTGAAGTGCTAGTGTGTTCAAGTTTTTAATGTTTCAAAGTGTTGTGTGATGCTTCTTGGACTCCAATCCGATCGTATATATGTAGGAGAGGGTGTGGGAGGTGTTTAGGTTGGTCAAGTTTTATAAATTTTGATGACGCAAAAGGTGTTTTGGCAATTGTGGTAAGGTGTTGGCATTGGTGAGCATGCCTTTTTCTTGGAACCTGTAACACCCCGAAATCTTGTTTCGCCTAAATATGCCATTAGGCGTAATTGATAAAGTATCAAAAACGAATTTAGCAGTGGATGTTTTAGTCAACGGATAAAAACGAGACTAAAACCCATTAGAGGCTAATCTAGTTAATGTTATAATCTAAAAATGAAAACGAGACTAAACTTGAGGGACCTTGGTTGCCAATATGATAAAGAGGGTTTATTTATAAAAAAAATTAAAACAATAAAAACACACACTTAGTGTGTGTGTGTCGTGTGTGATGATCAGGAGATCATCTCCTCCAACAACCAAACCTTAAACCTCAAGCTCAAGCTCAAGCTCAATCCAAGCCAAGATCAAAGGGGCTTTACCCGTATGAACACTAAATCAAGTCATCTAATCTTGATAAACCTCAAGGTACCTTTTTATTTGGTTGCTCTAGCCTAAGGGAACCTCAAACATACCTAAACTGGTTATTAATCACATTCTACTCGTGTAATTGATCATGATCATATGATTATGTTAATGTGTAAAATTTGGGTTTTAACCTCTAGGTTGAAACCCTCAATGTTTAGTGATCTTGTTAACTCTTAGGAGTTGTTATATGAGCAATTTAGGTTAAAAGAGTCTAAACAACATGATATGATGATTTGATAAATGGTTATGCTTCGGCTAATCTTGAGCTTTTGAAACTAAACAAATTGGTGAACACTAGTGAAACTATGAAACTAGAATCATGTGAGAGTTATTAATCGTATGTAATGTTGGTTAGTAATAAGCCAAGTTAATTGCATACTTTATAGCTATGGATTTAGCTAGAAGTGATAATGAATACATGACGTGTGGATAGTGAAATAATTCCATGTTATGTATTCTAATAAACGAGTTTGACTCATCCTTAAGTTATGTACAACAAAGAGGGAGCAAAGGGGCAAACAGATGCAAGGCGGATGCTATGGAAACATGAATGGATGCATTGTAAGTTTTACTTACACTAGTAGACTATAACATGGCTTAAGTGTCGTATATATTTGTTATAAATCTCGTGTATGTATTAAAGGTAAACCCTAAGGGGTGAAAACTATTAAGTGAGTCGCTTCACGTGAACTCATAACAAAACAAGGTTTATGACATATATTTGAAACAATGAGTTGTCACCGAATGGTGAAATTCATCAAACGGGTCAATCAATAATGAGATGTGGAAAATGGTGTTTTAATTCAAACAAATTGATAAAATCATTTGAATCAAGTAATAAAGCATGTTGTTAAATAGGTCAAGTGTGATGTCACTTGGACCATAGACAAAATGCTCGGATAATGTAGCATTATGAACTATGAGTCTAAACAGGTCAAATGGTGATGTCCTCACCATGTGAGTCCAATACTTGATGCTTGTATTCCAAGCATTAAGATTCATGATGTTAAACGGATCAAATGGCAAAGTATTACCATTTGAGTTCCGATAAATTAATGTGTCTATTTAGAAAGCACGCAGGTAAATGCACTTGCGCATACACGCTTGATGCTAAAATTGTGGAGGATAAGCACAAGGTATGGATATGGGTGAGGGCTACCCGGTAAGTTTGTAGACAGATAAACGCCTTCGAGCGAAGCATTACGAGTACAAAAACTACTCACATGAAGTGTGGGTGCAAACCAAGTAAGTTATTCCATAACTATGTCTAATGCGCGCAATTGTGCTTAGAATTGATCAAGTTGGGAACAATCTCAAGAAATGGTGAAAATCTAAGTCCGTAAGGACTTAGAAGTTTTTAAACAAGTCATTGAGTAAAAAACAATGGATTTGGATCAAGAAGTGTCGACACGAATGCGCGCATTAGTTGTAGCAGATTTTGGGTTTTAGAAGAGGTAAAAGCGATCCGAACAGCTGCTGTCAAAAGTTGCAGCAGTTTGTACTCCTAAGATAGGGCCGTTTAGCCTGGTTCGTTCCGTTTCGATGTGTAACGACTCTCATACTAGCTTAAATGTATTATTGACTACCCACTAACCATTCATTGTGTGATGGTGCTAGGTAAACATTTGATGGACATCCCGGAGCAAGGATCAAGTCGCGAGAAGAACCGAACACACCCGAACACTCATCAAGCTTCCGCAATAGAATTCAAGAGTCTCTCGTGAAATTTTAAAATCTTATCATATGTTTTAATGGTTAAAATGTAGAAATCAAAAAGTATTGATCACAATAATTTAAGTTTTTCTTAAATATCAAAGTTTTAAATCGGGAGTGGTATTACGTAGGTCAAAATCCGTATGATTAGGCGTTGATTCCGTGATTACGGGTTAGGGTCTTACAGAACCATAAGGGCCGATTTTTGCATAGTGTACAAAATGGATTTGGAAGTCAAAATGGCCTAGATCAATGGGGTGAGAAGTCAAGGTTCCAATTTGGTGATTCACCTAAGATTTTATGAACATGTGATCAAGTCTCATGTGTGTTTGTGTCTTGGGCATAGTGTTCGACCTAGGGAAAGAACAAAGGGGTTTTTGGAAAGTCAACTTGTTGTAAGACATATCTTCAGGTTGTTTCCTTTCCACTTTGGTGATGCATAGGTAATTGTAATATTAATAGGAGGTGTAGGAATGTGTGTGTGTGTGTTACGATGTGTGTGTGTGTGTTGTATAGTTGTGAGTCTTATCCAAAATGTGTCCATGTATACATAGATACATAGTCTTGAAACTTATTTAATATTTATTTGTCTTTGGGTGTTTGTATGTATATGTATATAAATATTGAACGGTGTCTATGTACACATATTGGTTGAAATTTAATCAATATTGTAATTGTATGGATACATACGGCCGAATTTAGGAGCATGTGTGGGCACATTGTTCGCATTTTTGCTAGTTTGTCTACTAGTGTTTTTTTTCATGGACATCGTATTTGGATGATTAGTGTATATGGACATTGTTTGTTTTTGTTCTTGTTTGGATCCTAAATTGGGAACTCATGTTACATCGTATTAATTCCCAAATCTAGGGTTTTGTATTGGTTTTCCAATAATTCATGATAAACTAATCGACTAGCTACGAAATTGTATCAACTAGTGTGTCTAATGCAAGATTGTATGCATTGGGTTTTGCTTGTTTGAACCTTGTATGGCCAAATTATGATAAAATATGTGAAAGGTAATGCCATGCACAATGTAGACGTGGAGTTAGGTGTATAGATATGACTTGGACATCCGGCGAGTGTCACATTCTCCCCCTGTTAGAGGAATTTCGTCCACGAAATTTTTGGTGTTGGTCATCTAAACTGGTGGTCTCTTGGAAGAGATGTGGGTACTTGCGTTTCATTTGATCCTCACGCTCCCAAATGTACTTGGGTCCGCGCTTGGAATTCCAATGCACCTTGACTAGTTTGACCTGACTGCGGCGAAGCTTCTGAACCTTCAAGTCTGTCATCTCAAGTGGCTTCTCTATGAAATGTAGTTGATCGTCAATGTGGGTTTCCTCTGGAGGGATAATAAATGACTCATTAGCGTGACACTTCTTGAGATTTGAAACGTGAAATGTGTCATGGACACCACTGAGTTCTTGGGGCAGCTTGAGCTTGTATGCAACCGGCCCAATTCATGCAAGAATCTCAAATGTACCTATGTATCTGGGATTGAGCTTCCCACGCTTCCCAAACCTAGGCACTCCTTTCCATGGTGATACCTTGAGTAGAACCCTGTTGCCTACCTGAAACTCTAGTGGTTTACACCTTCTGTCAGCATAACTTTTCTGCCTGACCCTGGCAACTTTCAGCCTGTCTCTAATTTGAAAGATCTTGCTGGTTGTCTCCTGTATAATTAGCTCAACGCCTCTCAACTGCTTGTCCCCTACTTCTGTCGAACACACGGGCGATTGACACTTGCGTCCATACAATGCTTCGATTGGTGCAACCTTGATGTTGGTATGGTAACTGTTATTGTAAGAGAATTCGATTAATGGTAGGTGTGTATCCTAACTTTCTCCGAAATCAATTACACATGCCAAGAAAATATAACTAGCCCACTTAACACAATAAAAAATTTAACACCGAGTTTAATAGTAAAACCATAAGTCATGAGGTGACAGTCTTGACTTCTTTATGATATTAGTCGTCCATCGCTAATCGTCGCTTGATACCACCCTACGTCACAATGCTACAATTGTTCTCTGCGTTAACTGGTCGCCTCGCCAGTCTCAATCTAAGCCTCATCCTCGGACACTCAGAGCTCAATATTAGTGTTACTATCGGACAATTTGACCTTAGTTGTCACCCGAAAATGAAATCATTGAAGGAAACATCCTAATTTTATGGCTGTTAAAATTGCTCTCTGCTCGATTCTCGCTCAGAAAAATTTGCGCTAGAAGAATGCTCACTCGGTTTTTGACTCGATTGTAAACGAGCCGCTCCGCTCGGATCTGCTCGGCTCGTGAACGGCCCTAATTCCATCTAAAAACCCCAAAATTCATTCTATTAATCCCCCCTGTTTTTTTTTCATTTCATTCCCTTTGTCACCCTTCATCAACACTGACCACCACCCACCTCTACCACTACCACCCTTCGCCACCACCACTTGACACCACCACCGACCACCGCTATCACTGACCACCACCAACCACTGACCGCTGCCATCCAGCGACCACCATCGCCACTCTCCATCACCGACCACCACCACCACCGCCACCCACCATCACCTCCACCACCAAGCACCAACTGCCAACACCGACACTCTTCGTCACTGACCACCGCCACCCACCGACCACCACCAGCACCGCCACCATCGCTCACTGTCGCCGTCATTCCCTGTCGCCACCCACCGACCACTGCCACCACCGTCCACCACCACCACCACCCATCTTCGTCGTCGCCACTTACCACCACTACCACCACCGTTGCTGCTATCACTGGCCGCCATCACCCATCGATCACCACCACCTCCGCCATCACTTACCACCATCGCCGGCACCCGCTGTCAACTATCTTCGCCACCACTCACCACAGCCGATTTTATTTCTACGTCTTTTCCTACCTACAAAACAATGCAAAGTATTGATTCATGCCATTCTTACGTGGTTACAAAACAAGACCATGAAATGGTAATCATCCATTTCATTCCCTTGTTCATTTCATTCCCTTGTCCATTCCATTCTCTCGTCCATTCCATTACCCCATACCAAACAGAACCTTAATTTATTTCTATGCCCCTTAGGCTATATGGTGTGGTAGGCATCTCTCCCAGCTCCCCCAAATGGCACATCAACGCCACCTCATTTTCCCCCTTTCACCCCCAAAAGTTTGGAAATGCTTTCTCCCCATTCCCCCATTCCCCCAAATGTCCAACGGCTACATACTTTTTTGGCCCAATATGTATTGTAGGTACAAACGTGAAAAGTTACCGAACCGAAAATATGTCGGGGGGCGGTGTTCCCCGACTCACCGACCTCCACATCAGCTCCCCAAGGCTTTCCCCGAGACCACACAAAAGGTCTTTTGATGCCCATATATACATCATAGGTGACAACACACTAAGAGTAGTTCGGATCCCGTTGCTCCTTATCTTAAGTATAAATTCAACAACCAAAGGGCCTTTGGCCTGGTGATATCAAGGTGTTGGATAAGACTTTGTCTTTTCAAATGGTGAGGGATCAAATCTCGTGGGTGACAAAATAATTAGCCGTTCAAAAAAAAAATTATAAATTCAACAACCCTAATCACACTGGTTAACATAGCATGAATATAAAATAAGAAACTAACCAAGTATTAAGAATACAAAATTATGGAGTAGTTGGCCAACAAACATTGCGTGTCACCCCTAAGATATATGGCTGTGTGCCTCGGCTGACCACAAAAAATGTCGGACTCATGCACTACTTGCATGATCAAACGCATGGTTCCTTTAATCTAATCCAAATACAACAATAAACAAGCACACATCACTTTGCGATAGATTTTCTCAATCACGCACATAGTCACTCTAGTTGATTTTAAGTTTTATGGTCTTATATTAAAGACACCCTTCTTTATTTATATACACAAGCACATCTTATGTGATCAATCTGTACATGTAGTTATGTGATATTTAAGTTCCTGTTAACCGCTTTGCAAAATTTCCTTCTCTTGCCAAAAATGTCGTCGTTGGACCCGAGTGGGTGCAAAAAAAGGAAGAGAGTGGAGAGAGTTTTTAAGTTCAAGGCTTTTGGCGAACAAGGGCATCCGATAGAGAGTTGTGGCACTTTTCGGGACAATGTGAAGGCTCTCCTAGAATATGGAAATATAGAAATGGCGTTCGCGAATGGAATGACATTTTGGTCGTTTCAGCTTGAGGTCCATCATCACCCTCCTTCTAATGTCTTGTTATTTGTTGTTGAAGAGTCAATTGAGGGGTCACTGAATCGTCATTGCAAGCATTGTATATATGTTGGTAAAGTCTTCTTCTTTGCTAAATCATATTTTTTTGTTAACAAAACTAATATTCGCTATGCGAGTATAGATGCCAAGATTTTTTTTTTCTACCAGGCCCGTTTGTTTGGTGCTATGATGTATCTTAACTTGACGTCAAAATTTTTGGGCCCGGCTCAGATAAATTATAATTACTTGCCATTGTAACCAATAAAACTAAGAGCCACAATGAGTTTTTTTAGAAAATGACTATGAAAAGTTGATCATACACAATCCAATAAATCATATAGAAAAATTAGCTACAATTATACCCGACTGAATTTGACACTCATTTTTTACGCAACATGTATATGTTCAAATTTATTAAGTTTAAAAATCTCGCTGGTTGGCGCTCAAAAGTCTTGGGTCGAAAATTTGTAATATGAGGTACATACAAAAAAAAAAAAAAAAAACTCTAGGGGTTGGTTGACCCCGCACCCTATATACTAGGTCTGTCTATGTGTGTGCAATTAATTATCAATTTTGGCACAATGAAAGCACAGGGTGGGGAGACCATATGATATGCAATAAGAAGTATCATTTTTTGGTGCCATCTAAGGATACAATGGCAGCTTTCTTGAGCTATGAAGGAAACCACAGCAGTATAGTGTTGGGTAAGTTAAATTTTGTGGAATTAAATGGGCATACAATGCATGGTGTGTTTCACTCTAATGGCTTTGGGCATTTGCTATGTGTCAATGGGTCGGAGATGGGTTCGGACTTGGCTGGCCACCGCATCATGGAATTCTGGAACCGGATCTGCATCTGCTTGCAAGCCAGGTTAGGTCTATATCCTTAGTTGTAGCTACAATATCGTGCACTATATGTTGCTTAAAATTTATCGTCACAAGAAAATTTGTCAACTTTAAAACGTGATGATTTTTGTAACAATCTTTATATGCAATTGAGAGTTATGAAGTCATTAAACTAGGATTTAGTTTCATGTATTCAGTTTTTTTGTTTAAAATTATGAACTTTCGCACTTGTAAATGTGAAAAAAAAAAAAAAACTAATGATCAAGGATTTAATAACATGGACTTTTTAACACTCAAAGATGTTTGAAAAGGTGTATGAACTTTTGTAACTTTGTTTACGATTTTAGGTGAGAAATTTTAGCAAGTTATCAATACATTTCAATGTAAGAACTTGCAAATAATATTTATCGTTGCAAAAATTTACATACATGATCATTATGTTTCACATTTTAAACGTAAGGACATATTTAGAAAATGTGTTAAATCAGTTGATTTCTTGTAATGATTATTGTATGTTTGATGGTGTTAGACATAGTGGTGCAAAAGTATAGGACACAGTTTTCAAATGTTCCCTTCCTAATTAGTAGGACCCTTAAACCCTCATGCATCCCGTCCCTCCCTGCGTTTTAGTCGTCATCCCAACTTGTTTTGTTCTTGTTTAAAGTTTTAGGTCTTATCCTTTCAACATCAGAATTTGTAAATCATACTTTAGCATTCTTTTTACTATCAAACTAGAGTTGCTTAATTTAATGTTTTTCTAGTTTAGACTTATAACGACTTTATATATAAACAATTTTTTTATGTTAATAGAAATGTTCCAAGTTTTATTGACATGTAGGTTGATATAAGTTGATTTATAGACCACAAATAAAATAAGATCTTAAAAAAAAAAACTACACACACATGTACATTTGTAACGAGCTATTTAGTAGCCTCCTAATAATTTCATTGAAAAGTTAACTCTTAAAATAATGTTAGTAAAACCACAAAGATAAAATGGTAACATATCATTCCGTGCAAGTTAGTTAGGGCTTATATTATCGTAAATAAAAATATGCAAAAAATAATTATTAAAACACAAACAATATAGATAAAATAATTATTAAAATAAATAATAATAATAATAATAATAATAATAATAATAATAATAATAATAATAATAATAATAATAATAATAATAATAATAATTGCAACAACAACAATAAGACAATACTATTTATAAGACTATCCGTTCTGACTTGAGGTGAGCAATGACTCTATCCTCTCATATTGAGCCACGTAAGCGCCCAGTTGGCAGGGTGATAAAGCTGCTGCTCACTAGCCTGATGGTGTTGTGGCCAGAGGTGAGCAGTAACTTTATCCCGTTTTTATTTATTTTTTATTTTTTTAAACTTTGTTATTTTAAATTTATAATATTTAAATTTGTAACACAAATTAAATAATAAACATAAATTTTTCATTAATAAAAAAATTAAAAAGACATAAAATAATAAAAAATAAACTACTTAAAAAAAGAAACTACTCTTCCTCGTCGTTGAGGTGTTCTTGTTCCATCCCGTATTCCTGCATGAGACGCACTTGTATCTTTCGACGAGGCATTGATATGTGGCTAAAGTCTTTTGCTAAAAAGTCCATGTCCCTCATTCGAACTTTATGGGCTTTCGCTGTCATCTCCATTGTCGTCCTTATTTTGGTAATTTCCCCCAAGAACTCCGCATCGGCTTCATTAACAGGTTGTTTAGCCTTTGTCTTGTCCCTTCCAGCGGGTCGACCAATGGGAGACGAGGGAAGACCCTCATCATTGTTTAGGTCAACCCCCACGTGAGCATCCGGGCCAAATAAAGACGTCTTGGCTCGCTTTGATGATGAGCCGCCGCCTTCGCTCATGTCTTCAACAGAAATTAGCTCCACCCATTTGGAGTAATTAGATAGGATTCTTCACAAATAGTCCTCATCCCACGTCTTGTTGGTCCTGTACTTACGCAAGACATCTTCTTTCCATTCGTCACAAGTAAATTGATACACGTCAAGATCGCTTGACCCGCTCGTTCGCACCCGAGCAGCGTTCCTGTTATGAAGGTTCGTAAACAAACCCACATATTTCCTAATCTCCGCCCACCGGCCGGAAATCATATCGGCCGAACGCATAGTGCTCCCTACTTGCTAATGAAAGAGGTCTCGGATTCGTCGCCAAAACATCTTAGCCTTTTGATAATCGGCTACATAAGAAAAAAAATATTAATGTTAAAAAATCAATTATGTATATTAAAAATAAGTATATATTAAAAAAAAATACATACCCGCTTTTCGGTCCTCCGGTACTTCAACCCAAGCCCGACAAAGGGCTATTTTCTCCTCTTTGGTCCAAGGGGTCACTTGACGCCTTGGTCGGGCGATTCAACGCCCCTACCACCACCCCTTGCACCACTTCGGTCGGCCGTCCGTCCTCGGCCACCACCTCTAGCACCACCTCTGCCACCACCTCTACCACCTCACCTTTGAGTTGTTGGTGGTTGTGTATCCAGGACTAAATCCGGTGAAAGTGAAAGCGGTGGCATTTGGCTTAGGTTAACTTCGATTTCGTTCGTTGGACTAACATCATACTCTTCTTCCTCAAGAAATTTCATTGCGGGTTGGTAGCATCCTTGTCATTGTGAGTCCATTTTTTGTTTGCTTGAAAATTGAATATTGTATTTGATTGTTTGGTGAATAAAAAAAGGTATTTTTTGTATTTAAATAGGCCAACTAGCCGTTGGCTAACGGCTAGTGGCTGCCGACAGCTATATTTTGCTCGCTAACAGACGCGAGCCTACTAACGGCTACTCGCTCGCACCGTCTATCGCTAAAGGGTGTTATGGTTCGAGTGATCCACGTGGAATGTTTTGTGGCTCGCGGGCCACAACGGATAGGCTAATACGCAAATGACTCGACAAACCTATAATTTAGTGGGGACGCACATATAATGCATTTACCACCCCAAATTTGGTTCGAACTTCTAAGTCCAACCATGGTCCCGTATCTTTTTTTTAAATTAATTTGTATGAGTGTGTTCCGAAGAAAGAGAAAAAGAAAAAAGAATTATCTAATTCAATGATATGAAAATTGATAGGTTTTACAAAGAAAAACATACAAAACTTCCAAGAAATCAAGAGGAGGAGAGATTCAAGCACAAAGCTTTGTTCATAATATTCTTGTTCATCCTCTCTGTTAAACTTACAATGCCTTTTAAAGGCTTACAAAAGGAAATAACTAACTTAGCCACTACTCCACTACTTGACATTAAAATAGATAAACACTAAATGAATTGAAAAATAGTAGGCAACGTGGTTATGGAGACTACATGTAACATGTGCATGGTGGTGTTGACCAAGTAGCATATTAGTGCACGTATCAATTCCCGCTGCCTCAAAACGTTCTTGTCCTCAAGAACGGAATTAGTTTGCCACGGTGGTCGCCATTCGACTCTTCCGGTAGCATTTGGAGTGGTCTCAACCGGACGCCATGGTGGGCGCCATTCGGTTCTCTTGTCCGCACTCCAAGAAGATTTGATGAAGAGCCACGGAGGCCGCCACTCTGTCACCTTGGTAGCATCCGGCGAAGACTTTGCAGAGCACCATGGGTCCTTGGTGTTAGCCTTCTTAGCCACATCAAGGTCATGATTAGAAACATGGACCACGTATGCCTTGATTTTACCCACTATTGCTTCAACCAAGGTAGGGGAAAATGAAACCCCAAGTTTCTTGGTTTGGTTATCAAATGGCTTCTTAATGACAGTAGGTTCATTGCCTCATTGGTAGAAACAAGCACCTTGAATTTATCAAACTTATTTTCAACAACACTTGTACGAGGTGGACCATTCAAATCAGGTTGTATTTGTAATTTTGAACAAACCGATGGTGATTTTTGTTGTGTAGACGGAGGGTATGTGGGTGTCCAGTTCGAGGCGGTTTTTGGTGGTGGTGTGGCAACAACGGTTGACGGTGTGAGTGAAGGAGGTGACGTAATAGGTGGTGGTTCATTGTGAAATTTTTCGGAAATAGAGGTGAGAATGGTAGCTTGTCGATCGAATATGGTGTGAAGGTTGCGGGTTTGTTCGATTAAGGTTTGGAGGTAGCTTTCTTGTTGGGCAATAAGTTGCCGAAGAAGATCTTTGGTTATAGGGTCATTGAGTTCTTCCAAAGCCATGGAGGCTAAGGCTCAATAAAAGCACCAATTGATAGGTTTTACAAAGAAAAACCTACAAAACTTCCAAGAAATCAAGAGGAGGAGAGATTCAAGCACAAAGCTTTGTTCATAATATTCTTGTTCATCCTCTCTCTTAAACTTACAATGCCTTTTAAAGGCTTACAAAAGGAAATAACTAACTTAGCCACTACTCAACTACTTGACATTAAAATAGATAAACACTAAATGAATTGAAAAATAGTAGGCAACGTGGTTATGGAGACTACATGTAACATATGCATGGTGGTGTTGACCAAGTAGCATATTAGTGCACGTATCAAAAATGGAATGTAGGATGTTCTAAAAATGAGAAACAAATTTAAGAATATGTGATTTTTAGTTAAAGTATATGGTTAGAGATAAGAGATGTGAAGTAAATACTCTTAAACTACCTTGGAGAGGTGATTTGACCCTAAGATAAGATCTTTTGGACGCAGGTGAATTTGTGGGAATTAGGGGGAAAGGGGCGCTTAACTGGTTTGCTTTTCACTTCACTGAATTCTACCAATCCTACACTGTCACATCACTTCACTGATTTTCTTCACTGAAACACTTTTTTGTAGGCAGCACTCCACTGATTCATTACCCCACAATCAATTATTTTCACATATAACAATAATAATAATATATTATATGTTAGAAATATATAATAGAAGATATATTATGTTTTCAAGCAATATTATTTATTCTTATCTATATACCCCTCCCCCCCCACACACACACAATACACCTATCAATATAAATACTATATCTATCTCCTTCCTCTTTACATACCTACAACTTAACAAAAAAAATCTAACATACCTTTACAACTTAAAAGAATATAGAGAGGAGAGAAGAGACTAAAAGAAGAGAGAGAGATAAAAGAGAGATTAGAAAGAAATAATATTTTATATAAATTCACGGGTTCACATCCGTTAGATAGAACCAGAAAAAGGTTCACGGGACCCTTACCAGCACTACTGGTGGCGGTGTTACCGTCCCCCTTAGCTAAACATGTTTAAGTTGTTTGTTATTATTCAAAAAGAAAATATATATAACGATTGATAAATGTGGAAAAGAAACTAATGAATAAGTCACTATTAGGCCTGTAAACGAACCGAACGTTCATGAACTGTTTGGCGGGAAGTTCGTTTATTTTCGTTTAATTAAATAAATGAACGAACATGAACACAATTTTTTGTTCGTTTAATTAAATGAAGGAACATGAACATACGTTTTGTTCGTTCATTTATGTTCATGAACGTTCGTTTATGTTCGTTCATTTATGTTCGCTTATGTTCGTTCATTTATGTTCGTTCGTTCGTTTAATTAAACTTAAATTTATTTTTATTATTTATTTCATTTTGTTAAGTATCTTAATTCATATGTTCTAAAAACTTACCCCCAACCATAACATTCTAACCATATCACTTATCAGACGCTATCCACACTTCACAGCCCCACCTCCCTTTTTCTCCACACTCCACAACCCTACCTTCTTCTACTTCCGGCAGACCACCTCCACAACCCTGCCTCCAGACCCCGCAACCCCGTCTCCAGCCTCCACAGCGCCGCCATCTCCCTCATCCCCGTCATGTGGTGTTGGTTGCATTGTGATGTATTAGACTTGGTTTAATTGTGATGAATAATTAGTAACTCTTTTTGTTTGTGTTCGTTTATGTTCATTTTTATTGTCCATTTGTGTTCGTTTATGTTCATGAACTACTCGTTTAGGTTTTAATTGAACGAACATAAACGAACATGAACACGACAAATTTCTTAATAAACGAACACGAACACAAAAATGTGTTCGATTATGTGTTCGTGTGTGTGTTCGGTTAAAGTTAAATGAACAAACACGAACACGGCTGTGTTCGGTTAAAGTTAAATGAACAAACACGAACACGGCTGTGTTCGTGTTCGTTCGGTTCGTTTACAGGCCTAGTCACTATTCATTCTATGTATGTGCGTATTATTCAAGTTTTTTTAATGAGAATAATTTTTATTTTATACTAAAAGATAAGTACGCCCCAACACACATATATAGATGCACACACTCTTAAGACATGACATGAGATTTTAATACGATGTATATAACCTTTATATTAATGACAAACTAACATACTCTTAAATACTTAAATGTCCATATCTTACAGAATTTAAACTCTACTTATTCAGGCTCGACCTAAAGGGTGGGCAGGGAGAGCAGCGAGTTGGGGGGGGGGGGTTTCCTCGATGGGGCTAACATTTTTTTAAAAAAACCTTCTTAATATAAATGTACATGCGCGTGTATTTTTTTATGATCTATCACACAATCTCCTTCTTAATATAAATGTACACAGTTGGGGCTGACATTTATTCCCTTTTTACCAAAATTTTAGGCTTAATTTTTTATCACGACCGTGGCGCAAAAATTTTTGAGGTTTCTCTCTGGTAAATAAGAAACAACTTAGGTGGTGTTTGTTTTCTGGTGAGAAGAGCTTCTAACCTCTTATGTCTGCGCCGCGCAGACGCGGGCAGACATTTGAGGCGGGCAGCTCGTTTGTTTTTTAGAAGTTAGAAGCTCTTCTTACCTCTGCCCTTCCTCTTCCTCATGCAGATGTTATCCCACCTCTTTTTATGTCTTCTCACCAACAAAATACAACAGCAGGTCATCTTCTTCTTCATACTCATCCTCTTTCTTCCTCCCTCCTCTTCCCCTCCTCCCCTCCACCACCGACGCCGCCTTGCTCCACCACCGCCGTCACTTCTTCCTCCTCCCCTCCACCACCGCTGCCACTTCCCCCTCCTCCCCTCCATCACCGCCGTCGATTCCCCCTCCTCCCCTCCACCACCGCTGCCACTTCCCAATATGAATTATTATTATTATTATTATTATTATTATTATTATTATTATTATTATTATTATACATAAAAAAAGATACCTGAGAAGAAGTAGATCGGAAGAGGAAGACTTATTATTATTATTATTATTATTATTGTTATTATTATTATTATTATTATTATTATTATGTAAGGTATATTATTATTATTAGGAGACTTTTGCGGGTTCGGCGAAAGAGAAAGAGTGGGGGTTTGTAGGTTATAGGTAGAAGGTGTGGTTGGTATACTTTTGTTGCAGTGGATATGGACTGTCCATATTGTTTTCATTTGTGATACCAGCGTTTCCTCCCCCTGAATTAGTTAATATGAATTACGATTAGATTGAAGGGTTTGGTGTGTGTCTTTTATTTGTTTAGGATTTTGTAGATATCTGTCGTGGATTATGGTTATAGTTTTGGGTTACGGTGCAGACGTTAAAAAACAAACAGTCTTTCTCTTGCAGACTGCAGACGTTTGGTCCACCTCTTCTCCTGCAGATGTCTGCAGATGTGGTCCGCAGACTGCAGACCTTTTGCCTTAGAAAAAACAAACAACACCTTACTATCACACAATCTCCTTTGAAGATAATACATTGTATACTCCCAATGCTTCTTATTTTTTTCTTTATATAATGTTTTTCAAGCCACTTTGTAATATGAAACACAAAAATGTCTTAAATTAAACTTTATGAGCAGCCTTACATTAACCATCCGACCACCGAAGACACGGAACCCGAGGTGCTACCGGCCTACTACCTACATACCCAAATCTGCAACACACACGTACACACATCTTGCTCTCCTATGCAACACACACACACACATTTCCACCACCCGATTCGGCTTGTACCACCCGAAACTCATACCCGCAACCCCCTACCCAAAGAGGCTGGGGCCAATGTAGCCGCATGAGTAGGGGAGGTACCCGAGACTATTTCGGCCACCCTTAATACGTGACATTTTTTACAAAAAAATGTTTTATCCTGCTTACACAGGAAAATGTCACGGGGGTATCTTTTGATCCCTGTGTGGCGTCCACGGTTCTGGGGACAAGCCAATCCATCCCTCTTCTTTGATTTGGGTCACTGGTCTCGTCTTGCCTTGGACTCGTCAGGAGAGTGGCAACAATTATCGACCAGTGGTGCGTTGAACATATAGACATGTCTTGGCACGTACAAATCGCCTTATTTTGATGATGCCGTTCCCGATGAAGTCCAGGACTCGACCAAGGACTCAAGCACAACCCACAGCATAGCGACTATCAAACATTAGCCCTGACAAAAAGCTACCATATTCAAGATGTAATTCCCTATTAGTTTGTTATGTATGAACAAAAATTAAAAACTATCACCCCTTAATTGACAAGTACTAAGGAGAGTCAATGACAAAATTTCATGTTTGTTTAATCAATACATGTTTTAACAACAAGTCAAGAAAAATAGAGAAGGACCAATCGATCCAGTATAAGAATGTTAGAAATCCTTGTAGTGAGCTGAAGAAGAAACTGAAATAACAAAATAAATAGCAATAAAATAGATTAACAGAGACGTGAATCGGGCTTGTGTCTGACACAATTCCCTTAAACAGATTCGCGGTCTGTTCCCAAGGTACATCGGTTCATAATAGTGGTGGTGCACTGCTAGACTCCCTCACTTGCCTGATAGAAAATCGGATTGGTTAGCTTCTGTGTTTTTGTTGCGTATATGTGTGTGTCTACTTCACATACCACTGCTGCTCTTATAGATTCGTAAATGGTTTAAAACGAAATTGTGTCCGCAAGTCGCATGGGTGTTGCCTTGGTTCAAAAATTTATGGACACAAAAACCATTTTTGCACTCCCTCGCATGCGTGGGTAGGTTCCCAAGTAAAATGTAACTTACAAATTTGAATCCTTTCAATTGATTTCCACATGTAAACCCCTTCAACTTTCCTTTCACTATCAATGTGGGACAAGGAAAACTCACATTCATATATTAACTCCAACAAATTAGAATTCGACTAATACAATTTAGTTGATGCAGTTAGTTGACTTTGTTGTTGTATATGCTTTTCAGAGTTTGGTAAAATGTTAATATGAGCATTCAATTGCTGGTAGCTAGTCTGGTATTATGTTTCGATGAAATCAGTCTACATTAAATAATAAAGTGTATATAATAATTATAGTAAAACAAGCAATGCGTCGGCAATGTATACACACACCCACACACCTATGTTCTTTATTATGAAAGAATAATTAAAACATGGGCAAAAGACATAGATATAAAGCAACTTTGTATACGCATTTTCTTCTTCTAACAAACAACTTTAAACAATTTCAAATAAAAGTCTTGACATTTGTGGCCGTTCGTCGCAAATTGTGCGAATTATTTGGGACAAAAGTTACAATGTTTGCAAAACTGATGTCCTTAACTAATACGCAAAACGGTCACATATTTAGCGAAGATGTAAAGTTGGTTGTTTAGTTTCTAGCTAATCAACTATATATTAGGTTAAAAGTGGTTACTAGAGGCAGTGGCACAAAAAAAGTTACATCTTTTACAATAACATAGCCCAATCTTAACACTTGGTGCTAACCATCTTGTTCTATGCCATAGGAAAGTTAGCTTGACTGATTTGGCAAAGCAGAAAAACATGGATTTGAGGCTCCTTCATGGGGCAGCGTATGGGCAGTCATGGTTCGGTAACTGGGGTTACCAATTCGGGCGAGGTAGCTTTGGTGTCACACGACAAATGTATCAAAAATCCCTTGAAGCCCTCCAAAATATCCCTTTATGCATCCTTGCTCAACACATTGGCACTTCAAATATGGAGATCCCAATCTTGTTCTCTAGATACCAAACGCTTTCAACCCGTTCTCTATTAACCCTGGGTGATCTACTCAGGTTCATGTTTGACCTCAAACATAGGCTACCTAAAGAGAGCGCTTTAAGCGCATACAACCCAGGGATCTTGGTCGAAAATTCATGTAGGTGGTCCCCTAAACGTATTGAAATGGCAGCCCGAGTTATTGTTGAGTCCCTAAAGAAAGCTAAAATAAGATGGGTTTCAAGGCAAGAAGTCAGGGATGCAGCCCGGGCATATGTTGGTGACACGGGTTTGTTGGATTTCGTGCTTAAGTCGTTAGGGAATCATGTCGTTGGGAAGTATTTGGTTCGTCGGTGTCTGAATCCGGTTACCAAAGTTTTAGAGTATTGCTTGGAAGACATATCAACCACTTTAACTAACCAAGAAGAGTTTGTTATAAATGACTCCAAGTTGAAAACTCGGTACAAGATCTCTAGGGTCCAACTCATGAATGACATGTGTTACATCTATAGGCACATCCTTAGAGGACAAGCCAAAGAAATGGATAGAACAATAATGTCTTCCATTTCATTAGCATCAAGAATAGTCCTTGATACCAAGTACTTTGTTAAAGATTATAGCGCGGAAATGTATTCAAAATACGAGTCAGAAACTGGAGAAAAATCGAAACTTTATTGCACTATAGCAATACAAGACAAGGGAGAAATCTATAGGCACGAGGAAAGCGAAAAAAGGTTAGTCACCGCACCATACGAGACCATAATGTTAAAAAGTGACATAACATTTGATGAGCTCATAGAACAAGTTGAGAAAAACTTTAAGGAAATATATTGGGGGCTAAAGAGCTTCATGATTGGGTCCATAATGAACATAAACCCTAAAGGATCTGATCATGTGTTTCGGGTTACCAAATCTGGTAGCAAGCTTGTGTTTCAAGGCAAACTGGTCGAGATGGGAATGAACCACCATGAAAGTATATATGAAAGTGGCTCACAACAAAGAGTATTTGTGGATTGTGGTTGTGGAGCAAAGGATGATGATGGTGAAAGAATGGTGGCATGTGATATTTGTGAAGTTTGGCAGCACACAAGGTGTTTGAAGATCCCAAACAATGAAGAGGTTCCGAATATATATGTTTGCAGTCGATGTGAGCAAGACATTTTAGTTCTACCAGCACTACCATAGTACGTAAACAAACTAGCTTAGCAATCTTACTTGATTCATACATAGATACAGTTACTCGTTATCTCTAACTAAGCTACTATATTTTTCTTTTATGTTTTCTTACACAACTCTTGCAAAATTAAAGGGTGTTCTTAATGAAATTGTGAGTTGATATTATGGTTTTATTCTTTGCATTCTATAAGATGTTTAATCATGGTGGTTTCTTTATTTTCAATATGTGTGCTTCTTTTTGTCTAGCTTTACAGAAAATGATTAATGAGGTCTTTACTTTCATGTTATAATTAATGTATGAAAAAAAGATTTACCACTTGGAGCTTGAAATTTTTTTGGGGGGTCGAAACTTACGGGAGCCTAAAACGGGAGGGCTGGACTTAAGATGTATAAAATTTTCAAACGAAAAAGCGCAACTTTACACTATACATTGAGCAAAAACATGGGGGGGGGGGGGGGGGGGGGGGGGAACCCTTAATAAGCTTCGCCCATGTGTACACGAGCCACCTATTCTCTCTCTTTATGTATGCTACCATCAAGGGCAAACCTATAATTTATTGTCACGGACAAAGTTGTAATTTCAGTGGGAGCACTGTTCATTTGCGTTTCATTTTTAACCTATAGAGTAATTACCCAATGGATACATGATGGGCTTTGGGCTGGGTATACCCATGGAGTATTTTTAATAATCAAACGCGTGTACCAAAAACCAGCATGTATGCTAGATACCTGGTAGGATTGGGTCAGTATGTGACAAACTTGTATAATCAGACATAGAATTAGAATTACATAAGCTTGTTTGAATCCGGACCAATTGCCATACCTAGAATTTGGAGGCGGTGAGCGATATTTTGAATATTTTCAGTTAAGATTACTCGATTGCAAAAGATGTTAAATTCAAATAATATCAATTGCAAAGTTTTATTAAAAGTAACTCAATTTGATTGGGCCACCTGTCTATTACTGGGCCAATTAGTTTTTTTTCTTTAAGGTTGGTTTTAACCCAAGTGTTATCATTTATTTATTCCCCAATTAATCCTAAGTCCTAATATTATCGCCAACCATATACTTTAACTAAAATCTCAAATCTATACTTTCATCTCGATAAAAAAACTAACATCTTAATGGTTACCTCTTAATTATTAAGAGGCTATGAACCATTAAAAACTAGTCTCTTAATTACCATTAAAAGGCTACCAAACAATCCTTACATATATGTGGTAATCCTACTAGTTGAGATGAAAGATCATTTCATTGGAGTTCCTGACTTTTATGGCCAGCCAAGAGCCCATGGCTTAACTAATCTAACTCCAACCAATTTTATCTAATTAACATGACACTTCAAATGTTAATATATAGCGAAACTTTTGGTCATATTCAGTTTTGATACGGCTAGATCTGGTTATACATGGTATACAAAACCGTTCACTATGACTTGAAACATTTAAAGCCAACCAAATGTAGGTTAAAAGAAAAAACCGACCATGAAAAATAACCCATGTCTGGTCTCAATGGTTTAAACCAAACCTTGAACACTCCTGGCAAGTGGGAATACTATAAGAAATATATTTGCTATATTTGAAATTCAAAGAATTTAACTTTTCTTTAAGAATCTATGTATCGTTTGAACGTTTTCAAATTCGTGTAACTTCTCATAAGGCGAAAAGGCATATCAGCAAGTTGAGATTTTCGGTCATAGACAGCATTCTCGACTTGTCAGCTTCTACCTTTTGCCTCTAAGAAAAGAACATGAAAATTTATTAATTTTTCCTAAGAAACAACCTGAAACAAACAAGTGCTATATATTACCCTTGTCCTCATATTTGTGTATGTGGATCTTATGTGTCCGCAGACAAGACATTCCTTGATTCCATGGGTTGATAGTTGCTACACATAGAAGATTATGCTCTTGGAAGTTTGTGCTTTGGAATAACACTGTTGGTGGAAACATCTCTCTCACTCACAACATCACACGTACACAATTACAATCACTAAGCCAATCATCATGACCAATCACATTAACGACTATTTGTAGCGGCTTAACCAAAAAGTTGCAAAAGTTACTACCATTTAGATAGTGAAACTTTAACTAAAACACATCTTTATCCTGACACTGTAGTTGTTTAACTAAAAATTAAAGCACCTCTCATTTGGGTATAAGGCTATATGATATGGAATAGAGCCCCCCTAGGGGCTCCATTGCGCCACATCAGCGCCTCATCCGCGCCACGTAAACAGAAGCTCTATTGAATAACATCCATACAATGATATAACGCCCCTTTAATTAAAAAAGGAAAAAAGAAGAAACAATTAGACAAAAGAAAACAAAAAAAAATTGATTGTTTATGACATATGACATATGTGACTTACTTGATCACTCGTTATCGTTCAATAGCCTCCCTCCCCCCCCCCCCCCCCCCCCACCCCCCACCTAATGGCGATTAGGAAATGGAGGGGGGCGTTATTGATGGGTTTTTGCTTCGGCGGAGGGGGGGTGTTATTCAGTACAGGTCAGCTAATGGCTCAAAAGGATGGTGGTGACTTGGCATGGGCTTTAGGCCCACTACAGGCAGCATAAACTTAAGAAAAGTTGAACTGTACAGTCTCAAACTTGACGTGAATCACTATGTCTCTAATCAGTTAAATTTTCTGTTGGAATGTTGTTTTTGGGCTAATCTTTTGCTTATTGGGTTGCTGCAATAAATAAGATTGTTAGTGGGCCTATGTTGATGCTGTCTTATTTACTGTAACGAAGATGTCAATCTTTTTTATTGCTATATTTTATTGGCCACATGTTTTTTAACGTTTATATATATCATGATTACATTCACGTGGAACGATATATAAAACTTGACCACATAGTTCCTCATGAATCAACTAAAGTTTTATGATAACTTCTGTATTTTAATAGATTTGAAATATATTTCGAAAGATTCGTGTTGCTTTCGCAATGTAGTAGCATGCCGGTGAATGTTGTTACTATAAAGGTTGAAATGTTATTGTATTGAATTGTGTGTTTTGTACAATGATTTACATTACAATATATATAGGGAATACAAGTTGAATGAAAAACTATAAAGTAATACAAAGGCATGAATCATGGGCATGAGTCATGGGCAAGAATTATGGGTCAATAATCTTGATTTGACTTAGTCAATAATCTTGACTTGACTAACTAAATGAGAGGAGAGTAATCTTCAATTATTGATTGCTTGATTTATGTTGTTAATACGCCCCCGCAAGATGGAGGATCCGTTGGAGACTCCAATCTTGGACCGAAAATATAGGAAGGGTGCACGTGCAAGCGGTTTTGTGAGCACATCCGTGAGTTGATCCTTGGAGCTGACATGAAGAACTTTGAGTTGCCCGTAATTGACTTGTTCCCGCACAAAGTGATAGTCCAGAGCGATGTGTTTCATGCGGGAATGGTAAACAGGATTTGCGCATACATAAGTAGCTCCGGTGTTGTCACAGTAAAGCGATGGGGTGCTCTTAATTGGGAGCCCGAGCTCACCAAGTAAATTTTTAACCCATGAGAGTTCAGCTGCAGCATTAGTGAGTGCTTTGTACTCAGCTTCGGTAGATGATCTAGAGACAATTTTTTGTCTAGTAGATTTCCAAGAGATGATATTGGACCCAAGATATATGAGATATGTTGTAGTGGACCGTCCCCCATCATTAATACCGCCCCAGTCCGAGTCCGAAAAAGCCTGCAAGTTTAGGTTAGTATTGCGTTTCAAGAACAACCCATGATGGACCGTTCCTTTCAAATAGCGGAGTACCCCGTTTGAGAGCTTGCCAGTGTGATTGTTTAGGTGAGTGCATGAATTGAGATAATTTATTGACGGCAAAGGAGATGTCGGGACGTGTGAAGGCAAGATACTGTAAAGTGCCTACAAGTTGACAGTAGGGAGTGGGATCGACTGGGGGAGTGGAGTCAAAGGAAGAAAGAGAGTCGGAAGTACTTAAAGGAGTGAGAACCTCTTTTGCACCATCCATTTTAAAGGTGGTAAGAATATCTTGAAGACAAAATTACAGAAAACGTCCTTTATGTTTACCCAAAGTTGCAGGTTTAGTCCTTTAACTTTAAAAGTTGCAGGATACCTCCTTTATCGAAGTTTTTGTTGCAGGAAACATCCTTTACACTAACGCCGTTTGAAATTGTCGTTAGATGCCCCTCACATGCAATGCATGTGAGGGTATTTTCGTCAATTTGTATTTAAAGGACCTTTTCTGCAATTAAAACAAAAATAACAACATAACAATAAAGGAGGGACTAAACTTGTCAAAGTTTGGAAGTTTTTAAAACAAACTCATCCTCTCTCTCTCAGACTCGTTTTTCCGGCGACCACATTCCGGCCAAGTACTCCGACGAAGGTCAAAAGGTGGTTTTTAAAGCTGATTATTAACGTTTAAACTTTTCCCCACTATGTATAACCGTTTTTCCAAGTCAATTAGTGGGTTTAAATGTGTTTAAATTGAATTTATTATGAATATTTGTGATTAAACATATTATATATGTATTTAAATACTGAAAACGAAAATAATAAAAAAAAAGACAGAACAGCGGCCTGGGTTGGAATCGAACCCGACTCCTCTGATTTGAAAACACACATCTTTACCACTATACTACAAGCATATAATGTTGATAGGTTTGGATTCAAATAATACTTAAACACATGTTAAAACTGCATCTTCTTCCCCAAATTGTTAACATAAGAACCCTAAACCTAACCCAATTCAATTGACCCTCGATGGCTACTGATAACGACTGAAACTATAGGGCTTATGATCAGACATGATTAATAAACAAAATGGCAAAGAATTTAAGGGCTTACAATACGATTTGAGCCGAAACAAAAAGGACTTTCGTCGTGACCTTATAACCGAAAAAGGCAAGCTTCTGGACAGGTTTTTCGCATGTTTTAATGTGGGTTTAGAACAAGATTTGGTGCAGAAAACGAATGGTGAGGTCAATTTGTAGTCTTGTTTGATTAAATAACGTTTTTATGAGTCGTTTAAAAATCTCGGTCGGTTACAACTTGAAGGCTCGATTAAAACATGATTTAAACACATTTAAACCCACTAATTGACTTGGAAAAACGGTTATACACAGTGGGGAAAAGTTTAAACTATAATAATCAGCTTTAAAAACCGCCTTTTGACCTTCGTCGGAGTACTTGGCCGGAATGTGGTCGCCGGCGGCGACCATCACCGCAAAAAACGAGTCTGAGAGAGAGAGAGGATGAGTTTGTTTTAAAACTTCCAAACTTTGACAAGTTTAGTCCCTCCTTTATTGTTATGTTGTTATTTTTGTTTTAATTGCAGAAAATGTCCTTTAAATATAAATTGACGAAAATACCCTCACATGCTTGGCATGTGAGGGTAACTTAACAGGATAATTTAACACCGTTAGTGGTAAAGGTCGTTTTATGCAACCAAAAGTTCATTAAAGGATGTTTCCTGCAACAAAAACTTCGATAAAGGAGGTATCCTGCAACTTTTAAAGTTAAAGGACTAAACCTGCAACTTTGGGTAAACATAAAGGACGTTTTCTGTAATTTTGTCTATCTTGAATGTGGCGATGTTGGGAAAGAAATAGACCATGAGGCGTAGGAATGACTTCGATTCCTAGAAAATGATGAAGAGGGCCTAAGTCTTTGATAGAGAATTGGTTGCTTAGGGCTTGAACAAAGGAATCCATAAATGGATTGTGATTGCCGGTGAGGACAATGTCGTCAACATACACAAGAAGGTAGCAAGTGATGTTGTTGAGATTGTATACAAAGAGAGAGGGGTCAGAAATGCATTTTTTAAAGCCAAAACGAGTGAGAAAGTTGGTTAGTTCGATGTACCAAGCACGGGGTGCTTGCTTAAGCCCATAGAGGGATTTTTTGAGTTTGCAAATGTGACGTGGGAATTCTGTATTAGTGAACCCGGGAGGTTGCACCATAAAGACATCTTCGTGAAGAGTCCCATGAAGAAACGCATTATTAACGTCTAGTTGACGTAAAGACCATCCTTTTGAAAGAGCAATGGAGAGAACGGTGCGAATGGTAACAGGTTTAGTAACGGGACTAAATGTTTCATGATAGTCTTTTCCATATTGTTGGTGAAACCCTTTGGCAACTAGACGGGCTTTGTACTTGTCAATCGTGTTGTTGCTCGCGGTGTTGTTGGACGCACCGGTGTCCCACATCCAAGATTGGGTTGTAGCCGTTGGGTGAGGGGTGGTGTAGTTAACCACCGGGGTGTTGGTATTTTGAGGCGAGACGTTGTGTTCTCGTAGGAAGCGACTAAGTTTGCGACAATCTTTAGTGCCATGTCCGGGAATGTTACAATAGTAGCAATAGGTGTTATTGTTGCGAGTCGGGCGAGTGTTGGTATTGGTAGTTCGAGGTGGCCCTTGGTTTCGGGTTGTGGCGGCGGTAATGTTGGTAATTTGTTTGGCCATGGTGAATGGAAAAAAAAGAGGCAGAATGCGGACAGAAGGTGTTTGTTGAGTAGGTTGGGATCGAAGATGGCTCAAGGGAGCTTTTAGGCTCTTGATACCATATAAAGGTTGAAATGTTATTGTATTGAATTGTGTGTTTTGTACAATGATTTACATTACAATATATATAGGGAATACAAGTTGAATGAAAAGTTATAAAGTAAATACAAAGGCATGAATCATGGGCATGAGTAATGGGCAAGAATTATGGGGTCAATAATCTTGACTTGACTTAGTCAATAATCTTGACTTGACTAACTAAATGAGAGGAGAGTAATCTTCAATTATTGATTGCTTGATTTATGTTGTTAATAGTTACTAGTAGAAATCGAAGCGCGAATAATTTTGTTTCAAAGAAGTTACGACAGATATTACTAAATGTTACCAGTGGGTTAAATTAAAGAACATTTTGGTCTAGATACATAAAGGATCGTGAAGATGACATGTGATACTTATTAGAATTAAATTAAAGAATATTTTAGTGTAAATACATATTCTACCATTTTGTTTTTTCAAAATCCAATGCAAAAAACTAGTGCAAAAAAGAAATTTGTACAAAAAATATAACACAATTTTTTTCCCTACAGTTGTCGAAACCGAGCCTTACAAATTTTAACATCCCTGCCTCAATGCGTGGGTTTTACACACTAAATACGCAGTCGCGTTTAATTTTTTTTTTCTCGACATTCAGATATAAATTTTATTCAGAAACAGTCTATATTGACACATCAAGTCGATACCGCTGAACAACATCAGTATCAGTATTATCAGAACCGATATAGGTATTCATTTTTTATGGTTTTTAATGATCACTATAAACATGACTTTATTTTTTTGAGTTACATCATAAAACCTTTGTGTAATAAAAAAAATCATATACATTCTTATTTTTCTAGCCTTCAAAACCGAGCCTTAAAAATTCCAACAACACAGCTGCAATACGTGAGTTTCACCACTAGTTAGGAAACAATGATTAGTGTTCATTCGATTAAAAAATGTTGTATGGTTACTTAAAATGTTTATTTTTTTATTTATAATTTCACTCATTATACGTATGTATTTATCATATTTATTTTTCCACTAGTGTTTAATAACCTCCATTATTAAAAAGAAAAAACAAATACGTGAGCTGCTTATAGATTATTGCGTTTTGGTAGTCTAAAAAACTGATTATCTGCGTTTTCAAAACGCAATAATCTAAAAATCAAATTCAAAATGTAATCCCAAACACCCTCTTAGTACTATAGCTAATAAATGTAGCCTAGTTTCACCGAAATAAGTCTGTGATTAGGTCAAGTGGAATTGAAAAAGACATGTAACCAATATAGAATTATTAGACTTTATATATGAATTCATATGAGTAGGTACAGTTTCCACAAGTTCGATGGCTTCTTGTCCTTGTAGATTTCTTGTATATTTCTTACCACAACAATGATTCAAATCTAGGCTCCCATTTTTTTTTAGACTGCAACCCCTACTAAGGCAAACCTTTCGTAGCTGAATGAGAATCTAATGAAGGTCCCTCTTCCGTTATTTTTTTTATGTCTCTATAGAACTTTAAATATAGCATGGTCCCTCTTCTTCTATTTTTTTCTTTAATAATTATCTGGTTTCTTAAACGTATTCAGATTCCTTCATTTTCCAGAAATAAGGGTGTTCTTTTTAACCGATAACCAATAACCGAACCGAACCCGAAGTGACCCGACCCGAGAAACTACCTTACCCGATTAACCCGAACCCGATTAAGTGCATACCCGAACCCGACTAGAGTCTTTTGGGTCGGTCTTCGGATTAGTTTTGTATAATTCGGGTTGACCCGAATAACCCGAATAATTCAAAAACAAATAAATGATCCAGTTTCCATATTTTTATGTATATCGGAGTAGCGTTTTTGTAGCGAACTTTGCAACTAAATATTGTAGTCCATGTTGTGGTTTTATTTTAAGCATATTGTAGCCCAAATGGATAGAAATACGCAACCCTAATGGTTGGAAATATGTAACTCAAACACCCGAACCATTAAACCGATAACCATTTAACCTGACCCGAAAAACCCGAACCCGATTAACCTCATAACCGATAACCATTTAACTAGATTGGGTCGGTTATCGGGTAATATTTTCACAACTGAAAACCCGAATAACCCGACCCGAATAACCCGAAAACCGAAAACCAAACCCGATGAACACCCCTATCCAGAAATATCTTTCACCCATGCTCTTAAAACAAAAAAATAATTTTAAAGCTAGATAGGATTGGTAGGATATGATGGTAAGTTTTATGAAAATATCATTCAATAATTCTTTGAGAGAAGTACCCGAAATTGGAAAAATAATCAATGAATCTATATATCCTACCTTGAAATAGGATGGAATATACTTCTTACATCACAAATTCATGATTTAGATGAACATGCATTTTCCAATGATAAACATATAGGTTTGGGCACCAATTTTCAAGAAGAAAAGAACGGAGATAGTTGGACCAACCACAATAAGAAATCTAAAACATGTCTAGGAACTACATGAAGCTAGCACACTTAATTTTTAGCACTCAATAAGAAAATAAAAAAACATACCACATCAAATCACCACTTTTATAATTTTCTACCCCTTCATTCTCTTTTCATATATTATATGTATTTAGGGCCATCCCCGAGAATTGCTAGGAATTTAGGGGTCCCGTGCGAGAAAAAAATGGGTCGTTAAACTATAACAACTGCTAGTTAAAAAAGTAAAGGCAAAATGTTTGTCCAAGGATTCGAACCTGAATACCTCTTGCGCACACACACGTGTCTTAGCCACCGGACCATCTTGAATTCTGATTTAATTTGCGTGTTTATTATATATATACACATACACTATAATATAAATATATTTTACATTTATGGGCCCTTCGAAATCGTGGGCCTGATTCGGCACCCTGCACCGGGTCTAAGACGGGCCTGTATGTATTAAAAGCACTAGTCAGTTATTGGGTGTTTTTGTGGAAAACGAACAACGAAAACATCAAAACAAGTCCAACAATAATAAAAAAACATGGTGACATGGCTAAAATGCTCAAAAACATATAACAAGTCCAACAATAACAAAAACATGGTGACATGGCTAAAATACTCAAAAACATCCCCAATAAACGATTATTGTGGATGTCCTGAAATAAATGTCATTAGCATCAATAGTGTTTATCAAAACTTGTTTTTTTTTTTTGAAAGTTTTAGCAAAACTTGTTTAGTCACTAACTAAATCTTAGGGGCTGTTTGATAGCTTCTTAACGTGTTTGGGGTCACTGACAGGATCAGTCAGTAAGTTTCTTACCTATTAAATTTCATAATGATGTTGAATGTAAATTTTACTCATTTATCGGCCATTCACCTGTGTTCATAACTGTAGATGGCCACTAGCGCACCACCTCTTTGACCCACTACCTCCTCGTCCACCAACAACTAGTCAAGCCGAGCCATGTGAGACGTTTAATTTACTAGTTTAGAGTCTCTTACATAATCAGACATGTTAATGACGCAACACTTATACACGCAAAGGTTGCCAAACATCCGCTTAGCCAGCTTTAGCCAACTTTTTCGGTGCAAGTTTCGAGTCATGAGCTATTATGGTAAAGTGTTAATTATGGATAATATTTGGTTACTTTCCCACCCATCAACGAGCAGCACTAGCCAGTTTTAGTATCACTCATATTAAATTTCGTAACAGTACGTAATCAGGAGTACTTTTCGTCAAAAGAATCACCTTTCCTCCACACCTCTTATTTTTACCTTTTTTTTTCGCTCAACTCAACTTTACAGTGATGTCGCGTGAGATAGAATGGAAGGTCACGTGTAAAGGCGCTTCTGTGTTTGCATTAATTCGTTCTTCTACATGATTATGATTAAAGGGAAAAAAGTTGATTCAAATTAAATCATGACTGATTTTGTTTGTTTTTTCTCATGTGGTGGGGATATGTTTTTTGGTTAATTTTCTTAGTCATTTGCTTTGTTGTGGGCTCGGTTTCTTGTCATTTGATTGGATCATCCCTCACTCAGTTCTATCCTTGTCCATCTAATCTTAAACCCCACATTCATGTACTGCACATCTCTCTCTCTCTCTCTCTCTCTCTCTCTCTCACACACACACAGTGATTACAGCTTTATATAGAAGACTTAGCTCAACCTTACCTGCTCAAGGTGGGGGGTCAATAATATAAAGCAAAGAAAGCCCATTTAAAAAGATAAAAGCTTTTAAAGCTGATCAATATTTTTTTACAAAGCAAATTGTTTAGGTTAACTTATTGAAGCAACCAAATCTTCTGAGTAAAGGATTCTTGAATCTTGATAGATTATATTATTATTAGTTGCTTCATGTTACACCACCACCCTCACTTCACTACACCACCTGGCCCATTCCCTCTATCAGATAATGGGCTTCCTAACAAAAGAAAAAGGCGCCCTGCTGGTACTCCAGGTATAACCCTAATTACCCGAGTAAACCGTTTTCGTTACGTTTGTTAATGTCCAGTCAGTTTATAAGGGGTTGTTTGGTAGCCTCTTATTGATCAGTAAGAGTCTATGAGAACCATTAATAGGTAGCATCGGTCTACCAAACAACCCCTAAATTTATTTGGTTGAACAGGTTTGTTAACTTTGATTGTTATTAATATATAAAACTAGTTATATATTGATCTTGTTACATCTTTTTTTAATTGAATATTTTTGTTAAGTTTGATTGTTATTAATTTCGAAAACCTGTACTTGTACTTGGACATGTATAAAACTAGTTATATATATATCTTGATCTTGTTATATCTATATTTGGTTGAATATGTTTGTTTAAGTTTATTTGTTATTAATTTGACAACCTGAACTGGGACGGGTATAAAACTACAGATCCAGATGCGGAGGTGGTGTCGTTGTCACCAAAGACCTTACTTGAATCAGATCAATACGTGTGTGAGATCTGTAACCAAGGGTTCCAAAGAGATCAAAATCTTCAGATGCATCGAAGACGACACAAGGTAACATGGAAGTTGTTGAAACGCGATTCAACCGAAATCAAGAAAAAGGTTTTCGTGTGTCCCGAACCGAGTTGCTTGCACCATGACCCGTGTCATGCACTTGGGGATTTGGTTGGGATCAAGAAACACTATAGAAGGAAACACAGCAATAATAAGCAGTGGGTTTGTGAGAAGTGTTCAAAGGGTTATGCTGTTCAATCAGATTATAAAGCTCATCTTAAAACATGTGGTACTAGAGGCCATTCTTGTGACTGTGGTCGAGTGTTCTCAAGGTTAGGTTTTTGTTTATGTTTTTGTGCTATCTTAATCATCTTCTTGATTTGATATTTTCTGGGTAACTAACTGCTTTCTATATCTTTCTTAATCAGACTAAAAAATGTGACCATTTCATCATGAGCATTTATGTTTTCTGTCCAGACATAAATTTCAGCAACATTCACTTAATGATCAGTCAGAAAGGAATCAAATCTTAATGTTTTTATCCAAAAATATTGCATTGTTATGTTTATAAATAATACGGAGTATGTAATTTCATATTCTTGTATCGAGTGTATCTCTAATACTATAAATATTATATATTATAGCTTTTGAACACTATCTATGAATATAAACCTAGGATCTATGATCTCATTTTCTTTTTCTTTTTTTAATAGACAATTACAAACTTAAGACTAATAGGCCTTTACAAACTTTTTTTTTATTGTTTGGGTGATTGTTTCTTTAATCTAGAAAGACAAAGATCAAGCATAACCTAATTTAAAAATTGAAACTCTCACCTGCTCCATTGGTATGTATATTGCTTTATTGTTGTTGGCACTACACAAGACATTTGTTCCTTCTTTAAAATCCATTGTTTTATTTTATTTTCTTTATTAAACTAGAAGTGATACACAATTTTAAAGACAAAACAACAATTTAATTACTTTCAACAACTTTTCTCTAAGATTATAATATGAGGATATACTTGCATACCTTTTAACTTACTCATGTCATTGTAGAGTTGAGAGTTTCATTGAGCATCAAGATGCATGCACAGTCCGGAGAATCCATGGCGATCTTCCGGCATTCCAACCGGTGTGTTCATCTCTAACCACATCGAGTACAAGTCCATCAAGTGACATGAACTTTAATTCCATCCCAACAATGTCAAGATTGCCACATCTCCATGTCCAACCTCCACCCCAGGCTTTGTTTTCACAAACCCATGTAGACATTCAAAACAACTTGGAACTTCAGCTCTTACCATCACTATCTCTTTCAGAACAAAGCAACAATCATGTAATTCAGAACCAGAACCAGTTAAATCTATCAATTGGAAGAAGTGGACATAGCTTTCAAAAAGAAGACATAAGGTTGGCTATGGCAGACAAGGCCTTTGCAGAAGATGCAAGGCTACAAGCAAAGAAGCAAATTGAGATAGCAGAGATGGAGTTTGAGAATGCTAAAAGGATTAGGCAACAAGCTCAGGTGGAGTTAGAAAGAGCTAAGGCTCTTAGAGAACAAGCAAGCAAGAAGATTGATTTCACCATATTAGAAATAACATGTTATTCTTGTAGGCAAAGGTTTGAAGGTTCTAGTCATAATGCCGCAGCCGCCATTACAGCTGATTATGCCTCTATAGCCCCAAGTTACATGTCTTCAGCTTTAACAGGAGGTGAAGAAAACTATTAGTGTTTTTAAGAAAACCACTCTCTCTATGTCATCAATGTATGTGTGTTTGTATGTGATTTCATTTAAGTTTTTGCATTTTTACTTTGAAAAGAAAATAAAGCAAGGATTGAACTTGGTGTATTCTTAATCATATTATTCTTCGATTGCAACCGATTGCCTTCCGATGAAATCATTAATGATTCGCTCTTCTTATTACTGATTGATTAATATATGTCAAAGAACATACATAAATATATAGGAAAGCCCTTGATTATCAAGGTTAAAGAGATTGCAAGAGAGGTGCATGGACCTTTTGTGTTACTTTCTTGAAGGTAAGTAAAAACTCAACTAATTTTTTTGTAGAACAAATGAAACTAACTACTTTACTAAACTTGTATTACATAAAATATCTTTAGAACATGGAGAACTTATAATGTAGTCATCAACGCAAAGGGTATGTATTCTTTGCCTTTGGTAGCAAAGGAAAGTTGTTAGACTAATGCCATAGAGTTTAAAAGCGTCTCTATATGTGATATTTGTCATACAAATTACATGATGTTTAAGATTGATCTAACCAACATGATTTGATGATGATACCTTATTTTATTATATTGTTTGTTTAAAAGCCTAAGTTACGTATTGACACCATGTAAGTTTGTTTTTTGTAGTGCTGTACATCCTTTGTTTCCTTTTGGTGAGTGGACTTTCTTTAGTAACATTTTATTTCTTTTATAAAAAAATGAATTACAATCACAACTAAAAAATACCAGATATATTAGTGCAAAGATAACCTCCTTTTAAAATAAAATGAGCTCTAATGTTAAATGGAATGCAAGCAAATAGATAGAATCAAGTTTCTTTGTAAATAACCGGACTTTAATACTCCATTTGTCATCTCAACATTGAGATGAGATTGGTATTGTACCGGTACCGAAAATACAAAACTAAATTTATAAAAAAAACGTTGGGTACCGAATACCATACATAATCTATCGGTACGGTAAGGTACAGTACGATACCGGTACGCATTACAAAATTCTTATCTCTATACGGTATGGTTATGGATATTGGTACCAAACCCACACCGATACAGAAATTTCTAAACAAGTGGCAACTGAATACCCTACTAAATTTATCGGTACGATCTGATTTGGTAGCATATCATACATTAGTAGTACTTGGTACTAAGATCTATTTGTCCATCTAGTGCTATTAGGCCACATGGTGTGGAGGTTGAGAAAAAATCAGGGTGTGCGGCCCAGATATTTTGGTTCCACAGTTGGGTGGCTTTTCCTAGTGGTTCCCTGATTTCGGTAAGGGTTTCAAATGGTTATATAGGCGTAACAAATACATATGAAAATTATAATTTATATATTAATAACAAACAAAAAAACTCATTAAACATAAAACACACTCCATATTTTTATCTCTCTCAAACCCAAATTTACGACCCATTCAAAATAGCCATGTATCATTTTGAACTTCCATGCACAATTCACTCCTAAGGGAGGGCGGGGCACAAGCCCCGTGTAGCCTTATGTCCACTAATCACACATTGCCACGTCATTTTAACTCCAAACTAGCCTAAACACCGGAAATGCCAAGCCTAAAGCAGCCTCAAACCAAGGACCCCACAATTTTATCATACCCACCAATCACACACACCCCATTAAATGGTCACCATCCAAAAACCCATTTTTTTTTTATTAATTTTCTTCGGCTTGATTGTATAGCCTCATGTTCCAGAGTAAGCCTCATTTTCAAGCCCCAAATCGAAGCCCCATGACGCGGGGTGATGTAGCCTCGTGGCTTTCCAAGCCCCATCCCTCAAGCCCCATGTGCCCCGTCCCTGTAAGGAAGAAGAAATTCAAACGAATAGGTGAAACTTTGACGTTTTTTTTACATCAATAATATACAACAAGTTTCAAGGCGACGTTTGAGACACCGGTTGTTCTTCAGGAGTACATGTGAATAGAGGCCATGAAGCCACACATGCGCTACTCTTTCAAGATTACTTCATTGGTTCTAACCCAACATTCAATGAGGAGATGTTTAAAAGAAGTTATCACGTGGATAAATCACTCTTAATTAGAAAGTAATTTTGGTTAGACAAAATTACACTTTATGTCCTTAAAGTATCACTGAAATTACGAAACGTGTTCTTTGTTTTTTTTTTTTTTTTTTGCATTTTATGTCCAAAATCTCTTTATTTCTTGCATATTGCGTCCTTTATCCCTAATTGGGTTAAAAATCTCAGTTAACTTCATTAAACCCAGGGGTAAAACTGTCCATTGACCATCCTCTTCACCCTTATATCCCACCTTGCACCTGCATTTTTTTTTCAACCCTAATCGATCATCAGCTTCCCAAAATCATCATCCACTTCACCAATTCAAAGTGAGGATAAAAAAGAGTGAAGTGATTTTTTTTAATTATAGTCAACCCCATACCCACTTTACCCTATATGGATCTAGAGAGAGAAAGATCTGTAGAGAGAGAGAGAGAGAGAGAGAGAGAGAGAGAGAGAAACGGGGGAAGAGTGAGGAGATCGAGAGTTTTGGTAGTCGGTTACCAAACATCGCTGATGACCAGACGAAGACGCGAAGAGAGAGAGAGAGGGGGGGGGGGGAGCTAAAGAGATGAACATGAGGAGATGGGAGGTGGTTCACGGCGGCAGTGACTCCTTTGTCACCAAACTGCCTTCAAACACTGGTAACCCTTCAACAAACCCCTTTCTTTTGATTATATTATAAGATGGTGGTGGTGATGCGTGTTGAGGCGGTGGCCGACAGTGATTGTTAGGAGTAACGGTTGTGGTACAACGTGAACTATACAGATCTAACCAACAGAAGATGAGAAAAACTAATGGCGTTGTTACGTTTGGGCAAGAAACAGAGGTTAGGATAGAAATGTTTGATAATGGTTACAGTAACAGGTTCAAGTGAGTTGGAGATAGACCAACTTGATCAACAGTGGTTAATCCTCAACAACTGTTAAACTATAAATGTCAAATACCACATGAAATTCAAATTCCAGCCTCTTTACCACACCAAGATTACACCATTAGAGAAGGAAAACGATTGTTTTGGTCGATTAGGCTTTCAAATCTGTGTGCAGGCCTGTTATAATAGGGGAAAGATGACGAGGGACATGAATAGACAATTTTACCCCTAGGTTTAATGAAGTTAACTGAGATTTTTAACCCAGTTAGTGATGAAGGACACAATATGCAAGAAATAAAGAGAATTTGGACATAAAATGCAAAAAAATAAAACAAAGGACACGTTTCATAATTTCAGTGATACTTTAAGGACATAAAGTGTAATTTTGTCTTTTGATTATTATTCAAACACGTTATTATGCAAGATGTAAGAAGAGTTTTAAAACATTACAAGAGTGCATATCGGCTATGGGCAATTAGCATGCGATTGTGCTCCTAAAGCGTTTGATGAGTACCCGAGTATGAGTGAGAGAACTTTACGTGAAAGTATGCATATTTTTTGTAATTGTGTCTTTTGATTATATATGGAAAGAAGTCCTTTGTAAGTGCCCCCTTCGGATATATCCCTAGCTTAGGTACTAGCTTAGATTCATGTTTTGGTATGTTTCATATTGATTAGGGTAGCAATTCGGATACTTAAACGATGTAATTATTTATGATTGTATTGGTTCAGGGTGTATGAAGTTCACATGCCTGGAACCCTTAGGCGTAAGAGCCCTTACACCTGGAACGGTCCTGGCTTAAGGATGCAAACTATATATAGGTGCCTTGTGCTCTCAGTTGTTGAACTTTTGCACATTTATCCAAGTTGTTGCATGGGAATAAGTCACCTGATTTATCTCCTAGTCTTATGTGTTTACTTTTGAATAAGGTTGTTAACCACTAGTTGTTGAGTCTTCCTATTTTTCTGTTATAGCTGTTGTGTTATTTGGCTATATATAGCCTTGTTATATTCCTTTGATGTATCCACTTTCAATTCAGTGAATAATAGAACCAAGCATTGTGTCATTGCGTGTTCTTATGTGAGTGTTATATTCATAAAATACCAACAGTTTTGGTATCAGAGCCAGTACGTGCTCTTTTCTGAATTCGAGAGTGTGAGGGCCATTTCATCCTTCCATGGCAGAACAAGTCAATACACTTCCAATGGCTCCTACCCCAATCCATGTGTTTAAGGGAGAAGGATATGAGTATTGGAGTATTCGGTTGAAGACAATAGTTAGATCCAGAGATCTGTGGGAGATGGTTGAAACTGGAGTAAATGAGGGTGAAACTGATCAAGGGAAGCTTCGTACAAGTAGAAAGAAAGATGCACATGCCATGGTTGTCATCCAGCAGGCTGTGCATGATCATCTGTTCTCCAGAATTGCTGGTGCTTCATCAACAAAAGAAACATGGGAGATTTTAAAAATAGAGTTCTAGGGTGATGATCAGGTCAAATTAGTGAAGCTACAAGGGTTAAGGAGAGATTTTGAAAATCTCTGTATGAAGGAAAATGAATCTGTTGGTGACTATTTCTTTAGTGTGATGAGTATAGTCAGCCAACAGAGATCTTATGGAGAGGTTGTTACTGATCAGAAGATTGTTGAAAAGGTTTTGAGAAGCCTCACCTCCAAGTTTGACTACAGTGTTCCCTCTATTGAGGTGTCATTTGATTTGGCATCTCTCACTCCAGTCAAAAAAGAGGAAGAGGACGAGGAAGAACACCAGAAAAAAGAGGGCCTCAATGTTACAACTGTAACAGATTTGGGCACGTGAAAAGAGAATGTTGGTATGTAGAATATGGGCATGCAAATGTAGATAAAAATGATGTTGGTGAGGATGTTGCAACTGGAGAAGAGCCACACCTTTTCATGATGTTTGTGCCTGATAACCAATTTGCCCTTATGGCAGATGATGAACATAGTAGGAAGTCTACTTGTCTTTGTTTCCTGGATTCTGGTTGTTCAAACCATATGACAGGAAACAAAGACAGTTTCACTAATCTAGACACTACTTTCAGGATTACTGTTAGACTAGGGGATAAGAAAAGACTCTCAGTAGAAGGAAAAGGAATTGTGAAGATTGATCTTAAGAATGGTGGCTATAGAGTATTGGATGATGTTTATTATGCTCCAAGTTTGGAATACAATTTGCTTAGTGTGGGTTAACTAATGAGGAAGGGCTATTCTCTCATGTTTGATGATGGGAAATGTGCAATCAAGTAGGGCTGTTCAAATCGCTCGCCGCTCGTGGATCGCTCGTCGCTCGTTCGGAAAATGCTCGAAAAATGTTCGCTCGATCTTTCGCTCGGTTGTATATGAGCCGATCTGCTCGGTTCGTTTTGTAAATGAGCCAAGCATGAGCAAAGGTACGCTCGGCTCGGTTCGGCTCGAATAATTTTTTTATTTATTTAATAATAAATAAACACAATTTACAGATAAATTTATGGCTTTATAAATAAGATTCTATTGGATTTGACTCAGTATATGTAAACAAAATTTAACCAGTCCACTTAACAAAATAAAAAAATTAACACTAGATTTAATAGTAAAACAATAAGTCATGAGGTGACAGTCTTGACTTCTTTATGTTAATAGTTGTTCATCGCTAATTGTCGCTTGATATCACACCTACGTCACAATGCAACAACTGTAGTCTGACGTATGCTCATCACCTCGTCAGCCTCAATCTAAGCCTTATCCTTGGACACTGGAATCTCAATATTAGTGTTAGCATCAGACATTTTGAATGAAAACATCGAAGGAAACATCCCAATTTTATAATCGTCCATATTATTTTCCGCTCGATTCTCGCTCGTCGCTCGCTCTAAAAATTTGTGCTCGAATAATGCTCTTTCGGTTTTCGGCTCGATTGTAAACGAGCCGCTCCGCTCGGTTCTGTTTGTAAACGAGCCAAGCACGAGAAAAGCTTCGTTCGGATCTGCTCGGCTCGTGAACAGCTCTATAATCAAGAACATAAATTCAGATGCTACTCTCATGACTATTATGGTGGGCAAAGAACAACATGTTTCTGCTAGATGCATCTAATTCAGAAGCTATTACTCCTCAAAGGACTCCTAATTCAGTTGATGAAGAATCAAAACTTTGGCACATGAGGTATGGTCACTACAATTCTCATGCTATTAAAACTTTACATGATAAAAGAATGGTGTATGTTCTGCCTAAGATAAGTGCATTTGATGAATGTGATGGATGCACCTTTGACAAACACACTCAGTCTCCTTTTAATTCTAAGTTATGGAGGGCCAGAAAAAATTAGAATTAGTCTATGCTGATGTGTGTGGGCCAATGCAAGTGTCAAGTTTGGGTGGCAGTTTGTATTACTTATTATTTGTAGATGACTATACCAGGATGTGTTGGGTCTATTTTATCAAAAACAAGTCTGAAGTATTTAGGAAGTTTAAATTGTTTAAAGCCATGGTTGAGAAGGATGCTGAATGTCCCTTAAAAAACCTTACAACTGATAGGGGAGGAGAGTTTTGTTCAAGTGAATTCAACTATTTTTTGTGAAAGTAATGGTATAAAGCATGAGTTAACTCCTCCCTACACACCTCAGCATAATGGTGTGGTAGAGAGAAAAAACAGAACTGTGTGGGGGATGGCCAGGAGTATGATCAAGCAAAAACAAATGCCTAATCATTATTGGGCTGAGGCTGTAGCTATTGCCATTTATTTGATAAACAGAATCACAACTAAAGCAGTTAAAAATCAGACACCATATGAAGCATGATTTAGTTATAAACCAAAAGTTGATCACTAAAAAGTATTTGGCAGTTTGGCTTATTCAATCACTTCTGCTCAAGGTAGAAGGAAGCTGGATGATAGGTCTGAGCCAACTCTCTTCATTGGTTACATAAATGAGACAGATGGGTACAAACTTTATAATCCAAAGACTAAAAGATTCTTTACCAGGAGAGATGTTTAAGTTAGAGAGCAGGCCAGCTAGGATTGGGGCAAAGAAATGGATAGGCAGACCTATGAAGCTAACTATATTGATCCATTCCCTGCAATGGATGAACATGCTGATGATGTTAATGGGTCAGACCCACTTAGTCCTAGCAATGATGGTGGAAGTTCTTCTACTGCCAATATCAACAATTCAAGTGATCAAGAGTCTTCTACTCAATCACAGTCTGCATCACCCAAGCTTAGAGCTTTAAGTGATGTTTACAATGATGCAAAGAAGGTTCATGTCAACTATGAAAAAAACACAATTGAAGAAGATGAGGATCCAACAGTTTGTCAATTTGCCTTAAACATTGTTGATCCTATGAGTTATAGTGAAGCAGTCAATAAGAAGGAATGGCAGGAGGCTATGATGACTGAAATACAGTCCATTGAGAAGAATAACACATGGGAGTTGGTGAAGCTTCCTGGTGGAAAGAATGTAGTTGGATTAAAGTGGTTTTTTAAGACAAAAGTTGGTTCAAAAGGTGAAATTTTGAAGCATAAGGCAAGATTAGTGGCAAAGGGATATTCACAACAGCAATGGTTAGATTATCAGGAGACTTTTGCACCTGTGGCCAAGTTTGAGACCATTCGAATTATCATTGCTGTTGCAGCTCAACTTGGTTGGAAGATACATCAGTTGGATGTTAAGCCAGCTTAGATGTTGGGTCAAACAAATGATTACAAATTAAAAAAACATACGGAAATGGTTACAAATTAAAAAAAACAAATGATGCAGAACCTACTTTGGCAGTGATCTATGCGTGTACACTAAATTACATAGAAACAAAAATATTTAAATTTTTAGAAAAATGCAATAAGTTATTGATTTTGGCTGTGTTATGGCAGGAGACATTTGATAGATAAATTAAAAATTGCAAATTGAAAAATGAAAGGTGTGATACCTACTTTGACGTTAGTATAAAATAGTGTGGTAGGACTCCCATGGCCAAGGAGAAAAGGATGTTTCCTCAGTTCTCTCCATACCTCTTTAGTTTCAAGTTTCTAAATTATGATTCAATCCTCGTCAAGTATACTACAAATGTAAATGGCAACGCTCACAATTACTATTAAACTGAGGAAAAATTTGATGCGACAATATGATACCTACTGGAGATTGAAAGGAGAAATGGATTAGAAATTTAGCACCACGAAAATAACGCAATATAAGCCTAAATCAAAGCTGAAATATGGAAAGTTTTTTGAAAATAAAATTAGTTATACTTGAAAACATTCAAAAGTCGCTTCATAAAGTGTAAACACAATATTCTACGTAAATGGATTTTATGGTAACCAAGTTGACAAAAAAAATGTTAATATTCATATTTAAAAATAAAAATAACAAAAGCAAGTGGTTGAGTACTAAATGATAAATTGATGACTTTACCTCTTTTCATATTCTCCAATTTAACACTTTCAAACCTTCCTATTTATGACTAAAAGTCTAATTTATCCCACATCAAATGCATCAACTATTTGTACATTAAGCAATTGTGAGCGAAATATTTTTACCGAAACAGGATTATATGATCATACAAGTTGCAAAACCAGGTGCGGAAACCCTAGCTTTGAACAAACTGATAGATACTCAAATCAAAACACAATCAAAGTCATTTTCAAACGTTTTCATAGATTAACTTGATTATAAACTTGATTACAATGTCAATACTGTTAATCTAACTCAAACACAGACTCTCTCAAACTATCCTAGAACCTCTCCTGAAAACACACACCACTAATAACTCTGTTAACATTACAAAAACACAAAATCTATATATAGAGACTGCACATTCGCCCATTAACATAGGTCGAATGTGAGTTCATTCTACATTCGCCCACATTCTGTGGTCGAATGTATATCTCTGTCAGGTTCCAATCTTCATTCGCCCAGTAGACTCTACCTTCGCCCACAAAACATCTTCCTTCGCCCAGAACTATTCACATTCGCCCACATCAGCCTTCTAACACATGTTAATATCCAATCACTAGTCGCAAAACGCATCTACAAACTCCCCCTCGACTATTGATTGGATCTTCTTCTGTCTTCGTCCATGGCTTTGTTTAACAACTTGATTCTGAGCTGTTTCTTCTGCTCTTTTGTCATTTCAGGCTCTAACTTTCTCTTCACCGGTTTCGACACATTAGCCATCTTCACCATTTTGCCAAGTTTTCCATCCAAATTACTCCCAGCATTTATATCATATGCAAAACACACACCAACCACTTGAGTGTATTTCTTTGCCTGATCAGCGTCATTCGGCTCATGATGAATCGGATTATAGAAAAGCATGATGATGTCTTCAAAAATACAGTTAATCAACCACATCGGATCAAATACATGAACATGCTTGTATTTGTCCTTCCCGTCTCTCAACACTATCAACGCCTCTGCCTTTCTCCAATCATAATACCAGAAGATAAAATCAGCACTGAAATGTTGTGGCATGGGCATCAAAGGTATTTTTCTCATCACTTCAGGTGCCTTATATATCAAAGTAACCCGCTTCAGCTTGGTTCTGGGATCAATATCCCTATGTACTTTCCTTCGAGGATATTGTGGCTTGAATCTATTCCACTTCGTTCTGCTTTCCCAAACCAGCTTGTCTGCGCACCAACCGACATGTGTATTGTTCACTGAAGCACCCGACATAGGGAATCTGCATAAATCTCTAACCGCCCAGTACGGTAGAGTTAGCAAGTCAATGAATCTGTAAAAATACAAGATCCCTGATTCCCATTTGGCAGCTAGACACTTCAGCCTGCCTAAATATGTCCACCCGAGAGCTCTGCCTCTGAACTTAGCATTATGAAATCTATAAAAGTTTCCTTGAGCTTCAGGCTTCGGTCGGTTCTCATCCATTTCTCTTAATTTCTTCAAATAACTCTTCAATTCATCAGATTTATTTGAAGATTCTGGCTTATCAGCACCAAATACTTTCTCCACAAATTCTGCACTTCTTTGCTTAGCCTTTTTCTTCGCCGAAGTGTTTGGAATTTCAGTAAAGTCTGGAAACACCACATCTTCATCAGTTTGTCTGAAGTATTATGGGTATTCCTCATGTGTTATATCTTCAATTTCAACTTCTTCAAATTCAGGGGTATTCTTATCATCTGAGTGATTTCCAATATCCTTTTCAGGAATATGTGGAATCGACTCATCTACAATAAACTCCTCAAACGTTTTCCTACCCTCTGTGCAAGACCATCTAAAATCTCCTTTGCCACAGATGCAGGTACTTCACCTTCTTCTAAATCAGGATCGTTGTATTCCAACTCATATCTCATATCATCTGTTTGGAATATCTCAGCAAAACGACCTGTGAACTCAATAGTCCATTCTCTTCTTTCTAACATGTCTTTGTATACTTGTTTAGCATCATCAGTCAAAGACCTCACCTTTTCATTCCAGAAGACACTCTCATCTGAATCAACATTCTCACCTTTCTTTTTCTTCGAACTTGATTCTCCAGTATCTTTCTTCTTTGAAGGTGGTCTCTTTTCAAATGTAAACTTTGACGTATCATCTCCTCCATCATTATCATCATCACTACTACTATCATCCTCCTTCTGACTTCCTGAACCTTCAGCATCATCATTATCATCCTCATCATCACTCTTCTCCGATTCTTCATCATCCTCATCATCATCTTTCTCCTTATCCGACTCAGATGGTTCAAAATCAACTTGTTCTTCTTCTTTTTCTTTATCTTCTTCACCCTCTTTTAACTTGGGTGCAACATTGTACAGATTATCAATCAACTCACTCAGACGTTTATTCTCAGCCTTCAGTTCTTTGTTGTCTTCTTTTATCAACTTTAGCCTATTCTTGTTTCTTGAACATTTACTCTCAAGCTTTTTATTCTTTGCTTCAAGCTTCTTCACTTTCTCATCATTCTCATCTTGATTTGACTTAGAAGCTACTACAATCTGAAGCATCTTCTCTTCATTTTTCTTGAACATGGCTATTTCAGCTTGCTGAGCCACTATCATCTTCATCATGTCATCCATTCTTTTGTTCACTTGTTTCATCACATCATCATCCACAGTGACTTTCTTAGACTTGGATCTAGATGGCTCAACTTCAGCTTCTTTTCCTTTCTGAGGCTTTGTAAACAAGTTAAGTACATTATCCAGTGCAACATTGAATTCATCAACTGGTAATGTCTCTGCCTCTTTAGATTTCTTTTGCTTTTTAGTGACTGGTGAAGATTGCTTTGAAGACGTTCCAGCATCAGGAACTCTTTTACCTCTCAAGAGCTGGGCTAACTCTTTCTCTCTCAGCTGCTTTGTACTTGCTTTCTTAGCCATGGTTTTGTGTTTAGGTTTGGGCAAGTTAACTACTACAGTTTCTCCTTCATTCAACTCATCCATATCCACACCTAAACCTTCATCTTCAGCACCAACAGACTTCTTGCTTTTCTCAGCTTCTGCAATTGATCTGTTTAATGATTCAGACTCACCAACCATAGTGGCCTTACGTTTGGTGGCCCTAACATTCTCAGCATCAGAATCCCATTGTTCGTCCTCCTCAGTTTCTTCTGAATCCACTGACTCTTCATCCACCAAACCAGTACCTTTCTTAGCAACTGTTTTCTTTCTAACCACCTGTTGCTTTGAGCTTCCCTGATCAGTCTTTCCCTTACCCTTCCCTTTGGCTCCGGGATTGACTACTTGTCTCTTCCTCTTAGTACTAGCATCAGCATATACCAAGGGATCATCGTTATCAGAATCACTATTAGGATGCCTAGCTGTATTCTTTCCTGGATCAGTGTAATCCTCTCTAGCTAAGGCTCCAAACAACCTTCTGTACGGTGGCCTCTCATTATCTGGCACACCCTTGTAGCCCTTCATTCTTGCTAACGTTCGAATGTTCATATGATCTTGCCCAATTATCTGTGTAGGATCCTTCTTCAAGTCAGGATACTTGTGATCAAAAATCATCATCAAGAATCTTGGATATAGCATGAACTTCTTAATCTTTAATCCTTTTAGCATCTCCAACATGTGATCAAAGATCATCCCAGATACGTTGAATGGTTTGTTGAGAGTCAACGCAACCATCAACGAACTCAGACTTCTTCTCATAACATCGTATCCTCCACTAACACAGCCAAACACATGGATGATGACATGTGCAAAATATTTGAATTGCACACTCAACTTCCCTTTGTGCATCGATCCATCAGTTATAACACCTTTGTACTTCATCCTGAGAAAACATGCCTTCTGTTCGGTCCATGATAGTTCTCTTGGATCTTCACTCACTTCAAACTTTATCTGAAGAGCTTCTCTGATGTCAGACTCTGTAATAAACATCTCCATGCCTTGTATCTTGCTCTTTATGATAGTCTGATTATCCCAAAAGTCATACTTAGCATTCTTGTAGAATTCTTCAATGATGTCTTTGTAAATAATCGTTGGAGTTGCCAAAGCATACACAACTCTGCTTCTCTTCAGGAACTTGATTATATTAGCAAACTCAACGTTCTTCTCAACATCTCCTAGATAGGCACAACAATTATGCGTCTTCTCGAACGGCCAATTACTTCCACTCGACGATTCTTCTTCCTGAACAGTTTCTGGGACAGGATCTGTGATAACATTCTCAACTGGAGTTTCAATGTATTCAGTCTGGTCAGTCATCTGAACACCCAATCAACAGAAACAAACGTCAAAATACAAAATCGACAAAATTCAAAATTTTAAAGTTTAAACACATTCTACATTCGCCCACTTAGAACAGGTCGAATGTAAATTTTTGGGTTCGAATGTAGAAAATTTTGGTCGAATGTGAAATGATTTTGAATAAAAATCACATTCGCCCGTTTTATAATTACATTCGTCCAAAAGATCTCACCTTCGCCCATTCGAGGAACCGAAGGTAAAACCTGTTTATCCCCAAAATTTGAAAATTTTCAAAAACTGTTTTTAACATTTGGTTTTGATTAGACTATATGCTAATATGGCCGATTAACCTTCGTGAATTATCAATTGCCCCTTTCTTTCATTATATATCAGTTTTTAAAGCCAAATTAGGGTTTATGTCTAACAAACAATCGATTACTCAATTAAACTCTGTAATAACCCTAATTTATCAAACATTCTCCCCCTAAAACTGATATGTAGTGAAATGTAAGCAAAATTAAACATTAACAAGCACTTTAAGTCCATGAATTCTTAAACCCTAGGTCCGGTTATAAAAACAAACGATTCCAGTCTCATTACTGATCCATTACCTGTGAAAATGGTAGGGAAATGATCAGTAAAGTGTAGGGAATAAAATGCACAAGAAAAATTCAACAAAGCAACAAGGTGACAGTAATCGAAAGAAAATTTTGAAAAAGTGTAATGAGGTTCGAATGTGAAATAGGCTTATATAAAGAAGCCACCTTCGACCGAATGTAAAACTGTTTACCCGAATGTGAAAAAGATATAAACACCCCACATTCGCCCGTTGAAACATAACCGAAAGTGAAGAATTTTCCACATTCGACCCAATTAAGGGGCGAATGTGAAATGGAAAATTCTGAAAAATTTGCCAAATCACGAATTCGAATCCCGTTCAACATTTTTCAATCTGTTAAGCTTCCAAAACACATATTTTCACTTTTTGAATGATACAAAGCCCAGATGGTGTTATCAAATCTCAGAAATTGACCATCAAGCATCCCCGGTTATCAAAAATAAAGCAGAAATGCAAAAAATTTTGGATTTTTCTGAAATTTTATCAAAACACACCTAAAATCTTTTTGGATTTTGTATCTTTTTGACAAAAAAAGGTAAAATGCACAAAGTAAAATGCATCAAATTGAAATGAAAGCAGTAAACATTTTGTGATGACCGGTAAGAGGATCATATCAGTTTTCTGAGAAATCTGATCACAGCATTGATCTTTTTGTTTAATATTATCATTAGAAACAGTATGTGACACGGCAATTGCGGATATTGTGGTCCACGTAAGCTCACATGCAGACAATTACGCAATGCTTTAAAATGATACGAATTATGTGTATTAGACTAACACGATGTGGTGCCCACACACACGACATACTCCCGTATCAAGTAATTGCACAAAGCTTCATCGTAACGCGTGATTATGCCAGAGTTATCCGTAAAAGTTACAAAGTATATAGCACAGAGGTGTACAGGTCAGCAAACGAATGCAGCAAAGTAACATGTGCGTATACACTAGGTTGAGGCTGATATTAATCACTGATTTGCATCAGATGATCAATACGATGTAGTAATGATCTTTGATCAATTAAAACATAAAGTTCCTCAATTCGGTAACTTCCGGTTTTGGCAATTAAGCTCTTTTAGCAAATATTCTGATAAAACTAGGTCCGTAAATCAATACGACAAAAGTTTAATCAGAATATCCCGGATAACCATAACATAACGACCCGAAACCTCAGATTTTGGCAATCCTATCAAACGAAATTACGGTACTAAGACCATATGCCCATGAGGTGTTCAGCCACGAACGCGTAGTTCGTTATGTTTGTATCACTAATGCACGCAATATTTAGTCTACGAAGCCTATCAGCATATCACACGTAATCAACACACGCCTCATTATACTATACAATTCTTTAGCCTGTGTCAGATCCCCACTGATGTACTATCATTTCCTCTTTTTATCTAGGAAATCATTTTTGATTTTCTAATTTTTAGGTCTTTTTGAAGTTTTTCAATGTTATTGGTTTTTCTGATAAAATGGCTCCCCCTAAAATAAAGAACATATTTTTGGGTTTTTAATTTTTTTGAAAAACAATAAAAACAAAATTTGAAAGAAACAATCCACTCGAAAGCATCAACTTCTTTGAGGATTAAACAATCCCCTCGAAAGCATCAACTTCTTTGAGGATTACGATAGTAAAGAGAAATTCCCAATTAGCAAAGAGAAATTCCCAATTAGCAAAATATTAAAACTAAAACTAAAAAGCGATAAACCGAGGTGCCGATTAGTCCTGTTTTTCCTTTATGTTGTTTACTTTTAAAAGATATTCAAAGCGGGATCTGTCAAAAGCTTTAGTAAACAAATCTGCACGTTGGTAGTCAGTATGAATTTTGATCATATCTATCAATTCTTTAGCGTAACAATCACGGATAAAATGATATTTGATCCGGATATGTTTAGCTTTAGAATGATTTTCAGTATTTTTAGTTAATGCGATAGCGGCTTCGTTGTCACAGTATATAGGGGTTTTAAGTAGGGCTGTTCATGAGCCGAACCGAGCCGAGCTAAGTCAAGCTCGTGCTCGGCTTGGTTTTAAACCGAGCCGGCTCGGCTCGGCTTGGATTTAAAACCGAGCTGAAAATCAAAGCTCAAGCTCGGCTTGGTTTTAAACCGAGCCGGCTCGGCTCGGCTTTGTTTGGCTCGAAGTTAAAAAGAAAAAAGAAAAATTGGCTTTTAAAATTCAATAATCTAAAATATTATTCAATAGTTAACAATAACAATTAAAATAAGCTCAACCTAATACATTACAAGCTATAATCAAGTTCAAAAAATACAAAATAAGTCTTAAATTTCAAAGAAATAAAGTATAAGTTCATCAGTATACGAACTAACCCCCTAAATATGCAATATATGTCTGATTGAACTCCTAAATACTGACCTATTTGAAATCAAAAACAGTATTGAGTTTGATAACTTTGACAATTATCATAATGCTATGGTTTATTTAAATAACTTGATTAGTTATAACTTCAATCCCAAGCACACAATCTCCATGCTACTATTACCAAATATTAAACATGTAACATATTCCCCAACTTTTTTAACATTTTTATAGTATATTATATGTATATAACAAAATATATTCAAAATTAGAAATATCCGAGCCAAACCGAGCCAGCTCGGCTCATTACGAACCGAGCCGAGCTAGGCTCACTTTCCAACCGATCCGAGCCGGCTCAGCTCAGTTTCAAACCGAGCCATATCGAGCGAGCTTTTTTCGAGCTAAATCCGAGCGAGCTTCGAGCAAGCTCCGAGCCACGAGCTTTTTGGACAGCCCTAGTTTTAAGAAACTGCAAACCGTAATCCACCATCTGCTGTTGGATCCAGAGCACTTGCGAACAGCAACTCGAGGCTGCAATGTACTCGGCTTCACAGGTAGATAGCGCCACGGAAGTCTGCTTCTTGCATTGCCAGGTGACGAACCTGCTCCCTAAAAACTGGCAACCAGCTGTAGTAGATTTGCTATCTTTGTCACAGCCGCCCCAATCTGCATCACTAAAAGATATGAAATCAAAATTATCATCATTAGGGTACCAAAGTCCTTTTGAGGGACAACCCTTCAGATATCTAAGGATACGCTTGACCGCCGTCAGATGACTTTGTTTCGGCTTCGATTGATAGCGAGCACAGAGACACATTGCGTACATAATATCTGGTCGAGACGCCGTCAAATACATCAGAGATCCGATGATTGCTCTGTATGTAAATGGGTCAGTCAGCTCCCCCTTAGCGTCCACTCCAATCCCGTGATTGGGTTGAATCGGGGTAACCATTGGCTTGGAGTCCTCCATCTGGAACCGGCTCAAGATGTCGGAGACATATTTCGTCTGGTGAATGAAGATCCCGTCGGGTCTTTGGTCCACCTGCAAGCCTAGGAAAAACTGCATCTCCCCCATTGCGCTCATCTCGAACTTTTCCTGCATGACAGTTTCGAACTCCCTGCACAAAAGCTCGTTAGTTGAACCAAATATTATATCATCAACGTAAATCTGCACTAGAAGCAAGTCATCCCCAGTCTTCTTCGTGAAGAGGGTGCAATCGACGAGTCCGCGCTTAAATCCTTTGGAGATGAGGTATGTACTTAGCTCCTCGTACCACTGCCTCGGAGCCTGGTGCAAGCCATATAGAGCTTTGTTCAGCACGTAGACCTTATCCCGGTGGATTGGGTCCTCAAAGCCTGGTGGCTGCCCGACATAAACCTCTTCCTTGACTTTCCCGTACAGAAATGCGCTTTTAACGTCCATTTGATAAACTTTGAATTTCTTGAATGAAGCAAACGCAAGGAACATCCGTATAGCTTCAATTCGTGCTACCGGTGCATAGATTTCGTTATAATCAATTCCTTCGATTTGATGGAAACCCTGCACGACCAATCTGGCTTTGTTACGAACAATAACCCCACGATCATCCTTTTTGCACTTAAACACCCACTTAGTGCCTATTTTCTTCCTGTCTGGCGGCAAATCTGTGAGCGTCCAGACTCCCAATTTCTGGAATTGTAATAACTCCTCCTGCATAGCTTCAACCCAGGCATCTTCCTTCAAAGCGTCCTTGTATGTCCTTGGCTCTACCTGCGACACATAACACGCAAACGACCAATCATTTTGACTACCAGATTGTTGAATTTTGGCATATAAAGCTAAAGCACCAAAACTCTCTGGTGAATTGACACTTTTCAGCTGCCCTCTGGTCATAACACTGCTTCCAGGATCACCAATAACTTGCTCCAGCGGGTGAATACGATGAATCCGAGATTCCGGATATTCAGGTACAGTAACTCCCGTTTGAGCAGTTAAGTTCTCTACAGCATCCAGATCATGACCCGTATTTGATGATGAAGCAACATCTGGAGTTGGAGTTGGGTTCACTGGCGGTGCCTCCTGTTCTTCTGCTTGTTCAAGAATGGCTTCTTCAAATTGTTCATCTTCAGATTCTGAAGTGTCTAATGAAGTTGAAGCCTCTTGAAACACTTCTTCTTCTTGTATAGGAGCATTGGTATCATTAGAAGCTGGTAGGGGGTTCACGGTGATCGGACGCACCAACGGTGAAGTCGCCGCGTTTTCACACTCGTAAAGTAATCTGATAACAGCTTCTTCAACCAAGCTATCTAGATTGAATGATTCAAAGAAATCTTTGTAATCAAACATCCAATCAGGACCCGTGCCTTGCAAGTTTTGAGTATATCGTTGAACTTCCACGTTAGCCCAATCCTCCACTCGACGAGTTCGCTTGTTGTATACCCTTTTGAGAGGGGTTGCATATCCAACAAAGTATCCCTCCTCAGCTTTAGGACTAAACTTCTCGCTTGGATTCAACATCGTGCATGGCGCCCCAAAAGGTTCTAGATACTCTAAATTCGGCTTTCTTCGGTGTAACAGCTCATAAGATGTTTTACCAAACTTCTTCACTGTTAGAACTCGATTAAGTGTGTAGTTTGCTGCATAAATCGCCTCGTTCCAGAACATTACCAGAAGATTTGAATCAGTGAGCATTGTTCTAGCCGCTTCAATTAGAGTCCTATTCTTTCGTTCAGCAACACCGTTCTGTTGTGGGGTGTACGGAGCCGAATATTCATGATGTATCCCTTTGCTTTCACAAAGTTCATCCATCTTTGCATTTTTGAACTCCGTCCCATTGTCACTCCGAATTCTCTTAATTTTCACATTGTAGAGATTCTCCAACCGAGTGAACAGAACTTTTAAGTTGTTAAAAGTGTCACTTTTATTCTGCAAACACATCACCCATGAAAATCTTGAATAGTCATCAGTGACAACTAAACAATATAACTCCCCAAGATGACTTTTACGCTTGACCGGTCCGAATAGATCCATGTGCAATCGCTCAAGTGGCATCTCTACAGAATTAACCTTCTTCACTTTGTGGGACTGTTTGTGTTGCTTCCCCTTTTTACAACTCACACATTTGTCATTCAGATGGAAATGTTTCACGTTTACTCTATCGACAAGTCCATTTCTCACAAGTTGGTTCATTTTCCTCAGATGAATGTGCCCCATTCTTCGGTGCCACATTATCGATTCTTTCTCTGTCGCCTTGGATAGAAAGCATGTTATCTGCCCCTGTGATGTCATCGCCTTGGACATATCAAGAATGTATAGATTGTTGACGTGAGGTGCTTTCAACATTATCCACTCTTTAGGAATTGTAAAGCCCGGTTTCAAAATATAGCAGGATTTGTCATCAAAATGCACAGTAAATTGCTTATCACATATTTGACTGACACTCAACAAATTATAATCAATCTGCTTCACATACGAAATCCGCTCAAAGCTCACTATCCCATTACTCCCGCTTCCTTCCATCGTTATATATCCACCTTTGTTTCCAGCAAAAGCGACATACCCTCCATTGATATTCTTCACATCAAATAACAATGCGAGATCCCCTGTCATGTGGCCTGAAGCTCCACTATCAACAATCCAAAGACTGCTAATAGGGCCAGCTGAAGCTCCCTGCACACAAAAAGTAAATCATTTAGTTCTTTCGGGGGACCCAAGCCTGAGTCTTGGGTCTTGGAATATCAGTTTTCACAGAAACATTCTTAGATACATTTTCAACAACTTTTTGTGTTGGATCAATCTTTTTCTGATTGTCCACCACAGTTTCCTTTTTCTTATCAATCTTTGAAGTAGAGGCTCCTGGAAAACCATTGGGTGTCCAATATTGTTCAGACCTTTTCAAAATACGAATCTGAGACTTTGGATTCTCAGTTGGTTTCTGAACATTGTTAACAAATGTAACTTTCTTGGTTACCTTATCTGATTTAACAGACTTAGGTCCAACATTTGGCTTGACAATCGGTTTTAGTGGAACCTTTTGCCTATCAAATGTTGTGTTCACCACAGGCTTCCTCCATGAGTGTTCCATAGCAATCCGATTCCTTTGATCATATTGAATTGGACGATTGTTCCTCATTTGATAAAACTTGTTTTGATTGTAAAACTGTTGTTGTTGAGGAACAACTCGTCTGTGTGGTGGAACATAGTGATCAATCGGCTTTCTATTAGAATTCCTCACTTCAACTTCGTGCCTTTTATGTCTCACATATGGGCACTGAGCAAGTAAATGCCCTCGTTCCCCACATTTGAAACATGCACGGTACTCTTCAAAAACATTAGGAGCATTTGGTTGAGCAAATGATCTAACAGGATATTGATCATTATACTGTTGATTCCTCAAACTCTCAGGGAGTGGCCCTTTTGAGTAAGTAGGCTCATGAAAACCATTAGCTCTGTTTTTGGGTCGAATGAACTCTGTGACATGGACCTTTGGTTCTTGAGGAACATCCAAATATAATTTCTTTAAAATGGCAGGTGGAATCTCATTTGTTCTCTCATGTTTTGGGAACCAAATGGTGCTCTCTTGCCAAATTTTGTCAATTTTAGCATAGTTAACATCTTTGATTGGAAAGTCCTCGTCAGAGATGATCTTATCGGATCCTTCCATCCGATAGAACACCTTGACAGGTTTGTCACATTGTTCATTCTTAACACTCTTTTCAAGATCTTTCTTAACAACATTTTTCTCAAGATCTTTCTTCACAATATTCTTTTCAGACTTTTTCTCACGATGAACATTTGCCATCGGAATCACAATTTGAGATGATGAAACTGGTTCATTTGTAATGATGTGATTTTCTTTTGGAATTTCACATGCATTAACAGTTTGAACACAACCAGTATCATCACTCTCTGAGTCTGAATCCACACTCTCAGCAGTAACACCCTCATCGTTGAAACCTAAAATCGGCCTCTGATCGGAATGTGGATCACCAATACTTGAAGTATTTGATTCATTTTCCGACGATGAGTCTGATTTTACCGAGCTCTCCGGTGTCACTTGATGACAATTATGGTTTTCAAAAAGAACCGGAGAAGGCACAGATCGGTAATCGGTAGTTTTATCATCAATGATGTGGTCTACCACATAAGCAATGTGCTTATAACTTTCTAACTTTTTGTTACTTTTTCAGCAAAGCATTTGATGGCGGCCATTTCCAACTTGGTATTTTCAATTTCATTTATGTAATTGTTAATTGCCAATTGTTTTAAAGATAAAGTATTTTTCAAGTCGGAAATGTCCTTTTTATAGCCTTCTAATACTTTGTTAAAAGCATTCAACTCTTTGCGAGTAGATTGACTGTTCATGATAGCACTATCACGTTGAACACGGAGTTGTTTAATCTCCTCAGTCAATCTATCACATGCACCACAATATTTATCACTTTTATTATCGGTGCTACACTCAGAACTTACAGATTTTGGTGGATCAGTCATGGCCATCAATGCGAAATGAGCTTCCTTTCCAGCAAAGAATCTTGAATAATCAATCTTAGTGAAAGCATCATCTGCAATGCACGACTTCCTTGTCATCAGAAAATCCGCTTCTGCTAGCAGCTGCTCAATGTCATCATCTAGAGAAGTAACACTTGCTTCCGTATCCGATTCACTGTCTGAATCAGAATAAACCGATTCACACTCCTCAGGAACATCAGAAACAGTGTTAATCACCACTCCAGAATTCGCTTCCTCAGCATTAACCTCCACAGGCTTAGTCTGGACCGGATCTCGAAAGGCGAGAGGTTAAAAAAACTCATCACTTTCACACTCAGTTTCTACCTTCTCATCAACAGTCACCGAATCTTCTATATCAACCTGATATGCAACACAAGCCACATTGCCACCAGGAGTGATTTCCTCCACACCTATTTGCATTGACGACCAATCAAACCTCTCATCTTGTTGAGTTACCAATGCTTGATTCTGATTGGTGTTCTGTTGTGTTTCATTAGGTGTAGTGATTGGTATAACAGTTCGGTTAGTGTTGTTAGGAGATTGGTTTTGAGTCTTGTTCGATGTGTTAGGTTGTCTGTTTTGGTTGTTATTGAAATTGTTTTGACGGTTTTGGTAGTTGGTATTGTTTTGGTAAGAAACTTGGTTTTGGTTTTGTTGTTGACGGTTCTGGTAGCTTGCATTGAATGGGTTTCTGTTACCCTGCTTTGGTGGCTGGGTGCATTCTCTTTTAAAGTGACCCTTTCCTCCACAGTTAAAACAAGTAACTTTCTCCTTGTTAAACCCGTAGGTTGTGTTAGGAGAAGTTCCCAAATCTGTTCTACCAGTCTTCTCAATAAACTCGGTTGCTCTTCTCATGATACTCGCAAAAGCCCACTGAATATCAATTAATTCCATCTCCTCCTTGTCAATCTGTGCATAGTCTTCATTGGTTAAATTGTTGTTACCAATTTGACTAGCAACCAACCCATTATAAGATGAAACCATTGCAGAGACTAGTGCAATGTGTTGTTGAGCAACTTCAACTGTCACATTTCCCAAGTTAGATGTCTCCAAAACCACCGGTTGTTGATTAGGTTGAGGAACTTGGTTCATTGGTTGTTGAGATTGGCTAGCAGTATAAAAAGCAGCTTGTTGCATTGGGGAAAATGGTGGAATGTATGAATTGTTGTATTGTTGTTGCGGAGGTTGGTTTGATGGTTGTGAAAAGGATGTTTGTTGATGGTAGTTGATGGTAGGTTTTGGTGATTCCATAACATTGGAAATACATGCAACATGTGGAGCCACCAATCCTCCTGAACTTGAGGTACTAGCTGGAACTGGAGTGCCTCCAAAATACAAGTTGGGATTCTGAGGAATTTGTGATCTTCTAGCTTTCCTCTTCTCTTCCAATTCTTTGTTTTCCAGCTTCTCTATGAACTCCTGAATTGACCAGAATTGGTATGCATCCTTTTCCCTGAGAACTTCAACATGCTGATCCCAGTTTGGTGGTAACGCCTCTGCAAACTTATCCACTTGCTTTGTCATAGGAATCTGTATACCATAACTAGACAATTCAGATAACAAATGACTATATCTAGGAGTTAATTCTTTCAAAGTTTCATTTCCAATATAAGAAAAATTCTCAAACTCCTTCCTCAATTCTTCCATCCTTAGTCCTCTAGTCTTCTCATTACCATCATGCATCCTTTTAACTGCTTCCCATAGCGCCTTGGATGTTGTGCAAGTCCCAAACTGATGCAAAAGATCGTTTGTGATTGCCTGTGTCAATTGGGAAAAAGCCTTCTTCTCCACAGCAAACTTCTTTTTCTCATCCTCAGCCATGCTCTCCAATGGAACTGGTTCACCTGTATTCTCCAAGACTGGTGCTGTGTAACCCTTAGCAATCATGTTCCATGCCTCTGCACCCTCCACTCCCATGCCTTCCAAATGTATCTTGAACTTTTTTCTGCCACTGATTGTATTCTTGAATCTCCATAAGCTTCGGTGGCCGATTCCCGCTACCTGAAGACAAATCATTAATCAGTGTGGAAATAGCATTTGTAGTTTGAGTGTTTACCACCGCTGCTGCTACTCCCCAGTAGTCAGATTGTGGTGCTGGAGGTGCACTTTGAGTCATGTAGTTAATCGGCTGCGAAGACTGTGTGCTCGTCTTCTGTGCTGCCACCGTCCATGGGTCCATCACTTGCTGTTGTGGTTGAGTCGGATTTGTCGGAAAATTCCACATGATCACGAAATTCGAAAAATTTCAACACTTAGAAAATTTTCCAAAAACTAATCCCTAGGTTCGCCCGGTATAAACTCAGATTCGACCCTTCTGATGCAGGTTCGACCAAACAGTGCCAACCGAATGTAAAACTTCACCAGAAAGTAAAAATACACTAACACACTTTCACCTTCGACCGAAAATTTCTAGATTCGACCGTTTCTAATCTACGTTCGCCCGCCCGATCACTCGAAGGTGAAAATTGTGACCCGAAGGTGAAAAATTCAACAGAAACTTTTCAGGTTCGCCCAAAAACTACCTAGGTTCGACCGAAAACACTCAGGTTCGACCGAAAATTCCCACTCTCGACCACTCAGGTTCCAGGTTCGCCCATTATCAGTTTAAAAAACGGTTACACTTTGAAAAACGGTTATTTTGATCTCTGATTTTCAAAAGTTTGTGGATTTGAATGATCTTAATCAGGTTTTGATTCGGAGATGATTTGGAACAACTTTAATTCTTGGAATTTTGAATTTTAACCACAAAATCAACTCTAAATCTTTCAAAAACACTCAAAAACCATTTTTATGCAAAAACAGATGTGAATTGATCAAAATTAGGTCCAAATCAGCTCTGAGTTTATCAATTTGTTGTTGTATGATCCTCTATGCTCTGATACCACTTTGTGAGCGAAATATTTTTACCGAAACAGGATTATATGATCATACAAGTTGCAAAACCAGGTGCGGAAACCCTAGCTTTGAACAAACTGATAGAAACTCAAATCAAAACACAATCAAAGTCATTTTCAAACGTTTTCATAGATTAACTTGATTATAAACTTGATTACAATGTCAATACTGTTAATCTAACTCAAACACAGACTCTCTCAAACTATCCTAGAACCTCTCCTGAAAACACACACCACTAATAACTCTGTTAACATTACAAAAACACAAAATCTATATATAGAGACTGCACATTCGCCCATTAACATAGGTCGAATGTGAGTTCATTCTACATTCGCCCACATTCTGTGGTCGAATGTATATCTCTGTCAGGTTCCAATCTTCATTCGCCCAGTAGACTCCACCTTCGCCCACAAAACATCTTCCTTCGCCCAGAACTGTTCACATTCGCCCACATCAGCCTTCTAACACATGTTAATATCCAATCACTAGTCGCAAAACGCATCTACAGCAATTACACTTGTAATTACTTAAATTTGTCAGGTATCCTCCTCTAATGCTTTATAATATAGTATACATAAACATATGTATATACATGTGCATATATAGTACATGCATATGTGTATTTATACAATTAAACAAGACCAATACCCAACTTTTAAATATTAAATATAAAACATCATGAAATTTACAAAAAATCTAGTCAATTTATAATAAGGACACCGATATTGGCGGTTTTTCTAATAAGGACACCGCCCCCTCAAAGCCACAAAAAACTTTGGCAAATGCTCTTTTTAGCAAAACTGCTCAGAGCCTGGGAGAAGTTTTTGAGTTGTCCTCTCGCCAGAAGGCGGTGATTGAATGCCTAAAGGGCCCTCATGCTCAGGATTTTTTGACCGTTATCCCGATTGAGGGTTTGGGTCAATGCATGTCTGCAGTAGAGTACAGGGCTATACTCAAGTACCGATTGATGATCCATATTTATCCGGAAGATGAAACATGCCCCATCTGCCGTAAAGCTTGCATGGATAAATACGGGGAGCATGCAATTCATTGCAAGGAGCTCCCTGGCTTCAAATATCGGCATGACTGGGTGAGGGACGTTTTGTGGGATATCCTGAGAAGAGCTGGGATTTCTGCCAAAAAGGATGCCCCTGTAAACTTCCTCACAGACCCCACGAAAGGGAGATCCACCCTGCGACCCGCACATCTGCTTGTCTTTGGTTGGGAGAGGGGGAAACATGCCTGCGTGGACCTCACCGGGGTATCTCCGCTGGTTGGGCTAAGGGAAACAGGGTTCGTGGCTGGGCAAGCATCAAGAAAGGCAGAATCAAAGAAAGTAGATAAGCACGCTAAAGCTTGTGCAGATAACCAACATGTCTTTATCCCTCTGGCCTTTGACACCTTTAGCTCCCTGGCTCCAGAAGCTATTCGTTTCTTGACCAGGGTCCAACGGGTCGTCCACAGTAATAGTTCATCCCCAGGGGGGCAAGGATTTGTCTTTAGTAGACTAGGGTTTGCAATTCAGAAAGGGGTGGCGGCACAGCTTGTTGCTCGTCTACCTTCTATTATGATGTAACTTTCGTATTTTGGCTTAATGGTAAAAGATAAAGAATTAATAGAAAATTTTTTTTTTATAAAATATACAGTACAAGGTTTAAAGTGGTTATGAAATGAACATCACATGTGTAGGTATTTAAGAACTTAGTCACATATGTTCTGGAACGCAAAAACTAAAAGAAAAAAATAACTAGCGCGCTAAGGTTAACTTAGATATTTGCTTGTCACCAGAAAATGCCCATGTGCATCTCATAGATAGCAATATTATATTAAAACCTTTAAAACACATACATGCACACAGATATCTAATTTAGAAAAATACAATACCAAACCTTGGCCCCAGTTAAGATGCCCGATCCCGCTTTCCATGAACAAAGGGCCCTAACACTTGCCCTGCTAAGGTAGGGGATGGTGTAATATACCCGAATGTCACTTGGAGTTGTTGTTATTGTTATTATCATTATATTAAGAGTATGTTAGTTTGTCGTTTAATCAAACGTAATCATTTTAATTCACACGTGTTATAGTGAAGCAGTCAATAAGAAGGAATGGCAGGAGGCTATGATGACTAAAATACAGTCCATTGAGAAGAATAACACATGGGAGTTGGTGAAGCTTCCTGCCGGAAAGAATGTAGTTGGATTAAAATGGTTATTTAAGACAAAAGTTGGTTTAAAAGGTGAAATTATGAAGCATAAGGTAAGAATAGTGGCAAAGGGATATTCATAACAGCAAGGGTTGTGGCTAGGTTTGAGACCATTTGAATTATCATTGCTGTTGCAACTCAACTTGGTTGGAAGATACATCAGTTGGATGTTATGTCAGCTTAGATGATGGGTCAAACAAATGATTACAAATTAAAAAACATATGAAAATGGTTAGAAATTAAAAAAACAAATGATGCAGATCCTACTTTGGCAGTGATTTATGCGTGTACACTAAATTACATAGAAACAAAAACATTTAAATTTTCAGAAAACTGCAATAAGTTATTGATTTAGGTTGTGTTATGGCAGGAGATAATTGATAGATAAATTAAAAATTGCAAATTGAAAAATGAAAGGTGTGATACCTACTTTGACGTTAGTATAAAATAGTGTGGTAGGACTCCCATGGCCATGGAGAAGAGGATGTTTCCTTAGTTCTCTCCATACCTCTTTCGTTTCAAGTTTCTAAATTATGATTCAATCTTCCTAAAATATACAACAAATGTAAATGGAAATGCTCACAATTACTATTAAACTGAGGAAAAATTTGATGCGACAATGTGATACCTACCGGAGATTGAAAGGAGAAATGGATTAGAAATTTAGCACCACGAACATAACGCAATATAATCCTAAATCAAAGCTGAAGTATGGAAAGTTTTTTTGGAAATAAAATTAGTTATACTTGAAAACATTCAAAAGTCGCTTCATAAAGTGTAAACACAATATTCTACTAACTCCTCGATTTTATGGTAACCAAGTTGACAACAAATCGTTAATATTCATATTTAAAAATAAAAATAACTAAAGCAAGTGGTTGAGTACTACATGAACATGGGCAATATATATCATCTTATTCACATTAGGTTTAGGTTACAAGAGACATTCAATAGAAAGAAACAAGTCACCCGCAATGCATAGTAATATGGTCTTGAGTGTAGAACAGTTACATATAGTTCAAAAGAGTATGGGTTAACGGAATTACCTGGTTTCGTAATGCAGGAGGTAGTCGAAGATCTTTGTGAGGCTCGGTTTTACAAAATGACACCTTGATCAACTGATGGTGGATATAGAACCAACATAATGGAGAATGCTATGTAGATGAGCAATGGTAGGCACACCGTATGGCAGCGCGGTTACTGTGTAACTCCGAACGGAACAAAGAAGACAGTGATGGCTTCTGCTATTCTGATAGGTGGCGTTCGGAAGAGTTCACAGTTTTGGTGGTGTTTGAAATGTGCGAGGCTCAAGATATAGCCATGACTATTAGTTACCAAATCCTAAAGTCATTGATTTGGTTATCAATTCTCATTATTGTATCGGTTACGAAGGTTTCGGAAAGGCGATGAAACACTTTGGTGTTTAAATATGTTAGGACCGTCGAACTCGCGTTCCAACAATCACGGGTTTTATCCCAGAGGTGCGGAATCCCTCTAAGATGCTCTAATAACAGAAACAACGATTGAAACAATGAAACGAGTAATCGCAACACACACACGGGTCAAAAGATTATCTATTAATCACCAAAACAGAGCACGAGTGTTTACAGAGATCAAACCAGACGTTCTATGACCAGGGGAGGGTGTTTGGAGGGTGTGTGAGGCAAGAACTGAGGTCTAGGGTTGAGAATGAGGGTATTTATACCACCCGGGTACGACCAGCACCTGTTAGGCGATTAGCAGCCCAGTATTAGGCGATTAGCTGCTAATCGCCTAACAGAATAGCCTAATCGCCTAAGTCCTTACACGATTAGGCCCATAATCGTGTAAGAGCCCAAGCTAATCGCCTAAAGCATCCCAAGACCTCCAAAACGCGTATAAACGCCTCCAAACACACCGAACTACGTCCAAACAACTAATATACTAGCCTAGGGACATCGTGCACTAACAGACTCCCCCTTGGACCAGGCTAGTATACGATTACAAGCCATAAACTGCTCGATTAACCTAGCCAACGACCTATAGAGACCTATCACTAGCTAGGGACATACTATTAATGCACTTACAGATTCCCCCTTGGACCTAGCTAGTGATTTACAGACTCAACCTATCATCTAGCTGGGGATACACAAGAAGTGCATTTACAGACTTCTCATTGGACCTAGCTGGAAATACATGGTCTTCGAGTCCTCAAGTCTTCATGTTCAGCATTCTTCAACTTAGGGTGACACCGCAATGTATAACCTCTGAAGACTTGAACATATCAACTGATTTGATCATTAGTCGTGGCTTCATAAGATCTCGTCTTGGTCGTCGATTTGCTTAGATAACTTGGGAGGAAACAAGAAATCTCTGCTTTTATGATTGACAATTCTGTGACTTGGACGAAGATCAATATCATCATCACTTTCATTTCTTGACTCCCATCTTCTTCAGCTTCGATTGCTGGAGCTCTACCACGATCTGGTTTCTCTGAAGATGAAATATCGGGTTCTTGCCGTTCAGGATGATTTTGTTGTTCAGGTTCGGGCCTTGTTCAGCTTCAAGCCTAGTCGTTTGAAACATTATATGCACTGTCATTGTGTCTGATCCTGCAGGAAAGATTATTAAAACTGCACACAAACTACAGCTTGAATTAGATACGACAAATAATCCGGACTCAATCAAATTCTTGAAGTTTATCATTTGATGAACTTTCAAGATTTGTCCATTTTGACCACCAATTTGAGAAAGTAGTCATTCTCCCCCTGAACATTTAGATCTTTTCAAATTTCACCCTGAACTCTCACGATTGACAATTTGAGACCCTGAAAGTGATATTTGACCCTTGAATTTTTTAAAATTTAGATTTTATTTGTGTTTCGGCTTCGGATCTGAGATTCCAATTGAAGAATACTTGTATTCCAACATCGGTCAATCAAAAATAGAGACAAAATAAAATCTTTTTGGTTTTTTTTTTTTGTTTTGTTTTGTTTTTTTTAAGATAATCAACCAGAAATTAAAAAATGCAGGAAAAGTAAAAACTATTTAAAAGCATATTTTTGAGAGTTTCATCTGTTAGGGAAACATATCAGTGTACGGACTAATCTAGAACTCTTATGTGTTCAGTTTTAATTCAAATTACCAATAAGCATCCTACAACAACTGTCAGTATTGTTGTCCACCTAAACTCAAAATCAAGTCTTATCGCTAGGCACTTTAGATACGTTAAGGTAATATTAAAGCTGATTAAAGGTGTTCCCCGCACACGCGACATATTCCCGCGTCAAGGCATGCACAAAGCTTCCTCGTAACCGGTGAATAAGCTGTTGTCATTCGTATTTACAAGGAATGGACTCAGTGGTGATCAGGTCTGCAAGAACACTGCAGCAGAGAGACCAGTGAGATCCAAACCAGGGTTCAAGTCAAATACCGTATATTATTGATTTTTCACGGTACGGTGCTTTAGGTATATGATTGATTTGATACCTTAGAGCGATTCTCTTCGAGAATAGGGTTTTGGCATTCACGATCTTTTTGCTCTTAAAGGATTCCCAGACGTCTCCGTATTAGAATTTATTCTATTTTTTTGTTTTTCTTTTCTTTTTCTGAGTATGGCAAAGAGGTGTCTCAGTTGTAGGCTGCGAACCCAACGTACGTCACTTATGCCACCCCAATTTATTCTGAGAGACGTCCAGTTCACCCCGGATGTACCAACCTCTTAAAGACCAGAAACCTCGGATTTTGGCATTCTATCAACAAGATTTAGGCTTTTAGACCATATGCCAACGCGGCGTTAATCCACACAATCCTCAGTTTATTTAGGTTTATATCACCGTGCCGAGCTTGGAAATGGTTTCAAGTCTACCAACACATCATTGTAGAGGCTACTTATCAGATCCAATATTTTTAAGATGATAAAGGTCTAGACAGTCCGACTGATTGGTTAATATCATCTTCCCTATATTCACCAAAGAAACTCATTTTTGAAATTTTTCAAATTTTTTTGATTTTTGAATTTTCTGATGTTTTTGTATTTTTCTGAATTTTCTCCCCCTAAAAATTTAAAAATTTGCGAAAAGAAATTTTTAATAAAAATATTAAAAATGATTTTCCGATGTGGGTTACTCAGGTTTTCCCAAAATGCCTTTTACCTTTCAAAGATAGTCAAATTTAAATTTGTCAAATGGTTTGGTAAAACTTTTGGCAATTCGGTAGTCAGTGTGGACATAAATAATCACTGGATCCTTAGTGATTGTTATGGAAGTTACACTATTAATAAGAGGATGGAGGTGATAAGAGAATGCAAACCGTAGTCAAGCATGTGTGTAGAAGTATCCAAAGATAACCTGGAAACAGCAGCTCAATGCAGCCACCTGATTCGGCTTCACAGGTTGCAGGAAACACATGTGACGACCTCCCAAGAACTGATATCCACCCGTTGCGGATCCAGCTTCAATATTGTAACCACCATAAACAAATTCACTAAAGTCAACGAGATCCAGCTTATCGCCATTAGGGTACCATAGACCTTTGGTCGGTAACCCTTTAGATAATGAAGGAACCGTTCTGCAGCAATCACCCAGTCCACTCTTATTCATTACTGACATCCTTTGTTAAGTCGAAACACTGGGTCTTGAATTATTCTCATCGAGCATCTTCTTTATTCTTCTTCGATAACAAATCCCCTCCTTAATTGTCTAAGGTTTCATATTCTCCAAAGATATTCTGATCAATTTACTAGAGCAATATGACACCTATTTGTGCTAAGATGCCCCACTGTCAACAATCAAATGACTGTTGATAGTTCCTCCTGGAACACCCTGCACACTTGTTCAAAGATTAGTTCTCGAGGGGGACCCAGGCCTTGACCATCTCTGGTCAGCCTAGGTCATCAATCATAGGTAGCTCCATCCATCTACCATGAGGGGTAGGTGTTTTCTCATCAACAACAGTTGATGTAGATGGTGCTAATGAAACAGATAAACTCACAGATGGTGCTTCAGCTGATTTTGGCTTCCAAATCTGGTCATGCTTAGCCTTCACAGTTCTTTGCTTGATAGATTTGGGTGGTACCTGAGACTTCACCTTTGGGTCAGCCGGTGGCTTTGCCCTTTGGTTAGTCGTTGGACCTGCTTTTGGGCCTCCCTTGGGTTTTGCAACCTTAGGTGGAGCCTTTGAGCTTGATGCCTGATCAGCTTTAGGCTTTGCATCATCAACAACAACCTTTTGTTTCTTTTTCACAGTCTTTGGTGTCACCTGAACTTGTTGTTCAGGTGACTTGTATCTTTGGTTGTTGTATTTAGGGGGCTTAAGTGCTTTGCCCTTTAATTTTCTCAGATAGGGACACTTAGCAATCAAGTGTCCAACCTCGTTACATTCATAGCATGACCTCCACTCTTCATAGTACTGAGGTTCATACCGTGACTGTCTCGAGCTAACCTGAGAAAATCTAGGGCTACAGCTCCTTTGTGAGCTTCTAAATCGAGAGGTACTCGGATATGAATCATAATCAGATGATCTTGGTGAAAAATTTCTTTGATGATTTTGAAGAGAATGTCTCATCTGATCAGTATCTTTCGATTTGATGGGCTTAAGTTCATTGATCTTGGGACCCTTTTGATTTTTCCCAGATCGATTCTTTTGATTCACATGTTTGGTGGGTTTGCGTTCAGCATGTTTCTTTTGATCAATTAGTTTTCTGATATTAGCTTCAGTAACTAGTATTTCCTCAAAAATATGTTTAATTAAGGATTGATCAACATATTTAATAGGAAACTCTTTATCAGAGAACAATTTGTCAGATCCCACCAACATGTACAGTCCTTCTGTGCCTTCAGGAAACTGAAAGTGCTTCTTTTCCGGTTCAGGTTCACACAAAATGTGATTTTTAATAGAGCTAGGTGAACCTGATTGAGCCTTCTCAGTTTCCTGGGATTCTTTATTAGAATCCTCAAGGTATACCTCCGGTAAGGCCTTTGGTTTCAATTTCACTTTCCGTCTATTTACAGAACGTTTATTGTAACCAAGTCCTTGATTTTCTTCTTGCTGAGACTTGTTTTTAATATCAACATCATTTTTATTTAGCACAAACTTTGCGAACTGAAAACCATCTAGCTTATGTTGGGCTTTTTCATACTCAGATTTTGTTTGAGCTAATTCTTTCTTTACTTCCTCAAGAGTTTTAGAAAGCACAGAATTTTCTTTCATTAAAATTTCATTTAAGTTTTTAAGCTCCATTTCATTTGCTTTCAAAACTTCATTGATAGTTATACAATTAGCTAGATCGCAAGTAAGGGTCTGGTCGTTTTCAGACATCCTATCAATCATACTTTGGAGATCGGTACAGTTAGAACAGACAAACCTGGAAGACCCTTGTACAATAGGTTCAGTTCCGTGCTTGATTTGAATTCCAACTTCTGGATTTTGATCATCAGCATCTTCCTCTTCTGATTCACTCATTTCAGAAGTTGAACAATTTGCATCAGCTCTGTTGATTTCTTCAGAACTTCGTTCAGGATATTGTTCACTGGATGATGATTCACTATCTGCATCTGTACTCTCTTCTGAGATTTGAGCACTCTCTGACGCTTCTCTCGATTCCACAGTCTCTACTCGTTGAGCAAAACACGCAATCTGTCCATTAACACCTCCCATGAGTTGTGCCTTCTGGTCAAGCTCTTTCTCAGCAAGCACAGTAAGTACACTCCCAGCATCCGTGTTTGCTGAGACAGAGTGAATTGCAGGAGTAACCGAAACCACAACTTTTCCTTGATTGTTTTGAACATTGGTAAGTTGTCTGGTTGGATTCGGTTGACTTTGACTAGCATCTGACGTTGATTTCCTCTCCAGATGGGCCCACGGATTACATCCGAAACTTCCCTGTTGTTGTCGTTGTTGAACCGGTTGGGTGGTCATTGAAGACGCGAAAGCCCATGGTTTGGTTGCATTTGCCATTAAGAAAGTCTAGTGAAAAAGTCAACTCGTGGTCAACAAAAGTCAAACTTCGGTCCAAGACGGTTAACACGTTTTTTTTAAAGTCAAACTTGGTCAAAGAAAGTCAACTTTGGTCAACGCGAGTCAAACTTAGGTCAATTTTAGGTTCAGCAGACTAACACGAGAGTAGGAAGTCTAATTGCTTGATTAGAGGTGAGTAGGGCTAATTGCTAGTAATTATAGGTGATTAGGGCTAATTACTAGCAAATATAGGCGATTAGGGCTAATTGCTAGTAATTATAGGTGATTAGGGCTAATTGCTAGCAAATATAGGCGATTAGGGCTAATTGCTAGTAATTATAGGTGATTAGGGCTAATTGCTAGCAAATATAGGCGATTAGGGCTAATTGCTAGTAATTATAGGTGATTAGGGCTAATTGCTAGCAAATATAGGCGATTAGGGCTAATTGCTAGCAATTATAGGCGATTAGGGCTAATTGCTAGTGAATAGTTACGCGATTAGGAGTTTTTAGGGTGATTGGGTATGTCACGTGATTAGGGCTAATCGCTTAAAGGGACAAGGCGATTATGACCCTAATCGCTTAAAGGGACAAGGCGATTAGGGCTACTCGCTTAAACAGTATAGGCGAGTAGCTGCTAATTGCTATCAAAACCCTAATTGCTTGATGTGGTTAGGCGATTATGGTCTGCTAATCGCCTGATCTGATCTGCAGCCGCACTTTTGCTCAAAAATCACCTATTTTGACTCAAAATCTTATCTAAAACATTGTATTTTGATCCCAAATGATTAGACAAGTTACCAAAATAGTTTTAGAGCAAAACCTGATAAAAAACACACGTTTTTAACCGAAAAACACACACTAAAGTTTTGAAAAATGTGGGTTTTTGATAAAAACTCAAAGTTTCAAACTAAGAACAGGTTTTTGATTAAAAATCTCAACTTTTACACCAAAAACAACCTGTCTCTGCTCGTTTTTGTTATCAAAACACCCGTGATAAGAGCCTCGGCTCTGATACCACTTGATAGGACCGTCGAACGCGTGTTCCAACAATCACGGGTTTTATCCTAGAGGTGCGGAATCCCTCTAGGATGCTCTAATAACAGAAACAACGATTGAAACAATGAAACGAGTAATCGCAACACACACACGGGTCAAAAGATTATCTATTAATCACCAAAACAGAGCACGAGTGTTTACAGAGATCAAACCAGACGTTCTGTGACCAGGGGAGGGTGTTTGGAGGGTGTGTGAGGCAAGAACTGAGGTCTAGGGTTGAGAATGAGGGTATTTATACCACCCGGGTACGACCAGCACCTGTTAGGCGATTAGCAGCCCAATATTAGGCGATTAGCTGCTAATCGCCTAACAGAATAGCCTAATCGCCTAAGGCCTTACACGATTAGGCCCATAATCGTGTAAGAGCCCAAGCTAATCGCCTAAAGCATCCCAAGACCTCCAAAACGCGTATAAACGCCTCCAAACACCCCGAACTACGTCCAAACAACTAATATACTAGCCTAGGGACATCGTGCACTAACAGACTCCCCCTTGGACCAGGCTAGTATACGATTACAAGCCATAAACTGCTCGATTAACCTAGCAACGACCTATAGAGACCTATCACTAGCTAGGGACATACAGATAATGCACTTACAAAATAAACGTACATCTCCTAATTCAATTCATAATTTTAGATTGATGAGGAGATAATGATAAATTGATGACTTTACCTCTCTTCATATTCTCCAATTTAACACTCTCTAACCTCCCTATTTATGACTAAAAGTCTAATTTATCTCCCATCAAATGCATCAACTATTTGTACATTAAGCAATCACACTTGTAATTACTTAAATTTATCAGGTATCCTCCTCTAATGCTTTATAATATAGTATACATAAACATATGTATATACATGTGCATATATAGTACATGCATATGTCTATCTATACAATTAAACAAGACCAATACCTAACTTTTAAATATTAAATATAAAACATCATGAAATTTACAAAAAATCTAGTCAATTTATAAAATATATATTGTACAAGGTTTAAAGTGGTTATGAAATGAACATCACATGTGTAGGTATTTAAAAACTTAGTCACATATGTTTCGGAACGCAAAAAATAAAAGAAAAAAATAACTAGCGCGCTAAGGTTAACTTAGATATTTGCTTGTCACCAGAAAATGCCCATGTGCATCTCATAGATAGCAATATTATATTAAAACCTTTAAAACACACACATGCACATAGATATCTAATTTAGAAAAATACAATACCTAACCTTGGTCCCAGCTAAGATGCCCGACCCCGCCACTCTTTCATGAACAAAGGGCCCTAACACTTGCCCTGCTAAGGTAGGGGATGGTGTAATATACCCGAATGTCGAATTGGAATTGTTGTTATTGTTATTGTTATTATCATTATATTAAGAGTATGTTAGTTTTTCGTTTAATCAAAAGTAATCATTTTAACTCACACGTGGGTGAATGTATTGTCACATGACATATATAATAAATGAAGAAACACAAAATAACGTGTATTGTATGTACATTAGTTAGACCATTACCCAATAACTAAGGTACATATACTACATGTTATTGATAATGATCCAAGAATTTTTTACTTGGTTGTGGTAATCTAAAGAGTTAATAGCCAAAATCGTCCCTGGGGTTTGGTGGTTTTTGCCACTTCAGTCCAAAAATGAAACGTGCTACAACTGGGTCCTTAGGCTTTTGTTTTTTTGCCAATTTCGTCCCTGGCAGCAAACCCAGTTAAATATTTTCGTTAAGTGAGAGGGTATTTCTGTCTTTTTGCTTGGCCCCTTTTAAAACCCTATTTAAACAGTCCCCACCCTCTCTCTATCTCTCTCTCAGCATCACCACCACCACCTCCTTCCACAACCACCGCCGCCACCTCCTTCAACCACCACCGCCGCCACCTCCTTCAACCACCACCGCCGCCACATCCTTCAACCACCACCTCCTTACTCTGTCTCTCTCGTCTTATCATTCACACACACACACACACACGAATATACAGGAAGGAGCAGAGAGAGGGATAGAACTAGACAGAGAAAGTGGAAGAGAGAGAGATAAGCGAAGAGGGGAAAGAGGGACCGGAGAAGAAGGGGACCGGCTCCGGCCAATCTGATCTGGTTTAGAGAGAGAGCAGAGAGGAGAGAGAGAGCAGAGAGGAGAGAGAGCAGAGAGAGATAGAGAGCAGAGAGGAGAGGGAGAGCAGCGAAAGATAGAGAGAGCAGAGATAGAGAGAATAGATCGAAGAAGGAGTGGGTGTTTAGGGTTACGATTAGGGTGGTTCAAGGCGGCAGAGATGATGGTGGTCTCAGATCCCCCTCTCTCTTTCTCTCGTATGTCTCCCTCTCTCTCTTTCTCTCGTCTGTCTCTCTCTCTCTAGAATAGGGTGGTGGTTGTGTGAGGGTGGTGGTGGTGGTGGTTGTGTGAGGGTGGTGGTGGTGGTGGTGGTATGTGATGATGGCAGGTCTAAATGGAGAAGAAGGTAGGCAAAAAGTCAAAAATGCCCCCAGAGTTAACAAGATAAGTTAACTGGGTTAGTGTCAGGGACGAATGTGGCAAAAAAACAAAAGCCTAAGGACCCAGTTGTAGCACGTTTCATTTTTGGACTGAAGTGGCAAAAACCACCAAACCTCAGGGACGATTTTGGCTATTAACTCTAATCTAAACTTGTAAATATAAAAGAACCTTAATCTTTTCCGATTCGATTTCCTCTTTACTGTAAAGTGAACTTTATATTACACTTGAAGCAATGCAGAGCCTTAATTACCACGTACAATCCATCTTTCATATATAATGTATACATGTGTTTCTCTCTCATATTTAATGTTATAATAATGCTTGTTGTATAAAGCCGCCATTGTTTTCAGTGCCACAGTAGAATGGCTTTTAGGCAGTCACTCGTCGCTCTCATGGATAGATACATGACGATGCCCAAACAGAAATACCTTGCACTCACTTTTTCAATTACAAATTATGAATATGATTCAGAAGAGACCAAGTCAGCAGGTGGGCACACTTCTCTCCATTTCATTTCATTTATGTACACCTTAATCATTCTGCTCTTGACTCCATCTACTATTTTTACCTTTTCTTGAATCGTGAACAAATTCCCAAATTTGCACACCTTATTGTCCTATACACCGCGTATATGATCATACCCGGCTTATGGGAGGTCTGACAATAAAAATGTTGTGGCTCACTATATAGGCCTACATGCCGCGTATATACTGCGTATAGGGTCTATACGTGGTGTATAGGTCCTGACATGACTCTAACTGATGGACATAATAACGTGTAGAAGTTTGTGCAACTCTCTATATGCGACGTACTTAGCTATACATGCATGTATAGAGTGGTGTGTAAACAATTTTGGGGTGTAGCACCACCACTTTGAAATAGTTTTGATTTGACTGTGATGATTAAGGAGGAAGGTCAAGTCCTTTTAAGGGTTCAGTTACACTGTAGTGGTTCATTGGAACTACTATAATTGTTTGTTTGTGTAATTCATTACTGTTTTATGACTATAAGTTTGATTTGACTGTTAAGATTAAGGAACAAGGTTATGGTCATGTCCTTTTCAGGGATCATGGTACACTACAGTGTTTCATTTGAACTATTAAAATTATACGATGAATGAATGATTGTTGATACACATTAAGTTTTTAGGAGAAATAGATATAAATGGCAAATGTACGTATCTATCATTTAGTAAGGTTGAAAATTAAAAACCAACACATGTGATATGTGTACAAGTAGAAAACAATATTAATAAAGGCAAACAATTGCATTAGTGTCTATATATGTATGTCCCCTATGTGTTCTGAAGTTTAATCACGTGTTGCTTCGCTATGAGAACTTCTTCTAGAATATTTTGTTTATTCTTCTCTTAGGACCAAAATTACTGAGTTGGATTATGTTTGTATTTCATCTTGTATGAGCATTCTTTGAGACATGATAAATATCACAAAGATTTATTCTCCTAAAAGTTTGTTTTGGTATAAGTTATGTTGAAATTTCATTATCATACTTTGAAGATTTAAACACTTAATGAGGTTTTACAATAAACATGGATGGTGTATGATCAAATGATGACATCTTATTGTTTTTCACACATGCATGAAAGTGGACAATTATCACGGTTGGACCACGTTTCTACTGTACCTTCGATCTATATCAAATTTGATATCTGTTTTTTCTTTCAAAATAATGACAGACTTGTTGTCTGTCTAAAAAAAACTTTCAACTTATTTTGGATATCTTGTTTGACTTTGTTACAAGTTGAATATTCTTGGGACTCTTCTTTAAATATCATCAAAGTCATTTACTTCTTTCAACTAGATTTAATTTGGTGAAAAAAAAGTTAAATTCACTTATTTCCTTGATAAATTCTTTCCTTACACTTTTCAAGATACTGTTTCATTTATTATTGAATTCAATATCACAAAAGTTATCACATTTTTATTAACTTATCATGAAAACCGGATGGGACCGGCCGGTCCGATCGGGAAACGGACCTTTGGCCAATCCCGTTCGCTATGTTGGACCGCTAGTGCCATTGAACCACTTTGACCCGGCCGGTCGGACCGGCAAACGAAGGATCGGACTGGTTTTTTTTTTGTTATTGTTTTATCTTTTATTTTTTGGGTTTTGATTTGTTTTTGGGCCGGTTTTGTTGCACTAGTCGGACCGGGAAGGACTCCGATTTGACGTCCGGTCCGATTTTAAAAACATTGATCATAAATATTATATAAATGATTTGCTAGCAAGTACTCATTTTTCTGATTTCTATTTAAATGATTTGGTTTGAAAAGAAACAAACTTTGACTATTAAATTAATTTTAGCGAGCATAATTTTGAATATAGTGATATTTTCAAACTTAAATAGAAAAAAGTAAAACATGAGAGCGGGGAAAACAAAAAATAGTAAATTTAAAATTGACTTTTTATTAAATTTAGTTTATAATTATTAAATTAAGTAGAAAAAAAAATAAGTTTATTTAGTTATTCAAAATAATTTTATATTAAATTTATTTGGTTAATAGTATAATAATTACGGAGTATTAAAAATTAAACAACAATAAATACAGTCTCGTACTCTCGTTGACTCTTTGACTTGAGTAACACAGTTAGTCCACTCCATGTTTGTGGCCCAAATACGTACTGTACAGTTTTTTTTGGAAGGAACGTACTGTACAGTTAGTCCACTGCATGTTGTTGTTCTATTGCTTATACATGTGAAGTTTGTGGTTAGTATTTCTTGACTGATTTTGCTTTAATATGTTGATCTTTTGAATATCATTTTTAATCATCGGAGAATCTAAAATATAAATGATTATTTTCAGCTTTGTATCATACTTTTTTATTTTTTTTATATTGCTAAGGATATATTTCACATGTCTCACAATGTATTTCCTAAAAAGATTTTGTGATCAAAAATTGAAACTTGTGGTCAGTGTTTGTCTGTATACTCACAAAACTTAGAACATGAGTTTATTATTAAGCTAGTTAGTGCTAATTGGTTTTTGTAGTTAAACTTTCATTATACAACACATACAAATTTAGATAATTTTAGAGAGCTCTACAGTCTACACTAGAATATTTTGAAGTGTTGGGTGGGCTTCAGTTTCTTGTATTGGGCTTCTTATTTAAGATTGGGGACGTGAAAAGGTTATTGTCTTGCCGACTTGGGAGCTTTTGTAATTATTCATACTAGTGGGAATGCCCGCGCGTTGCCGCGGGTGTTTATGTTTTCATCGCACGTTTTGCGCTACTGGTTTCACGCAGCTGTGTAGGAACTAAAGCGAGTCAATAATTCTGCACCTCCGTTTTCATTTATGTTACTACATGAGACCGCATATTTGAATATAAAGGATTTATTCAATTCAGTTATGTACTACTTCATGTTATTTACTTTCAAGCCCATGCCATGAAAATTTATCCAACTCAAGTTACCAAGAAACTGTTGGTGCATAAATATTAAAAAAAACAAAAATGAGGTTAAATAATGATATGGAACTGATTCAAGAGATAACACATTTATATTTTTGCTCTATTTAGAGCTACAAGGCATAACTCTCACACCTCGAGTAATTGGACAAAGAGCAAAGGGACCAGAAAAGGCCCCAACTTATGACGAGAATAAGAAAAAGGGGTTTTGACCCGCTAACCCACAAACACAACATATTTAGTACCCCTAATGAAATATGTGTGAACTTTTTAAAAGTAAAAAAAAGAAGAAAAAAAATAATCAAAATAATATTTTGGGGAAGTTAAAAAATATATTTGCTAAAGAATTAAGACCTTTAATGCTTAAAAAAGTTAAATATAATGTTGATAAAATAATATCTTGCATTTTCAGAAAAATGGGTAAGCGCAAATCTCTCTTAGACACCTTAGGCAGCGTCTTATTGCGCCTAGGCGCACCTCAGGCACGCTTTTTAAAACCAACTTCATCACACAAAGTCACAAGAATGATGTAAACACATACGACCTTTTATTAAAGGGTCCACAAATTCAGACTTTGCATGTTTTAAATCTAAGTTAAACTACTCATTTGAAATCGATAGGAGCAGTTTATGATGAAAATTAATAACAAAATACGAAGAAGGCATGTAAGAACTTTTATAAGATAAATGCCACATTACCTACATATCCATTCCTCTAGTTAAGTAATTATCTAATTTTGATAATTCAACTCACTCAGTTTCAAGACCAACAATTAAACACCTTTTGAAACTGATTATGTGATACTAAAAAAATTAGATCAGATAATCAGAAGTAATAACATGGTGCAAAAGATATAGCTGTGCTTTAGTTCTTTGAAATTTACAATAATCAGTTGTTTAAGTGTTTGACAAGTTCTATCAGAATTGTTGTAGCCACAATGTAACTCATGACTGCACCCCTAAACAACCAGAACCACAACCATTTTATCAAAACATTGAAAACTGATTATTACGAATTCAAATCAAAACAATCATAAGTCAAATTATAACACATGTCAGAGCACCACCTAAAACCAGCATGCAAATATAGTATTATTATGTTTAGAATACCTGCAAAGCTTTCCAATACATCCTTCGCCTGCGTAGATCAAACGTTGCATGGGATATCTCAGACCTAGACAAACCATGCCCTTCTTCAACCCACTTATCTAGTGAAGAAGGCGCTGATGAAGATCCAACAACCACCTTACACAATTCTGATAAACCTTTTATTACGCTGCCTTTATTTTCCGCTATCTCTTCATCGTTATCTAATAAACCGAGCTCATTTTCATATTTAGATTCCGATTCTGATCCAGACATGTCAGCTTCCATAATCAGTTCTTTCTCAGATTCATATCCAGCCTGTGAGGAAAAGTTATGATTCCCAATAAACGAGCTCAGAGAGCCATGGGCCTAGAAAGAAAAACTCCTTAAGAGTAGGGATCCAACAGATAGAGGCGGTGAGGGCCCACCAAATCCAATGTTGCCCACGTAACTGGAACTTGTGTCGAATTTAGCATCACAAGCACGAATAGTTACTGATGGTAAAGGTTGGGACCTGAATAAGATGACAAAAAAGGAAAGCCGTTGTAGTCATGCCATCTTGAGTCGTAACGGCTCTAAGTGCAACATCTTTGATTGCTTGAATGAAGATTTCATCCACCTACAATTTTAGGTTCAATGGACAAAAAAACATCACCAAAAAGCGGGCAGAAAGATCATGTGAAACAGAATATACAGAAGAAACAAAATACATTTAACAAATTTATGCTATAATTTTGTCAAAGCATTTCCTTGAGTGACATCACCTGAATCCGTACAACAAGCCCAGGCCTTGGAAATGGATGGCGTTTCAAAAATGAAACTGGAACGGCTAAAATCTTACCCATTTCATGAACCTTCAAAACATTAAAGGATATTAAATGTATATGATTGTAATTGGGAAAGGATGCAGTCTTGAAAAGAAAAGTAGTTGAACATAAAAAGCAGAACCTCGTCTTTAAATAGAAGCTTAAGTGGTTCAATGAGTTTCAACTTCATATCCTTAGGAAGCCCCCCAATATTATGATGACTCTTAACCATGTAGGAATGAGTCTTTCCACTCCCAGGCGGTGGGCAAGATTCAATTACATATGGATACAAAGTTCCTTGAACCAAATAAGTTGGTTTTTTCCCCATTTTTTTCTCCAAATCATGTGCAAAAGCATCGAACACTGAAATAAACTCCTTCCCGATGATTTTCCTCTTTTTTTCTCAGAATCGGTAACCCCCTTTAACTCATTGAGAAAGCGCCCTGATGCATCCATGCAAGTAACTGGAAGATGAAGATCTTTTTCAAAAGTTTCCATCACTCTCTCTTGTTCCTTGTATCTATAACCAAAAAGATTCAATGCAGGTTATAAAATGGGTCAAAACAATCCAGATTAAAATGAACCGTCAAAGATGGACGGGCCAGGATGAGTTGACCTGCAAAAACCTTTTGCCTTTTTACAATGAGTTGGTTATAAATAATATTATTTTATAATATAAATTTTGGTTGACTTTCAAGCAAATTGGCACGTTTGGGACATTTGAATTGTTCTCTTTTAGCAAAATCTTTTGACTCGACCATTTGAGCTAAAACAAAACCCACACTGGTCGAAATAGCCTATCTAGATAACATGATAGCAAATCAAAATCTCAACGCAATAACCCATTATCAACAAAAATACAGTGAAGCCTTTCTCCAGTTGCTTTATGAACAAGAGTGGCTGCAACGGTAGAACCCACACCTCCAGATAATGCACATATAACATGATCTGGGCCCATCATACCTCTTATCACTTTTATTTCTTCCTCGATTACATCTTGCATTTTCCATCCTGATTCAACTCCACATGTATCGAGAAGAAAATGCCACAATGTTTCCATCTCTTTAGGTGAATGTGTCACATGCATAACATTTAAAAATGGACCATCTGTATAGTTAACATGCGCAATGAGTCAATGATGATCACAAGTCAAGAAAGAGTCAAGTAATCGAAACTTTGATCTTTAAAACACTTAGTTTAACAATTAACTTCTTATCATGATTATCTTCTTTGCAAGACAATTTTCCACTAACCGATAATCAAAATACTATAACAATCATGCATCTTTAACCAGTCTTCGTCCATAATTACAGTATAACATAACAGAAATCTAGTGGTCTAAACAAGCCAACCCAGTCACGAGCTACCCAAGATTGTCTAGCTAAAAGCTTAAACCGAGCCGAGCTTACACGAGCTCAAGCCTAAAAATAAGCTTGTTTGATAATGAGCCCGACCTCCAACTTCACTTATTAAGCTTGATGACTTGTAAGCCAAAACCAGCCTATTATATTTATAATTTTCATTTACCAAATCAAATACATATTTATATAATAACTATTACAATTACATAAAAAAACTATAAATGCAAGTGTATAGAAAAAACTTATAAATGTATATAAGTAAACAATTAACAACCAGAGCCCGAGCTACAACAAACTTGGGTCGAGCTTGAGCTCGAGCTCTACTAAGTAAAAACGAGTCGGGTCGGGTCGATATACCTCAAGATGATACTGAAGCCCATAAAACCTTCTCTTTTGATTGTCAACCAAATAAAACATCACGTACTACCCCAACATCATATGAAAGAACAGACATTAAAAAAAGACACTCACCCAAGTTGATCGATCGCAATGACCCTCAAATGTTTAGCAAGAGCATCAAAATTCCTAAAGAAAAGCCCCAGCAGCTGCAAATCCATGTACCATTACAAGAATACAAGATTGGGCGCTTCCTTGTTGCTTTTGAACGTAACCGTGTTGATATATCCCGGTTCATTAATGGTAGACCGAAACCGCCTGACTTTCAACCCTGGTGGACCATTGCCAATGCCAATATTAACATGCTCTTGAGTATATGTAGTCCTAATATTCAATTTAAAAGAATCTTAACAAAAAACTTTACACCAACAGTTTCTCATTTTAAATACATAATTTGGTTCAAACCTAAATCATGAATAGCCATCCACATACAGAAAAGTTAAAAGTATAAATAAATTAATGGAGGATTGGGAACAAAGGCGGTTACTTGACAATAAAAAGAAGGCGTTTTTCAGTGTTAATGATGCGATCAGTTGAGCTTGATATCCAACGAAGAACAGAAGGCAATAAAGACTTCTTTGTCCTTGATGTTGTGGTGGTTGCTGCTGATGAGTTGAGTCCTGTCATAGTCTTTGAACAAAAAATCGATATAGAGTGGCTCAGGCAACGGTTATAATGCATACACCGAATTGGAAGAAGAGAATTTGGTGTTAGTGGTTGATTGGAATAAATAAAAGGTTATAATGGAAAAACGCAAAGAAGGGCCTGAAATGGAGGAATTTGGGTTTTATGTATGGGTCGCCGACAGAGAACGTCAACGATGGGTTTTTGGGGGTCGTGATATTTGATTTTCTTAAACCCAAATTATATGTCAAAAAGGACGAGCATCAACCCATTGGAGAAGAAACGATTTAACTGCTTTAAATAGTTGTTACGCTTTGATTCCAACTATTGAATGCACAACCTTCAGTTTTGAAGCATCAGATTCAATGCGTAGGCATCAATTGAATTCAACCTAACCGGAAGGGCAGAAGAAATTGATTAGCTTTTATGAGGTATAACTAGCTTTTATCCCGGGAGTATCCCGGGGTTGAAATATCTAATATAACATAATAAAATATCTAATATGACAACATAATTAATAATTTGGCAATACAAGATTAATGAATAATAATAATAATAATATTTATTTTAAACAAATTTCTGCCATAATTTATCATATTCAAATATAAAAAAAAGGAACCCCTGCCTATGAAGTTATGTTTATCGTTTGTTATTTATTAGTAGAGTAAAATATATTTGAAAACAAAATCCCACAAAAATAGTTGTTTTTTTTTCTCCGTTTTTTATATAGCACTATGGTACTCGTTGAAAAGATAATAAAACACTCGTTAATTTGGTGTAATTTTTTTCTTTAAAAAATCTCGTATATAAAATATATTAACGTTTAAAAGTTATGGGAGGAAACATTAGAGAGAAAATTTAATTTTGTTTTTAAATTCTTATCTTTTCCTAAAATAATTATAATATATATAGATTTATTAAAAAAACTCAAAAAATAAAAAAATCCTACATGATGCCACATGGCACATTCAATGAGGGTTTAAGGCCTCCATTGAATGCCACATCATCAAAGTTCAATTCTTTTATTATAAGTTATAGATATCGGTTAGTTACAAAGCTTAGATAAGGGAATGAATATGGAACACTTTTTACATATTACAAAAGATAAGATGGGTGAAATGTCTACATTACCCTCCTAAGTGTCTTAATTGTCACAACTATGCCTATAATACCCTTATGAAATAAGCTTTATTCTCTTATACTTGTTGCTTTAAAAATTGTACCCATGTAATTCCAATATGGTACATCACTCCTCCTTTATAATGTATTATAGATTATAGATTATAGATATCGATGGATGTACCACTCCCACTGTGTGTGTGCGGGATTCATGGTGTGTGACCTCTTAATTGGAATCAAAGCATAAGAGAAAAACTACGATTACTATTAAAATATAAATAGTGAATTATGATCGGTGTATTTTAGGTACACGAGTTTAATATAAATGTATTTGCATATAAAATATAAAACTTTAACTCCTATTTACACTTTATAAATTTCTAGCGAAATTGATATTAAAATGAATTACTTATTAAAACAATAATATGAACACAAATGGGTAGTAAGTAATCAAATTGTTAATTAGTTACTAGTTAGTTAGGATCGATAAAATTAGTACACCAAATTCATTTTTTTTTTTTTGGATATTGAAATATTTGTAAGTTAAATTACCCTTACAATTTACATTGAAAAAAGCTTTACATTTAGGAAATGGCATTAAATGGGATGTGGTACTGCCAACAACATGGAGGTATCATATTTAGGGGTTGTTTGTTAAACCTCTTAATGAGGCTCTGAATAAACACTTAATGATTCAACACTTAATGAACCTAACAGCCCCTTACTTGAATAAACACACATGGGCTAAATCTCACTAAATTAAATTAAATTTGTATTGGGCCGTAACTTTGTTACAAAGATCAAATGGGTCGTTCATTATTAGCTGGGCTGAAAGGAAATGTATACTTTGATGTTATGGTGTTGGGCCATGATATGAAGTGGCGTAAGCTAGAAGTAAATATTTAAGCATGTAGGTTGAGAAAAGGCCATGGGATTATGGGAAACACATTTGGAGGGTTCTTTAATCTCAATAGAAGAATTTTGTTGAGGCTAAATATGGATATCCTCATGTGGGATAGAATGATATGGTAGGTTATTCGTTAAAAAGGTGTTTCATGTTCAGAAGCATAAATGGTTGCAGGTTAGTTTAATCTATACCAGGCAAAACGGGTGGGTCCACTGATGGATCTTCCTATGGGCTAGACAAGGTCCCAGCCCGTCCAGATTTTTCCTTTCGTAGTGTAAATCTTACCGAAAATTATGACTAATTTTATATGTATTGAGTCCGGGATCAACCAAATTGAGTCTGTCCCTACCAGGTTTTTCGTTCAAGATCCGCCATTGGATGGTTCGGGTTGGTGGGGTAACGGTTAGAACATGTTTTATAAACGATCCTTTTGGTTCGGCTCGGAACACATTTTTGACCCAAAAATGTGTACAGGTCCTAATGGGCCTGGCAAAAAGGGGGGCTAAGTCGGGTGGGGTAATGAGTCAAAGACAGGTTTGGGTCAGAGCGGATCGTTCTAAAAACCTATCATTTTGGTTGAATTTCACAAAAAAAAATGTGTACGGGTCAGAACGGGCCCAATGAAAGAACAAGAATGTGTAGGTGTTATAATGGGCCAAACAAAACCTGTGGGCCGGGTCGGTGGGTACCATGTTAAGACGGATTTGGGTCAGGTCGAGGGTTTTGACAAAAAAATGCTTTGTTACTTGTTGGACTTGAAATCTCTTTGCCTCTTTGGTACATCATGTATATATTTGACATGTGTTTTTGCAAATAAGAACACATATATTACTTCCATTATAGGAAATCATTGTTAGCATGGCTATAGCTGGAGGTATATTTGATGCCGCCTTTGGTGGATGGATGAACGATAAATTTGGGCCAAAAAAATAATCATGTATGCAGATGTTTTGTTATGGATTGGTGCAATTATCATGGTCTTTGCTCCAACTCCATGGGTCATAATCATTGACAGACTATTTGTTGGTTTGGGTGTTGGCAGTGTTTCTAAAGATTTAGGGGCCTTATCCAAGCCGTTTAAAAATATGCCCCTTAGACCGTAAGTTTGGTGTTTCAAATGAGTGTTAGGCTTATAAATTAGCTAATAAGTTTTTGAGTTTTAAATGAGCTTGTAGCAAGCCCAAGTTTTAAGTTTAAACTGGGCTTCTATACACACATGTACACACATATACATATATACGAATTTTTTAAACAAAATGTGTCCCGAAAACAAGCCCTAGCCATGGACCTCCCCAACCACTTTAAGAGCTTCCCATGTTGGCATGGCCTCCACAAGTGCACCTTTATACATCTCTGAAGCATTGCATATGAATAACAAAGACAGGCTTGGCTTAATTATAAGACAACAATCAAACACAAATAAAGCAGATTACTAACAACAACCTACCGTAACTAATAGCTAAGGAACCGGACTCAAAGCAAAACTAACATAAACATTACTAAATTCAAATAAATTTAAAACTAAAGAAACTTTTGATCCATAACCCAAACCAACTGGACCCATGCGCAAGCATCATGTGTTACATGATTTTGAATTATTAATAATAGCAACGATATCCATTTGTTACAAATGATCATTTCTTTCGAAGGGCCAAAGAAGATATGATAGAAGAAGCTAATGAACCCAAGAATGCACAAAGAAGGAATCCAGCAGAAACATAACCCATGTTGAAGAAGTTATCAAGCTTTGATCGCATTTGAGAAATAAGTGACTCGTCATATGGCTCATAATTATCTGTCTGGATTTCGAAGTCAACCAGCTGATCAAGATTCTTCTTCAAATCGTATGTAGCACCAAATGCCGCACCAACACCTGTAGCCAGAAAGGATAATAGAAACTGCAAAAGAAGTTGATCAATAACATATTGTTTAATGTCAAGGACTCAAGGTATAAAACATACTTGCACTTTCGTAAATGCGTAGGAAGTATATATCGGAAAATCATTTTTGTTTACAGTTTCCTACACATGTTTTTATTAACATTGCCATCGGAAATGACCCAGTTTTCTAGTAGTGTCTGGGAAAACACACACATATGTATATATGCGCTTTTGCGGAACCACATGGAACATGCGGAAACAAAACTAACCATGTCACCATATAAGATGATCTCGGGAAGCATATTGCCCTTTGTAAGACATTTACGCGCGGCAAATTGGTATATTTCAAAGGCAACTTGAACACAAGTGTATGCAAAACCTATCACTATAGCAGACATCATGTACCTGCCCATAGAGATATATAATCATTCATTCATTCCCAAACATTTAAGTATTTGAGTTGGGTGCAGAGAAAGAGAGTTACCGATAAGCATAGATATCGCTAAACCCAATTTTGACAGCTGTAATAATAACTGTGATGTATGCTGTGTCGGATGCTAGAACAATGAGCGACACCAAGAGGCATACCCATGTAGCTATCCTAATAGTTAACGAGACAATGGCCAGTACTTGCACTTTGCTAGTCGAGGTTTGAGGAGTCTGAGACTCAGAGTTGTTAAGAATTACAACCTGGCTATGATCATTGGTTTGGGGCGTCTCCGAAAGCTGAATCTGTGTTTGAACAACCGGCTCATCCGGTTGAGAAGGAGGCTGCTCATCAGGTCGTGCCATTTCGATTGATATTCAAAAAAGGTTTGTGTCACAACTTATTGCTTGTTTGTTTTCTATTTTGATGTATTAGATTTTTTGTTTTATATATTATCTAAGAAAATTGATTGATATTCGCTAGTGTACATGCGGTCTCTATTTATATAAGTCAATGTCAACCTAGCTTCATCCTCAATGCAAGCTAGGTTCCAGCATATGAAAGACCAAATTACATTATTAACTCCGATATAGTATATATATTAAGATAGCAAGCTCGATACGTTTGTAACAAGAAATTAAATAATGATCAATGTTGTTTGTATCTTCTAGTTTGCATTGAGCCGGCATGCATAAAATACTATCATAATTTGACTCATCTTCTAATGTTTAGGTGGCCCAAGTAAACTATTACTTAACTTATATGTTTATAAAGGACTTAAATTAAACAAAATTCATCTTTGGCGGGGCTTAAACTTTTGACCTCATGAGAAGGAATGCATCAACTTCAATGACTTTGCCAGTTGAACCCAACCTTCTAATGAACGAGACGATATTTACATTGTGGTGGTTTGATCTCATAGGGGTGGTTGAAGGAAATCAAGGAGATAATAATAATAATGTTATTAGATAACTACTCCGTATTTAGTAAGGTTATGTTTATCTTGTTAGTCAAGTTTATTATTATTATTAAGTTAATGTTTACCAATCCTAGTAGGATTAGTTTGTAAGGGTATCTATATAAACCCACCTTAGGAATCAGTTTTATTCAAAAATGGCGGGCAAGGACAAATTCAACGTAGATCAGTGGTATGATGTGTCGATCAAGAAAGGGAGAGGCCCTAAACAACAATCTAGCAAGGAAAAGGATCTGGTGACCAAGTTCTTTGTTTCCAACTTGCCTCAACGTTGTTCTTCAACAGATCTGGTTAGGGTTTTCAAGAATTATGGTGTCATTCAAGGTACGTACATTGCTAGAAAGTATGATTGACTTGGTAAGAGATTCGGTTTTGTGTCGTTTAAGAACGTAAGGAATATGGCGGATCTGAAAGGTCAACTTAAAGATGTTTGGATACAGAGTTATAAATTGTATATCGTTCCAGCTAGGTTTGTCGATGGGGTGGATATGCAACGGAAAGTCGAAATTGTTTGGTAGCGGGTTAAGAATAATGATACTACGACAAATGCCATGCATGCAGCCAAAGACGATGAGAATGTGGTGAACCAGTCTGTATGGAATGGTAATGATTTGAGGATGTTTCGTGATACTCTCATTAATAAGGAACCTGACCTTGGAGTTATAGAGATCAACTTGGAGCCTAATATCCAAGCTTTTGGAGAATGGTTTGATTTTGGTTTACTTGGGTGTGTGAAAAATTTTCTTGTTCTTATGGAGTTGAGGACGATACTTCGAAAGATTTCTCATTCTGAAATAAAGATTAGATATGTGGGTGGTTTGTATTCTTTACTAGTGTTTGATAACAATGTGGATAAACAGATCTTTCTTGAAAGGAATGAGGCTTGGGTTGATGTCTTTTCTTATTTGGAAGTATGGAAGGGTCAAGTTATAGAGGTTGGAAGGCTTGCTTGGGTAAAGATACATGGTGTCCCTTTGAGCTTATCTAGTCTTGAAGTTTTTGATGATATTGTCGGGAGGTTTGGTACCGTTATTCAATTGGCCCAGTTTCCAGAAAATGGTGATGATGTATCGTACTCATGTAGTGGGGTGTTGTGTAAAGAGACAAAGGGAATCCAGAAGAAGGTGGTGTTGAACTAGAAGGGGATAAGATTTACGGTTCTAGTGGAGGAGGAAGTTAGGAAATCGATACCTTATTGCTTAGTCGATTTCAAAGAAAAGGAAGATACTATCAGCCTCAACAATATGATGCAAAATTACCTTGATGCTAGTGATGGGTCACATGAAGTTTACATGGCAGATTTGGATAGTGGGTTGAGTGGACGGAACGTTGATCCTCCTATGGATATTCAGGTTAATGAGGTTTCGGTGCCGGAAGTGTTTGCTCAACATTTACAGGTACCGAGTCATGGCACTGAAACGAGGAAGAAGAGGGGTTCTTTTGTCAAGAAGAAGGCTGCAAGAAGTAAATCTAACTCGCCTTTGGGTGTGGAACGGCCTAAAAAAGGCAAAGGGATAGCAATGACCCGTTTGATGTGGATAGATTTATTTTTAATGTTAATTGTAATGCTCACGTTAATTCTGAAAACAATTCTATGGATGGAATTTCTGGTGAGTTCGTAATGCCGGATTTAAATAGAGAGGTCTATAATGAGGACGAAAATGGTAGGCCGAGTACAACTGAGAAGGATAATGTGGATGATCAAGTAGCGACAAAGAGACTAGAAGATGGTTTCAAGAAAGAAGTAAATGGTACGATACATATGGCCAATGTCGTGGGAGTATCTAATATGGAAAGTTCAAAGGTGCTTTTGAGAATGTAATTAATGATGATGGTGTTCAATTTGTTGATATATGAATATTTTGTCTGTTAATATTCGTGGGTTGGGGTGTCAAGGGAAGAGTTCGTGGATACAAGGTTTAAGATTAGCTAATGAAGTGGGATTGATTATGATTCAAGAGGCGCAATTCGTTTTGTTGGATGGGGTGGATAATGGGGCATTGATGTGAGGCCGAGAGGTCTACATCTTTATAGTTTAATTCGTTTGTTTTGTGTGTATTTGTGTGCAGATTTACCCGGAGTTAGATATATTAGCGAGAGTCATGGAAGAAATGCTTAAGATGCTAAAAAGACTATTTTACGAGCCTTAAGTGAAAGTACACGAGCCGGAACGAGAATCTACGAGTGAAACGCATGAAAGACGAAGCGGATATAATAAATCTGAATTTAATGGTCTGTCGCGGACCGCTATAGGATGAATAAATGTGTCGCGGTCCGCGCGAACTTCATTTATTATCAGATTTACTTTATTCCCACGCGGACCGCGTGGGAATTAATTAATCCACCGCGGTCCGCGATGGAGTAAAGAATTCGCAGAACGTGTTTCTTCACTTTTCCAGCCTGTGATCGCAACTTCTTCTTCTTCCTCACGAGTTTAAGAGTTGCAGGTCGCCAAGGAGTTGGGGGTCCAAGTTTTATCACCATTCTTGACCTCTGGTCACAACCCACGACCTTCGGGTCGTGATTTCCACCACAACCATGCTCCGTACGTTGAAGATTCAAGATGATAGAGGTGAACCCGAGCCTGTCATGACAAGCAGACGCGGCTAAGCTTCGGTGACGATTCTGCCCCGGGTGAATTATTTCGTATGTTTTGTATCTTGTTATTGCATTGTTACAAAAACTAGCTCTTTGACTACTTGTGTGTATTGATTAAACCTTGTTTGCATAAATCAAAGTATCTGATAATTACGGTCTTTCGTATTCGACACCGTAAGGAAGTTGGTGAGTGTTTGCATAGGGATAACTAGGTTGACTAGCGAAATAAAAGCGTTCCCTAGTTGTTATTTCAATACTAAAAATCCAAGGTTTCGTGACAGGAAGTGTTTAGTTAACAATCGTGACCTGTGAGCAAAACATAGAAATATGATCCCAGGAGGAAAAGTCATTCATAAATTGCTATTGTCAAAGTTAGATTTTAGGAAAACCAAAACCAAACCGTGATCTTTACTTTTCCGCATATTTACTTTTCTCGCATTTTTACTTAATTGTCTATTTATATTTTTGTCAATAAAAACTATACGAACGGATAACTAGTACGAAACCGACCACATGCTCTTCGTAGGATCGACATCCTTACTTCCCTATTTACATTAGTTTGTAAGTTAAGAAGTTGCTAAATATAAATTTCTTTTGATTAAGGGTACACGACAACCCGCTATCAGGCATTTTGGGGTAACGGGGAGTATGAGTGGGTTGGGGCTACGGGTAGATCTGGAGGTTTGCTATCTTTATGGAATCCAAAAAGGTTCTCTATGATGTCGGTTATAAAACATAGATATTTCTTATGTATCTATGGCACATTGAAAGATACGGGGAAGGAGATGGTTTTCATTAATGTGTATGCTCCTCAAAAATTGGTTGATAAGAGGTTATTAAGGTCCGAGTTAAAGCGCATCATCATTCAAGATCAAAGGTATTGGGTAGTTGGGGGAGACTTTAATTGTATGAGGGACCGAGCGGAGAGAAGAAACTCCAAGTTCATGGCGTTGGTTAGTAATGAATTTAACAAGTTTATAGATAAGGTGGGTCTCCATGTAGCCGCATTGATCGTATTCTTATCTCGTGGAATGGCTTTAATGACTGGGCTAATGTGGAATATCGTGCTCTTGCGAGGGATAAGTGGGATCATAGCCCTCTAAGTTGGAAGCGCGTAACTACGATGCAAAACCATTTAAATTTATTAACTTGTGGCTGTCGAGGGATGATTTGGAAGAAGCTGTTGTAAATGCCGTAAAAGATTACATTGAACAGGGGCCACCGGATTTAATTCTTATGAACAAGCTTAAGAGGTTTCGTCGAGCGATTGTTGAATGGAGGAAAAACGTTATCATTGAAGAGGCGGAGGAGGAGTTGAATTTGAAACAAGATATCATTGAGTTGGATGCCTTGGTCGAAGAGAGAGATTTGACGGAAGCCGAAAATTGGGTATATGTAGAAGCGAATAAGAAATTAAAAGAGTTAGAAGTGTGTAAAGCGAAAGATCTTCATCAAAAAGCGCGGGTGAGATGGGCTAAAGATCTTCATCAAAAGCCATTTTTAGAGAAAGAGATAAAGGATGCGGTATTCGAGTGTGGAAGCGATAAAACACCAGGACTGGATGGGTTTAATTTCCGGTTTATCAAGTGATTCTAGTCTTTGTTTGCAACTGATTTTGTCGCTATTATGCATTTTTTGCTAAAAATGGGGTCATCAATAGAGGCGCTAGCTGATGAGAGGGTCAATGAATGGTTAATAATATGCCCATTTTGTGTGTTTTTGTTGTGTTTGTATTGATTATATGTGATGAATGAGATAACTATACGCGAGATTATTTGAGGTAAATGGTGAAAAATTGGAAGAAAGTAGTCGAAAACGTGAAGCGTAGTGTCCAAAGGCGAAGACTTGAAGAAATGAGAGTGTTTGGGAGTTCAAGGAAGGTGAATCGGATGTTTAAATGATGTTTATATAGAAGAATTGAAGATTGGATGGTGTTTAGATGAAGAAAAATTAGTTTAGATGGTGTTTGGATAGGGAAAAATGAGATTGGAGAGTGTTTGGATACAATAATTTGAAGGGAGAATGAGTTGAAAGGAAACTTGAAGGTCTCTGTAACATCCGACCCCTCTCACCACCAATATTGTCCGCTTTGCCGGATGAGTCGCCCATCCGGAGCTCACGGATTTGTTTTTGGTTGCCTCGGTGGAGACTTCCCAGGAGGTCACCCATCCTAAAATTTCTCCCACCTGAGCACACTTAGCTGTAGAGTTCTCCTCTCATCCACTAACATTAAGCCCCAAAACGCGTTGCTGATTTAAGAGGCAAGACATTACTTATGAACCAAGGATCTCTCCTGGCCACGACCGATGTGGGATTTTCCTGGGGTGTCACATTCACCTCCTGTTAGAGTCTCATCGTCCCTGGTGAGGTTTGCACCCACCATCCCGAACGGCATAGGAATGGCTCTGATACCATCTGTAACATCCGGCTCCTCTCACCACCAATATTGTCCGCTTTGCCCGATGGGTCGCCCATCCAGAGCTCACGGATTTGTTTTTGGTTGCCCCGGTGGAGACTTCCCAAGAGGTCACCCATCCTGAAATTTCTCCCACCTGAGCACGCTTAACTGTGAAGTTCTCCGCTCATCCACTAACATTAAGCCCTAAAACGCGTTGGTAATTTAAGAGGCAAGACATTACTTATGAACCAATGATCTCTCCTGGCCACGGCCGATGTGGGATTTTCCTGGGGTGTCACAGTCTCGACATAAGCTAAGGGTTGGATCCGTAGCTTACGGTTGGTTAATTGAAGAAAAAAAGCATATGTTGATTATCTGTCCCGTAAGCTACAAATTTGCTGCGTAGCTTACGACTGGAAGAGGGATGTTGGGCCCCTGCCTGAACTGTAAGCTACGGTTCAGACCCGTAGCTTACGACGGGTCTTAGAGAAAATTTAGGAAAGTTGTTTTCTTTATTATAAAAAGATTTTTATCAACCCTAGTCGACTTCTAAACCTCCATAGACGAAAAATATCAATCTTTAGGAGTATTTTGGAGCTAAAAACATCAACAATCATCATTGTTCATCCATATCTTCGATTCTTATCAACGTGTTCGGGTTTGTTATTGAACTTTTTGTTATGTTTCTTGTAACCATGAGCGGCTAAACATCTTTGTAATCAGCTACAGGTGTACGGTTTATTTGTGAAACTCTAACTCTTGTTTGATTTGGTTTATGGATTGTCTTTTAATCATTTGAAAGATATTTGTGGTTTGAGTTATTTAAACAAGTCACGTTTGTGCAATTGCTTATCTTTTAGTCATTCGCATTTGGTTTTCTTGCATCATGAGCAGTTGATTAAAGGGGGGGTAATTAAATTGTATGAGTTATTATTAAAAACCTGTGTTTGATTATCACTTAACTTAAACAGTTCACAAAACTATGTCTATGTGGTATCCAATAATCTAAAGAAGGGTATAGTGAATCATTGAACAGGAAACCCGGAGGGGATTACTTAATATTATTGTTACAACTTCCTAAGTTCATTTTCTTAAATTGCAAAACAAATAACAAAACAATTCGACTTTAATTTTATTAGTTAATTTACAAAACTACAACTGTCCACCAATTCCCTATGGAGACGACACACTTCTACTTTACTACTTATTTTCATTGTTTTTGACCGACCTAACAACATCGATCACTAGCTCATCATTCATTACATTGATACCTAAAGTTAATGACTCGGTGCATCTTGGTGAATATCGGCCGATTAACCACATTGGTGTTATTAGTAAGGTTGTTTCAAAAATCCTTGCTAATCAAATTAAATTGGTAATGGGTAAGCTCACACATGAAACACAGTCTGCATTCTTAACTGGAAGGTATATTCTTGACGGGCCTTTGATTATTAGTGAGATTATTTCGTGGGCGAATAGGTTGGGAAAGGAGCTTTTTTGTTTAAAATTGATTTTGAGAAAGCTTATGATAACGTCAATTGGGAGGTCTTGTTATCGATTATGCACCAAATGAATTTTCCTAAAGTGTGGTGTAAGTGGATTTTTGGGGTTTTAGCGTCAGCCCAGTCGTCTATACTTGTTGATGGGGCTTTTGATGGGTTCGTAAAGCTTATGATAGTGGGGCTTTTGATGGGTTCGTCTTCCTAATGGAGGGCCAATGGTATCATATCTCCTTTATGCAGATGATGCGATGGTTATGGGTGACTGGTCTCAATTTAACTTCAAGGTTATGAAGAGAATTTTGCGTATTTTCTACTTATGTTCTGGACTTCAAATAAACATACAAAAATCGAGTTTATTCGGGGTGGGAAAAAGCATAGAAGAAGTTGCTTCTAAGGCAAGTGGGTTGGGATGCAGACCGGGTTCAGCTCCGTTTAAATATTTGGGAATCCTAGTGGGTGCTAATATGAATCGGATCAATAATTGGGAAACTATTATAGACGTTTTTAACAAAAGATTATCGAGGTGGAAGGCTAGCATTTTATTAATGGTCGGAAGGGTTATCCTTATTTCTTTGGTGCTAAAAAGTCTCCCATCCTATTATTTTTCTTTATATAAAGCGCCGGTTGTCGTGATTAATAAACTCGAAGTGATAATAAGGCGATTCCTTTGGGGAGGAAATGAAGATAGAAGTAAGGTTCATTGGGCAGCGTGGGACTTGGTCACGAAGTCTAAAAAAGATGGAGGGTTGGCCTTAATAAACTTGACGAAAGTAACAATGCATTGATCCTAAAATGGTTGTGGCGTTATCGTTTAGAACAAGACGCGTTGTGGAAAAAGGTGATTGAAGCAATTCATGTTTCGACAAGGAAATGGGAAGCATTTCCTAGTAGCAAAAGGTTTTCTGGAACATGGAGTAAAATTGTGATGTTTGGCTCTCACATGAAGGTTCAAGGCAACACTTTTATCGATATGATTCGAAGCATAGTGGGTAATCGTAAGATTGTGAGGTTCTGGAACGATCCATGGTGAGAAGATGCTTTGCTAAAATCGTTGTATCCAGCTCTATTTAGGCTCGAGCAAGACAAATTGTGCTCGGTTGAAGAAAGATTTGAAACGGACGATCAAAGGAGTTTAGTTAAATGGAACTGGAAGTCATACCCGGCTTCGAATGTTGAATTTAGGGAGTTGATTGACCTGCACAGAGCTTTCACATGTAAAGTTGAATGGGAACAACGATGGTTGGTTGTGGAATTATGGTGCGAATACCGAATTTTCTGTCAGAGAGGTTCAAAAATGGCTAAAATGATAACTTTACTTATAAATGGTGTAAATGGATTCCAAATAAATGTAACGTGTTAATGTTGATGGCTTCTATGGATAGGATCCCGACAACGAGTGCTCTTCGAAAGAGAAATATTTGTGTGGGGGATGGTTGCCGCGGATTCAAAGAAAGAGGTTGTGTACGGTATTCTTGTTTTGACGTGTTGGCGAATTTGGAAGGGAAGAAACGAGAAGGTTTTCTCCAATATAGATACGGATGTAGTAAAAACATTATCGGATATCAAATCTTTGGGGTATCTTTGGTACAAGAGTAGATATAAAAAGAGTACGGTAGATTGGAAAGGTTGGTGTAATGTTTGTTTCCATTTGATGTAATTTGTATTTTGGCGGTTTATCTAGCTTGGAGATACCGTCGTTTCTTTGGTGTTAATGAAGTTTGCCTTTCAAAAAAAAGAATCAGTTTTTATTCATTTGTTTTCAAGTTCGTTTTATTTTTCGTGAGTCGAAGTAATAAAAGAAAAAGAATCGTTATTGTTCGGAACAAATCGTGCGTGGATTGTGAGCAACAGGTTTGAATCACTTGTGAAAGTTAACACCTTCCACCCATTTTGAACTTATATTTACTCGTCATATTTTGACATTCTTTTGTTATAATATTCTTCTTATGGGAAAATTCTTAAACTTTCGTGACATTTGTGAGTTGATCACGTTTGGGATAAATTTATGCCAATCTCCGAAGAAGTCAACCATATATCTACACGTAATGTCAAATATGTTTCGTAATTTCCGATTAAATTTTGCCACACACTAAAAAGGTCAACCAGAAGTAGAACGGCAACAAAACAACTCACTCTTTGTTTTTTATTCTTGTCTTAAATTGGTGACTTGTGACATTAGAAACCAGACAGCAGACATATATGTCAAATTTGTGTGAGTTGTGACATTGTCGATAAAATTGTGTGCCAATCAGCGAAGAAGTTTAACCATTTTTATATATGTAATGTCAAATATGCTTCGTAATTTACGATAAAATGTTGTGCCATTTATGGAAGAAATCAACCAGAAGGACAACTAAAACAACTCGCTCTTTGTTTTTTACTCTTGGACTTAAATTTGTGAGATGTGGCAATTGAAACAAGATAGCATATATAAATAACAAAATACTTTTTTTTTAACATAGAATAACAAAATACTTATACTATGTTTAATAATTGTTTAACTTGGTTACAAAATTAAAAAATTAAACAAAATTCGAATAATAAGCAATTGAGGAAATGTTGTATCCTTAACTACTTAGGATCTCAGCCCCACCCCTTGTGATGTGGTGATAAAGTATACTCCCAAGAATACTTTTAAGTCTAGCTGCTAATAGCTTTGAAATTATCTTTCCGATCACTCCAATCAGTGAAACTGGTCTAAAGTACGATAAGTTGAAGGGGACAACAAGTTAAACATAAAAGAATTGTTACAAGATGAATGAATAGAACCATGACAATAGAAATCAGCCATGATGTCACCCGCGTATTTCTCAAAACTCCCCCAATAATGCTTGATAAAAGCAAATGAAAACCCATCCGGTCCCGACGACTTCTCCACACTGCATTCCCATACTGCCTCCTTTATTTCCTCCTTAGTGAACGGGACAACAAGTTCCGTTGCTTCATCTTTCGAAACTCTTTTAAAACCCTCACCCGACATTCAAGGCCTTGATGTGCATGGTTTGTCAAACTTATCTTTAAAACATTGAATTGCATTTGCCTTTATGACACTAATATCCAAGACCCACTCATCGTTGATCATCAACCCACTGATTTTATTTCTCGCCTTCCTGCTGTCGATAATACCGTGAAAGTAGGCCGAGTTTTCATCACCATTGAGGATCCACTCTATTTGAGATTTTTGTTTCAGGTCTTTCATTCTATCCCATTCCCATTTTTTGACTAATAGCCTAGCGCTCTTCCACTATAATCTTTCCTGCTCATTTGGATGTCCCAATAAGTTCCTGGTGTAATAATAATTATTTGATCTAATATTTTGATATCCAATATGTTAGTGATCGTTTTGATGACAGTTGATGCAGATTTCGACCAAAAGCGCGCCTTGAAGGGAGTAGCAAAAGTTGTTCAAAAAATTCAAAAATAGATATGGCATTTTAACCTTTAATAAAGTAATCACCTCTCATTTAATTCAATAAGAAGTCGTCACATCAACCACGTCGTACTTAGACGACTAGGATTTACCCAACACTTTTTGGTAAAAGCCGTTGACTACCTAAACTTTAGGTGAAAAGTGTTCGGCTAGGCCCGCGCTTTTGGTGATTACTTTGGTAAACACTAAATTCCATGTCCATTTTTTAAATTTTTTTTGTCAACTTTGATTATTTTAGTAAAGCTGGGCCAACTCATAAAAAAACATCAGGAAATGGAGAAAAGAACAAGAATTTTATGTTAAATATAAAATTAAATCACTTTATATTTTCCTTGTTTGACCATGTGCTGTCCCTTAAAAAGTCCGAGGTTATAGATATATAGATGACAAAACGGAGCTGCTATAAGACTACAGTCCAAGGGCAGTATACAATGCAAGAACACAATCAATGAGAGCAAACTAAACATCTAAATAAAAAAAATGTCAGACCTCCATTATGAAGAACCAAAATCATCGAAGTTACCAGTTGCAACATTAACACTACGAGTTACCACATTGGTTACACTTGTGATATCAATGGTTCTCCTGAGAATAGATAGTGTTACCTACAACAGGGGTCCAAATAGAGAAACCTTCACTTTCGACGCGATCCAGACTTACCAGTATGAAACATTTGGCCTTAAGAAATGTTTTTTTTCTTATAGTGTTACGTTGTTAATATTATTAAAAGAAACTCTAATCCTTGAGCGCAGGTATGTCTTCTTTGGGACAGTTGTTGGGTCGTGCTACACCTTGTTGCAACTTCCTTTTGATTTGTATTTCTTTTTCCGAAAGAAACGAATCATCAACAATAGTGCTTTCCTCATGTTCCAGTTTTATGGCGACAAGGTTTGTCATACTAGTTTGACCTTTGAATATGTATCCCCAAATGCTCCTTTTATACTTACATGTTCGAATGTTTGATATGCAACAATAAGGTTTGAGAGTGTATACGGTTTGTTTCGGAGGGAATATAGAGAGAGAGGAAGTTTTGAAAGTTAGTTATTAAAGCTTAATCTTTTATATATTGATACGAACTTAATCGTTAAACAATTGATTCAAGGAAATAGATGGAAGCTTGATAGAAAATTAGATGGAAACAAGACTTTTATTGATTCCTTTCTTGATAGCACTCATAAAGCTTAAGGCCTTTTAAAGGCTTACAAATATCATGAAAGGAAAAGAACATGGACAATATGCATGAATTAACTACCCACTAATCTAAATAACTTAAAGAAACAAATAACATATTAATATCTGCATGGATCATGGGATCATGGTGCATGACAGAAGTAGAATGTGTGAATGTTGACTAGATATTGTGGCACATATCATATATCTAAAATGACACATTACATCGGTATTTATACATCTTAACCGGTGTAAACATGAACAGGTGTGACCCTTTAACATACACATAACTAACTATAACTATCATTCTAATCGGTGTGTCACATAACCGGTTCTATAATATTATCTAACTTATGATATTCTATTTTAACATATGTACAGAAATGGTTTAACATAAGTTCAAGATTATATTTTTCTTATTCTAACAATCTCCCCCCTAATCTTGATTTATCTTTTCCTTCGGCTTCAATCTTCACTCGAGGATGAACGGGATCTTTTCTTTGGTGGTAGATCTTCATTATTCCATTCGTTTCCTTTCATTCCTCCACTTGTGCTACCCTCTTCGTTCTTCACTTCAGCGACTAACTCTCGGCCTTTATATTTAAGATGGTACTATTCCATCATTTCTAAGTATCGAACATACACTTGCCTAAGAGTTCTTGCTATGTCTTCTTTCTTTGCCAAATTTGGTAGCCCTCATCCGTATCCCATTGACATGGCGACTATTGCCCAATTGTCATCATTTGTCACACGTTGTTGTAGCCACCGAATACTTGAACTTTTGTATACAAATCCAACAAACTTATTAGATATCTGGTTTCGTCTCTTGGTTGTATCGGTGCTTTAATCTTGATTTTTAAGAATTTTTTCATGAACCATTCGATTGTTCTTTCAAACTCAAGTTCAAATTTCCTTTTGTATCTTTCGACCATAGTTGTAACATGGATCAAATCCATGAAAACAATACAATCTTGTAACGTGTACCTTCGGTTGGATGCCCGTTCTTTATCTTCCTCGGTGATTCCCTTCTCGTGTGCCTCAAATCTGACCCGTTTGGTGCTTTGCGCCTCTAATGCACCTTGTGTATTTCTACAAACAACATTCTTCTTTTCGGGATATTTAAATGTGAAATGGTCTTCACATCACAAATTCGGCACGTTATAATCTTTCGAACTTTCTGGATGATCGGCCGATGTATGTGACAAACGTCACCATCGAATTGTACTTCAAATCCTTCTTGGTTTAACTTATCAATACTTAGAATATTTCTTCGGAATGTGGGTATGTAAAAGACGGATTTGATCTTGTGAATCTACCCACCACTTGTTATTATAACTGAGCATTTTCCACGAAAGTACTCTTTCCTATAACCATTTGGTCGACCCTCCACACCAAATGATTGACTAAAAATTGCGAATTAATCTATGAATCCGCATCCGTGTTCTTTCCTCGTCAAACTTGCATACCATACGTCGTCCCAACCTTTCTCGTATGTTCCTTTAACCATGAATTTGGTTTTTCCAGTCTTTTTTGGACAATCTCTTCGGAAATGAAAGGTTCTTTGCATTTTCCACAACACATAGTGTTCGGATATTCAGGGACTTCTCTAATTTGTTTGCTAAATTCTCTTGGGCCTTTCTTCTTTTATCTTGATTCTTTGGGGATGGTCCGTTGTGAAATTTTGAGAAATTGATGTTGAATGGACTGTCACAATCCTCTTTTTTCTTCTGCAGTGGCCCTCTCGGCTTTCAAACAGTGATCAACTTCTTCGGAGATCAACGGTGCTTTTCCTATACACACGTCCTCTTTCTCCCTTCTAGTAACATCTTCGGATTTCTCTTATACATCGAATAATCCACAAGACTTTGATCGTGGCTCTGATGCCATGTTCGAATGTTTGATATGCAACAATAAGGTTTGAGAGTATACGGTTTGTTTTGGAGGGAATAGAGAGAGAGGGAGTTTTGAAAGTTAGTTATTAAAACTTAATCTTTCATATATCTAAAATGACACATTACATCAGTATTTATACATCTTAACCGGTGTGACCCTTTAAGATACACATAACTAACTATAACTACCATTCTAATCGGTGTGTCACATAACCGATTCTATAATATTATCTAACTTATGATATCCTATTTTAGCATATGTACAGAAATGTTTTAACATAAGTATAAATCAAGATTATATTTTTCTTATTCTAACAGTACACATGCTAGCGACAATCTAATCTCGCACCTTTTCAAATGGTAAATGCCTTACGGCGTTACCCCCTACTTCGTCGAACATTCGCTTGAATCTGTTATTCTGTCTACTTACTAATTTTTTGCTGAACTAGTAGAAAATCCAAACTTTTTTGTGCCTATGGTAGATGTAAATGGTTGTTGGTTTTTAGCAGAACCACAATCTAAGATTGCGATTCTGTCTTATGTGGCAGCTGAGTCGAACAACACGTTGGATGACTGGGACGAAAAGTGCAAGGTGATGCTGACGGGAACATTACCACAATCTCGTATTGCGGTTTAAAAAAAAAAGCTAATAAGACACAATAGAGAACCGTAAGCTTAGATTGTGGTATTCGATTTTTATAATGAAACCCGCAATCTCATATTGCGCATATTGCATGTATATCCTACATGTCCATGCCATTGATGCATCACCAGTCAACTGAGCTGCCACATAAGACACAACTGCAATCTAAGATTGTGGTTCTACCAAAATGCAAAACTTGTTTCTGACATCTACCATAAGCACAAAAAAGTTTTGTTTTTCTAGTAGTTCAGCAAAAAAATCCTGCTTACTTTGGTTGCATGTTTTTAGGTTTGCATGTTGTTACTAGCAATGGCTGTTGGATCATTATTTGGTGCAACACTTCAGACAAATGATGGTGCTAAAGACGTAGAATCTTTCGCTGGATTCGGCAAAGATTATGATGCCAAAGACTATCGTTCGAAAATGCGAAAATATTGCATGGTGGCCAATATATCATCAGTCTTCCTTCTCATTGGATGCTTATGTTCAGCAATTTCTTCGATCATCTCTTCTAGAGCCCTTGCAAATAAGCGATAATTTGACATGGTTCACTTGAAGCCAAATTTAATTACCAACCAAAGGCATCTCATGTTATGGAACTTCTCATTTACAAAGCCTTAAAATCGATGATTATTTTAAAATTATCTTTTGAGATTAAAGCTGCAGTAATAAGTGGATCTTTATATAACTTAAAAGTAATTGAGATTCCATGGTGATTCACTAATTCCAAATCTATAATTTGGCCATTAGGTATACTATCACGCTTATTAATTCCACATAAGCATCTTTGATAGTCGTATTGATAATGCCCTTCACGCCCCTCAAAGAAATGGTCCCCCTCCATTAACGCCCCTCAAAAATAAGTATTAAATTGATTGTGTTGGTAAATGACTCACATAGATTTTTTCATATCCACTGCTTGTTAACAAATGATACATTTAATGCTTTTTAACACTTATGGGGAGTGGTATTTAACATTCTTAACTCCACATAACATCTTTAACACTTGGAGGTGTTAAAGTATACCACAAGTCCTAACAAGTTACAAGAGATAGGAATGGAATGCTACAGTGTGGGTCCATATCTCACCCAATTAATCAATCAAATAATTACACGTGTAAAGTATTTGCGTCACTTTAGCAGAAGGGCTAAAGGAGTCGGCTTTATTTTTTTGGCACTAAAAAAATGGAGCTTTTTGTTGCCGGAAAAATGGAGTCGACTAAAGTGGTATTGGCTAACACATGTAATTATTCAATTAGTGGACCATTTGCACTTAAAACGAGGGAGGTCCACAAGTCAAAACTTTACAAGCGTACAAGCTGGCGCATATCTTAACCATCATGTACCCTTGTAATTTTTTATTGGTTATTTGGAAGATATGTTGACTCAAGTGTACTTTTGTGCCCTATAAGGGTGCCCCGAAATCGAAGTGTGGGCTGGCACATACTTTATTTATCGTTTTCTTATTGGTTTTACATTTTACAAATCTCAAAAGTCAATGTCTAAGTTTATGGAAATTATGGTCAACCTTATATTTTCATAGTTTTCACAAAAATATATAATAATAGTTCACAACAAAAATGCGTGCGCTAAGCGGCTGAAAAAGATGCAAGGGTGGCCGATCTGTACGGGTTAACTGGCGACGAAGTGGTCTGGAGGTGGGATTGGAAGGCTCCGCTGCAGTGTCCGGCTGAAATATATGAGCTGCAAGTGTTACAGGCTCTGTTGCTGCAGACCGCCTTCAAGAATTCTTGTGATAAATGGGTTTGGGAGAACTCGTCGGATGTCCAATTCTCTACGAAAGACCTTAGAAATACGCTTGATGCTGGGAACGGCTCGCAACATGGGAGTCCTACTTTTATGTGGAACTCTTGGGCCCTGTTGAAGGCTAATTTTTTTATGTGGAGGGCGGTGAACGGGAGCATAGCAACTAAAGTGGAGTTGGTTCACCGTGGGGTCAATCTTCCAAACTCTATTTGCACTAGATGTGACATTCATGCCGAAGATGTGAACCATGCTCTCGTGGGTTGCATTTGGGCAAGGTCAATTTGGTGGAGTGTGCTGGCGTGGATGAGAATTCCCTGGCCACCAGATTGTAGGACAGTTGAGGACATGGTGACAATAGTGACGAGTGCGCCTAGTTCGAAGAGGTGGAAAAGAATAGTCTACACGGTTGTGATAGCCACGTTCTGGAAGTTATGGTTAGCAAGGAATCAGAAGACTTTTGAGGATAAAGTTTGAACCTGTGCGGATCACACTGGAGCGCATAAAGGAAGAAGCTTTTCTATGGATTTCCTCAAGAACCAAGCTGCCAAAAATAGATTGGGTAGACTGGGCTACGTTTAATGTTTTGAAATTGTTGTAATCGCTTTGCTTGGGGTTGTCTAGGTTTTTTTGGAGTTTGTACTTTCCAGCATCTAGCTGGCTCTTTATATTTATATATAAAGCGATTGGTCGTTCAAAAAAATACACTAGTAATGTGAGCCAGAGGACAAATGTGCACACTCGATTTAAACCGAGTAAAAAGGTGTCGAGGAAACCTTTTGGTGAAGATGTTGACAGGCAAATAATAGTATCATAATGGGAAAATCCGCTTTCCACCTAAGTCGATTAGCTTTATTAATGTTTTTTTGTTTTTTATTGCTTTTGTTTTATGAGCTTTTCTAATGTTGGCCGTTGGGCCAATGGTGCTACTTGGCATTGTTTTACGCCCCGGCACAACTCGAGTGGCTTAAAACAAGTTAAAGAAAACTATCAAAATAAAATGGATATATTCCTTCAAGCATTACTTTAAAAAAAACTATAGATTGATATTATTATTTCGTAAACCTGTGTAACATCCTAGAAAACACTATGTAACACATATGTAGCTATGTAAACGCCATTGCTGATGTACGATATATGGTTCACACACCGGCAACAGGGTTAAAATAGTTACATATGTGTTATGTAATGTTTACTAGGATGTTACAAGGGTTTCCTAAGTTTGAACCTGTGCGGATCACACTGGAGCGCATAAAGGAAGAAGCTTTTCTATGGATTTCCTCAAGAACCAAGCTGCCAAAAATAGATTGGGTAGACTGGGCTACGTTTAATGTTTTGAAATTGTTGTAATCGCTTTGCTTGGGGTTGTCTAGGTGTTTTTGGAGTTTGTACTTTCCAGCATCTAGCTGGCTCTTTATATTTATATATAAAGCGATTGGTCGTTCAAAAAAATACACTAGTAATGTGAGCCAGAGGACAAATGTGCACACTCGATTTAAACCGAGTAAAAAGGTGTCGAGGAAACCTTTTGGTGAAGATGTTGACAGGCAAATAATAGTATCATAATCATAATGGGAAAATCCGCTTTCCACATAAGGCGATTGGCTTTATTAATGTTTTTTTGTTTTTTATTGCTTTTGTTTTATGAGCTTTTCTAATGTTGGCCGTTGGGCCAATGGTGCTACTTGGCATTGTTTTACGCCCCGGCACAACTCGAGTGGCTTAAAACAAGTTAAAGAAAACTATCAAAATAAAATGGATATATTCCTTCAAGCATTACTTAAAAAAAACTATAGATTGATATTATTATTTCGTAAACCTGTGTAACATCCTAGAAAACACTATGTAACACATATGTAGCTATGTAAACGCCATTGCTGATGTACGATATATGGTTCACACACCGGCAACAGGGTTAAAATAGTTACATATGTGTTATGTAATGTTTACTAGGATGTTACAAGGGTTTCCTGAGTTTTCAAAATAACTCTTTCAGATATAGGATGAGGTTTCTGTACAAAGACTTTCGTGAGAAGTGTGAGAAAGATTAAGAATTGATATGTAGACATCATTTTTTTGGACTTAGTCATGATATTCTGAATTGTTTTGCCTAAAAAAAACCAAACATAACAATTAAAATCCCAAATCAATGTATTTCAGACTTAAAACATCATGCCAAGAAAGTTTACCAGTGTGTTTTAAGTGTTAAAGCAGTGTGTTTTAAATTTCATGACTATAATACAATACATTTTGTTTTAAATTGTTATATTTCGTGTTTTCTTAGCGAAAAGAACCCAATACATCATTAATCCTAAATCCAAAATATGATACCTACATGTCATTTCTTAATCTTTCTCACAATTCTCACCAAACCTACATGTCATTTCTTAATCTTTCTCACAATTCTAATGAAATATGGCCTTTTATACATGAATCTAAACTCTCTCTATATATATATATATATAGAGAGAGAGAGAGAGAGTAAAGATCTTGCACAAATTGTTTTTTTGGTAAGAACTGTGAGAATCAAAGGAGGTATTTTTTTATTTTTATTTTTTTGAAATTTTTTTACCATATTGTTAAACATGTATTATAGTATTGAAAACTAAAAAAAATTAAAAAAAAATTGGTGTAGGGTAATTACGTGTAGAGTAATTACATAATTACTCTAGTGTAAACTAATGTAGTTACTTTAATGACGTAATTACACTAAAAAATTAATTTTTTTGTATTATTAATCTAGAAGTATGTTTAAGCACATAGGAAAAAAGATTCTAAAAAAAAAATAAAATTTTTTTACCCCCTTTGATTCTCAGTTTCTCACAGTTCTTACAAAAAAACACTTTGTATTTGATCTTTACTCTCTCTCTCTCTCTCTCTCTCTATATATATATATATATATATATATAGAGCAATTTTAAATTGAAAACCACTCTCACTTGAGAAAACCAATTAAACCCAATTGAAAGGTCCAGCTTTATCCACGTATTGTTAGTTCAAGATGCCTCCAAGGGTATATTAGGTACTTTAGTCAATTTTTTCTTTTACGTTTTGTTTTCTCTCCTCCTGGCACATTCATAATTCCAACTCATCTTTTTCAATTTCCAAATTCAACTCTTACTCAAATTGTTTCTCTCACCTCAAACACACATTCCAAGTGCTGATTCTCTCACACCAAACACACATACATGACTTGCATCTTTTGATTCCAACAAATCCATATTCAGATTCAAATTGTTTCTCACAAAATCAACTCTTTCAAATTATTTCTCTCACCTCAAACTTCATATCCAGATTCAGATTTGTGGAGTTAGTGGTGAAAAGCGTTGATGATGTGGATGGCTGTGGTGTTGGTGATAGCGAGTGGTTAAAGGCGAAGGTGGAGATGGTTATGGTGTTTATTGAAGTTTCAATCATATGGGTTCGAGATCTGGAACTGAGTTTTATTTTTTTGTCGGTTTAAAAAGGCACATTCTTCAAAGATTTAGAGATGATAAAATCTCCACATGTTATGTTAGAAAAATGGGGACTACCCCCACCCATTTACGTTCCCATCATTGTGGATTACAAGATAAGTTGTAATTTTAAGTAAAACACAAATCATTTAGCTACATTTTTCAAAACTGCTTTAGTATAACTGCATTAGATTTTTTGATATTTTTTGTTTTTGGAAGTATATGTAAAACAATAAATAATTTGATCTTCGTATATTTAGTGGTGATTTGAATTTGTGTTTGTTTTTTGCTGGTTATGATCGTATTGTCCAGATCCCTACACTTTTGTTTGATTGTTTCCTGTTTTCCGTTTTAAGAACATTTGTTTATTCATTTAAAAACATATGTTTTTTTTGTTGTTTAGGGTATAATTTATCATATGTTTTGTTGTTTGGTTATAATTTATCATATGTTTTTGTTGTTTGTTATAATTTATCATATGTTTTTGGTGGTTGGTTATAATTTATCATATGTTTTTTTGGTGGTTGTTTATAATTTTTCATAATTTAACATGTGTTTCTTTGAACATGTTTAAAAAAACAACATATGTATGTGAGTGAGGCTGAAACCAAAAGCATGAATGAGTTTTTATAGAAAAGACATGAATATATGTTAGTAAAATAACATAGAGAGGAGAGAGGAGAGAATTTGTAAATTTGATATGGACAAGATTACCCTTTTGTATGTAAAGATGTAATTTTACTTTTGATTAAAATCCAGAATTGATCTTGACCATAGATCACATGTAATGGATGGTTATGATTGGGGTTTCGTGGGTTTTCTCAAGTGGGGAGGGTTTTCAAATTATCCTTCCCATATATATATATATATATATATATATATATATATATATATATACATGATTTTAAGCATTTTGGGCCAAAAAATTAAAAAAGCGCCGAGTAGTTTTTTTTTTAAAAATAAAATAAAATTTTGACTAACACATGTTAAGCGCTAATAACAGGTGTTAACCATGTGTTAACTATATGTAAACAGTAGACGTTTTTTATTTTTTAAAAAAAAACCGTTCGGCGCTTTTTCGATTTTTTTTGCTCAAAATGCTTAAAAAAATGTATATTACATACCCTATTTTTTTCAAAAAAAAAAATGTTGGGAAGTCAGAGTTTCCAGAGTTTACCAAATAAGGAGGGTTTCCTCCATATACTTTACCTATATATATATATATATATATATATATATATATAGGGTTAGGATACTTTGAGAATTCGACGAGTTGTGAGAATTCGTAGGAACTCGACGTAAAATGCGAAAAAAAAATTTCTTTTTTTTACACTCATGTAAAACACGTAAACCCTGCTGTAAAATTTTTTTTTTTAAAAAATACATTAATTTACGCCAAAATACACCGGTGTAAGGGATTTTTATCCTCGTGTAAGTATATTAATATTTTATTCATTATTTTATTGTTGATTAATTGTGGACCACATATTCATTTTTTATTAAAAAAAGTATGTGGTTATAAAGTGAGTTCCTATGGTTCTCACAACTCACCTTGGTTCTCAAAATATCCGGATCCTATATATATATATTAGAAAATATTTTAGTATATTGTGGGTTGAATAAAAGCATTGCCTTAAAAAATATTATATTGTTTCCTTAATATATTGATAAAAACAATAAAACTTATATCAACTAATAATTGGCGACCTACCAAACCGGCTTGAAAATTTCTATGTTTCGTTCTATGAAGTTTGTGAATACGATAATGACATAAGAAAAAATATAAAAAGAGCTAGTACACGTTGAAACTTGGAAGTGAAGAAAAATAGTAAACTCATGTTATGAATTCGTTACATAATGAATTAATTAGTAGCATTAGAGCAATACCCAAGATATGATGTGGAATAGTTGACCCCACCATCGAAAGTCAAAGACAACATTCTACAAGCCCAGAAATCGAAGGATATGAAGGTGTTATTTTTTTTTTTAGGGGGATTTGATTATGTTAGAATGAAATTTGTATGGAGCTTTGTTATATTGTATCCATTTTTAAGATTATGTACTCAAAACTTCTTAACTGGATGCGTGGTCAATGTGTTTGTGTTATACATGAGTTTAAATCTCTTCATTAAGGGTTTCTCTTTATGTTTGTTCGGGGAAAGTTCTTATTGTTTTTGATTGTGTGTTTTATGTTAATTGAAAGTTAGTATTTTAGGGGAAAGTTCTTATTGTTCTTGATTGTGTGTTTATATGTAATCATTAGTGTATAGAACACACGATTGTGTGTTTTACGCTTAAAGTTAACTGCTGAAATACAATGAAGAATCAATGTCACTTTTGTGCAGTAAAACACATCACTGAAAATGTATAGAATACTAGGTTGTGTGTTTTATGTTTAAAGCTAACTGATAAAACACAATGAAGAATCAATGTCACTTTTGTCCAGTAAAACACATCACTAAAACTCGTTCTTTGAAAGTCGTCCGATGACATACGTATTGATATTTTTAAATGTGTAAAGATTTGATTAAATCCCTAAAAACTTTCCACAATTAAAATCATCAAAAATAAAAATAAAAATTAAAATTAAATGATACATGTAATATTACCTTTGTACCCTTGGTCTTAAAATATCTCATCGCCACATGTCAGCATGAGAATGCTTCTTACCCTTCTCACAATTTCCACCCTTTGTACCGGAAACCTTATCTATATATATATATATATATATAATAAACCAAAGCCATTTTAATGACATGACACTCAAAGAGGCATTCTTCTCATTGAGTGTGCCATGTGTCATCCCATGTGGCATTGAGATATTTTAGGAAAAAAATAATTTAAAAACAAAATTGGATTTTTCTCTCTTATGTTTCCTCCCATAATTTTTAAACGTTAATATCTTTTATATAGGAGAAGAAATGACTATTTTTTGTGGGGTTTCGTTCATACAGGAAAAAAACACAAAGTGTTCAGGTAAATCATTAATCATGTATAGGCAAGTCACTAATTATGTTCAAATCAGTAAATATGATGTCTATTTTCAACATGCGTTAGCATTGTAGTTATACATTGTTTAAGGTTAGGCGTTAACATTGGAAATACATTTTTAATTATTTTAGGTTAGGTGCTACCCGAAGCTTTCCTGCATGTAACTGTAAAGCGCATCATTCTATTTCATATGTAAAATTAATATGTCATATTAGATTTCTCAACCCAGGACGTTCCCGGAGTATAATCTAGTATATATATATATATATATATATATATATATATATATATATATATATATATATATATATAGGGCTGGGTTATATTGGAAACCCCCTTGAGTTGTGGAAACCCGTGGAAACCCTATGTAAAACCATTATTTTTTCCTGATTTTTTCAGCATAGCTTTTATATTCAATTTTATTAGTTTCGGCAAAAAAAATCAAAAAAACGCCGAGTAGATAAATTTGTTACACATGTGTTACACAAACTCGGATTTATCATACGTCAGCATTGTTACATATGTAACAAACATGTTAAATAATTTTTTTAAAAAAAATCTACTCGGCGCTTTTTTAATTTTTTTTGGCCGAAACTCATCAAATTAAGTATACAAGCTATCCTAAAAAAATTAGAAAAAAATAATGTTGTTACATAGGGTTTCCACGGGTTTCCACAACTCAAGAAGGTTTCCACAGGATACTTAGCCTATATATATATATATATATATATATATATATTAATATGTCATATTAGATTTCTCAACCCAGGACGTTCCCGGAGTATAATCTAGTATATATATATATATATATATATATATATAGGATTTGGATCATTTGAGAACCACTATTTAGGGAGAGAACCAAGGAACTTGTATGAATAGGTGGCATTTTTGCAAATATGAAGGGTGTCTACAAAACCCCTTAATCAAAAAATAAAAAAAATAATTTTTTTATATAACCTAATTAAATAAAAAATAAAAAAAAGTAAAAACACCAAAATGATTATTTTGCATTATTAATTCGAAAAAAATAAGAAAATAAAAAAAATGGCTGTTATGACGTCATATGACGTCATCCCAGATGCACACGTGCATTTCGGTGTTATATATATAGAAATACACCGTATGCACACGTGCATTTCACTATTAAATCACACTTTTGAATGAATTGTCAATTACCATACTTAAATGATTATAAAATGGAGGCGATACAGATATATAAGGGGTCACAAATTCTATTCAATGATCATTAAATGGACGCAAAGTGAGATATAAAATACACTCGAACTCGTCAAGTGTTTATTCATGCATATTATAACATAAATTGAAAATAAAACACGTATATGACAACAAGCATGAATAAACTTAAAACACCTCTATATAAGACCTATAAAATAAGAAACGTGTACTGCATGCACATGTGCATTTCACTAATATTGTTAGATTTTTTTTATTGGTTTAACTTTCGGGCATACATATATGCATGCATCATTCTTCAAATAACGAAGTTTTTATACCAATTTGTCTTTATCATACAACTACATGTAGTCTCTACCAAACGTATTAACTCAATAAAATAAACGTTAACAAAAAAAATATCCATGTTACAAACCAACTATGTTAACCACCTACATACAAAAATTCTAATTATCTCACAATCTCGCGTTCACCAACATAAAAAATGTTAAACCAAACATACATTACACAAAATGTTATACAAACTTCTTTGTTTGTTTGACAATTTCCTTAACCCTAAACAAAGTTGACGTGGTGTAACGCGTGTGCGTATTCAACACCAATTTGCTTTTTTCGTAACCTTCTTCTGAGCTGGTTTCATTGCCAACATTTTAACACGCTTTGATGTTTTTTCTTTATTGTACTTGTATCTGCACACACATTTGTCATAAAACACATTATATCACGTTCATCCATAATTATGCACATGTGCATAATCAACAATATATGTTAAATATTGCGCAAATCAACATACCATCATTATTCGCCGTTTCAATATGTTTCCACTTGCTTGACCTCGTTCTAATCTTCCTTTTTAATTCTTTATCTGCATATAGGATATTTTGTGTGCAAAAAAAATCAACATTTAATATTTCACACTAAACAATACACATATGCACATGTGCATTCTATATAAATGAACTAAATAAAATAATAACCTGAATCAACTTCCTGATAAACAACCGTGGCATTACAAATTCTTCTTCTGAGAGATAAAACGAATCTCAATTAGTTTTGCTACATAATAAATAAAGAACATAACATGGAATAAGGGAATACCAATTACATCATCACTAAATAAATAATGCCAACCTGATTCAACTTTATGATTTACATATGTGTCATTACCTTCACTTGCATCCGGTAACTTTTTTGTTCCTTTCACCCTTGATCGTAATACAAATCTTACTTTTTTTGCTGCTTTCCCCATCTATTAACTACAAATAACAAATAACACATGAGAAAACCAATATTTCAACCTGAATGCACACGTGCAACAACATCATTTTCGTAATTATAACAAAACATTTATACATGTGCATTATTGTTGATCACTTAATTATAACAGTTTGTGATTTCACATTACTTTTAACATTATAAACTACGTTTTGCACATGTGCATTAACAGTCTTAATACACATGTGCATTCATAACACAATGCATACAAAATTATTCCTAAGAGGTGTAGTTTTCATCGACGGAATGTTATTATGTATTGTACACATAACATGCTTTCCGATTATGACTTTCTTATATAATGTACACATAACATGTATTAGTATACAATGCTTTCTGATTGTAATTTGTGAAAAATCATTTTGTAGCGTCATAGCGTGTATGAATACACATGCACATAGGGTACATATCTCTGCCATTTCATTTTTCAAAAGGTTTACAATTTAACAAGTATATAACTGAGTGTCATTAAGAAATGGTATTTTAAATTTGCAAATATGTACTGCTTACACTCAGCTCCTCTTTTGAATATCTAGAAAGTTAATAAAAATGCACACATTCATTGACCAGGTTCGAGCTGTGACCCTTCATGCTACAAATAACTACTTCGTAGTTTATAATAATAATAATAATAATAATAATAATAATAATAATAATAAGTTCAAATTATGATTGGATAGCTTTGTAATTATAAACATACAAAACAGCGGCGATCTCAGTGACGATCTCAGCGACGAGAAATCAGAAGTAAGTTGAATAGAATATACTTACGGATTCTGTAGCAATGAATAATAAACTACAAGATGAGTTTAGATCTTGAGCCAAGAGTGTGATATTTGTGACAGTAAGATAACATCCAGAAATCGGTACTTGAAGAATAATGGAATGGAATTGAAATGAATCGTCGGTCGGTGATAGATAGATCATATCCAAAATGGCGAAAGAGAAGAGATGTTTAATAGATCTGTAACCATAATGGATTTGTAACCGTAACCATTACCGGATCTGTAACCGTAATTGTTACCGGATCTGTAACCGTAACTGTTACTGGATGAAGAGAATCGAGAAACAAGTTGCTTAAAAGAAGAAGATGATGAAGAGAAAGGAGTTGAAGGCTTGGTTCTTTCTCTTGACGAAGAAGAAGCTGCCATTAAATGGTTATAAAAGAAGATGGTTGAGCCTAGTTGCAGAAGAAGATGCACGACTGAAAGGATGAGTAGATTGGTGAAAAAGATGAAGCTTATGGAGGGATGATTTTGATTTTTTTAGGCCTCAAGTGATATTTACATTAATGCCCCTTGTTCACATTGGTTCCTTGGTTGTTTGCCTAAAGTTAGTTCTCGAATGATCCCTACCATATATATATATTAATATACAAAGGATGTTTTTTGTGAGAAGTGTAAGAAGCCATAGAAACTTGACACGTGACAATCTTATTTATCTTATACCAAGGGTAGATTAGTCAATTAAACCATTAATTATAATTAATCTAATAATTATTTTTGGAAAGTATAATTCATTTACTTACAATTCCTTTTTTCATGGAAAATTATATACTTTCTTAGTTTTTTTATTAAGCCGTAACATCACAAACAACAACGTAAGGTTTATAATCCGTATGGTGTTTTAATAACACAATGATGTTGTATTTTGCTTTTCAATCCGTGGTGTTTTATTATATAGTAATATTTGTATTTGTTTTTCAATCCATAGTGTTATATGTACAAGACATTTTCCATATTCTTATAACAATAAAGAAATCTGAACACACCTTCATATCATATATGCGTATAAAACACAACAGGATGATAATGATAAAACACAACATCCCCAACCAATCAAAAATCAAACATATGTGTTTTATATTCAATACATCAAACACATAAACATATTTACACAAAAACACTATAAGCCTTAGTGTTTTTTTTTCAAAACATCAAACAACAAAGATGTAATTATGTAAGGTGTTTTATATTAAAAAAAATCAAAAAATAAACACATAACAACGGTGATCAAAACACAATTGAGTGTGTTTTTGTGTTTCTATACTCAAATCATCCAACAACAGACGATCTAGTGTTTTAAATTCAAACGAAAGTGTTTTATCTTCAACATAATAAAGGGGGTTTCCACCCCGAAAACATAGTTTTGCAAAATACCTTTCCATGACCCTCTTCCTATAGCAAATGGACTCCATAATATTCTTTTTATAATCCATGAATCAAAACAAAATAAAATAAAATATGCCAACAACGATGCTTTCATTTTCAATACATTTGCAAATATAAAAAAAAAATAAATAAAAAAAAGACATATACAATTCGTTGATCGTACAATGATCATTCCAAATAAATTGTTTTGGTTTGGGGAGGTGCAAGAATTAAGGAGGAGTGAGAGTTGACATTTGCATATGATTATTTTAATGAGTGTGATTTAAATATTGTGTGTATTTTATTATCTACCACTAATAGTCTAATCAATTAATAAAATTATAACACTAACTACAAAATTGTCACTCAATTAATCTACACCTTAGATTAAACTCATCTAATGGTTATAATTCCTTGTTAGCCTTCTCACAAAAAACACACTTTGTACAGGATTTTGACCCTATATATATAGGGTGAGGTTCCTGTACAAAGTGTATTTTTCGTACAAAGTGTGAGAAGTCTATATAGGCATTGTGTTTTAAATTTTAGGCATGATGTTTTATGTTCCTTTGGCATAGTATTATATAGAAAAACACAAAAATTAACAAGACTGAATTACAAGTTTTGTCCTTTAACTTTATACCCGATTGCAAAGAATGTCCTTTAACTTTAAAATTGATTGGTTTTGTCCTTTATGTTTCAAAATCTTACATGATTTGTCCTTTAGCCCTAACCCAGTTAGATTTTAACTCTACTATGAGGGTAAATTCGTCTTTTTACTCTTTCAGGGACTATTTATGTAGCTAACTTAAAATTTTGGACCAAAATGATAACATGTATATAAAATGTTTCTTAAAAAAACATTTATATTTATAAATAAAAAAACGTTTGATTTCTGCTCATTCACCTCTCTCTCTCTAAGACTGGAAGGTGTGGGGGGCGGCATAGGGAGGGCAAGCCCATGCCGCACCTGGCTACACCGCCCCCCTGGACCGGCAAGTTGATGGAGCGGCATGGACGGCAGGAGGATGCCGTTGGTGCCGGGCCCTTTATGACCGTTGGAAACTAGCCGTTGGAGGTGGGGATGTCCATTTGACCGTTTATAAAAAAAAAAAAAAAAAAAAAAAAACTAATTTAAATCCTATAAAACCCTCTAAAATACTCCCCATTTTCTCACAATCCTCCTCTCTTTTTTATAAAATACTTCTATCTCCTTCTTAATTTTTATAAATTGCAATGGATCCCTACCAAAACAACCCAAACCCGAATCAAACACCACAACATAATAAAAACAACCCGACTCCAAACCCGTTCACGACACCGGGTTACACGATGCCAATTGATCCAACTTGGGCTACGTTTTCGGGTTTCCAACAAAGTCCCAACCCTTTCTCCCAATATTCCCAAATGCACCAAAGCCCCACTACCTTTAACCAATTTAGTCAAATGCAAATGCACCATAACCCTCAATCTTTTACCCAACTTTTACAAACTCCGCCATTCCACCCATCTCTCCAAACACAAACGTCACAACAACCACAACGACAACGACAACCCATTTTTGAACCCGAAGACGAAGAAGAAGAAGATGAGGTGGAGGAGGTGCCCGAAACACAAGTGGAACGTTCGAAGGGGAAGGGGAAGGGGAAAAAAAAACAAGGTCAAGATAAAGAAGAAGGGTCGTATAAAAAAACCCCTTGGACGAAAATAGAAGAAGAAGCTTTAGCGAAAGCTTATTTGGCTACTTCGAAAGATCCCATCATAGGTAAAAAAAAAATTAACGATATGTGTTACATTTTATTTTTTTATTACTATACAATAGTTGGTACGTTTATTTTTTTTTCTATACGATAGTTGTTACGTTTAATTATTTTTTTTTCTATACGATAGTTGTTACGTTTAATTATTTTTTTTCTATACGATAGGTGTTACGTTTAATTTTTTTTTCTATACGATAGTTGTTACATTTAATTTTTTTTTTCTATACGATAGTTGTTACATTTAATTTTTTTTCTCTAATATACGTTTTAACTAATCAAACGGGAGACAGTTTGTACCTTGAAGTGGGAAAGAAGTTTCACGACTTGATGGAGCAAGGTGTTTATCGCAAACAAGAGGCGATAAGTTCTAAGTGGAGGAAAATGAACAATACAATCGGGAAGTTCATCAAGTTTTATAACCCGTTGTATGTGAACCCTCCAAGTGGGTTTAACGAGGACATGATATTCAAGGAGGCGATGCGTAGATATGAAGACAAGCATAGAGCTGTTTTTCCTCATGTTCGTGCATGGATGGTTTTGAAGACAAGTTCCAAATGGGCACCGGTTCCAAACGAGGTTGCAAGCGCCAAGCGAACCAAAACTTCAGAGTCGGGCGATTATAGCATGGGAGGCGGGTCCACTGGTCGTTGTCAAATAAATATAAACGACGACCCAGACCCAGAGGAGGATAATACGGTTCGAGTTCAAGAGGAGCCACGACCCACAGGGAGGGACAAGGCTAAAAGGCAAGCGGCGGCGGCAAAAAAACAAGCCGCGTCAGGGAGCGGGAGCGGGTCAATGCTTGAAGGTTTGGTCGCTGAATTGGCATCGTTCAAAAATACCTTTAGCGAAACTCAAGCAGAGAAGAAGAAAATAAAGGAACGCGAAGTCGAAGAAAAACTTCGCTTAAAGCAAAAGAGGGTGGAGGAAAGCGTTCGCCAAAAGAATGAAGATCGCCAAATAGAGGAATGGCGAATAATGACAACGAACATCAACGACTATCCCGAAGAAGATCGCCCCGTGTTGCTCAAGATGAAGGAGAGTATTGCAAAAAAATATAATTTGTAGTTTTTTATTTTTATTGTTGGACGTTTTATTTAAGTGTTTGGTTTTTTTTTAATTTGTAGTGTACGTTTTTTTTTTTAGTGTTGGACGTTTTAATTTGTAGTAGTACTTTTTTTTTAATTTAAATGTTTGTTTTTTATTTAAATACATCTTTACTTTTTATTTTATTAATAATATTATTTAATCAAAAATCAAAAAAAAAAGAAAAACAATAAATGATGATGGGCCTCCTCCACACCCCTTGGTCCATCATCTCATGGATGCTCCTACCCCACGCTGACGTGGCAGCTGAGGTGGAGGCAAGGCATGGATGATGGGCCTCCTCCACACCCTATGGTCTAACTCTCTTCTCTCTACATTCACCTCTCTCTCTCTCTCTAACTCTCTTCTCTCTACATTCACCATCCTCACCATCATTCTCCAACACCATCCTCACCCCCACCACCAGCAACCACCGCCAACACCGTCACCATCTTCCTTCACATCGAAACCGTTCACCGTCACCATCTTCCTTCACCTCGAAACCTTAACCCCACAGCAAACCCACCACTATTAACCATGAAACCACTAGCGTCTTCTCCACAAAACCGATTCGGATATCCCAACAAGATGTAATCAGTTCTTGCACTATGTACTCAGCTCATACCCAAAAAAATGATTTGAAATACAAATATCTGAGCTAGTATTTTAGTGGGGTAAATAATGGAAGAGCAGTAGAAGCTATTAAGCCAAGGAACAACCGATTCACAAAAGTTATATAGTCAATCAACATCTATGATATGATATTATGATGTGTGTATTTATATATAGTTAAAAACAAGATTGAGGGTACAGGGGTTGAATTTTTTTATACCTTAACGCGTGCAGATCATCGGATAAGTGAAGAGACGTCGGAACCGTTCGTAATTTGGTCGAGACTGCCGAAAAGGAAGAGAGGGTGTAAAGGGCTCCTCCGATCAGGTCCGAACCCTCTTAAAAGACGTCGGATTAAAGCTGGTGGCGATACTTCTAGATCTGACTCGGCATCGTTCTACTCCCAAGAGACGACGTCGGTTAACCATCTTGAAAGAAACCCCCAAAAACAGGGGATATAAAACGTTTGATTTTCTTTAAAAAAACAGTAAAACCAAAGGTATTGATTTCTGACTTATTGATAACGTGGGAGCCAGACATGGGAATAGGGATGATGATGAAGGGAGGTTAGGGTGGGTGGGGGTGAGTCGGGTGACAAAGGCAATGGTTGTGGCGTTTGGGGGTGGTGGTTGGTGGTGGTAGCAGAGACCAGAGAGAGACAGAGAGAGAGATGGGTTGATTTTTTGACTTTTTTTTCTTATATAAAACTTTGACTTTTTTTTCTTATATAAAACATATACACTTATATACATAAATAGTCCCTGAAAGAGTAAAAAGACGAATTTACCCTCATAGTAACGTTAAAATCTAACTGAGTTTGGGCTAAATGACAAATCATGTAAGATTTTGAAACATAAAGGACAAAACCAATCAATTTTAAAGTTAAAAGACATTCTTTGCAATCGGGTATAAAGTTAAAGGACAAAACTTGTAATTCAGTCAATTAACAATTTAAAACACTAATTAATGTATTCTCAACATGCAATCTAAAACACCTTACGAAGAAAGTAATCAGTGTGTTTTAAATTTAATGTCTTGAATACATTTGATTGTGCATTAAATTGTAACGTTTGGTGCTTTTCTATATAAATCAATACAAAAGGAATCAAAAACATTATTGCCAAACTTTAAAATACAATGACTATAAAGACTTCTCACACTTTGTACGAAAAAGGTACTTTGTACAAGAACCTATATATATATGTGTGTGTGTGTGTGTGTGTGAGAGAGAGAGAACTATGCTTTGTGATTTCCGGTAAAATTGTGTGCCAATAGCTGAAGAGGTCAACCAAAACTACTACTCGTTCTTTGTTTTTGCTTTTTTTTTTTTGTGCCGGCGGAAGGCGACTTACGAGTGTTGTGGTGGTGGTGCACTGGCTAACATAAGAATTTTGTATTACACATGATTCCATGTATATATCCTATTTATTTTCTGTCCTTTTCTTCTTTTCTTTTCGTAGTCCAAGGTTAGGGAGATGACAAAAATCTAGTTGCTATAAGACGTCTGCAGTCCGAGATGACAAAACTCAACACATCAGAACAAAACTCTTTAGCTAAAAGAAAATGTCTGATCTCCATTATGAAGAACCAAAAGCATCAAAGTTACCCATTACAACATTAACTTTAAGAGTGACCACCTTGGTTACACTTGTGGTATCATTGGTTCTCTTGAAGACAAATAGTGTTACCTACAAAAGGGGTACAAATTCAGAAACCTTCACTTTCAATGAGGTCAAAACTTATGAGTATGTAACCCTTTTTTTGTGGCATCAAGAAATGCTTGTTTTTTTTTTCTTACGTTGTTACGTTATTAACATAAAAAAAAACTTTAATACTTGAGCGCAGGTATGTCTTCTTTGGAACAATTGTTGGATTGTGCTACACCTTGTTGCAACTTCCTTTTGCTTTGTATTTCTTCTACACAAAGAAACGACTCATCAACAATAGTGCTTTCCTCATGTTTGAGTTTTATGGCGACAAGGTTCGTCGTACTATTATGACCTCTGAGAGCATCCACAACGCCGTTAAAATCCTCATTTTTTCTCATAACATCAAACCTCTACAAACCCCGTTAAAAATATTAAATAGTCTAATATAATATAAAGATTTGTGAGCGGGAGGCTTGGATTGAGGGCCATAAAACAAGTCCCGACGAGGTGGTCCTCAATTTCAGACTTGTGCCACGTGAGTATGAATCGCAGAGTTGATTCATACGTTATCAAATCAAAAACTTAATTGATTAGAAATTGATCACCAAGGATTAATAGTTTCTTATTGAACTGAATCGAATATGAAGATATTACAATGATACTGTTATCCTAACTGCTTTTTTTTTTTTTTTTTTGAACGGCAAATTTCTACTCCTTATGGGACTTGAACCCATGACCTCCCCTTAGGTGTTCCTAGAAGCTTTTACTTCTACCATTGGGCCACCAACCCCAATTGCTGTTATCCTAACTGCTTACTTTGGTTGCATGTTTTTAGGCTTGCATGCTGTTACTAGCAACAGCAGTTGGATCATTATTTGGTGCGACAGTTCAGACAAACGAGGGAGCTAAAAACGTAGATTTCTTTGATGGATCCGATAAAAAGTATGATGCCAAACAATATCATTCAAAAATAAGAGAATATTGCATGGTGGCCAATATATCAGGAGTGTTCCTTCTCATTGGATGTTTTTGTTCGGTGATTTCTTCAGTCATCTCTTCTAGAGCCCTTGCAATTAAATGGTAGCTTGACATCGGTCACTTGAAGCAAAATTTACCAACCAAAGCTAGGCATCTGTTTATGTTACTTTTTATCAACAGTTCGTTTAGTCGGTGATTGTTTTAAATTTTGTTTTGAGATTAAAGCTGAAATAATAAGTCTATCTTGATGAAGGGTCAAGTTATTTTACACAGTGTAACAAAAATGAGAAGGGTGAAAAAAATACAAAAACACAATAGATCATGAAATATGACACAATGAACCAGCTAAAGAAAAAATACACAACGAATTGAAAAAATGACACAATGATGAAAATAAAAATAAGACACAATGGTACATAAAAGACACAATGATATAATGCATATTCTAAAAACTACAAGCCAAAACTCCAAAAAACGAAGACCTAAAAACTAACGCCGTAGGGTTTGATAAGATGGTTCTAATGCCGCTTGAATGAGTTCAATCGGAGTCCGTTTGATACATTTCCTACGACTTCCTATTTTTCTTTTACTGTGTATTTGATCCTAACCCATATTAACCAATTAACACACAGTGAAAGATTAATAGAAAGTCGCAGGTATGGTATCAAACAGATTCCGATTGAACTCATTCAAGCGGCATTGGAACCGTCTTATCAAACCCTACGGCGTTAGTTTTCAGATCTTCGTTTTTTGGGGTTTTAGCTTGTAGTTTTTAGAATATGTGTTATATCATTGTGTCTTTTATGTACCATTGTGTCTTTTTCTAATTTTCATCATTGTGTCATTTTTTCAATTAATTATGTCTTTTTTTCTTCAGCATTGTGTTATATTTTTCGGCAGTGTGTTATATTTTGTGGCTCATTGTGTCATATTTCATAATCTGTTGTGTTTTTTGTATCCTTCTCATTTTTGTTACACTGTGTAAAATAACTTGACCCTAGTTAATACATTAAAGAACAATAATATAAATAATAGGCTCGTTTAGGCTCTATAAGTCAAAAGCTCGACTTGTTGGTAGGCCTGTAAACGAACCGAACGAACACGAACACAAGCGTGTTCGTGTTTGTTCATTTAATTTTAACCGAACATGAACACGAACACATAATCGAACACATTTTTGTGTTCATGTTCGTTCATTAAGAAATTTGTTGGGTTCGTGTTCGTTTATGTTCGTTCATTTAAACCTAAACGGAGAGTTCATGAACATAAACGAACACAAATGATCAATATAAACGAACACAAATGAACATAAACGAACACAAACAAAAACAAGTTAATAATGATTCATGAACATAAATGAACGTTAGGGTTAGGTTGGAGAGCGGCTGTTAAGTGTGGGACTGTGAAATGTGGAGAGCGGTTGATAAGTGATATGTTTAGAATGTTAGGGTTAGGGTTAAGTTTCTAGAACATATGAATTAAGGTTACTTAACAAAAGGAAATAAATAATAAAAATAAAGTTAAGTTTAATTAAACGAACATAAATGAACGAACATAAACGAACGTTCATGAACATAAATGAACGAACACAACGTGCGTTCATGTTCGTTCGTTTAATTAAACGAACAAAAAATTGTGTTCGTGTTCGTTCATTTATTTAAATAAACGAACATAAACGAACTTCCCGCCGAACAGTTCACGAACAGTTCATGAACGTTCGGTTCGTTTACAGGCCTACTCGTTGGTTAACAAATGTAAACTAGGTGTATTAATACGCGCGTTGCACGTTTTTCACATGACGCGTTAATACGGATTTTGGTAACCGACAAAGGCATAGAGACTAACATTGGACAATGAGAAAATACAAAAGTGGCAGCAGCTACGCGGAGAATACCAGGAATCTCTCGCGGTCCGCGGAACATGGAGTAGATGGCGCACGGTAGATGTGGTCGGTAGTTCGCTGCGTACATTAGAGTGAAGTAGCTATTCATTTCGTGGTCGTTCAATATATAGATAATAAATGTACAAAAATAGAACCCGTGGGAAATCGGGTAAAAAAAAGCATTATGTCGGGGGCCAAAATGAAAAAAAAAACTTAATAAAAAAATTTGTGGCCAAAACGGAAAAAAAAAAAAAAACTTAAACAAAAAGTAAAAAAACATTGTGTGGCCAAAATGAGTGAAAAAAAAACGTAAAAAAATTTAGTGATTAAAATGAGAAAAAAAAGTTAACAAAAAAAGCAAAAAAAAAAATGTGGCGTGTTGCGCGTTTTTCACATAACGCGTTAATACGGATTTTGGTAACCGACAAAGGCATAGAGACTAACCTTGGACAATGAGAAAACACAAAAGTGGCAGCAGCTACGCGGAGAATACCAGGAATCTCTCGCGGTCCGCAGAACATGGAGTAGATGGCGCACGGTAGATGTGGTCAGTAGCTGGCTGCGTACATTAAGTGAAGTAGCTATTCATTTCGTGGTCGTTAAATATATAGATAATAAACGTACAAAAATCGAACCCGTGGGAAGTTGGGTAAAAAAACGCATTATGTCGGGGGCCAAAAAGAAAAAAAAAACTTAATAAAAAAGTTGGTGGCCAAAACGGAAAAAAATTTAAACAAAAAGTAAAAAAAACATTGTGTGGCCAAAATGAGAGAAAAAAAAAACTTAACAAAAGATTTGGTGATTAAAATGAGAAAAAAAAAAGTTAACAAAAAAAGCAAAAAAAAATGTGGCAAAAATAAAAAAAAGGTGAAACTAAACTATTTAAACCCTAAGGTTTATTAATATATTCTAATGTTGGGTAAATAATATAAAAAATTAATAAATCTAATATTATACTAAGTCTCGACGAGCCTGACGAGCTTCATATGTTAGGCTCGAGCTCGGGCTCGATACGTAAACGAGCTTTGTTTTAGGCTCATGCTCGGCTCAGGCTTGATAAAGCTCAGATCATTTCGAGCTTTTTATTTAGCCGATCTCAAGTACACCCTAGTGACTGACCACCCCTAGCCCTCAAAAAGCTTCAGGCTTCACATGTTCAATTAACACCATGACTAGTAGTAAAAGAAAAACCAACATTCAAACATTCACTAGTTGGTGTAAGTAAATGATTAGAGTTTACAATGGAACGATAAACCTCTCACGTACCTGGTTGTATTTAAGATTGACTAGCCACGTATGTTAATGGATATAAAAACTAGAGTTTAGGGGGTGTTTGGGATTGATTATTCAAAACAGATTATGCGTTTTGAAAAAGCATGGGTGGAGCTGCTTATAGATTATTGCGTTTTGGTAGCCTAAAATACTGATTATCTACGTTTTCAAAACGCAATCCCAAACACTAAAAACTGATTATCTGTGTTTTGAAAACGCAATAATCTAAAAATCAGATTCAAAACGCAATCCTAAACACCCTCTAAGACCATGTGTAGTGATGGATGATGAACATTTTTTTAATATGTGACATGTGATGCCACTTTGATGGGTAAAAGGGGCTTGGTACCTTTCAAACATTCAAACCCTTAAGATATGCCAAACTCCACTAGGCATTAAGAAAACTAGGTATATTAATACACGCGCGCTGCGCGTTTTTCAGATTGGGTTTTAAAAGGCGGTATTTATATATTATCTTATAAAACATGTTAGAAGTTAACGGGGAATAATAAGTAAGTCAGTTTCCTAGCAACAATAAAAAATTAACGGAGAACAATAACTCTTTTAGTTACTATTCAAAACCTTGGTTAGAAGGTAAGGGGAACCTGAAACTCAGTTAGTTAATGATGGGTAGAAATTAATTGGGAATATTAACTATGCTTGTTAGTATTAGAAAATTAGGTTAAAAATGATCGGAGGTAAACATACCCAGTTAGTAATTCTGTTTGTTACTATTAGGAATCAATAACCTGGTTATATAAAGACGATTAAAAAATATTGGAGTTAAATAACGGGGAACAATAACTAATTTAGGTAACGATAGATAGAAGTCAACGGAGACCGTTTACTCACGCTCGTTATAGCTTCTGATACTAAGAAGATATTCTATTGTTGTTACCACTAAGTTTCCAACAATAGCTAAAATCAGAATTTTATTTTGTAATTTTTTTAAAGGGTTAATTCAGTGGAAATCCTTGTCCCAAGTTCGAATCTCTACCTACACACCGGTGTCCTCCTTGCCTAAGCTCAAACCGTCACGGGAAATTTTTTTGTGGTGTGCATGAATCGAACATGTGACCTACTCCGATGATGAGAACCCCTAAGGAAAAACCCACCCAACCTCAAACAATTTATTTTGTATTTAACAGTTCTTAATTTATTCCAAAATAAAAAAATAAAAATATGTGTAACTTTTGATATGTATATTATGATACCGTTTACAAATTATTAGATTAGGAAAAAAAATCCGGAATTTAAAGTTGTAGTATCTTATAAATTTAATTGGCTACAGGTAATTACAATTTACAAATAATTTTCTTTTAGGAAATATTTTAAAATTCATTAATAAGTAAAGAAAATGCTAATTACAAATTTATATTTTCTACGTACTTACATACTTGTTAACTACAATACCTCTTAACTACATAATCTTTGGAAGTCGTTTATTTTTTATTGCAAAGAATAGAAATGGCCGATCGCTGATGCCAATTGCCAAGTTCACAAATAATAATGTAAGCTAACTATTCTACATACACATTGTCAGCCCACAAACTGAGGCCCAACACCCCAACGTTTTTTTAATGTCTTGATAAATACTTATATTTGAAACAAATTACTTCTCGGGATATTACTTTATTCAAAACAGATTGCAAGACACGTGGTGGAGAGTGGAATAAGAAAACGTTGCAGACAAAAAACCATCAGACAAAACCACCCTCCTTTTTTCTCTTTACAAAAAACCATCTACTGATCTACACCACCAACCCCCACACCATCAACATGCTGACGCAACAATACCACCGGTATATGACCGCTAATACCACCACTTGCACCACATAACGGCACTGTCACCTATATGCTCTCTCTCTCTCTCTCTCCCTCTCTCAATCAATCAAAGCCACCGCTAACACCCACCACAACGTCACGTCGACCACAACCCTGACCAGCTACGACACCACCGGACCCCTGTCTATCTCTATCGCCTAAACTTTATGGAAAAGCAGATCTGGGCGGATCTGTGACGGATGCATGTGCTTTTTTCGAGTGGCGGCTAGCGTTTGATGGTTGCAGGCATTCATGTCTGGTTTCCACCTTTTTCTTCTCTTTATATCTCTGTTAACAGGGTGACGATTCGGTGTTACGGTTGTAATGGGGTTCCGTGTTGATGGTGACGGTTACGGTGGTAAATGGGTAAAGTGATGGTGGGACAACGCTGGTTAAAAGGGGGAAAAAGGGAAAAGTAGTTCTGGCCAATGATTGTACGGCACGTGGTGGCGCAAGTTAGCCGGCAAACGCTATTCAAATGAGCGGAACTCTGGTCGTCGTCCTGGAGTTGCTACCGTTTTCTCTATGTTGAACCGCTAACATCTTCCGCCGTGCAGGTGAAACTCTGGTAAGGAAAAGAAAGGTGGGTTTGAGTTAACAGCACGTGTCTGTTGGGTTTGAGAGCTGTGGTGGTATGGTCGCTGGAGGAGCGGCGACGATGGAGGAGATATATTATGGTTCGTAAGAGAGGAGTAGGGGAAATGTTTGTAAGGAGGATAAGGGGGGAAAAGGGGTTGGTCAGCGGTAGGTTAGGGAAGGTCGGTGGCGGCGTGGGGGAAACTGGAAAGAAGAAAACTTTGGTGGTGTGTAGATGGGAAGTATTATAAAGAAAAAAACGTAGGTGGTGCGAAGATAAAGTTGGGAAATGAACTATTCCCAAGACCTTACCGTTTAATATATATAGAATTAGCTAGTGGGCCTATACTATCCAATCCACTCACTAAATATATGGACTAAAAAAGTTAACCTCAAGCCCATACATATTTAGTTTAGCCCGTTTCCTTTTAATAACTTTCACGATCAGTTTAATTTTCATTTATGCTAATTTATTTTTAAGTTATAAATATGACATAAAATATCGATAAAAGAATAAAATATAATATAAATAGGTTAAACAGTTCAACATGTCAATCCGTTTGAGTAGACCTGAATCCGATCCTTTAGCTAAACGCGTTGGCGCATTCAACCTGTAATTGACCCAAACTTGTTTATGCTAAACCCAAACCTACGAATTTCATGTCTTGTTTTCAGGTTGTGTTGGAAATTCACCCTAAACGGATGCCAACATGTTCACACTAACAATTTACATAAAACTTTGTCTTAAGTTGTGTGGCAAGCGTAAATCCAAGGATCACTTTTATAACTTAAAACTTTTTTTTTTGAACAAAACGAACCAATGATGCCAATGACTACCGGACCCACATCCACAAGTCAAACACTCTGTTCCAGAGTTTCATTAAAGGATGGAAGAGAAAGGATCTCCCTCCTCTTCCTTTCTCTCCAATTCCTTCCAAATTGGAAAGACTGAAAATCACTCTAAAAACCTCTTTATTATCCCTCTCATTCCCTCTCTTTCCCTTCTACAAAAAACTCTGGAACACATTTTTTTCTCATTTCCTTCCCAGTCCTTTCTCTTCCATCCTTTAATGAAACTCTGGAACATAGTGAAAGTCTCCTCCAATTCCATTCCATGTAACCATGTTCCAACACCACTTCCCTCATGTTCGAATCAACCAACACCAGTTCCCTCATGGCTACAAGCTCTCTCGCCACCAACAGGTCCTCCTTTCTTTCTATATCACTCATCTTTTAATTCTTCTTCGTATTTTTTTTAAATTGTTTATGTGTTCAATTATTTTGCCTGTGCTAACATCTTAGTTTTAAACTGAATGCCATTTTTTGTTGGATTGTTTATATCTGGACACTCTGATTCAGCTTGATTTACTACTTATACCTCTGAATCAGTCAGTAAGCCTCTTACCCATTAAATTAAAGGTATTTAGGAACCATACACCTTATAATTAGGTGCCACATACCCAGAATATGATGTCATACACCCCAAATGTGATGTCACATGGTGTATGAATTCTAGAACTCTAAATTAAAAAATGACTAGTCAGGCCGAGTCACGTCTAGCCTCTTACTGGTTTAAAACATCTTGCATAATCAATTTATTATTGTCTAATGTTCATGATAATTTATCTATTTATTAATGTTTGATTTAGTACATTATTGTTACTCATATGTTATCACTTTTTGTTTCTATCAGTACAATAAGGTTGGTAGGATTACCAAAAATGTTATTTACTGCTCTTCTTTTGGTCTGCCTTGGAAGCCAAGTGGTATCAGATGCCTCGAATCATCGCTTCGATAAAGGAGATTTAGTCCCCTTCTATGCTGACAAAGTTGGCCCATTCCATAATCCGCAGTTAGTCGCATTTTCTCCAAAAAAAATCTGTTTAATAAGTCATTGTATATTGTTATATTATTTATTCTTATTTAATTTGTTAATTTCCAGGGAAACATATGCTTATTATGATCTTCCCTATTGTCCTCCAGGTTATTCTCTAGTTATTGAGTGTGTTTGGATTTATCTGGTTGTTTTTCGCTAATTGTGACTTGATGCAATAACAGATAGTGTGATAGAGGGAAAGCTTAGTCTAGGTGAAATGTTGGATGGAGATCGCCTTGTTTCAACTCTGTATAAGTTTGAGTTCCTTGTGGATAAAGATTATGAAGTACTATGCAACAAGACACTGACCAAAGCGGATGTTTATAAGTTTAGAAATGCGATCGAGAAGGATTACTATATGAAGTTGTATTTTGATGACTTGCCAGTTTGGGCTTTCATTGGAAGGGTGCAAAAGAATTATACAAGTGAAGATATTGATAGCGTATTTACCCTAAGCACGCATTTTGAATTTGAAGTTTTATACAATAAGGATCGTGTTATAGAGGTTAATCTTCGGATGATATATGATTCTTCGGGATCCATGTTGACAGAGGATAAAGAAGTTGATGTCAGTTTTACATATTCTGTTAGGTGGAAGATGACGACACGACCTTTTGAAAAGAGAATGGAAAAATACGCCGGTCATTTGATTTTACCACACCACTTGTCTGTTCATCATCAATCGATTACATTCTCATCTGTTGTACTCGTCGTTCTGGTTATTCTTCTACTTACGTTTTATGTGCTAGTCCTTCGCAAAGACATTTCCAAGTATATTATTTTATAAACCTATCACAATTATATCCTTTACCAATCCTATTTTGTCATTTATGCTGATCTCATACTACCTTTTTTCGGTTTTTTGCTTCCATTTGCATGACAATATGAAAGGTACTCACATGATGTGGAAGAGACTCCAAATAATAATGAAGAAACGGGATGGAAGAACATCCATGGTGATGTATTTAGATTCCCAAAACACAAGTCTCTATTTTCTGCAGCTCTTGGTTCCGGCACTCACTTGCTTGTGCTGTAAGTGTTTTAAACTTTTACTTATATTCACTGCAAATAGTTTTGTAACCTTCATTTTATTACGTTTTGCAGCATCGTGGCGATTCTTGTTTTGGGCCTTCTAGGTTTCTTTCCACCCTATGCTCGAGGAGTATTTTGGAACGCACTTGTCATTGTATATGCAGTTACATCTGTAGTCTCGGGATATGCATCGGTTTCTTTCTATTATCAACTTGAAGGAACCAACTGGGTATGTGGAAATTATCATTATATAGCCTGACCCATATACTTACTATCTGTTAACTTATGATCAACTAACAAGCTTACCGTTTTGCTTGACAGATGAAGAACCTTTTGCTGACAGGAGGGCTATTTTTTGTGCCCCTCTTTCTTACATTCGGTTTCTTAAATAGCGTTGCTGTCTTTTATGGAACAACTACTGCGTTGCCATTGGGAGGAATATTCATATTATCTGTTTTGTGGGTATTTTTGGCAACACCATTGCTTCTTTTAGGAGGGGTTATTGGGAAAAATCGAGCATCTGATTTCCAAGCTACATGCAGAACCACCAAGTGTCCTAAAGAGGTTCCTCAGCTGCGTTGGTACAGGGGTATTCTTCCTCAGATGGCTTTAGCCGGAATTTTGCCATTCAGTGTCATATACATTCAGCTTTACTACATATTTGCAAGTGTCTGGGGCCATCGCATCTACACTCTTTACGGTATTCTGTGTGTAGTCTTCATTCTGCTTTTGATCATGACTGCTTTAGTGTCAGTGGCGTTGACATACTTCCAGCTGGCTGTTGAAGATCATGAATGGTGGTGGAGGTGTGTTTTTAGTTTTTATGATTCTGTATACTATTATATAATCGGGATCTTGGAACACAAGAGCTGATAAAAGTTGTTTATTTGACACAGGTCATTTTTCTATGGCGGGTCAACAGGATTGTTCATATACGGTTATTGCATCTATTTTTATTTCTACAGATCAGATATGACAGGCTTCATGCAAGTCTCATTTTTCTTTGGGTATATGGCTTGTGTCAGTTATGGCATGTTTCTTGTACTTGGAAGTGTAGGTTTTCGTGCATCGTTGCTCTTTGTTCGTTACCTCTATGCGGCTATAAAATGCGATTAGCAGGTCGTGGTCAAGTTACATGTTTCTTGTACTTGGAACATGTAACTTCGTGACAATGCAATTAGGTTTATACATTTACACACCTGTATCTCTGTAAGTGTGTACTCTTTCACACACTTGTTATAAGGTCAAATTCAAATGATGTATACATTTGTTAGAAACACAAAATCAAATAATGTACTATTACTTGTTAATTTATGTTGTATCACTTCAATGTCAAATTGCTCCTTTTACCCTTTTGATATATTTAAATTATATGTACATTTTTCTAATGAATTTAACTTCTTATTGTTTATGTTTTATAACTTATGTAGTTTTATATTTTGTATTTAATTTTTATATGTTTTAAATTAAAATTTATAAAAGCAAAAAGTATAAACATTAATATGAGAAACCAAATTAGATGTATAAACTAGGGGTGTAAATGATGCGCAATGGCTCGAGAGCTACTCGGGATCGGATCGGTAAAAAGCTCGAACGAGTCGAGCCTTAATGGGCCCGAGCCCGAGCTCGAGCTTGCAAAATGATTCGTTTAGTTATCGAGCCCGAGCTCGAGCTTTTCATACAAAGACCGTTAAGGCTCGCGAGCCTAAATGAGCCCAAACAAATTTTATATTATTATTATTATTTTATTTATTGTATACCTACTATTTAACATTGGCGAGCCGAGCTCTAGCCGAGCTTTGGCTCGTTTAAGCTATCGAAGCGGGCTCGAGCCGAGCTTTTAGCTCCTTTAAAATTGTTCTAAAATTATTTCGAGCCGAGCCGAGTCGAGCTCGAGCTTTGAGTTTTACTTTCGAGCCGAGCTCGAGCTCAAAGTATTAGGCTCGAACCGAGCCGAGCTCGAGCTTCACAAAAGCATGATGAGCCGAGCTCGAGCCCAATCAGGCTCAGACTCGTCTCAGCTCGTTTACACCACTATAAACTAAATTGACAACCGACTATAAAGACTGAACGAGAATCTTATCTAGAAATTCGTGTCATATTATGCGATTGTCGCATACGGGCCCCACCAAAAAACAACTATAAAGCTAACCTGGTTATAGCTGAATGATATAACGTGTCAAACAATGATGGCACTAAGAACAACTTATGTAATTTCATTAGTACAGAAAAGACGCACTACAATTTGAAATAAACTCAAAAGTAACAACCTGATTGTGCAATTCACTCTAAATTTGTGTTTAGTTGTAGATTCACATTTTTTCATTGTACACAGGCTATGTGTAGATAAGCATACAACCAAAACAGGTGATCTCTTAAGAAGGTGTGTTTGACATGATCGTTAACATCTACTTTTACTAATCATATCACTTCTTCACTCTAGCTCTGCATCAATCTCAGCCATTATATCATTATGCTCGGTAACCATTGTTCCAATTAGATAAAAATGTCTGCGCTGAGGAATCTGGTCAATTTTGTTTAATTCTTCCCGAGTCAACGTCCAGTCAAAGATGTCAAGGTTTTGTTTCATCCTTTCTGTGTTGAAGCTCTTTACTGCTATACTTACACCTTGTTCATACAACCATCTTAAAGAAATCTGCATGTCAATACCATAGTCTTACACATTTGGTCTATTGTTTGCATATATTTTTTTCAAAAATCATATTACTATAACTATAGATATCACAAAATCAAGAGTACCTGAGCCAATGTCTTCCCTTTAGACTTGGCGATGTCTTGGAGAACATCACATTCCATGACACGGTTGTGTCCCAATACGGTATTGCCAACCCCACCTAACGGTGAGTATGCAGTTACAAGGATGCCATTCGCTTTACAAAACTCCATAATTTTTTTCTGTTGCCAATGTGGGTTCATCTCAATCTTCAAACCGAAAACAAAAATGATGTTAGTTACATGACCATTTTAACTTTGATGTAAATGTAATGGGAGCCATTTTTTCAACTTTTAACCCCTGTGTAGGATAGCGAATTCTTTTTCAAGACAAATGAGGGATGATCACCTGGTTGACGGCCGGAGGAATTTTGGCAAACGAAAGAATTTGCTCGATCCTTTTAGAAGAGAAATTGCTGACACCAATGGATTTGGTGAGTCCAAGAGTTTGACACTCCTCCATTCCTTCCCAGACTGCTTTCATATCGATCGCGGCTATGCACTCCTTTGGAATCGGGCCATTATGTTCATCTTGGATATTAAGCTTCAGTGGCCAATCTATAAGATACAGATCTACATACTCTAGTCCTAGATTCCTTCATTAGTTGACAAACTGTTAATGTCTAGTTATATGTTTTTATAACCTGGCCAAGCTTTAACAGCTAAAGATATATATTTCCATAAACTAAAAAACTAGTTTAAAAATTGAATTAATAATAACAAAATTTAATAAGTTCTACTTTACTTGAGAGACTGCTTGATGGCAGGTACAACAAGACGGCGGTCACACGAGTTACACCACAACTTAGTGGTGATAAACAACTCCGATCGGGCCTTTATAAGGCCCGATCGGATGGCTTCTTCAATGGCTTCCCCAACTGAATTTTCAGTTCGGTATACAGCTGCAGTGTCAAAGTGACGATAGCCCACCTTGATGGCTTCAACTAGAGTTGAAGGTGTCACAACTTCAACGCCTGTGATGACTGATTCCACTGCTGTACCCATTGCAATCACCGGAATAGACCGGGGACCTTCGGAAGAGGTTATCATCATCTCCGGTATAGTAACTACCATTGTTTCTGGTCAACTGGTTTTTGAGAGAATGTGATCTTGTGTGATTTGTAGGGATCATATTTATAACTTTTTTTATGCATATGAGACAAATCAGGGTATCAAATTATTTTGAAAATTTGATAAAGATTAGTAAAGGTATTAGGTAGACAAAAATGTTTATTTTTTAATGCTACTTTTTTGAGTGTTTGACCATAACCGAACTCGACCTATCACTGAACATATTTTATTGTTAGTATTTATTGTATCTGTCCATTCATTTAAACATTGAATTTGGCTGTTGAAGACTTTTTTGCATTTGATCCATCTACAGATGCTGCAATTTCCAGCAATCCATGTTTGGTTATTCGGGTTCGTTCATGGGTGACGGGTCATACGGGTCAGTAAATGGGTCACAAAATAGAGAACAGGTCATGGTTATGGAATTGGTCTAAGGTTGACCGAGTTTAGGTGGATGTGAACCAACAGTCCCTTAGGAGTGGACTGCTTTACAAACGGTGGTATCTTAAGAAAGTATGCATTACATAATCATTAACATTTTTACTAATAGGATTATTCTCTAATCAAGCTCTGCATCAAGCTCAGCCAGTATGTCGTTATGCTCATTCGAGATTGTTCCCATTAGATAAACATTCCTTTGCTGAGGAATTTGTTCAATTTTGTTCAACTCGTCTTGAGTCAACGACCAATCAAAGATGTCAAGGTTCTGCTTCATCCTTTCTGTGTTGAAGCTCTTAACTGCTATACTTACACCTTGCTCATATAACCATCTTAAAGAAATCTGCATCTCAATACCATAGTATTAGACATGTTTAACGAGCTATCTTTTTTAATGTGACTTGCATTTTGTTATTAAAGCATGTCCTTATAAGTGTAGATATATGGAAATATAGAGTATACCTGAGCCACTGTCTTCCCTTTAGACTTGGCAATGTTATGGAGAACGTCGCATTCCATGACACGGTTGTGTCCCCATGCAGTATTGCCAACTGCACCTAACGGGGAGTAAGCCGTCACTAGGATGCCATTCGCTTTGCAAAATTCTGTTATTTTTTTCTGTTGCCAATTTGGGTTCATCTCAATCTTCAAACCAAATAAATTTGATGTCAGTTACACCATTTTAAATAACAAAACACCTTTTATTTTGTTCTACCATCATATATCGTCGTATGGTTAATGGATTGTTTTAAAAATCCTTGATGCAAATGAAGCCGTTTTGTTTTCAATCATAGCCGCTATCTAAGATAGCAAATTCTCTGTCTCTGAATTATCAATACTAAAAATATCATACCCATATTTCAGATTTTGAATCGACAATGAAGGTGAAGTCTCGCGCTATAAGACATAACGCTCCATCCTAGTCAGTATATTTAACTCCAAGGCACAGTAGATATCGACAACCATGTATCATCAAAAAATAACCCATTGCTTTCAATACACATGAAGAATAATCACCTGGTTGACGGCTGGAGGGATTTTGGCAAACGAAAGAATTTGTTCGATCTTTTTAGAAGAGAAATTGCTGACACCGATAGATTTGGTGAGTCCAAGATTTTGACACTCCTCCATTCCTTCCCAGACTGCTTTCACATCCATCGCGACAATACACTCGCTCGGAGCTGGGCCTTTATATTCATCTTGATCTTGGATCACCTTGAGTGGCCAATGTATAAGATAAAGATCGACGTATTCTAGTCCCAGATTCCTTCAATAGTAAATAAATTGTTAGTCTTAGTTATTTATTTTTTATAACCTGCTTCTAGGATTCCAAAGATCAACCCAATTAAAGAATTGGGTTGGTTTTATGGATATCATTTGAAAATCTTGAACTTAGTTTTTGGTAAAATCTAGAGGGCCAGAAACATATACTCTTGCCGTCCCATTTTAAACGTCTATTTTTCTACTTTTTGTTGTCCCAAATTAAATGTCAATTTTTAAAAAATAAAAATGCAATTTTCAGTTTTGCCCATAAAAGATAAAAGACAATCAAAGATTCGAAATAATAACTCGAGAATATTATTGTCATTGTACAACTCAGAGAATATCCAATCAAATATTTCTTAATATGTGTGTTTGTAGGTCCCATGACATCTAATTAGGGACGGAGGTAGTAATATTTTTGGTAAAACTTACACTCCACACAAAGATCGGCCCCTGATGGAGATGGTGGTGATTTCAATTGACCAACTATACATTGTTGATGGAGGATAGTGATTGTGTTGACATGGGCACATGGCCGTAAAGGAGCCAAAAATTAACTTTTGTTTAGGTATCGTAGGTCCATTAACATATGCCTACACATACACACACCTAAAGATACACACAAGTGAATAACCATGAGCATTAGCTCATTAGTTAACTAATCATAATTTGACCCAGATACCCAATACCCCTAAGTAGCCAATTTTAATTGTCGCTCATAACCTTTGTAATCTTAGTAACGTGTTACGTACATAGTTGTTTTTAGTTCAAAATTTACGTACATAGTTGTAATCTAAGTAACGTGTTACGTACATAGTTGTTTTTAGTTCAAAACTAATAGTAATAATATATAAAATTCTAGAAGTTCTTACTTGAGACTCTGCTTGATGGCAGGTACAACAAGATGGCGGTCACACGAGTTACACCACAACTTGGTTGTTATAAAAATCTCCGATCGGGACTTTATGAGTCCTGATCGGAGAGCTTCTGCAACGGCTTCCCCAACCGATTTCTCACTTCGGTATACGGCTGCAGTGTCAAAGTGACGGTAGCCCACCTTAATGGCTTCAACTAGAGTTGATGGTGCCACCTCTTCAATGCCTCTGATGACTGAAACCGTTGCTGTGCCCATTGCAATCACGGGTATGGGCCTGGGACCCTCGGAAGAGCTTATCATCTTCTCCGGTATAGTAACCATCGTTTCTAGTGTTTCTTTCAATAACTTTGATACTGGTTTTTTTCCAAGAGAATGTGATCTTCTTGGTGTTTGTAAGGATAATGTTTTCTTTATGTTTTTTATATGCTTATTGGATCACGGAAAATAACGTTTGTCATATCGATGAAAATTGGCATACATATAAAGAAAAATGATATTCACTCTTTTTTTATGGCGGTAATCAAATCAAAAGTATAGGACAAACGGACACCCATCAGCCTTAGAATTTAGTAACATGTGGACTACCTAAAAAATAGGCCATTATCCTTGTATGAATATAAAAACAACCAACTCTATTACAGAAATGTAAAGTTACATGTATATGATCATAGGTTGATGAGTTTAAAAATCATATTGAGTTATAAATATTACTGGATTTTAAATTTTATAGTCTATTGTTTAAAAAAATACATATGTAAAAAATACGGGCCATCAGGAAAGTGGGCGATAGCTCATCTTTCCCTTGTTAAGAGACAACCATGACATCTGTGGTATTTCAACCGTTTAATCTTAACCGAACTTAAACATATGAACATGAATATATTCTTGTTCGTGTTTGTTCTCTTACTTGTTGGTTTTTTTTTGACGGCCAACCAATCATTCCTGACCACTCTCGAAGTACCTACTAGACAAAGGAGTACTCCGAGAGTAACCCGGATCCACTAATAATTTTACACCAGTTCCCGGGGAAAACCCGCCGCCCGAAGGCCCACTGCGGTAAAACCCGGCCCACCAGCAGCATTTTGGTGCCGGTAGGACTTGAAAAGGAAAGCAAGGAGGGTGCCACTCCTTGATTTTAAGGGATATTCTTTCTCGTATATATTAATCTGTAACTATTCTTAACAAAATTAAGGGATATTTGATTTTATTAATCCAAACTTTGACGAATTCGCCGGTAATAATCTCAACTTAAAAAATTCTCCCTGTTACTACATTAATGAATTACCAAAGTATTGTTATTAAAATTTTCGAATTATCAAAACATGAGTGTTGTTCTAGTATCTATTGTATCCTCATATTAAATATATTTGTTCATTTTATGGAGACCCTCACACATAACTATAAGAGTAATAAAAATATAGGAGTTATGCATATGGAGAGTTATCATATAAATGCATGTATATAGAGAGTTACTAATTGATATATATATTCGTTCCATTGTACAAGTGGATAATGCAAAATAACAAGGGTACTATAGGAAAGTTTTACATGATGATTCGAGTAGACTTTCTTATACTATGTACTTAGACTCAAAACTAGTATGCATGCTCACCAATGCTTTATGTGTTGACGGATATTTTATACATGTTGCAGGAAATGTTTAATGCAGGTTTATCAAGAAAACTACTTAGGAATGGACTAGAAACTCGCAACTAGTTTAATTTTCTATGTTATGATGTTGTATTTTCCTTTTCATGAAACAATTTGTATTCTGTTATCTTTTAGACAAATGTTTATGCTATGAATGAAATTTTATCTTTAAATTATATTGTCACGAATTCTAGTGTCATGAAGTCTTTGAACAATCTATCGCAAGTCTCGTCCCGATATATGTATTCCGCCATCAGTTGGGGTGTGACACTGACCTAGCTGTATATTGTCGCTCTGTAGATAAAAAACACCAAAGAGGCCAATGTGTCCAAAAAGATGTCAATGAGCACAACAAAAGAGGCCCTCTAGAGCCCAAAACAGTAAAACCTATATTGTTTGAGAAATCAAATTGAAATGTATATTATACCATTCTATCTCTAAATGATCTATTTTTTTCTCTTCTCAACCAAGTCCCAGTCAAGATTTCAGAATTCTAGAACAGACACCGTGAAAATATGTGGTAGGGAAAGTGCTTGCATGATAGAGTGTATCGCATATAATTATAGGATTTGATTGTGACTTGCTTGAGTGTCCATAATCAATTTGCCAAAAACATGAAAATTAATGGACAGTCAAATAAGAAGGTCTAAGGCTATGAGTTTAAGTGGACAAATATACTGGCAATTGCTCGGACCGACTGGAATAGATCCGTGTTGATAAGTGTCCCTTAGTCTAAATCACAGTGATGTTCTCCCCTGAGAAAAACAAAGTTAGGTTATTTTTTTATTCTTATTGTTTTGTTTTTTGTTTATTTTCTTTTTATTTTTAATTTTTTAAAATCAATCATTCTTCAAGATTTGACCAATCATCCACAGTGAAAGAAATCCAAATTTTTAAAAATTTCGTGTGAAAGTACTCGAAAGTACTAGGTGTTCATGATACTGGATCATCTGTTATATTTAAATGTTTGCTTACAAAATTCTGAGAATGTGCAGAATTTGATTTGAATCAAGAAACAGGGGTGATGAAGAATGATTTTCAGTTGCTGACAAGCATGAAGCACTGTGATGAGAAGATGTACCTAAGTCAGAAGAACTTGATGTGGTTGCATGTTCTCATAATGAAAGTACACATGAAGAAGTACCTGTGAAGCTGCTTGAAAGAAAGAGACTGAAAAAGAAAAGAGTTATGAGAATCCTCCTCTCATATATTCTTTTAGCAAAAGTTCAAACAAATGCTGATAATGATCTAATTGGGGATCTTACTCCTAGAAATGAAGAAGTGGCCCGGGTTTGAAAGTACAGAAAAGAAGACTTTCAACAAAAACAACACCAACACCCCAGCAACAATACAGGGGGAGATCACAATGCTACATTCAGATTATGAGGATCATTTGATAGCATCAGTCTAGGGGTAGATTGTTGGGTCTATATTAGTGAGACTGACGCTATCAAATATATATTAGTGATCCATATTCGTGTTTTATTGTTTAGGACTAAGAATACTTGGGTTCTCGGTTATTTAAGGTGTTTGGGCCAAGAACTACTTAGTTCTCGGTTGGGCTTGGGCTTTGGGATAGGCCATGTGGGCCAAACCTAGCATAGGACCTATATAATGTTTTATTCTTTTCATTTGTTCGATTAGCGGTTTTACATTCAATAAAACACTCTCTAGTATCAGACGAAACCTTCAGAGATCGTATGCTACTGAGGTTGTTAATTAATCGTTCATTGTATTCTTGAATCATTATAATCATTGATTCCGCCTTTGATTATAATAACTTGATATCGGGTATTTGTTTGGGACTTACAGTTATGTATCCGCCGCTGTTGGTAACGTAAAGATAGTGGAAGGATCATTTCATAACACTATTATTGCGAGAACAAAAAGAACAACTCTAAATCATTTTATTTCCTAATTTACGCTTTAAAATTTTTTATTTTTGTGTTTGTTACATTCATATGTGTATATTTTATGCATAAAAAACCATTAAAGTAATGTTTTTAAATATCTTTTACAAACCTACATACATGTGGGTTATTTAATCTACATAATGTAGGTTACATAAAAATATTTTTTTTGTCATATTACTTTTAATTTCCGATGTAAAAATCAATAAGATTACATTTGTACCATTTGTTTTTACCTTTTAGTTGTTTACGATTGAAAAAAATGAATTACTTATTTTATTCTGCATGTTTCCGCAATAAATAGTGTTCTGCGTAGATCTTTTCTCACAAAGACTACTAGTAGGGAACCCGCGCGTTGCTGCGGGGGCTACAACCTTATATATTTGGAGAAACTCCGGGTTCAACAAACCGCCACTATTTGCTTTAAAGTCATCCTAAAATACAATCACAAAGCAAATGTAAGTTCAAAGACCAAGATAATCCGCATCAATGGCCAACCAAACAATCCTTGGCTTTTCTTTGGAGCTTCATCAAGATCCTCGTCTACTGAACTCGGGTGTGGCTTCGATTCCACCCGAAAGGACCAATATAGATGACATAAGTAATTAATGAAGAATGACTTAAATTAAACTTGTTACTTCTTTTACTGGCAAAGTTGAATCACTCTTTTATAGATGTTGAATCCAAAGCTTTGTGAAACCTTTTCCTCACTTTCATAAACAATGACATTATTTGTTGTCTTTCCAATTCACCATTCCTTGTAAAAAATTAAATAATAGAAATATGTATAAAGTGAACAAGTAAATGTACATGCGCTTCGTGACAGGTATGGTTATGAGCACCATGCGAGTGGACGGGGAAGTTAGACTACCAAATTATAAAACATAACTATATTTGCCTTTAGAGATGTTCGGTACAAACCAGAGTGCATACCATAAAAATAACAAAAGAAACAAAAATTGCTATTGTTACATACCATGGCAATTTATCTAAGTGACCTTTCATGGTTTGCACATTTCATAGGGCAAAAGTAGATAAGGGCTCCTAACATTTTCTTAGACAGCAAAACTGATGCTAATTAAAAACCAAATTCTAAACTTAAAAAAGAAATATAAAGCTAAGAAAAAAATTAATAGCCAAAGCCTAAACATAGTGAGTAGCTAAGAAAAAAAAAGAACAAAAACATACATCAGAAAAACAACAAACGAAACAACACAACAAAGGAAGAGACATCCCAATTCAGCACCATGGAAACTTCTCCATTTGATAACTACTTATAAATTTGAGCTTTATATATAACATATTAAAGTTAGTTATTGTATTTAAGATCTGATTATTAAAGAGTTGCAAAAAGCTAGAAGAGGACCATAAATGGTCCAATTTTTCAATGTATTTAAGAACTGATATTTGCCATCAACGCTCCAATTTTCCAAGCATCTTAAATACAAAAAATATAGAGATAGCAGGTTTATGCTAATAACATATGGGAAAATTATATTCAAATAGTTTATATACTGTAATAATAAAGTTTATTTATGATTACAATAGTAGATATTTACATAAATAAAAAATAGTAAAAGCTTGCAGGTAACCAACCTGATATGGACCAAATGACCAAAAAGTAAACTTTTTATTTAGCCCGCACGTTGCGGCGCGAGCGTGGCGAAACAATATCTAATAATATGCGGTTTTCACCTAAAGTAAATATACCTTTGGCGAATGATGAGGTAGCGACTGTTTCGCTGCAACTTTAACCAACTAATTTTTTTTTTATCAAAATCAATGGCACATAAATGTCCATGCGTATACATACTAAGTTGACACAAGTTTCAATTAAAGTAAGTTTAATGCAAAGTGAAGAGCATTACTTCAAAGTTAAAAGATATTACAAACATATATTCAAGAGATAGGGATCCTTCTTACCCCACAATATTAAACCAGAGAAATGTTTAAATAAAAGCTATGGCACAATGCCTATAAATGTTCGTAAAGTTCATTAAATTAGAACGGTTCAACCAACGCTACACTTTGACAAAACGGATTAAATGAGTAAATATGGTTACCTCTTAAAGTCAAACTGTTTGACCTCAAAAGTCAAAAACTACATGTAATTTGGAGTTTAAAGAGATAAGCACAATATAATCATATTTAAACAACTAACTGATATAAAATGTTATCCATTCGATATATGTGCTAGAAATGATGCTTAATAAACAAAACTTTAGAGCCAAAACAACAAAACATTGCCAACAAAATTAACAAAGAATTAAAGGTTGTAATCTAAGTTACCATTCATAATGAACAACCATATTGTAACTTAAAAGTTAGCGTCTTTATATCAACTTTTACGGTTCAATATGCAAGTTATAAAATTATGGGAATGTATAAATGTTAGCAAGTAAAAAGAATTTAAATTCTTTTTGGCAACCTAAAAACCAACTTTACATATTCAACTTTACAAACCACTTGGTTGACAGTAAGCAAATTAGAATTCAATTCACATGAACCATAATCAATTAACATAAGACATAATCTAGTCACACCAAATTGTTTTACAAAATCATAACAAATACATGCGTCAAGAAAGTAAAAAATCAAGAGAAATCAAATATTATGTGATAGAGACAAACCTAGGACAAGAACGCAAGAAACCGAGATCCAATTGACTCCTCCTGCATCACTCTCGTAACAAACACATAGTTTTGAAACGTGTAGGCATACCTTTCTGACTCCGCATAAAAAGCATTTAATATATTAAAGTGATCAGGCCCAATATCTTGACACTTGTCAATTGGTTCATGAACAATCTCAACAAGAGCCTGAAGGTCAAGAGTTTCATTAGCAATTCTATGCAAGAAAGTCGTCTTTCCCACACTTATATTCCCTTCCACACAGAAAGTAAGCCGCTTCTTTTGTGGCACGATGCTCACACAATCATCTTCAAGCTCTTGATCAGCACTCTAGATGAAAGTTGTTATACTTTCAGCATGATTTTTGTGTTTAATCCCAACAGAGCTTCTCAAATAGTCCACCATCTTCTGGTTCGACTTCCCAAAAAACTACAAACGATATATATATATAAACATTAAGCCACGTTTAAAACCTACACTAATAAGAGTAACAATATAAATAAAACAACCAAATTAACAGACGACAAAGAAGAGGAACGGGGGAGTGGGGTTGCTTCATATATTAAGTTCATCAACATTCGTGTCATCACTCAGTTTACACTTAAATTAACAACAATCATTGAAACGCTTCAGATTTTACAATTAAAAGTTCATTAACATGATCAAAAGTCATCAATTGATTTTGTAATTATCAAGGGCATATCAAAATGCAAGCAACAATATTCGTAATTAGATTTACAATGGCGAAATGCTTTACCAGAGGGTTCTTAAGCTAAATAAAATCACGAAAATCACGCATTTAGAATAATCATCATAACCCACATACTTTAGTTCATATTCTTCAACAATGGAGGTTTGAAGTGGATGATGGTTGCTTAATTTCTTGATTCTTGATGATATAAACAATGGGAATGAATTCCACACATGAATTTCTAGAATCGATTATTCTCTTCTTCTGATCATCAAATATGCTTCTCCTCTGCAAATCAAATAAATCTCCCCGGAGAAGAAATCGATTAATAAAAACTTTGGTCACAAATTTTGTTACCTGGATGGCCATTATTATAGAAGGGGGTAGGGAGTGGAAACGGAGGGGTCGGGTAATAAGTGAATTAAACGATCGGCAAGTATAGTGATTGCAGTGATCAATAATCATTCAAACGTCTGTTACCAGAAGAAATCAGGTTAATGGAAGCATTCAATGAACATTGTTGAGGGTTATATGAGTTGTATTAGTGACTTATACATGTGGCATCAAATATTGTACATAGGGGTATAATAGGAAGAAAATGGTAAATGTTAGGGATTTATGCTTATGCCTCTTGAGATGTCATAGTATAGATAAATTGAGGTATAATACACATCACTTTTTCAAACAAAAAATGAATTAACCCCAATTTAGAAAAGATTATTTACATGATTATCTTACATCCTATTGAAACGGTTGTGCTTTTCGGAATCTGCCTAATGTAACCCACCCATTTAAACTCCATACATTAAGCCCAATAATAATCTGAGTACTCTTTAGTCTTTCCCACATCGCAAAACCAATGCAACCACGTTTCGAATGTTGATTAACTATAGGTATTTATCTTGGAATCGGTCAGCTCAACCAGTTTAGAAGCTTGAAACGGTTTCTGGAATTGGGACTATTTAATTTTCAAGAAAAAAAATGTATATTTTTGCTTAAGATCCTAACAGGTGTAAATATAATCACACACTTTTTGTATACGATTCATTATTCATAAAAGTGGAGCCCCATGCTTCAGCTTATATTTAGAGGCATGTTATTTACACAATAACAACTTTTAAGTTTGCACAACCCTCTACGGCTCGTAGAGGGCTCTACGGGCCGTAGAGGGTGTCAGTGTAATTAATGTTGGTCAGTTATACGGCCCGTATACCTCTCTACGGCCAGTAGAGGTGGTTTGGTGAGAAGCATTTAAACCCTAAACGGCCCGTAGAGACCTCTACGAGCCGTATAGGGTACGAGGTACGAGTATAATCAATGAACAGACTGACTTTGCAGTGTGTCAGTCTGAAATTCTTTATCTCTACGGGCCGTAGAGCTCTATACGACCCGTAGAAAAGTGGGTTGTTGAGAGCATTTAACCCTATACGGCCCGTAGAGACCTCTACGGGCCGTAGAGGTCCAGATAAATCCTTCTTCCTTGTCTCCTTTTCTCAGACAACGAAATTTTTAAAAAAAACGGAGAACAAAAAATCTGATCGATTCCAAGCTACCGCGATGTCTTCGAGCCACTACAGTAATGTTTCGGAGCAATGGGAGCATTCGTATAGCATATCTCACGTCTCGGAAAGCATTTTCGGACTCGTGGTGGAACGTGGTGAGGAGGAGGTTAGATCCGTTGTTCACGGTGAAGACGGGAATGCGCTTCCCGATTTGAACCTGCTACCCGATTTGAACCTGCTGCCCGGTTTGAACCAGGAGTACGGGACTTATCATTCGCACGAGGAGGGTCATGGCAGCTTCAAGGGATCGCACGAGGGAGGTGATAACGGTGGCGACAACGGTGGCGACGAACCTGTCCCGGAGGTTTCGTTTGAAACAAATCAGGTGTGTTTATGTATTTACACTTGTTTATAATTTAGACCCGTGTATATGTAATAGTGTACATATTTAGACTCGTATATTTAGCCCCGTACATATATTTGTTCTAGGGTTTGTGAGATTTGAACTCGTATATATTAGTTGTTATTTGAACTCGTATATAAATTTTGCAGGTATTCGGGTCTCTTAAAGACCTGACAGATTGGGTTTATGAAAGGGCCAAAATTAATGGTTACATTACCGTATACGGACGTACTGTTTCGGATGGCAGGGGGCCGAATAGGAGGGTGACGACGGCATGGATACGATGTGACCGTAGTGGCGTACATCGTAGTGTAGCCACGGTTCGAAAGACGGGGAGCAAAAAATGTGATTGCAAGTTTGAACTAAAAGGGAAATACCACTCCGGCCACGATGGTTATATTTTGGAGGTCGTGAACCAAAAACATAATCACAAACCTTTCCAACACATCGAGGGTCACGCGTATGCTAGGAGGCTGGGTGCGGGCGAGTTAAAATTGGTGGATACACTTTACTTTCAAAATGTTACGCCAGTAGACATACATACGGCCGTTAGAAAACAAAACCCGGATAGTCCCTGCATCTTAAGAGACATACATAACACAATAACCAAGGTTAGGCATTTGTTATACGGGGGCAGGACTCAAATGCAGGTATTATTATCTCTTGTTATTAATTATTATTATTACTGCTACTACTACTTTATTATTATTTTTTAATTATTATTATTATTGCTATGCAGGTACTCGAAACCACATTGGTGGAAAAAGAATTTATTTACTTCACCCGGAAGAATGCCTCTACAAAAGCGATCGAGGATATTTTGTTTGTCCATCCCATCTCGCACAGATTATGGCGTGCGTTCCCGCATGTGCTGATGATTGATGCGACCTACAAAACGAACGAGCATAAACTTCCGTTTGTTCAAGTTGTGGGTATGACATCAACATCCAAGTCGTTTTGTGTCGCCCATGCATTTATCTCCCGTGAAAAAAATGATAACTACCTGTGGGTGCTACAAAGGCTTAAAGATTTGCTAGAAGATAGTACGGAGCCCCGTGCTATAATAACTGATTGTGAGAAAGCCTTGATGAATGCATGCGACATTGTATTTCCAGCAGCTTCAAAGTTGTTATGCAGGTAATTATTATTATTATTATTATTATTATTATTATTATTATTATTATTATTACGAGTTTTATTATGCATTCAGGTATCACATTCACAAAAATATATTGAAGCACTGCAGAAAAGCCTTTGCAGATAAAGATTGGAAAATATTTGTGAAATCTTTTAAGCGACTATGTAGATCTTCATCTCCAGAATGGTACCGACACTGGTTAGACCGATTCTACAAACGACTATGTCAGGACGAACGAGATGGTACATTCACCGTATTAATTTAGTTTAAAACGCATACACACATTAACAAATAACTTTGTTCTATTTTTTACAGATGTTTTTGAATATGTAGACCGGGTCTGGCTACGTGACTACAAAGAACGGTTTGTTTCTGCATGGACAGACACAAACTACAACTTTGGTCAGTATACGACCAACAGAGTTGAGAGCCAGCATTCAAGGTTTAAGATGCACATTAAGGGGCCTAACAACTCGCTCCACAAACTTGTGATGATTGTAGACGATGTGGTAACGTCACAAGAGAGGGCAATAAACCACTCGTTTGAAGAGAGTCTGTCGGTGAAAAAGGTGCACCATGACATACCGATTTTTGAGGAACTACTCGGTAAAGTTTCCCATGCAGCGATCGAAAAGTTGTTAAGTGAGATAAATTATATACAGAATTTGAGGAAACAAAAAAATACTTGTGGTCACCAGCTTTTCACGAGTTCTGGGTTGCCGTGTGCATGTCGATTAGATTCGTATATAAATACAGGTAATACCATTACTTTATTAATTATTATTATATATTAATTATTATTATAATTATTATTATTAATAATATTATTATTATTATTATAAAATACAGGAATAAAAATACAGTTGTCCGAAGTAGACGTCTTCCGGAGACGACTGAATTACGAACCGGAAGTAGTAGTGGGGGAACGTGACCTTGCGAGTGAGTGGGAAATAGTCAAAAAAGCAATACAGTCTCAACCACCACGGGTTCAAAGAAATATGTTGTCAAAAATAAAGTCGGTGGTAAATCCAAGTATGACTGACACTCAACCTCCTGAGAAACAAAAGAATACTCGCGGGCGCCCAACTAAAAAATCACAGAAAAAAAACAGGAGGAGGATGCGAAAGAAAAGGTTAGTATTATTATTATTATTATTATTATTATTATTATTATTATTATTATTATTATTATTATTTGGGAAACTTGTAGACAACTTGTGTTGTCTGGTTTGAACGAAAACAGGGGAAACTCTGCCCAATTTTTTTATAAAATCTTTGATTATTTATTTAATTATTTATTTATTGTTATTATTATTATTATTATTATTTAATTATTTATTTATTGTTATCCATTGTAGGAGGACGAGCCTGCTAGAAGACGTAGGCCATCAGATCCGGGTAAAGATAAAATGAAAGTGTGTGATAGAGATTTTCCACTGTTAGTAGGGAACAGGTACATTAATAACTATTCATACATACATACATGATTTTCCACGGTTTGTATAGATTTTCCCTAATCATGATTTCCCAATATTTGGCGGTGACAGGTATAGATTTGCGTGTCGAGAATTTAAGCACACGATTCATCCCCTTTTTCGACAGTTTGTCACGCACATTCAAGATGTTCAGCCGGACGGTAACTGTGGATTCCGAGCTGCATGTGTGGCTTTAGATTTGCTGGAGGGAGACTGGGAATGGATGCGCCAAGTTCTTCTACAAGAGATGATGGGGGACAGCCAGCAAGATTGGACACTTGGCGTCAGCAGATGGACACTTGGCGTCAGCAGCAGGCCGAGGAGATGCGTCAGTGGCGTGATCGGCAGGACGAGGCGATGCGCTGGATGATTGCTGGGCAGCAGGATATTTATCGGCAGCTGGGCATGCAGACTCGTGTCCCAACGACTTTAGGGCCCAGCACGCAGCAGACCCCGCAGCAGACCCCGCAGCAGACCCAGCAGCAGCCCGGGATGTCCTCGCAGCAGCCGCCGCCGCCGCCTGATGATACGATGTTTTATTTCTGATTCTGTTATGTAGTAACTTTAAACAATTTTTATTTTGAACGGTTGTGTAAATGTTTTAACGTTTAGTTTTATCGTTTGGTTATATAAACGTTTGTGTTTATGTTTTACACGCTTATCGAGACGACATTAAAAAACTAAAAAAATTAAACAATTAATATTTATTTTATAAATTTGTATTAATGTTTTACATGCTTGTGTTAATGTATTACACGCTCGGGATTAATTATTAAATAATTAAAATGATTTAAAAAAAAAAAAACCTCTCTACGGGTCGTAGAGGCCTCTACGGGCCGTAGAGGGTGCCTAAGACTGGTTTATCTTATATTAAAATTTTCCAACTAAGAAACCAGCGAACTGGTAGCCCAGATGGTCCCCATATACGAAATAAGACTTTGTGTGTGTTTGTGTGATAATGTGCCTAAGATCGAACCTTGTCCCAAACGTTTTTTTTTTTTTTTTGGTCTACGACCCGTAGAGGCCTCTACGGGCCGTAGGCATCATAAACATCCATCTCTTCCTTGTTCATTCTTAAAAAAAAATAAGGCTTTTCTACGGGTCGTAGAGCCCTCTACGGCCCGTAGGTAATCATCACCAATGATTGTATGATTGCCAATCATTGATAATGATTACCTACGGGCCGTAGAGGGCTCTACGACCCGTAGAGGAAGCAAAAAATGGAGTCTACGGGCCGTAGAGCCCTCTACGGCCCGTATAGGGTTGTGTGGATAAATTTCAACCTTGTGCAAATAACCGGAGCCTATATTTATTAGAATCGAGCCACCCCTGCTTAAAATGTTCTTTGAAAAGAGCTGATTAACCGAAACACTTCTTCTGTTACTTACTAGATCCATAACTTAATCTGACTCGTCTGATTCGTTCAAGATGCAAGGTGCATTTTAAATGTAAACGTTTTTATTAGCAAAATTATACCGTGCTAAAACAAACTAATGGCAAAATCATAATAAAACCTTAAATCTACAACTAATATTAATAGCAAAAGGCTCTTCAGTTACCACATAAAGCAATTGATAGGTCTAAGTTAACACTACATGGCTTGTTAGACGAGCCATCATTTACACTAGTTGTCGAGTACACCTCACTAATGTCACTCGTTGATGAGCCGTTACTGCTCTTTTGTGTCATAGGATTGGGTAATGAAAGTGTCAATAGTAACTCGTCTTCATCAACTTCATCTTGAATGCTTGTTGAGCTCTCCAATTTCCGTCTCTTCAATGGTCCAAAATGTTCATCACCTTCTCCGATAATCTGTGTAAACCCAATACTCAGTTATCAAAAGTCCCATAATCGAAACATCAGTTTCTCATTCAATTCAGTTACTTCTATTGTACTCATTTATGTTTTTTTTAATTTATTGGTTTTCTACTAATCCTATTCTATGTATGTACGGTAATAAATTTTTTTTTTTTTTTTGAAGTCTTGTAATTTGGAATTTATTAAAAGAATAGTTATTATGAGAAAACTATTCAATGAATACAAAAGAGACAACAAAATTCAATGAATGCCTAATTTCCTACCAAACCCCTATAAAACCTTTGAAAAGTGTGTACCCACAACATATTTTCAACACCAAACAAAAACCAACCTTACGTAGAATAACATTCTTGAGACTATGTAACACATAAATGCATAAATATGATAGATCATAGATAGGTACACAAGATGCGTATACATTGTATATATAGGTTTTGACACAAAAAATGTACAAAGTACAAAAAGCATCAATGCGCCCAAGCAACCAAACAGGTTTTTAGAGCAACTGGCATATTCTCTGCTTTTGAAAGCTACGCATGCATGCAAAAAAAATCATCCCCACTTCGTTTACTATAGTTAAAAAGCCTGCTATAAATATGTCTACTTCATCTTAACTTTAACCTAACATTATTTATCGCATTAAATTTTGTAATTCTTTTAAATAATAAGAAAATAATAAAACTAATTCTATAAAAGCTATATTATTATTATTATTATTTTTTTTTTACCAAATCTATGAAATTTCATTAAAAATAAAGGATAAATTACATCAGGATAGTAGATAGGCGGACAAAAAGCTGCGCCACCACCTCTTTTTAGATGGAAAATCCTAATATGGTAAAAACAAAACCCCGCCCTTGAGGGGCGGAAAAATTGTTGTGCACTACTCGCTGTACCCGATCCAAAAACCGCACCGCTTTCGGTGCTAAGGAGAGGGCTATATTATTAAAACAAGGATGTTTCTGAACGTACCCCTCCCCTCTCACAAAGTATAGAGAGGGCAAACCGTTAAAAAATAGTATTCGACCACATGGAAGGATAGTTATTGGAGTGTTTGCAGCCTCTAAGCAACCTCATCCATCAAATTGTTGTTTTGGGATATTCATCCACCAAGCATATGAAGTCATAACTGAATTTTATTATTTGCAGAAAATTATTTTATATCAAGCCTTTGAATACTAAAAATGATTTACACACAACGCATTTAATTAATTAATACAATGAAATCTTAATTTAGAAGCTTATATACGTTGTTGATATTTAATATAGAACCAATTGAAGGTGACAATCGTGACAGCTGCAATAAACACTTACAACAATACAACACATTTAAAACTATAGATAAAATGTTTATATGGTCCTTGTAGTTCTAATTCTGTGTTGACATACATGTTATAGTTATACGTACCTCTCACATTTTACATAGCTATACTATATGATATTTACATCTTGCACATATTGTGTAAAATCTGAATTAGTTCGCGCACAAATCAATATCCTTATTTCCTAACTGTAATTTGCAAAATGACTGACATACCCCTAATGGTCAACAGTCCAGCTATTTGAAAAAGAATATGAATTACTGTACATGTTTATATATATGCACACACATATATATATAGAGAGTACCTTTAGCAAGTCTGATTCTGGATGAATAGCATTTACATGGGTAAAAGAAGGATGCAAGAGAAAATGTTGGAAAGAAAGAGGATGAGGCTGCTGCCATGTGAGATTCCCATCTATTGACTCCATTCTCCCTCTAGAAACACATGTGAACTAAAAATATAAATACAAATCCAACATGCAAATGCAAAACATTTACTTTAATTTCTTTGGTTTACTAATCTAACTTTATAGCAAGGATATATGATCAAAATAGATGGTAAAATGATAAGAAGTTGCACATTATATGATTATAACAAATGATGGATGAACCTTTTAGAAGGTAGAGTGAAAAAGGTGTGGGGATGATTTGAATCTTGAAACATGGGCTTCAACCGATGCTCATGATCAAGACATCCATCATGATGCTCCTGATCAAAAGATTGTCTTCTTAGTGATCCAATGGAATTGGGATCTTCATGACCTGATATAAGTGTTCATAAATCATGATCTTTGTTAGTTGCCAATTGCCATAATTGAGACCAAAGAATGTCCCCACATTTGGAAATAAACAGCAAGAAACAAAAAGATGGTATATATGTAGGTATGAAACTCTTTTCTATTTATAGAAGATAAGAATAAATATCTGTGTGTGTTAATTCAAATTATAATTTATATCAATCTTAATTTGGAAACACTAAATTTAACATGAGAGTTCAATGAAACATTGAAACCACAAAGCACTTGTAGCGGAATTATGGTTGATTTTTTCAACTGTTTACCACATTTTTTTCCAGTGAAAGTTCTATCTTTTTAAACCTCTTTAAAACAGAGAATTATTTTTGTACAAAAATGGTCTTAAAATATAAAAGTTAAAAATATATTTACCATTAGGGTTTATGCAGAAGATAACAGAAGAGAAGTATACCTTGTTTATTTCCATCACTCTTCATGCTTCTATACATCTGTCAAAAGGTTCCAATAAATCAATAATACAAGAAAATTAAGTTCACATGAAAAGCTGAAAAAGATAGTTTTTTTTTTCTTCAAAAAATTAGGTAAAAAATAAAGCAGAAAATGATGAAAAATAGAACCTGAAGATGACTTTTAACATGGGAAATGGTGAGTCCCCTTACATCCATCATCTGAAGAACAAGCTTTGGAGTAGCTTCTGTACACATACATACATACATACATACATACATACATACATACATACATACATACATACATACATAATCATCATAACCATCATCATGATCAAGAACATCATCAACAGCTAACAAATAAGTTACAAGAAAACTTACTTTCATGGCCTCCAAGTTTTTCAATTGCTTGAACAAAAGAGCGATGAAGATCAGGAGTCCATCTTAGTCTTGGAACCTTTGATCTTATGTATTGCCTTACTGCTCCATTTCTTGCACAACTGCCCATTGAATTGAATCTTTTATAAAATCAAAAGGGTATCTTACTATCTTATAAATTACTTCTTTTTATAGGTTTTCAACACATGGGTGTTATTTAAAATCTTCAAGAACCATTCAAAACTCTTCCTTTTCCTCCTTTGCAATCACTTTGAAACTGTCTACTCCTAACCTAATGTGCCTATAGAGATAGATAGATATAGAGAGAGAAAAAGAGAGGATGGAAGTATTAAATTGATCAAGGGCCCAGTCATATATATATTATACATATATAGGCATGCAAAATGAACTTATATTTTATATACCCTTTAAATATGAATTAAATTTGTGATACAGAAGTCGTCCCTATGTGTGTGTGTAAAGTGTAAACTGTAAAGCATGGGCGCACTTTCTGTGTCTTAATCTGCAGATCTATACACATGTTAACAAAAAGTATTTATGCTGTTTGACTCTTGCTTTATCTCACTCTTCATTTGAGTGGCTATCTCTCTCTAGAATGGTAGGAATTGTAAGGTATAATAGGCCTACTCCTCGTCATCATAACAAAAGGCCATGAGTTTAAGTTTTGTTTCATTATCCAAATCAAACAAAAAATAATGATTCACTGCTATTGATTATTTTTCACTACTGTCATTTATATGGTGCAGAAATATCATTCTCATTTAGAAATGTTTGATGTATTATTTAAAGGATATTGTAAATTGTATATTTCTGTATGTCATTCACAATGAGAAAGCCCCAATATATAGGGAACAATACAAGAGATAAATATAAACAATATCAACCATATCTCCACTATACAAGGAAGGAGATCACCTAACATATATCCGATATACTATAATAAATACAATGATATTTATCGGCTAATACTCCCCGGTAGTTTGAACGGGTGTAGGACAAACGCTCAAACTAGAACGAAAAGACTGAAATAATTGCTTGGAGAGTCCTTTGGTGAAAATATCTGCATATTGTAATGCTGAAGGAACATGAAGAACCCGAACATCGCCTAGACGTACCTTTTCTCTGACAAAATGAATATCAATCTCAATATGCTTTGTGCGTTGATGTTGCACTGGGTTGTCAGAGAGATAAACCGCCGAAACATTGTCACAATAAACGATGGTAGCCTGTCGAAGTGGAGTGTGTAATTCCAATAACAAATTACGTAACCATGCAGCTTCAGCGACAGCATTTGCAACACCCCTGTATTCGGCCTCAGCACTCGATCGAGAAACGGTCGGCTGGCGTTTAGAAGACCAGGACAATAGATTATCACCCAAGAATACACAATATCCACTAGTAGAACGACGCGAATCAGGACAGCCACCCCAATCCGCGTCTGAATACGCGACCAACGAATTTGTGGCAGATTTAACCATGCGAATGCCATAATCCGTGGTGCCCTGGATATACCGTATAATACGTTTCATAAACGCAAAGTGAGTGTCGCGAGGATCATGCATGAAGAGACAGACCTGCTGAACGGCATAAGTGATGTCGGGGCGAGTAAAGGTCAAATACTGTAACGCACCAGCTAAACTACGATATAACGTAGGATTAGAGAAAGGGATACCATCTGTGGCACTGAGCTTGGAGGCGATGTCAACTGGTGTGGTACACGGCTTGCAGGAGGTCATTCCTGCACGCGAGATGATTTCTTTTGCATATTGACGTTGAGAAAGAAATAAACCATTCTTTTGATGATCCACTTGAATACCCAGAAAATGGTGTAACCGACCAAGATCAGTCATAGCAAACTCTCGTGAGAGTGTAGCAATAATCTCGCGTAAGAAGGTGTCAGTAGAAGCTGTCAGCACAATGTCATCAACATAAAGTAAGAGATAAGCAATATTGGCGGGATCGCGCCTATAAATGAATAACGAGTGGTCACAAGCACTGCCACGAAAACCATGGGACGTAATGTAATTGGCAAACCGTGTGTACCACGCCCTGGGGGCTTGTTTCAACCCATAAAGCGACTTCTTTAGTCGACAAACCATATGTGGAAATCGGCGATCCACAAACCCGGGGGGTTGGTGCATGAAAACTGTCTCTTTTAACTCCCCGTGCAAGAAAGCATTCTTCACATCCAGCTGGTGAATGGGCCAAGACCTGGAAACAGCAAGAGATAATACGGTACGAATAGTTGCCGGTTTAACCACCGGACTAAAAGTCTCATCACAATCAATGCCCACCGTTTGTGAATTGCCATTAACAACTAACCGCGCTTTGTACCGTTCTAGTGACCCATCTGCTTGAAACTTATGTCGAAACAACCACATACATCGAATAACTGGGCGGTCAGTGGGTCGAGGAACAAGTTCCCATGTCTCATTTTCCAATAAAGCGGAGAATTCCGCCTGCATGGCATTAGCCCAATGTGGATCGGCAAGAGCTTTGGCATAGGTAGTAGGGACAGGGGAAATGGTCGCGGTAGTATAAGTAGCGGAGGGTTGTGGGTTGGTCCGAGATTTGGACCGTGTAGTCATGGGATGTTGGTTGGTGGGTGGAATAGGATGGGCCGAGGTAGGGTTTTGGGCCGGTACAGGGACTGAATGGTGCACAGTGGGCGGCGGACTAGGTGGGGGTGAGTGTGAAGGGTTTAGTTGGGCCGGCCCATGAGGGAGGGTAGGATGTGAAGGCTGGGGCTGGGTGTTATGGGCTGGAATGGTGGGTTTGGGCCGACGCGAGTAGGTGAGTCGGTAAGGTGTGGTGGGTGAAAGGGAAGGCGGTGGTGCAGGAAAACGGAAGGGAAGGTTAATGGGAGGTGTATCGTCGAGGAAAGAGTAAGCGGTGGGTGGTTGGGGAATGGTGTAAGGGAAAACATGTTCGTCAAAGGTAACATGTCTAGAAATGTGAACCCGACCGGTGGTAGGATCAAAACACCGATATCCCCGGAAATCCGGGGGATAACCTAGGAAGATGCACCGTATAGCCCGGGGATGAAGTTTGTGAGGTGAGGTGGCGGAGGTATTGGGGTAGCAAGCACACCCGAAGACACGTAAATGCGTATAGTCTAGGTGGCGAAGGTAAAGAACGAAGGTAGGGGTATAAAAATTTAGCCTCTTGGTGGGAAGGATGTTATGTAAGTAGGCAGCTGTGTGTAATGCTTCGACCCAAAAGGAGGGTGGAAGGTTCGCATGAATTAACAATGCACGAATAACATCATTAATGCGGCGAAGCATACGCTCAGCTCGGCCATTTTGTGGAGATGTTTGTGGGCAAGAGAAGCGGAACAAAAGGCCATGATGGGAGGCAAAACTTTTAAAGGCATGGTTATCAAATTCGCCACCAAGGTCACATTGAAACGTTTTTATTTTTCTATTAAATTGGGTTTGGATTAGTTGGTGAAATTTTTGAAAAGTGGGAAATGTTTCAGACTTATATTTAAGCGGGTAAACCCAAACAAAATTAGAAAAATTATCAATTAAGACCATGTAATATTTGTACCCGGACTTGCTAGTTATGGGAGAAGTCCAAAGATCACAATGTACGATGTCAAAAGGTGCAAAAGTGAAAGAATTAGAATCATAAAAGGGCAATCTTTTACTATTTGAAAGCTGACAAGAGTTGCAAAGATTAAATGTATTGCCTTTATTACAAGAAAAATGAAAATTACGACCTAAAACTTCTAAAACTTGAGTCCCTAGGTGACCTAAACGGTCGTGCCAAGGTAAAGATGCAGAGGTGAGAAAGCAAGCTTGAGGAGGTAGTTGAGGAGGTGTAAAAGGGTAGAGATCCCCGGTGCTATCATGGCGCGAAAGAAGCTTCCTAGTGACGAGATCCTTCAAAGAAAAACCAAACGGGTCAAATTCTACAGAGACATTATTATCACGAGTGAAACGGCGAACAGAAATAAGGTTTTTAATAATATGAGGGCTGTAAAGGATATTTGGTAAAATATAGGTACGGTTGGGTAGGGTATGAAAGCCAGTGCCAGATCCTTGAATTGGGACACAATGACCACTACCGACAAGAATTGACCGATTTAAAGGAAAAGAGTTAGGGATGATAATTTTACCTTGGTCTCGAGAGACATGATTTTCAGCCCCGGTATCCATGATATCCTGCTGCCAAGAAGTGTTTTGCTGATTGACTTGCAAGTTAGCAAGGGCGGCACTTAAATCTGTGGGGCTTAGAGCATCATAACCATATTGAGGAGCCCCATATGAACCGTAGCCTGGAGGAGCCGAGAAACCCGCATAATGAGACTGAGAAGGCTGCTGTGCAGTGGGTGGTGCGGTGTTGGTGGTGGGTCTCCAGGAAGGCTGAGTCGGATAGGGGCATGGGGGCGGCGACCACCAAGCCCAAGTGGGGTATGAGGACTGCTGCTGTGGGCCGTAGCCCGAAGGAGAACCCTGGTAGTATCCACGGCCAGAAGAGCCTCGGCCGCGACCTCGATAACGCCCACGTCCGCGGCCTCTGTTGGTTTGGTTGGATCGGTTGGTGTAGGGTGGATTGGGGTCGGGTATTTGGGAGTCCGTTTGGGTTGATGGAGAAGAAGATTTCGGGGCGGAGGGTGTGGTGGCAGCAACGAGGACCGAAGACGATGACCCCTTGATTGCTTCAATCCGAATCTCTTCGTCATGGAGCAAACTTAGGGCCAAGTCCCAATCCGCGTCACGGTTGTTAATGAAGAAGCCGGTGGTGTTATATTCTTGGGGTAGGCCACGTACAAGTTGAAGTACAAGCCGGGACTCACTAACCGGTTGATCCACATCCGCGAGTTGGTTTGCGAGGCTGCGGAGTTGGTCACAGTAGTCATCGAGTGAGGAGCAGGCTGACAATGTTAAGTTGCAAAAACGGGTTTCCAAGGCAGCAGCGCGAGCCTTCTTATTGCTGAGAAACACCTTCTCGAGTTGTACCCAAGCATCACGAGCTGTTGTGTGGTTGATTACACGGCTGAGGTATTTGTCAGAAACAGTATTTATGATCCATTGGATCACGAGAGCATCAAGCTCTTTCCACAGCCCGTATTCGGGGGCGGTAACATCCGGTGGAGGAGTACCGTCGAGATGGTCAGCCACCTTATAGGCTGTGACATGTAGAAGAAACATCTTGACCCAAGCAGAGTATGTTATGGTAGTGCCATCCAACGTCCGAATCTTGGACTGGATGTTTGTAACGGAGTAGGCAGGGTGGAGGGATGGGGTTTTCGGTGAAGAGGAAGATGATTCTTGATCAGGTTTAGTCATAGCAGCAGGTGGGGAGGGTAACCGGAGATAGGAAGGTGGCGGCAGAAGTAAGAAGAAAGGGAAGAAAGGGACCGAGAGCTAGGGTTATCAGAACCGTAGCTCTGATACCATAAAGGATATTGTAAATTGTATATTTCTGTATGTCATTCACAATGAGAAAGCCCCAATATATAGGGAACAATACAAGAGATAAATATAAACAATATCAACCATATCTTCACTATACAAGGAAGGAGATCACCTAACATATATCCGATATACTATAATAAATACAATGATATTTATCGCCTTATAGGCTAATATTATTTTCTTAATATGTTTTCAAACCTCAACAGAAATGGAAATGAAAGTTAACCGAAAACATATGGTACCTATTTAGTTATGGCAAAAAAAAAAATTCAGAGTTGAATCCATATACTAGTTTTCTATTTTTAACTTTTTGTAGGTCATCTAGTTAGGGCAAGTTACATTTTATCTAATCTTATTGACTCAACTATGAAAGAACTAATTTGCTGGAACTTCAATTATAAAATTTGCTATAAGCACTTAAAAAGACAAAGACACTAAAACAACATATGAGAATGTTCATATGACTCATCATTATCATAATCAGTTAATCCCCACCAATAGCAAAACTTAGATAGGGTCTTAGGAGGGTAAGATGTAGACAACATTATATCTACCATGTGGAAATAGAGAGGTTGATTCCAGTGAAACCCCCAGCTCGATGGTGGTATTGCATCAAACTTTGGATATAAGATACATAACACTTAGCAACCCCTCGTGTCTTTTGTCTATCATCGCCACCACATGATGCATGATTAACCATCCATAGTTTTTCACGTTATTTTCACGAAATTAGTAAACTAACGTTAAAATTAGTGCAAATTTTCTTTGCCCGCCAACGACCCACACATATATAAATTATATGCGCACACAGTAAAAGTGCCAAGGTTCATATGATAATAACAAATCTGAACAAATATCATAACATACCTAGAACACCTCCAAGTGAGGCATAATTGGGCATCGGAGGAAGCATGTTAGTCACATAGGACTATAGGAGTTTATAGAGAGGAAAAGGGGAGGTGAGAGTACAAAAGTCCTAAAATTAAAAAGTTAATAAAATAATAATAATAAACCCTGATTTTTAATCTCCTAATTTGGTGTTCTCGGGGTTATGAACTTGAACCAAACTTGTCACTCCTATAAAATAGAGGCTAAATCTTTGTTGTTAAAAGCCAATTCAGGTGCGTGTCTAGGCTCACTTTTCAAGCCCAATGTAGCCAACTCGATTTGTTTCAAAAGCTCGACTTTCAAGCCATCAGGCGCATTTTTTCAGTCCAAGTTCCGAGGGAATACCGACCAACAATTGTTTAAGCAAGTCTGAAACAATTATAGCTGCCTAAACAAGTCTATAATCAATCTAAAGCAGCCTAACTTACCCTAAAGAATCCTGAAACATGTTTAAAACTCCTAAAAATGTATTTTTATACCGTGTGCCTCGCTTAAAAAATCTTTTGCTTTTTAAGCGCCTTGCATTGAGGCCCAGGCTCACCCTTGGCGCCTTAAGTGTGCCTTGCGCCTTTAACAACTATGGGTTAAATTGACGTCTATGATTATATAATTATCATATAGGATGTAAAGAGTTGCTTAGATTCCATTAGGGAGGATCGCATAAGCCCCATGTACTCTATTGTAACCAATCACACAGTGTCACGTCCTTTTTACCCTCAGATAGTCTAAAGTAGCCTAAACACGGAAATGCCCTAGCCTAAAATAGCCTAAAACAGCCTAAAACTAATTTTTGTTTTTTAATATTAATTAATTAAAACAAAATAAAACCAACTAAACATTAATTAAATAAAATACATACAAATACAATAAAAAATATGAAACATAAAAAAAATCAACTAAAAAATCAAAAATTAAATTATGCAACGTCATCGGATTCATCAATATATGGTAGGTCTTGAGTTGAAATATGTTCGACTAGGTCAATGAGAAGTCGAAAATGCGTGTGTGGTTCCTTAATTTCATAAAGGGCATCCTCGTCAAAAATAGGTTGAACAACTGAATCCCTAATGTGAACAGGTGAGAAGTCATTTCCCTCATCCTTAAGGATCATGTTATCCAATCTCATGCATGTATACCCCACGGCTCTAATCTTGTCCACCGTGTAGGCACGCATAGGTAGCCTTAAAGTGCCCATTTTCCCTTCAGAGCTCCAAAAGCGCGTTCAACATCCTTTCTTGCACCTTCGTACAATCTCTTCCACTTCTTTTCATTTGGACCCGTTAGATGCGGAAATGTTTTAACAAACAATGCCCAAGTAGGGTATATCCCGTCGGTTAGATAGTATCCGCATTTGTATTGACGATAGGGCTAATGAATGATTAATAATATGCCCATTTGTGTGTTTTTGATGTGTTTGTGATGCTTATATGTGGTTAATGAGATAACTACGCGAGTTTTGATTGTTTCAGGATAAATGCCTAAGTTGGATGGAATTAGAGCCGAAAAACGTGAAGCGTAGTGACCAAGTTAGAGATTGGAAGAAATGGAGATGAATTGGATGTTTAGGAGGAGGTTCGGATGAAAATGATGTTGTTTGGATAGTAAGAACGATATTTGGATGAGGATGGGATGAAGAAAAACGAGACTAGAGGGTGTTTGGATAAAGATTGTTGAAGGGAAAATGGCTTTGGAAGAAGAGGAGGGCCGAAGCTTACGGGGGTTATCCTGTAGCTTACGGCTGGTTAATGAAGGCAAAGCATTAGTAGCCGAAAGTGGGAGCCGTAAGCTATGCCTTTGGAGTGTAACTTACAGCTGATAGCTGATAAGGAAGATCCGAAAGATTGCGTCGTAGCTTACGGCTCTGGCCTATAAGCTACGGCGGGGTTAAGAAATATTAGGAAAGTAGGTTTTTTCTTAAATATAAAAGATAACTTTCTAAACCTAGGGATTCTCAACCGAATTTTTGGAAAAAAAAAGTATCATCTTTTGAAGAGCTTTTGAAGGAGAATCACCAAGAACAATCAACATGCATTCAATCATTCGGTTATTATCACCATGTTCGGTTTTCTTATTCAAGTTTATGTTATGTTATTCATCACCATGAGCGGCTAAACATCTTTGTAACCACCTCCGGGTGCATGGTTCGTTTATGAGGCTCTTACCATTGTTTGGTTTGGTTTGGTTTATGGATTGTCTTTTAATCGTTTGAAAGATTTGTGGTTTGAGTTATTTAAATAAGTCATGTTTGTGCAATTGCTTATCTTTTAATCATTCGCATTCGGTTTTCTTGCATCGTGAGCAGTTTGATTAATGGGAGGGTAGTTGTTATTCGTGGGTTGGTAATTAAATTGTACGAGTTATTATTAAAAACTTGTGTTTGATTATCACCTAAATTAAAACCATTCAACAAAACCATGTCTATGTGGTATCCAATCATCTAAACAAGGGTAGGGTGAATCATTGATTATGGTTTACCCTCTTACTTTACGCTTAACGAAATAGGGACACTTAGTTATTTTTTAGTGATACATGCCAAATTCTCTGATAAAATTCTTTCGTTGTCGTATCAAAGTTATGATATCTTACACCGTACCACTCTTAGGCAGTCTATGCCCTTGCCCACTTAAGTAGCTCTCCAGGTACTCTGGTTTGCCAATAGATTATCCTCTGCTATACTAGAGAATTGTTGGTGCATTGAAGTATCTACTTCTAACTCCTCCAAATATTAATTATGCAACAAGTAAGGTTTTCTAGTTTATTCATAAACTTTTTGATGTTATTGGACCGTTGTTGATCATACTTTCTTTATCCCTTAAGAGCAGTAGTACTCATGGGTTGATTATGTATGTGTCAAGTAGGCTTGCCGTCATGTTTGTGACATTGTCGATCAAGCTGCTTGTTCAAGCTATAGTGATCTACCATAGACTAGAGTATTTCTTGGACCTAACCACATTAGTTAGTGTTTCATTAGCAGCAATTAGTTCAACAGCCTAACACTGATGTTCAAATTATATTAACATGAACCGGTGTAAAACTTTGGGAAAATCCCATATTGGTCATGGACAACAAATATTTTTTGTTCATAAAGAATGACCTACCTCTTAAATCATCAATACGTTTGGGGCTTAGTTGGCTATGGAGCTCATGAACATTGCATAGTTAAGCATGTTTAGGTGGAAATAGTATCAGGATATCAGAGCCATTCATGTGTCATTTTGGATGGTGGGGCAAACCTCATCAAGGAAGATGAGTCCCTAAGGAGAATGACTATGAAGATATAAAATTAATGCAAATAAGTGTAACAAACTAGGCAAATTCTACATCGGGCGTGGACATGAAAGATTCTTAGTTTATAAAAAAACGCCCCGTCTCTTAAATCACCAACGTGTTTTAGACTTAGTTGGATGTGGTGCACATGAAAACTCCACAGTTAAGCGTGCTTAGGTGAGAATAATATCATAATGGTTGACCTCCTTGGAAGGCTCCATTGGAGCCAACTAAAAACAAATTTGTGAGTTCCTGGATGGGCAACACACATTAAGGGAAAGCAAACAATATTGATAGTACGAGGAACTAAATGTTACAATTGATGCCTAGCTCCAGGCTCTAACTCACATTACCGTTAAGCTTCATTAGATTACTTCCATGTTTCATAAATTACTTATACCGTTTACTAGCCCAAGTACATTGTGGTGTGACAATATTAGCACTACATGTATAGAAGTTAATCTTGTGCTTCATCAGTTTACGTAAGACTTAATGATTAATATGCACTTTGAATGAGATATGGTGCTAGCATAGTCTCCAATCGGTATGTTCGGCATGCTATTTACATTGTTGACCTCCTGACCAAATCGTTGTGTACTTTGTTTTAGCTTGAAGGAACATGTTAGACTATCTCTGATGGGGCCTTGGAGGCCCTTACCATTACTGTAAGATTGGGAAGTCTCTCTTAATTTTAGAGAGATGAGATTTGCATTATATAACAAATTACATTGAGGAATTTACGGAAATAATAACTATACAATGAATACAAATAAATCACAATTAAAGAAGAGATAATCATGGAGAGAAATTAGATGATTAGTTGATTTGGTTGACTTGACATTATCTTTTATCCCCCTTCAAGCGAAACGGTGGGGATTGAACACGAAGCATGTCACGAAAGAATTCAAACTGAGGTCGTGGCAGGCTTTTCGTAAAGATATCCGCAACTTGAAGCTTGGTAGGAACAAATTTGGTGTGAAGCTTCCCTGACATAACCAATTCTCGAACAAAATGATAATCTAAGTCAATGTGTTTGGCGCGTTTTTGAGAAACCGGATTTTGGCTCATAAACAGAGCGCTTTTGTTGTCACATAACAAAGTAGGACGACTTGGCGGAAGAGCTTGTAATTCTTTCAATAAATGAGTAATCCAAACAATCTCAGCCGCCGCATTTGCCATAGCACGATATTCTGACTCGCAACTGGACCGAGAAACTGTCGGTTGCTTCTTTGCACTCCATGAGACTAAATTTCCCCCTAAAAAAATTGAGTAACCATAGGTAGATCTCCTCGTTTCAATGCATCGAGCCCAGTCCGCATCGGAGTAGCCAAGGATGGTGGGTGTAACCGGGCGAGTAAAAACAAGACCATGGGAGATGGTACCTTTAACATACCGAAGTATTCTTTTGACCAACTGAAAGTGCTTGTCGGTTGGAGCATGAAGATGCTGACAAGCTTGGTTGACAGCATAGGATAAGTCAGGACGGGTGATGGTTAAGTATTGGAGTGCACCAACAAGTGACCGATAAGAAGTAGGATCCGAATAGGGAGTACCTTCGGTAGTGAAAGTATCGGTGGTGGAAAGGGGTGTAGGAACCGGTTTAGCATTGGTAAGGCCAGCACGATCAAGAATATCGTTTGCGTATTTGGTTTGTGTAAGAAACAAACCTTCACTGTTATGAACGACTTCTAGACCAAGAAAATAACTTAATGAACCGAGATCCTTTATAGCAAACTGTTTGTGCAGCCGTTCTGTGAAAACACGAATCAGAGTGGGATTGTTACCTGTGAGAATTAAGTCGTCCACATAAACAAGTAAATACAAGATGGATTGTTCATGATGATACACGAACAAAGACGGGTCTGCACGGCTGCATTTGAAACCAAAGGATGTGAGAAAAGCGCTTAAGCGCTGGAACCAAGCCCGAGGGGCTTGTTTGAGACCATAAAGGGCCTTATTGAGTTTGCACACATGCTCGGGAAACCGCTGGTCGACGAAACCTGGTGGTTGCTCCATAAAAACAGTTTCGGTTAGAAGACCATTTAGGAAAGCATTATTCACGTCGAGTTGATGAAGAGACCATTTGTTTATGACGGCCAATGATAACACAACTCGAATCGTTGAGGCTTTAACAACGGGACTGAAGGTGTGATGAAAGTCTAGACCCGGAATTTGCGTAAAGCCTTGGGCCACAAGACGAGCCTTGTGACGGTCCAAAGATCCGTCCGAATGGAGTTTGGTTCGATAGACCCATTTAGAACCTACTACATTTGTGGACGAGGGCCGAGGGACAAGGGTCCAAGTATTGTTGCGGTTTAAAGCAAGTAATTCATCGTGCATGGCCTTCATCCAATGAGGATGTTTTGATGCACTGCGAAAACCTTTGGGTTCAGAGGTGGAAAGGAGGGCTGCATGAAGAGAAGAGCTCATAGCATGAGCAAGATAGGAAGAATGTTTGGGATTCGGTTTGATGATACCAACCTTTGACCGAGTAACCATGGGATGAGTTGGAATAGGGTGAGGTGGTGGAGAAGGGGCTGCAGAAGAGGAGACTGCAGCAGGAGTGGAAGCGGGTTGTGGTGATGGAGTTTCGGGTGGTTGAAGTGGTGAAGGAACAGTGGATTCGGGTGGAATAGGTTCGGGTGTGGAGGCTGAAGTAGCAGGGAATGAGGTTGTAGAAGTGTCTTTACACAAAGAACAAGGAGCCGAGGATTGTGTAGGGGTGTGGTCAGGGGAGGCCGAAGGTGGAATAGGTGGTGAGGGGTTTGGTTGGGCAAAACAGGTTGGTTCATCAAAGGTTGACAGAAACAAGTTAGCAACCTCAGTAGGAGATGAGGTATTGTTGTAAGGAAAGCATGTTTCATCAAATCTCGCATGGCGAGTAACATACATACGTGAAGAAGTCGGATCAAAGCACTTGTATCCTTTGTATTGGGGAGCATATCCCAAAAAAATACAAGGGATACTTCGTGGAGCAAGCTTGTGTGGAGCATAGTCACGTAAATATGGATAAACACAACAACCAAAGACACGAAAATTGGAGTAGGAAGGAGGGGTTTGAAAAAGTATTTCGAACGGAGACGTATTGTGCAAAACTTTGGTTGGTAACCGGTTGATAATAAAAGTAGCGGTACTAAATGCATCCACCCAATGAGTGATAGGAACATGAGCATGAAATAGCATGGCTAAGCCGGTTTCAACAATGTGTCGATGTTTCCTTTCCGCTCGACCATTTTGAGGGGCCGTATAGGGACAAGAAAATCTATGAAAAGTTCCATTGTCATCAAAGATTTTGCGAACATATTGATTCACAAATTCCGTTCCTCCATCACTCTGAAATACTTTAACTTTTCTGGAGAATTGTGTTTGTACAAGCCTCAAAAATGTTTGCAAAGTGGTGTAAAACTCGTTTTTGGTTTTGAGAGGATACAACCAAGAAAAGCGAGAGTAATCATCAACAAACACAACATAATATCTATAACCATCTTTGCTAAGAATGGGAGCGGGTCCCCATAAGTCACAATGCACAAGGTCTAAAGGATGTGAAGCACGTTTCTCATTAAGATCAAACGGTAATTTATGGGCCTTAGCAAGTTGACAAGGCGAACAAACATTCGGTTTAGGTAAAATTGAAGTAAATGATAAACAACCAAGTTTTTGCAAAACCGAAATAGTATCAAATGCCACATGGCCTAAACGATTGTGCCAAAGTTCAAATGAGGCTTTATTAGAAGAAATAGAAGCAACAAAAGCAAAAGACTTGTCTCGGATGACATAAAGACCGTTCTCACAGCGGCCTTCAGCGAGTGGTTTGCTTGTCTTCCGATCCTGAATGACAAAAAAAGAGTCTGAGAAAAGAACATCAACAGGAAAGTCTTTTGTTAACTTGCTGATCGAAAGAAGATTTCTAGTGATGTTAGGAACGACTAGAACGTCTTTTAGAGGAATATGTTTATTCAAAGTTAACCGACCCGTATGAGTAATCGGAGACGCTAAGCCATTACCAAACACAACCGAATTAGAGCCAGTATAAGGCGAAAAAGAATGAAGTTTACCGGTGTCGTCCGTCATGTGAAGGTCGGCACCGCTATCGGCTGTCCAATCGGGTATGTCATCAGTGACATGACATTTTGAGTGAAAAGCATGCGCAATACCTTCATCTGTAGAGGCCGATTTGACGAATGAGGAAAGCTTAGGACACTTATCTGCATAGTGACCATTTGTGCGACACAACTGGCAATGTGGTGGACGACGAGCGACTTTGGAAGAAGTCGGCTGGGACTGACCACGTGAGAATGAACCGGAGCCAGAGAATGAACCGGAACCGGATCCAGATTTTGGACGATTGGAGTTTGAAGGGCGGCGAGCGTTGGCATTAAAAGCAACAGGAGCAGGGGTGGGTGGATGGAGAGCGCGAAGAAACTGTTCTTGGCTTTCTGCTTTGGTAATTAATTCACGAAAAGGTAACGGATCCCGAGCGGTTCGAATGGCAGTAGACCAGCTCTCAAAAGCGGGACCAAGACCGCACAAGAACCAATGGGTTTTGTCCGTATCGCTTACCGGGTGGCCAATGGCCGATAATTGATCACAAATTAACTTGAACTTGCGACCAAAATCTGCAACACTTGAAGCACCCCGAGTCAAAGTGCGCAAGTTATCGCGAAGGAGATGCATACGTTCAAGGGACGTATTACTATAAGCCGCTTCAAGGGCGGTCCAGATTTGCCTAGCGGTTGATAAACCAAGTATTTCGGTTACCGCTTCCTCGGTGAGGGAGGCATTAAGAATGAGAATGGCCTGTTGATCTTTAGCAGACCAGAGAGAGTAGGCAGGGTTAGATTGTTCTTTGTCTTCGATGAGTATTGTTTGGGGAGGAGGAGAGGAAGAACCATCGACATGATCGAGTAGTCCTTGATTAGCAAGAAGCGGGATGATTTGGAAGTGCCAGGAAAGGTAGTTGGTGGATGAGAGTTTGAGATTGATCAAGTGTAGGATATTAGCGACCGGAAGTTTAGAGTCGGCAGGGGAAGAAGACGACATGGTGAAGGATCGAAGAGGAAGGAGATCAAAGAGATAGGTATTTGGCTGATACCATGTAAGATTGGGAAGTCTCTCTTAATTTTAGAGAGATGAGATTTGCATTATATAACAAATTACATTGAGGAATTTACGGAAATAATAACTATACAATGAATACAAATAAATCACAATTAAAGAAGAGATAATCATGGAGAGAAATTAGATGATTAGTTGATTTGGTTGACTTGACATTATCTTTTAATTACCATTAGAGTTTATTCATCCTTAGAAGCCTTATATATAATTATAATTAGGTGAGATACCCTTGCATAAGACCATGGTTTGTCTTGGTTCATTTGACGAAGTGGGCCCAAAGTAAATAAAAAAAAGAAATATTTAAATATTGTGTGTATATGGTAGGTAATGAGGAGGAAATTTAAAAGGGTAAAAATATTTGTATGGTTGGAGATGAAATTAGGGTTTTTAAGAATTTAAAAATATTGTTTCTATATCTATACTATTTATACTATATATTATAAAACATTTTGCAAGGACTTCTTAAAAGTTAAGAGGTACAAGTTTAATTACTTATGATACAACACACAATGCATAAAATAACTATTTTTTTTTTGTGGGGGGGGGGGGGGGCAAAGTTGTCTTTACAATACCATATTTAATCAAAGGTAAATCAAGAGTTAAGAGAGTTTATGAGAGATCATGACATTCAAATTTATAATTACTTTGATCACATTAAATAGAAAACCTATAAAAACAATTCATAATGCTATGTTTTGTTATAATCTTTTATATAAAATTAGGTAATTTAGAAAGTTAAAGTTTTATAAACCTGATAATACTTTATAGAAATCGAGAAGTCAATAATGAAAGTTGTGTTTTAATCATTAGGCAACGGTTTGAATCATGAAATTATTACGTTATACTCATACACAGTTTTCTATTTAAAGTGTTGTGGTCCCCGCTACAACGTGCGGGCACCCCCACTAGTAATAGATAACATGGCAGCTAAGAACACACATAACATTACAGATAATCTTATAGCAGTTGTTATGTTGGTTATAGTTATTTCTCTATTATATTTTTTTTTCTATAATTTATGTTATCTAGGTTCAATCACTCTCCTATCCTTACTTTTCCTTTGTCACCTTTTCTCAAGCAAGGCATATTATAGTAAGAGCTGGCTGTTTGGTTGATTAAGAGCTGATACATTAAGAAGTCTGAATGGTTAAGAGGTCTGAATGGTTAAGAGGTCTGAATGGTTAAGTGCTGAATCATTAAGTTGGACCTCTTAATGGTTAGTTTTCTTGTCTCACATTGGTAGCAAAGCCTCATTAAGGCTCAACCTAGTTCAGTGCTTAATGGTTCAGCTACATCCTAAGTCTTAATGATTCAGCCTTAACCATTCCATTCAGAAGCTGAAACAAACGCGTTGAATGCTGAATCATTCCGCGCTGAATGGTTTAGAGCCTCATTAAAAGTCTACCAAACAGCTCCTAAATCATATGTTGTTTATAGATATGATACCCTGCTTACTTAGGCGCTTAGCCATTTAAAGTAATCACTCATTTGCATGACTTGACCGTGATAATCAATGTGTCTCAACAATTGTCAAGAAATAATAGCCCAATATATCTATTATTTTCCATCTTTCTCAATGACGAAAGTTATAAACCAGCAGTTTGCTTGCAATCGAACGACATCTCAACTAAGTAATTTCAATAAACACAAAAGAATTTGGGCTTTCATTTCATTTTCCAAATCAAACTTTGTGAAGGGACGGGAGGGAAATGATATGGCGACAAAAAGGAGATAAAGGAGAGGGATATGATGGTCATAAGGTGACCATAGCTCCATTAGGATAGAGGAAACATGTTTGATTATTTATATGAAGATGTGTGTTTATATATTAAGTTGACCAATAGAATAGACATGGGGTAAAAAATAGGGAAAATCATCAAAATGGTCAAAGACTTGGTTAACTTACCAAAATAGCCACCTCCCATTTTTTGGGAGAGTCGGCTCATAGGTCTCGAGGCGTCTTCGTGAGACGTCGGTGATGGACCACTAGCTGATTACCACCTCACCCGTCTCCTCACCCGTCTTTGGAGAGACGGTTCTCGAATCCCGAGACGTCTTTGTGAGGCTTTAGCCTACACACTTCCCAACTCTTTCCTCTCTCTCTCTCTCTCTCTCTCTCTCTGTGCTGTGTTGAACAACAATGGGATCGCTGTCACCGGCGATCACCCCCAAGCAGCTTCTACTTCCGGCCAAAACCACTGACACCCGAATTCCCTTCAATGCACTCACCCGCCTACCTTTCCCTTCTCCTGCAAACATGATCGGCGTTTTAAAACGAAGCCACCCTTGTATAGCCTCTGCTGATGCTGACAAGAATCTAATGTCCCCCATTGATTTCACCGATCCCGATTGGAAGACCAACTACGAACAAGACTTCGAAAAGGATTCAATATCCCAAACGTCACTGATTTCTTCCCTCACGCTCCTCTCCGTCGGTCTTTTGTTTAAACGACGTCGTTCCAAACATGGCAAAGAGGTTCTCCGATCTGTCAGTCTCTTGTCTCCGGCAACGTTACAGTCCGTCGGTCATTTTGTTACAACGACGTCGTTCCAAACATTTTGAACCGGTCTGTCAGTCTCTTGAGAAAGAGAGAGGAGAGAGAAAGGGAGAGAGAGAGGAGAGAGATGGTGGAATGATTTTTGGGAAGTGTGGTGATTTTTTTATTATATTTTGAACACGTGTCGCTCCTCCATTGGTCTTCTGCTGAAGTCTCACGGAGACGCCTCGGGACCTATGAGCTGACTCTCTCAAAAGGTGGGAGGTGGCTATTTTGGTAGGTTGACCAAGTCTTTGGCCATTTTGGTGATTTTCCCTAAAAAAAATTGCCTACCCTCGTATGGAAGTAACATTAAACCATTTAATTGAGTTGAATATATAATCTTGAGAATTGTAAATGTGGAAAGGATTTTAAGTAGGTATTTAGGAATCATACACCCCCTAATTAATTAGGAAGCATACATTCTGGCCTAAATCACACATTAATAAGAGGCTGCCACATATCCCAGAATGTAATGTCATAGGGTGTATGAAACCCAGAACCCTTTTAAGTAACATCCTAGTGGAAGATGTCTTGTACTATCAAAGAGTTGGAGGGTTCAAATCTTTCAACGTGTAGGTACATATGCTTCATAGAAATACATTAGAATTAGAATTATTAGCCGTTTTCAGAAGAAAGAAGGAGGGGGGGGGGGGGGGGTTTAAGAATTTAGAAAATAAAAAAAACCATGGATGAAATTTTGAGAACCTAGGTACTAGTATTGTTATTACTTCCAAAAGATATGATTGCACTTGTCACCAAAGGGAACATGTCAATACATGTAGAGACAAAGAGCCGATATCATTAACAAAGAGAATGTCTTAAATGACAACACCATAAAGGCCGACTGCTTGCAGGGGTAGGGAGGAGGACAATTTGGAGCTTCAAATAAAGTTTTCTGGCAATTCTCTGCTTAAATACTTCCATTCGTCCATTATACTGTACATGCATACTTTAATTGTTTTAAATTAAAAATAATCGGACACGGTATTATTGTTTTGTTATTTATCTTAAGAGAGATATTAAATACTTATTAATTGTTAAATACTGAAAAAGCATGACCAATTTAAATACCGTTTTAAGATAGGGTGTTGTGGGCTAGCACCTGGATGCAGGGCCGGCCCTTAAGGGGTGTGGGGAGGACTCCCGGCCTGGGCCTAATTTCTCGGGGGCACATTGACTCTCCGGCAATCAAAGTTTTCTTAATAGTGATGTCCACTTTTTTTAACGGCCAACGAATCAATTTCCGAGCACTCTCGGACACCCTTTTGGCGAATCAGGTACTCGAGAGTACCAGGGCCACCAATTCCCGGGAAAACCTGACCACTCACCCGTCCGAAGGCACGGCAGTGAAATAATCGGTAAAAGCGGTCGGGATCAGGACTCGAACCCAAGCCAATGGCCGGGTCATCCTTCATTTCCCCTCCACCAATATCCTCCAAATGTAGCTAGTGGGAATTGAACCCAAGCCTTCCATAGGAAACTTTAGGCCCTCAACCAACTGTGCTACAAGTGTTGGATTAATAGTGATGTCCTTATAAATTCGATGGATTTTTGTATGTTTGAGCCCAAAAATTGTTAATTAGATATTAATCAAAGTGAAGGGCAGGTAATATAAAACAAAAGGTAAAGAAATGTTGAGATAGGTTAAGAATTAAAGATGAAAATGAAATAGTTTGAGGGTCGAAACCGTATATACCAAAAAATTTCTATCCGAATAATATATAATCGAAACTTCTGAGCGAAAATTCGGGGAAAGGGGGAGGGGGTCGGTCGCCCCCTCCCCGCCCCAAGAAAGTTGCGCCATTGGTAAAAACATGATATACATATTCTCATCTCAAGTAAAGAATAATTGCATCAAACTATATGTATTTATTTAGTTCCTCTCTGCATTCTTATCTGTTGAAAATGATTAGTTAGATAGTGGGATGCACTATGAGCCATGCTTTACTAAAGTGGTAACCTACAAAAAATGTGTGAAATGTGTTATAAGGAGTTACAAGTACAATGCATCAATATGTAGAGTCTAATCTAATGTTTACAAAACTTAACCCCTAGCCTGGATAGAGATCATTAACCCATCATAAAATATGATGAGGCGATTAGAAGGGGGAGAGGAGTTAGAAAGAAAAATTTATAACTACGGGTTAAGGGGGAAACATGGTGGTGGTCTCTTCATTTTTGTTCTCTGCATAACCTTAACCACTACCTTCATTTTCATCTTCTCCAAATCCCACCTATTTTGGCATAGTTTCCGCTTTTCTAGTGTTTCTTATATGGTGAGGTGATTAATATGTATTAAATAGGTGGTGGTGGGTATCTCCAGCGATGATGGTTTAATGAGTTGGTAGTGTGTGGTGATGGTCAGTAGTGGTTTCAGGTAGTGGTAGTCGGTGATGTTTTAAGGATGTGGTGGTTTTAGGAGGTTGGGGGTGGTGGGCCCCACTCCTTTTTTTCTTTTAATTTTTATACTTTTACCATTAATAGTACTTTTGTCATTTCACATAGACTTAGCTGAATAATCTAATCTCTTTCCACTATAGGGAGTATCCAAGTGAAACAAGATCAAAAGAAAGGGACTAAGAGTGTAATTTTAAAAAGATGAAGACTAAAGGCGAAAATTAAATAAACCACGACGACTATTCAAGCATTTTTTTCTCAAGCTTAAATGAACATATTAAGTAATTGATATCTTTTTACTCTTGGTTTTACATACTTTCTGAATGAAACATATTCATGAATGGATAGTTATAGTTAATAAATAACGTTGTTAGAAATAAAAAGTTATTGAAAGTTAAAAGGGAAAAAAACGAATTTTACTATTGAATGAAAAATTGAAAAGAAAACATTAAAACTTTAACCTCTTTATAAACAACCCTACTAAATTATAGAGTAAATTGTACGGATGGTTTTTATGGTTTGACCAAATTTAAACTCTGCTCCTCAGCCTTTTAAAATTACACGTATGGGATATGTGGTTTGTATTTTGTTTCATCGATTGTCCCTGACTTGGATGGAGGTTAAGTTTTTCAATTAAGTTCATGTATAATTACTAGATTACCCTCTTTAAAAATATATTATAATCTATATCTTTGTCTCCCTCAACCACCAACCCACCACCACCATCTTCTTCTTCTCCAACCAACCCACCACCACCTGGCACCTGCAACACCACCACCACCGCCACCCACCTTCCCTTTCCTCACCAAACACGTCCATAGTGGATGGGATGTGATAGGTTTATTAAAGTGAGATATAACTGAAACGAAGTAACAAGGACTGACCCAATCAGGAGCTCGGAGGGTGCCAATAGCACCGGCGGCGACAAGCTCAAGGCCGAAAATATCTGGTCCTAAAGGAGCCTGAACGATTCCGTAGTCGCACCCAAGTATGCCTCTCCAACCCATTTGCTTCTAAATCTGTGTGGTGGTTGGGATTTGTAGGAACCGATTGTTACATCTATCTGCTTACGTAAACCTGCACTTTATAATAATATTGATCTCCAATATGGTCGAAACCAATTTCTCTTTCTCTTTCCCCGAGCATTCACGTCACATATACTGGCCACGACCTGAGAAATTTGCAGCGGTTGAAGAGGGATTTGCAGCGGTTGTGAAATTTGCAGTGGCGGTTGTTCGAGGGTGGTGGTCGTTGGAGGTGGTGGTGTTGGTGGTTTGAAGAGGGGGTGGTGATTGTGATTGTGATGGTGATGGTGGTTTGCATAGGTGGAAGGAGAAGGAAAGAGAAAGGGGTTTTATATTTTTATATGGTAAGGATATTTTGGTCATTTTACATGACTTAAATGGTAAAACTTAACAATGTTAGCTGGTAGGGATCAAAATGTTATAAAATGTCAACGTTATGGACCATTGAAAATAGATTGGGGCATCTCTGCAATTCGTGCAAACAACAGGGGCCATCCGTGCAGTTTACCCTAAATTATATACATATACTTTCTTAAAAACCTTTAGAGCTACACGAACAAGTCATGTTTGTGTGTTAAGTCATTTATTACATGAGTCGTATCTGAGTTGACAATTTGTTTTTTTTTAACGGCCAACTAAATATCACATTAACTGCCAGTGGATTAGCACTGCCTAAGTCCACCAAGCCATCAATTCGGGGAAAAACCTGCCGCCCGAAGGCCCACTGTAGTAAAACCCCTTTGGATCGGATTCTCCATACCACTCCACCAAATGGTGGGTGATCCGAGTTGACAATTTAAGGGTGATATTATTTACACAACCTCAAAAAAACCCTAAACAACCTCAAGACGGGTCGTCGAGGCCTAGATGGGCCGTTAAGCAAAATTAGGGTTTCAAGACTACCCGTCCAGGCCACGACGGGCCGTGTGTTTGCAGAAAAGACAAAAACGACGGGCCGTCCAGGCCCAGACGGCCCGTATAAGTACGATGTAACAACTGTTCAGTCTGAACTCCTGCAAAAGCAGGCAGTTCAGACTGAAAAGTCTGAAAAAGGCCCTTTAGGACGGGCCGTCCAGGCCCCGACGGCCCGTAGAGACGTGTTAGGTTAGGGCATTTACTCCCTCGACGGCCCATCTAGGCCTCGACGGCCCGTTGAGATTTCCTGATTTAACCATTACACGATCAGCTTCTTCCCCATTTCAACAAAACCTTAAAACATCACCACCACCAAAACCCTCGACCCATTTCGACTTCCCGGTCTCACGATGACATATTTAACAAGCTTTTCAACCGTTGACCTGTCTGAGAACGAGTCTTACGTCTCTGAAAGCGTAGGGTATGAACCCGGGGTTCAAGTTGGTGAAGAGGAGGTTAAATCCGGGGTTCGTGGTAATGACGGGAACATGCTGCCCGATCTCAACGAGGAATATGTAGAGGAACAGGAGTCATTTTTCGTGCCACCAAGCTACCCGCAGTACACGTACGGGAGTTACCATTCGCGCGGGAATCGTGCTAATGACTTAGAGGAAGATTATAACGGCTCTAACCCGAATGATGACAACCAGGAAGACGCTTATGAAGATGTTAACATAAAAGTTGAACCTAACCCGGATGTTTCGTATGAAACCGAGCAGGTGCGTTTATTTATTTACACTAGTATATCTTTACACGTTTTAGGGTTTGCTGGATTGAACTAGTATATATTTACAGTAGTATATAATTTAGAGTAGTGTTAGGATCGACACTCGGGTCAACCGACAATCACGAGCTTGCTTGTTTGGAGTGCGGAATCCTCCAAACAGGTCTAAATGATCAAAACGATATTGAAACAATGATGACGAGATGATAACACACACAACAGATAGTCAAAAGATTGATTCGATTACTAAAAACAGAGCTCGGGTGTTTACAGACACGAAAACAATCTCTCAGACCTTGGGAAGGGTGTTTGGGGGCTGTGTGATGTGACCTCTTATGATTAGGGCAATCATTAGGTCCTTATATAGTCCCACAACTCGTGTGCAAGACATCAGACGGATAGGAATGCTATCCTGTATGCACCAGGGCACGGATAGGGCCTAACCGTCCCTAGCTACACACGGATAGCTTCCTATCCGTCCCTAGCTATAGACGGATAGCTTCCTATCCGTCCCTAGCTATAGACGGATAGCTTCCTAACCGTCTATAAAGATCTCAACCCCAAAAACAACACATAAATGCACCCAAACACCCTAGAAACCGTCCAATAACAATGTATACTAGCCTAGGGACATCATGTATCAACAAGTAGTATGAATTTAGACTAGACTCTTGTATAAATTTTCAGGTATTCGGGTCTGTTGAAGAGATGAAAAATGGGCTTACGATAGAGCCCTTGCTAGCGGTTACGTCCTAGTGACAGGACGTTCTGTTTCAAAAGGCAGTGGAAATAATGCAAGAAAAATTAGGATAGACCTGAGATGCGACCGTTATGGCGAATACCATACTACAGCCACAGTAAGGTCTACGGGTAGCAAAAAGCTTAACTGTCCGTTTATGTTAATAGGGAGGCTACGCAAAGAGGGTTGGAAGTTGGAGGTTAAACACGCGAATCATAACCACGACCCTTTTATACATGCTGAGGGTCACGCTTTTGCTAGGCGGCTGACACCACAAGAAGAAAAAATGGTCGAAACGCTTTATTTTCAAGGCCTGGAACCGGCGAACATACATTTGGCCATCAGAGCACAAAACCCGGATAATGTATGTATTCTACGAGACATACACAATACAGTGAGCAAGATTAAACGTAGAATTTACGGCGATAAAACCCCAATGCAGGTATTATTATTAATTACTATTATTGTCATAGACTATTACTAATTTATGTTGTTGTTAAATATTAAATATTGTTATTATTATTGTTATGCAGATACTCGAGAGTATCCTGGTTGAAAAGAAATTTACCTACTTCACCAACCAGAATCCAGAGACAGATGCTGTTGAGAATGTTTTCTTTTCACACCGGGTCTCCTACAATCTCTGGCGTGCCTTTCCACATGTGATGCTGATCGACGCCACCTACAAAACGAACGAGTACAGAATCCCGTTTGTTCAAATTGTGGGTATGACGTCGACAAACCAGTCGTTTTGTATCGCCCATGCATTTATCGTTAAAGAGAAAACGAGGAACTACATATGGGTGCTTGAGAGGCTCAAAGATTTGCTGGAGAAGAGTATGGAGCCACGTGTAATTGTTACAGATAGAGATCTGGCTCTGATGAGTGCATGTGCTACAGTTTTCCCGGATGCTACGAAATTGCTTTGCAGGTGTCATATTCAACAAAATAATAATATTATTATTATTATTATTATTATTATTATTATTATTAATATTATTATTAATATTATTGTTGTTGTTTTGCAGGTATCATATTCAACGAAATATTGCAAAATATCATAAAGCAGGATTTCCAAAAGAAGAATGGGAAATATTTTTGCAGTATTTTGGTCGACTGTGTAAATCGCCTGACGAAGAGGCTTACAAATTGAATCTTGAAGCGCTCTACAGACGACTTTGGGATCAGGATCGAACGGGTATATATTTTATTCTTTATTTTGCTTTACAAGCGTACATATTTTCTGTATTGACATCACTATTCTGTTTTTTACAGGGGTTTACGAGTACATGGAGTCAGTTTGGCTCCGAGATTATAAAGAAATGTTTGTGGAAGCATGGGCAGATAAAAACCTTACGTTCGGTCAGACTACGACCAACAGGGTCGAGAGTCAGCATGCTCTGATTAAGAGGTACATAAAAGGCCCGAACAGCTCGCTCCACGCGCTTGTGATGGAAATAGACAAAGTTATGGAGTCACGGCGCATAGCGATAAAGCACTCCTTTGAAGAAAGCCGATCAACAAGAATGTGGAAACATCAACTACCGTTGTTTCAAGACGTAATCGGTAGGGTTTCCCATCTAGCGCTTGATTTGATGCTCGCAGGGGTCAACAAGATAAATTATTATATGGAAAAAAAGAGGTCTTGTGAACACCGACTCAAGAAGACTTATGGACTGCCATGTTCCTGTCAATTGCAATTGTATGATGCGAAAGGTAACATCATTTTTTAGACTTATTATTTTTTTAGGATATAATAGTCAAATTTATAAATGTTTGAAGCGTTTTGTAGACGACTTGTGTTGTCTGGTTCGTACAAAAACAGAGGAAACTCTGCCGAAATTTTTATAAAAATCCGAAATTTTTGTAGATTATTGATTGTTGTTGTTGTGATTGAATATATATATCAGATACACGAGTGTCACTGGCTGATATCGACATCTTCTGGACACGACTTGACTTTATGCCAGAAGTAGCTGAGAATCCCGAGTTTGACTTTCAGCACGAAATGAATGCATTCGCTGAGCAACTAAGGTCGCAACCGGTGCAAGTGAAAAAAAGCATGTTGCAGAAGATGAAGGAGGTGTTGAATCCGATTATGACTAAACATAAACCTCCTGAGGTACAAACCGATACTCGGGGTCGGCCAACAACAAGTGAAAAGGAAAAAAAGGAAGATAAGGCTGCGGTTAGTATTATTATTATTATTAATATTATTATTGTTGTTGTTGTTGTTGTTGTTGTTGTTATATAATTTTTTCAACGTAGGGCAAAAAGCCTTCCAGAAGAGGTAAACAATCAAGAGACAAACCGATTGTTTACGATGAAGATTTTTCACTGTTGGAAAGGGATAGGTACAAACTACTGATATATAAATTCACACATGCATACATATTTATACACATATTAAATCTCACTTTTTAATGGTTACAGGTACAAACTGGAGATCAAAAGGTTTAAGAAATGGCTTCCACCTGCATATTATAGATACATTACAGACATCCGGGATGTCCATGGAGACGGTCACTGTGGGTTTCGATCCGTAGCTGTGGGCTTAGGGTGGCACCAGGATATGTGGGGATTCATCCGCAGACAGCTTAAGGAGGAGATCGTCGATTATGAAGACCGGTGGAGGCCAATTTTAAACGAAATAGATTACGATACTTACGACAGAGTCTCCAACTCATTAGATCATACTGGAGTGGGACCAGCAACGCGCGACCAATGGATGGAGATGCCCGCCGCAGGATTACTGATGGCTCAGAAATTTAGGGTGGTTGTTCAATTTCTCTCTCCGTATGATCTAAGTGAGACGTACTTCCCTATGTTCGATGGTCCACACAGCGTCGAAGAACATAAGTTCGTATCGTTTGCTTTTGTTAACAAAGATCATTTCATCAAGATTGAGTTAGCAGAAGGCGCCCCAATGCCAAAACTGAATCCGTCATGGCGTAGGTGGCGATATGAAGAGGCAAGCGAGTGGGAGACGGTATATGAGGACCGTATAGAAAGGGTTGATATTCCACCACCTCAATACTGCGACTTAACTTAGCTTAGCTTATCTTATGTTAACGGACCGGACGAACGAAAAAATTTGTTGTATGTGTTCATTTATACTTATTATAAAAATATACTCCTTTTTTTTATAAAAATTACAAATACCAAGCTTAAAATATATAAAATACACTAAAATTTTTTAAAAAAAAATAAAAATATAAGGGTCGTCCAGGCCTTGATGGGCCGTCCAAGGCCCAAAAATTGATTCAGACGGGTCGTCCAGGCCTTTATGGGCCGTCCCTGTTGTTCCCCAACGGCCCGTCTAGGCCCAAACGGCCCGTTTGGAGCCCCAAATCTAAGGCTCGTTGAGTCTCAACGACCCGTCCTAGTGGGCCTCAACGGGCCGTCTTGACCTCAACGGCCCGTCCTAGTTTTTTAATTAAAAAAAAAAACAAAATAAAAACAATAAAAACCAAGGATGTAACAGCTCGTTGAGCCCAAACGACCCGTCCCTATAGACCTCAACGACCCGTCTGGGCCTAAACGGGCCGTCTGGGCCACAAAGCTTCCAAGAGAAGCTTCTCTTTTTAAAATAAAAAAAAAAATTAAATTCACACGGACCGTCTAGGGCAGGACGGCCCGTGGTGAAAATTTTCAAAAAATTTAACTTCCCTACGGCCCGTCCAGGCCTCGACGGCCCGTAGGGAAAGTTTTAAAACTCCCAAAACAGCAGCAGCCCTCCCCACTCGTCCCACAATTACCATCTCTCTCTCTCAACCATACTCTCCCTCTCTCTCACCCCTCTCGTCGCCTTCAACCACCACCACCACCACCGTCCTATTCCACCCTTCTACCACCACCACCGAGGCTCCTCCACCCTTCCACCATCACCACCGAAGTTCTCGTCGCCTACCACCACCACCACCGAAGTCCTCCACTCTTCACCACCACAACCACCACCGAGTACTCTTTCCAACACCTCCAGCCACCACCACAACAGGTATTATTATTGTCATTATTATTATTGTTATTATTATTAGGGTTTTTTTTTAATTATTAGGGTTTTTTTTGGGAATTATTGTCGTGGTGGTTGGGTGGTGGTTGGGTGGTGAGGGTTGTGGTGGTGGTGGGGCTGTGGTGGTGGGGTGGGTGGTGGGGTGGGGCAGTGGTGGTGGCTGGGTTGGGTGGGGCAGTGGTGGTGGGGTGGGGCTGTGGTGGTGGGGTGGGTGGTGGGGTGGGGCTGTGGTGGTGGGGTGGGTGGTGGGGTGGGGCAGTGGTGGTGGGGATAGGGTGGTGGTGGTGGGCTGTGGTGGGTAGGGATGGTGGTGGCTGTGGTGGTCAGTGGTGGTTGGGTGGTGGTTGGGTGGTTGTGTTTAGTCGCCTAAACATAAAGGCGCGCGTGCGCGCGTTTGTGTTTAGGCGCCTAAACACGCACGCGCGCCTTTATGTTTAGGCGCGCGTTTAGGTTTAGGCGCCTAAACGCGCACACGCGCCTTTATGTTTAGGCGCCTAAACCTAAACGCGCGCCTTTATGTTTAGGCGCGCGTGCGCGCGTTTAGGTTTAGTCGCCTAAACATAAAGGCGCGCGTGCGCGCGTTTAGGTTTAGGCGCCTAAACACAAACGCGCGCCTTTATGTTTAGGCGCGCGTTTAGGTTTAGGCGCCTAAACACGCACGCGCGCATTTGTGTTTAGGCGCCTAAACCTAAACGCGCGCACGCACATAAAGGCGCGCGTTTGTGTTTAGGCGCCTAAACACAAACGCGCGCCTAAACATAAAGGCGCGCCTAAAGTGTGTTTGTTTAGTTCCTTTTAATATAAACGCGCGCCTAAAGTGTTTTGCTTTTGTTTTGCAGATATGGCAAACAGAGGCAACAGAAGACGCCGTATCCAGCCTGAGGACGGAAATCCTCTTGCACTGGGCGATATGAGAGGTTGGCGGTACAGGCTCGATAACGACGACTACGAGATCGCGCGCTGGGAGAAGATGGAGTTGCATGCGATACACGGATCGCGCAGTGTTGACTGGGCCGCATTACGCGCGATCGGTGCTGAGGAGAGGTTTGAGGAGTGGATCCCAGACGACAGCCCTTGGGAGCGGATGTTAGCTGATCTTCAACAAGATGCGCATCGGCCACTGACGATCGAGTTCATCTCGACATTCCGCTACGCGGCGCATCCAGCAGGTGTTGACCCTCCAGTAGGTCCTGACGGCGAGCCTGAGCCTGAGGTACAGTTTCGATTATTCGGACAGCTCTACTCATATACGATGGACCAGTGGGCTACGACTTGCTGCTGGTACAGAGAGGACGAGCTTGTCCAGGACATGTACACCACGGCCATCACGACCTTGCCAGACGACATGCTTATGGCCTGGTGGCCCACTATCGGTGGTGAGGCGTATGGGGAGGATGGCGAGAGGTATTATTTCCTATTATTATTGTTATTTAGTTCATTTAGTTCGTGTTCATTTAGTTCGTTATTATTATATTTATTTAGTTCGCTTAGTTACTTAATTATTATTGTTAATTAGTTAGTTTAGGTTGTTTGTTTTTGGATTTTGTAGACGACTTGTGTTGTCTGGTTCGTACAAAAACAGAGGAAACTCTGCCGAAATTTTTTTAATGTTAGTATTATTCTGTGCAGGGTGGATAGGGCCAGCAACATTCGGGACCCTCTGATCCGTTACATACACCGTTTGGTTACCTGGTCGATTGCCGGGCGGTGTAACTGTAACGAAAGGGTCCAGCAGAATGACCTTTTCTTCCTTTACTGCATCCTGAGGGGTAGGCCGGTTGCGCTACACAGGTGCTTTGCCGAGTACATCGCGACCTACCCTCACAGGAACCCGGCGGGGGGTATTCCGATTGGTGGGATCATCACCGCCATCGCGCTGCGTATTTGCCCGGGCGAGTTGTGGACTGCTGTTGAGGAGGATGCCTTACCACCTCCGATGAGACCCAAGTAAGATTATTATTATATATTATTATTTATTATTATTTATTATTATTATTTAATTTTATATATTATTATTTAATATTATTATTGTTGTTTTGCATTTCAGGCCGTTAAATATTCAGACGATGCAGCAGATGAGGGTGGCAGCACGGGTCCCGCGCAGCAACCCACCCGCTTATTACCAGCGTGCTTTCAGTGAGGCTGGCGACCGTGGCGAGCATTTTGTGCCACAGCCGCTGGTACATCTCGATGGGCCGAATGCCCCTGAGGTCCAGATGCCACACGTTGGCGGCGACCCACCGGTGGATATAGAGATGCCAGATGCTCCCATTGATGAGCGACAGCGTCCTGGCCGCGTTTATCATGCTGTCAGGTTGCATGATGACACGACCCAGGTACTTCAGCAGATCCTGGATCAGTTAGGGTCGTTGCGGGCTGACATGCGGTGGATGTTGGAGAGCGAGAATGAGAGACGGCGGGAAGCTGGTTTGGAGCCGCGTCCACTTCCGGGTTGGGCGTCCAGCAGTCAGCATGGTGGGGCGTCCACCAGTCAGCCGGGTGGGTCGGATCAGCCGGGTGGGTCGGATCAGCAGGGTGGGTCGGGTTAGACGGGTTGGTAGTATTTTGGTTGAACATTTGAACTCTTACTTTTATGTAACTTTTTGGAATATTATGCTTATTTATGTTTTATTGTTCATCTTGTTCGTATCTTGGGTTTTGTTTAGTTCGGCAACATAAACGATATTAGTTCATATTCATATACACAATTATATAAAAAAGATCAGATTATACAAATAAAAAAAATAACATTTATAAAAAACCAAACATTTATAAAAAACCAAAAACCAAACATTCAAACCAAAAACCAAACATTCAAACCCATTTTAAACATCCACACTCACTACACTTATAAAAAAATAAAATAATCATCACCTAATCATCACCTAATCATTGCCAATGATTAGCAATGATTGTTTTGGAATTGATGCTTTTTGACGGGTCGTCCTGGCCTTGACTGGCCGTCGGGTTTAGGGTTTAAGCCCTTAAACGGGCCGTTTGGGCCTGGACGACCCGTCAAAATGCCCATTTGGCCCTCTACGGGCCGTCCAGGCCCAGACGACCCGTGGAGGGGTTGTGTGAATAGAAACCCTAGTTGTGTATATAACCGGAGCCCAATTTAATAACGGGCTGATACCTAATTGTGCTGGTAGTAACGTTTACCATAGCTGTGAGATTCACACTAAATGCCCCTCCTTCTCTAACTTTGTTTTTCAGTATTATTTTTTATGGTTTTTTCTGTAAACCTCCGTGGCTACATCCTTTTTGCAATAAAATTTATATTTGAAATTATTAGTAGTAAAATATTTATTAAAAAGCAACGTGACTGACAGGATGGTATGCCTTTGCCATGATTGCGTACGGTGAAGCAGAAGAATAATTTTCACATCTCCCTTCAAATCCAACCCAACCCAACCCGAAACCCCCCGGTTTATTATTATTTTCTACAAGTAGAAATGTTGATAATTTATACTTTTATTTTTCTGATATTCTTTTCTTGAGTGATAAATTAAGTTAAAGTATATTATCAAAGGTATAAAAAAGAAGCTACATTTTAGTATATTTTTTTCAGTTCTTTAAATATATAACAACATAAAACATATGAGTAACCGAAAATAAACTGACTATTGAGTACAAAATATGACTTTAACATAAAAACACACAAATGACAGCTCAAAAAATACAACGAACAAAAAAACACACAATGCACAACATAAAAAACATTGTATTCAGAGTAAAACATATTCTGCAACAAAAAACACAATGAAAGGGGAAAAACAAAATGAACAGACGAAAATAACATAATAGACAGGCGATATAACACATTGTATTTTTTCTGCTGCAGATTTGTGTAAAAAGACGTTTATTCTTATAACCCATGGTATTCGTTGGAAAGATAATAGAATGTTTGTTAATTTGGTATATATTTTTTTAAAAAAAATGTCATATAAAAATTTTATTAACGTTTAAAAATTATAGGAGAAAGTGTACGTGCCATGTGCATAAGAGAGACAAACTTAATACTTTTAAAGGAAATTTAAGGGTATGGATACTCTCATCAAGTTCTATATTTCCCACTTCAATAATATAGAGAGAGAAAGATATATAGAATAGAAACCTTTACACCAAAGTATTTGAAATAATACTAGAATGAGACTTTGACTTTTGTAATACTATTATTTATATATTTGTGAGTGAGACGAGTAGGCGACATATACCATGATGATGACAGAGATAGAATGATGAGTATATGCCCACAGAGATAGAATGATTGTTTAAACTGAACCCTTCTGTTTAAATACTTCCAAATCTCTCCACTATTTACTGTCTTCATCTACCCTTTCCATGTTTACCCAAACATGATAAACTCTTTTTACAAATTTACTAGTAAGTGTTATGTTAAAACTATGCTTAGTGTCTTAGTGAAGTGATGCCCGAAGGTCGCTTCAGAATCTACATGCGTCAACGGCCAAACGTTGCCTCATGTTGGAGTAACACGGGCGCCAAGGAGGCCGTTGTTATCGTAACAAACGTTGAGGGAAGAACATGGCCGCATGGGTCCACCAACTCCAAACAAATCACTTTTTCTTTTATTTTGTTTAATACATAAATAAAACCATTACATACTCTTGAAAGAAAAGTGACAAAGTGAGGGAGAACTCTATTGTATACAATGCCATGAGCGACTTTTTCATCTTTTAGTTGAACAACTAGACATAGATTATTAGATTTTATAAGAATTTAATATTAGTCATGTATGTTTCATCATCAGCGCTTTATATATAAGAGTAAATTCCTTTTTGAGTCCCTGTGTTTTGTCGATTTTAACTACTTGAGTCCAACATTTTGATTTTTAACATTCTGAATACCTATGTTTTCATTCTGTAACTATCTGAGTCCAATTTTTTAACACCATCCATATATTCTGTTAAAATTTTATGAAAAGACAATTATGCCCCTGTTATTAATAATTAATAAATAAAATAAAAACATAAATAGATGATATAATTCTATAACCCATTGCCATCTAGTCTTTCACTCAACCCATCTGTCTTTAAACTTGCCACCACCACCACCACCACCATACATCACCATCACCAACACCAACACCACCACCACCATACACCTACAGCAATCACCACTGTCTCTCTCTCTAATCTCTTTCTTCTTAGCTTTTATTCTTGGATAGTCAGTGAATCATGGATATAAGTAGCTTCAGTCGTGACGAGCTTACACTACTTGGAGTTGGTGCCTGCACTATGCTTGCTCTGCATTTTTCATCCCAACTTGCTTCACAACATCTTTATTACTGGAAAGATCCAAAGCAACAAAGCGCCATTATGATTATCATTCTTATGGCCCCAGTTTATGCTATTTATTCTTTTGTGGGTGTACTGGATATCAAGGCTACCAAGCCGATTCTCCTGCTGTTGGATCTGTTTAAGGAATGTTACGAGGCGTTGGTATGGAATCTTTGTATTCGACTTTTATTCTTTTGACCTTTGTATTTGACCCGTTTTTGTTTGGGCATTAGGGTTTAGATCCAGATCTGGTGCAGATCTGTACAGATGGGTGAAGATGGAGGCGTTGACTGTGGGTGGTTGACTGGGTGGTTGTGGTGAACGATGATGGTGGTTTGATGAGGGTCGGGTCTGAAATCAATTATAGAGGTTTGGGTTCAAACCGATGGTTGAAGATGGTTGAAGTGGGGATGCGGTGGTGAGGTGGTGGATGGTTGAAGGAGGGGCAGTGGTGGTGGATGGTGGTGGTGAGGTGGGGATGCGGTGGGGGTGGGCGATTGGGTTAGGGTTGAGGAAGATTAGGGCTGTGAGGATGGTGTAAAAGTGAGGGTTTTCAGATGTGAAGATACAGAGGTGGTTATGGCGGGTTGCAGGTGGAGGATGACGATTGTGAAGTGGTGGTGGTGGTACAACGTTTAATAGTGGTGGTAGAAGGTGACAGAGGGCGGTGGTGTACCGGTGTTAGACTTTGCGGTGGTGGCAGGTGGTTAAAAATGGTGGTGAGATGAGGTAGTTTAGCGGTGGAATGGTGATGGTGAGGTTGTGACTGATGTTGGTGAGGCGACGGAGGTGGTGGTGGTGTTTGGTGGGGGTGGCCGGCTGGGGTTGGGGTGAGGGAGAAAGTGTGTGCAGTGTGTGACTATGAGAGAGATGTGTGTGGGTATTATATTTATATTATATATAAGATATTTGTTTTTAATATATTATTAAAAATTTATGCATTAAAGACTTGTTTCATATACCATATGCATTAGAGGGTTGTACCTAGGTGTAAAATGACTGAAATACCCTTGCACTTAACTGACTTAGTTAACGCCGTTACAAAATTGGACTCAGATAGTTACAGAATGAAAACATAGGTATTCAGAATGTTAAAAATCAAAATGTTGGACTCAAGTAGTTAAAATCGACAAAACACAGAGACTCAAAAAGGAATTTACTCTATATATAATAACATTTCTTTGAAGTCTCTTAGAAACAACGTACCAATTGGATGGATCCAGGCTATTATTTATGGTATTTCCAACGTACCATTTTTTTGAAGTCTCCTGAATAGTGACTTGGTGGTGGAATATGATCGCGTGGCAACATTGGTGGCACGATGATACTCCAGTGTTCCGTGAGTGATTCCAATTTGTTGGCGGTTAAAAAAAATTATTTATGGTATTTCCACTGGTTGGAATTATAAGCCGACAAAACATTCTAGAAAAAAATAAACGTATTTAGTTTTAAAAAAATTTATTTAACTGACGTATGGTCAATTAATATTAAGTATAGATATTCAACGCTTTTATTAATTGAGTACAATTTCAATATTAGCATTATACCAGTTTCTTTCTTTTTACATTTGAACTCTTGTACTAGCCTAAATATTTAGACAAATGAATGGTCATATCATAAAGATGAAAATGACTACATTTGATGTTATAGATTTTATAGAAACAAAAATGTTATTAATCAAGTCTCGAGGGGGCATATTATATTATCCAAGGTAAAGAAATAATAATAAACTGTTACATACTTCCATCTTTGTAGAGGTAAAACTTATATACATCAACCTTAACATATCTACCTATATAATAGAAGATTATTTATGAGGTGAGATGTCCCTCTTCTAGAGTGTCACCTCATGTTTCAACTCTTTACCCATACCTATGGAGCTCCAATATCGACCCATCCAATACTCCTTTGGCCTGCCATATAAAAGCCCTTCATACTTTTTCCCTCTCATAGCGCCACACTCAACCAAAATCTATACTAATTAGATTACCTAATATTCAATAAGACTAACAACTCGCATACTACAATATTGATATTTATGTTTTCATTTTACTTTTGGATGAACCCTGGGTACCTACAGGTCTCTAACCTAGTAAATTATATATGCCTAGAAAAACATTCACTCTCGGAGCATCGTCTTTGTAGGGATTTGTGGGCGTCTTTAGTCCAACTTTGTATCCATGGGCAAGCGAGCGCACTATTGTCTATGCTTGTGGTCTCATCTAATGACGACTGAAATAGGATGTGATCGGGTTGGGTTTTTATTAAATTTTTATATTTATTACTTTATGTCTTAAATACGAAAGTCGGTGGGGTTTCTCACAGACCGAAACACCATTGACTTTTGATTGCGTGTCGAAGTGCTAATTAAAAACTAAATAACTCCTTAGCTACAAGGACTGCAGTAAAGGGAGTAGGGTTGTCGAACAACAAGGAGTCTGTGGAAAGTGCTAGTTTACTAATTACTTAAAATTAACTAAAGTGATTTTATGAAGTTTAATGTAAAAGTGTTGTAGTGCTACAAAACGAGGTGATACTTGATTTTTAGAAATAACAATAATATAGAAAAACGACCACTCCATGTTTCTGATTTGATAATTGTAAAGACAATCGAGTCAACCTAGCTAGGCAATCACATAGACATGATCCTGTTTAAATTATTCAACCTAGTTTAATATCAAAACACAAATCACAAGGTTAAATTATTCCTAATGCAAGAAGCCAAGAAACGATAACGGATTGTAATTGTGAAAGTCGATCAAACTGTTTAAATCAGTCAAACATACAATCAGATCCAAAAGCACATAAACGTGTTCACAAAATCTGATCCTAGAACAAAGTTCAAAACAGATTAGCATTCTTTTGGAGATCATCTTAGTGATTTTATGATTTAAGGAAGCAAAATACGTGTTTACCAGACGAGACATTTTCGTACAAATCATTAGTACAGTTAAAACGTAATAGGAGTCTAAACATTTTATAAAACGATATCTGATCCTAATCAGGACAGACGAGCATTCGCAATTTAAGGGAACGACAATAGACTTCTCATCCCTTGCTCGATTGATTGTTTTGAGTTTTGGTATTCGGCTTAAATAGTTAAAAATATGATTATAATAAAACACTTGGGTTAGAATCATATTCACAGTAAAAGAAAAATAGGAAGTGGTATGAAGGGCAACTAACGGACTCCGATTGAACTCATTCAAGCAGCAATGAAACCATCTCATTGAACCCTACGATATTTTGTGGCTTGTTGTATCATATTTTGTGATTTATTGTATTTTGTGTATCATTCTCACCCTTCTCATATTTGTTACATTGTGTAGGATAACTTGACCTTAAAACACTTTATGTACCAAAAGGTCTTCAACCAAATGAAATCAAGGTATTTGAAAACGATGTCACTTATCACTTGGCGAGGATCCAAGCCTCGTGGTGAACAAAAGGTATAGATTTTAGTAGCAGAGTAAGTGTGTGAGTTATCGTTCTAAATAGCATAAACACCTTAGTCATTACCATAATTTTGAAAAAAAATAAATAAAAATAAAAAGAAAGATAAAACTGAAAACTCAAATGATATAATAAAACAACAAAACTGATAATCATTCTACTTTTGATTATCATTTCTTTGACTTCACATCAGGAACCAAAGCTTTGATGCAAAGACGAGGCTTGGTCATAATGAGCTTTTGAGGAAGAACCGAAACAGCAACAATAGGCGACCCGATCGGAATTCCAGAAACGGGTAGGGCCTCGATAAGAACGGTGAGCTGGATTTTCAATTAGTATAGTCAGCATTTATATTATAAAGAAGAAGAAAAAATAAACAAAAGAGATGAATAAAACTTGTACCTCTGGACATTTCAGATCAACAACTGAATCGGATACGATGCTTTTCACAGCAGCAGCAACAACCTCAAAGCATTTGTTACGGTCTAGCAGCACCACTGGACTAGAATTGCCATTTTTACCTTTTGATTCGGTTTCCTCGATTCCTCTTCTGTTGTATCCTACTGCAAACTATGAAATTATTTAGTGGGTCAAACGGGTCAAGACACGTTCAAGTTGACCAAGGCTAGCCATCATTTTATGTTCTTTTTATGTCACCATGACTTCTCTGCCCCTTCACAGATACATACAAGCGAATATAAAAATCAAAACTTTCTAAACTTTATACCAAAAGGTAAGATGTTAGCAAACAGACTAAATCATAACCGAAATAACCAAACCAATTGAGAAACCGATGGTTTGGTTATAATTTTTTTTATAATCAATTACGGTGGTTTGGGTATGGTTTTATGTGTACAAATCTGATTAACCTAACCAAACCAACCTTTATCTTTTATATGGTTATATGTCAGAGAAGTTTTGTTATAATATATTTATATATATCATATTGATTACGCTTAAACTCCTTTATAAACTAAAACGATTGCTTATATTTTATTTCACTTGAGAGGTAGCTGGATTTATTGATTCAAAATTAGCTTGAATCCACTCACGTCCAAAGCCAACTGCCCAATAGTTAACGTAACCATCTTTTCCAGTAACCGAATTAATCAAACCCTTAATAAACAAAACCGACCAGTTGGGAAAATCGAAAAACTGAAACATAGGTTATAGGTCCAGTTTAAGCCTATAACCGAACCGAAAGGGACCATTCTTACCAAGGCAAAAATTTATAAGAACAAATTAGGGGTGTCAATATCAGTTTCAAATTCTTAAATGAAAGCAATACTTTGTCTCTAAATGGTTAAGACTTAAGTGATAGAAATCTGTAATTTCTTCATGACGCAAGCTAACTAGTTGATTTAGCAACGGCTGGAATTGTCTACAGTTAGTTTCCACATTTCTGCAATACATCATATAAACTATTCACCAACTTAAAAGAAGATACGATTGCAGCAAAAGGTAATGCCCTGGACTCGAGATGCAAATAGTTGTAAACAATAAAGCTGTACCTTTACAGGTCGAGCAAGTTCCTTTCCTTCATTATTCATGAAGTCGGCAACAAGTTTGGGTACCAGAGTGCCGAGCTCTTTCTCATGCAAAACACAAGTGGTTTGGATAGGTAAAATCCTGTGGCACCAACTGCGAAGAAAAAATTATCACTAAAACTCTTAGTCTCTTACGGTTGAATATTCTTTATACTTTAAGTGTAACCAGTAACCACTTACAGTGGTGCTTTTAAACTTCCAGATTCCAAAGACTGCATGATGTTTGACACGATATTGACAACGTTAGGACAACGGTCATTAGAAAATGTAAATAGAAGCAAACCACTCCTAGTCAGCTTAACAAGCGAAAGATGGTGGGGTGTTCCTGTATTTGCATCTGATTTTGGAGTGGACAAACAAGAACCTTCAGGAACCTCTTTAGCACCTGCAACCACAAAGTCTGGTTTATTATTACATAGATACCATTAATAATTATTTATAACGAAATAAAATGGTATGTCAAACTGGAGTCTTTAACATAACACCGATAGGGAAAGCGGGAAAGTGAATGGTCTAAACATGTATGACACAAGATAAATTACCATTGTTTTCATCCAGAGTTTTGTTTTCCGCATCATTGATGCACTCCTCTGTTTCGGACAGAACTACCTTTCTTCTCTTTGTTGCAATATTTTGAGGGTCCTTCTCTGCTTCAGAATCGCAAGTATCTATAGCCCCAAGATACTGCACAGAATAGACGGTGACCATTTTTAGTGCATATCAACGGAGATTTTTGATAATATTCATAGTTGTCTTAGCGAAGAGCGTAAATGAAATATCTGAGATGGCATTTGGCATATAAGATTTCAATATACATATTCTTTCTAATGAACTTTGACTGCTAGAGATGCCAACACATGGGTAGCTCCATTTGGTAGGATCCCACATGCTAAGACAACCATTCGACCATTAGGTCAATGAATCAGATTCCAGTGTCGGAATTAGTCCCATGAAAACTCGCAAGTGTGTTAAAGCTCATAGAGCGCTTTGACCATTTTGTGATACAAGCTCAAACAGATATCAATTTTCATACTCCGAAGTGAAAAATAGATCAATTCCAGAATCCAGACTACGTGATTTCAAGAAACACTTTTACTCTTAAGTTATGATACTCATCTGAACGGTAACAAAAGTAGTAAGTTCCATTTAGCAACTACTTAGTTTTAAAATTCCTGCTTCTGCTAAGATTAGGTCTTACGAAACTTCAAATTTCACAACCAGCATCATCTTCAGAATATATGTATGAAATTCAGATTATTAAGCTTCAAATTTAACCAATTTCACTGCTCATACACTTATCGGTCTAGAAAACACAAAAGAATAGATACCAAACCTTGTCAAGGATGGTCATAGCTTCTTTTGTTGCACTTTTCTCTCTCTCTGAAACAACAATATCAACATTTCAGCTTAAGTAACTTCATTTGCACAAGTAACTTGAGCTTGAAAATTAAGACACAAATAGTTATGCATACAGTATATTATTGTGGTGACTTCAAAATCACATTGGGGGCCGATAATCATGTCCGATTTCACTTGCATATAGGCAAAATAACACATTAACACATTAAAGAAATGAACACACTGATCAACCTACCTATACCTATTCATTTTGTTATTAAGTTTGATCTTAGTGTGAAAGACTTCCAAGTGAGGCGTTCGGGTCCTCGATACCATGAATTGAACCAAGAAAAAGGTTCGTCATCGAAGTACTCAACAGCATAAGCAAACCGATCTTCCTCGTAAATTGCATACAAGGAAAAGAACCGTTCAACCTCAAAAAGCCAACAGGCCGGGTTCGAACCGGTGAAGCGAGATAGAATCATGGGGTCATTGAGTTCTTCCAAAGCCATGGAGGCTAAGGCCTAAGGCTCAATGAAATCACCAATCGATAGGTTTTACAAAGAAAAACCTACAAAACTTCCAACAACTAGATAAGAAATAGAGATCAAGCACAAAGCTTTCTACAAATATTTTCTTCTTAATATTTTATAAAAGTCAAAGACTTATATATAAGACTTACAAATGAGAAATGTGAATTACGTGGACATGATAAAAACTACCCATTACCTACACTACTAAAGTAAACAAACTGAGTAAACAAACAAAGAGAAACAATGCAAATAATTCTACAACTTCATGGGAAACGTGTTGTGCATGGTGAATATGGAGATAGATGGGTGACGTGGAACTCAGCATGTATCAACCAACTAGTCAACTAGGGTGGAATCAGGTAAAAGGAAAAGTCGCTAACATGGTTTAAAAAAGCGATAGGTGCACAAAAGCAACGAGGTCTAGAATCGAGGCGCAAAGCGCAAAAGCGGTGGGCTTTTCGTACCCGAGTTGCAAGGTGATTATATAATTTTTTTTATATATCCCACAAGTTTTTAGCTTCCTTTACCTAAAATATAGCATTTTGCCTACAAGTACAAGCCAAAAAAACCCAAGGTACAACATTTTTTCTGCATAAAAACGCCTTGGTTACATGAGGCACACGCCTCAGGCCAGAAAGGCCCCAAAAAAACCCTAGAATCTGCTTCTTTTGGGCGCTTCTTGTATTTACTCTAGGCGCTGAGCGAAAAGCCCCAACACCTCAGCCCGCCAAAGGCGCGCATTTTTTAAACTCGCTAAACAGGGGAAAACATGCTTAGAGAATCAACACGTGTTTAACCCCTTTGCCTTTGATACATTTGGTTCCCTAGCCCCGGAGGCTAGTGGAATTCATGACCAGGGTACAGCGGTTAGTGCCTAGTAATTTGACTAATTTCTCGACCCATAAGACTCATAGCTTTGTCTTTAATAACTAATATGATCGTTTTTGCTATCCAAAAGGGGGTTACAGCGCAGCCTGTTGCCCGTTTAGCTACCACTTTATTGTAATTGGTGATTTTAGTTGGGATAAAATTTTGAATCTTTCACTAGCAACTAATAGAATTAACCAACCCCAATGATGAACATAGGTAAACTAAATAACTAAACCATAACCAAATTAATTAACAGAACAGAACAGAACAATTAAGCAAGATAGGGAAGAAGAAACAAACTGATGGGGCAGGTGACAAGGAAGCCAGAGAAAGAGCGAAGGAGGAAGGAAGAAGGGGCTTTGTAATCGTATCGAGGGATGCTAATAACAGCAGAATGTTGCTCCCATGGCTTCATCTCTGCTGATGCATCATTTTTTTGTGGGTTTTTGTTAGTAGTTGCTTCTGATACTTGCAGTTCAGCCATGGTGGATTGGTACTCTGTTATGTAAACAAGAATCAGGAGAAGATGTACATGGGTTTATGGTCTCTCATAAACCCTAATTAAGGCTGGAAAATTGGAAATGGCCACTGCTATGGAGGTAAAATTGTAAAAAGAGCATATAATAATTTCCTAAGCGTTTTTTTGTGAAATAAATGATGTTACACTAATAATTATTTATTTATTTTTATTTATCAATACTTCATATTTTTTTTAATCAGAAACACTCGTGTTTTAATTCAATTCTAAACCCAAGACAGCCAATTACAAGTGATACGTAGGTAAACGGGCCATAAGTTGTGCCGCTACCCCTTTTTGTATTGCAAAACCTACCCTATTGAAAATAAAACATTGACCCTTAGGAGCTGGGGAATTACTTTGCACAACTTTCTAAATTACATATTTTCTTAATATCGGACCTTCAGATAAATAAACAAGCTTTTAAAAAACCGAATCAGTCATTAAACCTGTCATGATAGAGGTCTATTAGTTATATGGCCGAGCTGATTGAGCCGTACTTAGGAACTGGGTAGGTTTTAATTAACTTTAAGATTTTCTTTTTATTACTACATAAAATTAGGATGGTAACATTATTAAATACACAACATCTTATTATTAAAAAAAATGAACTTTACATTTACTTTCCTCTAGACTTTAGATCCCGAACATATGTCACTGAACTTAGAAATATACATTTTTAGAAGTTTAATATTTATATTCACCAATAAAGATTTTGTCACATTTATTGATCAATTTTTTAGTAAATAAAACATCAATTGCTTAAAGTAGTGTATTGTACTAAGTAAATATTAAGGGTACTAAGTAAATATTAAGGGGAGAAAAAGCTTAGTGCCTTGGTTGACATGCATTATCATGTAAGAGACAAGATGGATCTTGTGGCCGAAAGAAATCCTTTAAAACATTTTCATAAGTTACTTAAAAGTCTATACAAATCCATACCAATAATGAAAACAAGAACTCGAAAATAGCTTGTAATTTAAAATGTTTAAATCTTCGGCTCATAAATAGCAGCAACAGGGTATATATACAAACACTAGACATGGGAGTCTAGTTCTATCCATAAACAGAAAGAAAACATTTGCAGAACGAAACACAGATTGTAGCGCAGTCAAAACGACAGTTAAACTTCACGCCCAAGTAACTGAAATCATGGAATTCGCCACACCAGCGTCAGCAAACGTTAACACGCTGTCATAATCCAAGTCTTTCATGGCCCCAGGAATAGCATGAGTCAATCGGAATGGCTTTTCATCACCACATTTTGCAGCACAGAATGACCACAGCAACTGGAAAAACACAATCAATCAAAACATTAGCTAAAATATAAACGGGTCAAACTGGTTCAAACTTTAAACTTAAAGTCACCTAAAGTGTATTTTTAATGCATACAACCTACTAAATTGCTTTATTTAAAAAGATCATACTAATAGTGTAATCATATTTCGTTTATTATGTTGAACACATAAGACTCTAAACTTGACTAAATGTGCATGTTTTGACCCATTGACCAAACTGCCCGACCCATTTACCTGTATTGGATCAGAGCGTAAGAAACTCCTTTGCACCCTTGATCCATCTGGAAGGCGGACACCGACCCTACAAAGCAAGCTTTTATCGCCTTTGGGTTCTTCAGGCAATGGTGGATAATTATGTTCTTTTTTCGAGAGCTCTTCAGCGTCGCCTAAGTCTTTTAAAAAGCCTTCACTAATATCATTGATTGTTCCCTTGGATAATGCTTGTGCCAGCTTTATTTCGTCATCATCTACATTTGTTTCATCTGCATTCACAAGTCAATTGTTTTATGTATAATAAAAAAGGAACTAAAACTAATAAATAAAAAGAAAAAAAAATAATGAAATTGTTGGACCTTGGAATTTGGGAGGCGAAACAGTTGGGCGTCTTTGAGAGAAGCTAATAAGATGATCCTTTGGGCTACTGTCCATATATTCTAACACGTCCTATAATCGAGAGCATTTTGCACATTAGTGTTTTATTGTAGTATAAAGTTCATATTTAATCAACAACTGAGTATAATTAAATAGTGTACCTCCAATAAACTTTCCGGTTGGATCATTCCACGCCATAAACGCATTTTTTGACCCGTGATGGGGTCAATTACAAGAGTTGCAGGGACAGAATTCAACTTGTAGTATGTGATTACCTTGCTGCCCTCTTCGGTATCATCACATACCTATACGCAGGTCGCAAACATATAATGTTTGAGTTGGCATATAGTTTAATAATCTAAAAATGTAATGTCCAAGATACCCCTTAGCAAAACAACACAAAGATAAACTAAAACAGAAAAAAAAACATGCAGATCAAACATCCTAATGATGTGAAGTGATAATACTATCTTTCCTGTTAGTCAGTGTAATCGACAAATTAACGCTTATTTAAGAAACGAACCTGCCAGAAGATAAAATTTGAGGTGATTGTTTGAGCAACAGCTTCATTGCCCCAAGTATCACGGTTGAGCTGCATAATATTTAAAAAACAACATTTAGCGATAAATTCCAACCATGCTACGTGTTATAAATCTTGCTGAAAGGGTAAGTAATATATACCATATGTGAGCTAAATTCCTTGGTGGATTGCACATTAACCAGAAGCCATCTGTCTTGCTCACTAGCAGCTTCTTTCGCCTGAAATGTAGAAAATCGTCATGGTTATGTTTTGCCAACAAGAAATCGTATGGTTGTAGCATAAGTCACAAAAGAAACATCAATTTTATACAAATGCAACTAAGATCAAACATAAATTACCTTCTGAAAAGACCCATGGTACATCAAAGCAAAGGGAGGAGGGTACAAGGAAGCAAGATTATCTCTAGAAGTACTTTCTGCTGCTGCTGATGTGGAAGCTTGTTCTACTGATCCCCATACTTCGAAACGTTTTAACTCCTCATAATGTTGAGCTTCATGTGATGGACTAAACATGTAATAAAGAAACACACAGTGAACTTTGGGCGTCACGGATGTATATTGACAAGAAAACATGAAAAAAAAAAAGCTGAAACTAAGTGAGCATAGTATGAAACCTGTAAAACATTGGTGTGTCATATAGAACATCTCTTTTAACCGGCATTGGTGCACGAATCACACTTCCATCATCTTCTATAATATCTTCAAATTCCATGTGACTTTCTTCCACTCTGAAGTAAGAATATGGCACATGTTATGAAAAGATGTCCAACTTGGATGAACACATATGTAAAAATATCATATAAGGAGAATTTCGTATAGTTACCCAAAATCTTGGTCTGGCATGAACACCTCATCTTCTGGTGATGAAATGTATGGAGACGATGAATCATCGCCAAACTCACTTCCATTTTCTGGTGATGAATTGTATGGAGATGATGAAGCATCATCGCCAAACTCATTTTCGGCATAAAAAAGCTGAATAGCTTCTTCAAGCTTCCAGCCTGTTGCCTGTATATAAGAATCACCCTTTTCATTACTTTCCATATGTTGACCATAAAACAACCACTTTGAAAATAATAGAAGCAAATCCCATATCCAGTTATCCACTTAACCATGTAACATCAAGATCCAACAATTTAAAACAGTTACAAGTAAAAAGGAAGTGCTTTATGTTATATATTCTAAAGGCATACCTAGAAATTTTCAAGCCAAAATAAGACAATGTTACAAATTTACACCACCATATTCCTGTTTTCAATACTTCCAGTAAACCAAATAGATAGTAATTAATCTTCTATCTGAAATTTAGAACTTACTGATAAATTCTATCATTTTTTTCTAGCAGAGATAGAGACATATACTACCGCGTTCTAGGCCTCTATTAGATTCGAATACAAATTTCTTTAATTTTACATAAAAACTTTGTATGGATGAGAACCGAACCGCAAACGTATCACAAGAGAAAGGACATGAAAGAATAAGGTGCATAACCTTAGTTTTTTAATGTATATGATAACGATAAGTCGATAACACTTCCATACCTCCAAATCTAGGCAAACCCAACATAAATCTAAAATCCTAAAGCCATAACAAACATTCCTAAGTCCGAAGTCCCTACAACCTTATTCCTCTTTAGCATAGGTCTCATGTTATAATCTCACTTCTACTGGTTTTTGTCTGACCCGTTGTTGGTTAGCAGGGTATTGATGGGTCCCTTGAGTTTCCAGAGTAACGGGTCCTCATGGTTACATGTAAATAAATAAATAAATAAATCAAAGTCCCTACATATTAAGAAAAAAAAACAACCTGCAAGAAGTGTCGTGCAGTATCAGCAGTCTGGCCAAGTGCGATTTCAAGAAACGAATCGATCATTGTTTGTTGGTCTGTAGCAGACGAACGCCCACCACCCTCCATGACCGAATAATCAATCAACGAGCACAGATCAGTAACTATACTTATAAAACTTGATGGCTGAAAACAAACTAGAGGTTAATATGGGGGATGGGTAGCTTTTTTATTTTGGGTTTAGATTTGAGGATTTATAGGAATGTTAGCTGCATTGCAGTTGCGTTGCGTTCCTTGCGTTGTAAGGATTTCATGTAATCTTTGCTAAACACTTTTTTAGGAAAATATCATATTTTTCTGAGTTTGAATGTATCATGCAAATCTTTATCTTTTTTTTTTTTGAACAGCTACTTTTTTGTCACCCATGGGATTTGAACCCCTCACAACTTGGAAAGGCAAAGCCTTATCCAACACCTTGATACCACTAGGCCAAAGGCCCTTTGGTATGCAAATCTTTATCTAATCATCGAATTTAATGTTATATGGTATTCAAAATCTTTTATTTTGAATATATATATCAAATAATTTCGTGTTTTAATTTTTTCAAATCTATACTTTTAGCTATTTAATATATATATATATAGGGATCGGTTCAAATACAAAGTTTAAAATCGTGCGAAGGATGCGAAGGCTTCTACCCGCGTTTTCTTGAAGGGTACTATCGTCATTTTACTCGAGATTTTAAACCCATATCTTTTATAAAAGGATCAGAGATTCAAATTCTTATTTAGTCGGTATTAGATTTTGAAATCAGTATAAATATTGATCATAATTCACACGATCAATCATAATTCAGTTCATTCAATCATAAATCAGTTCATTCTCTTTCGATTATATCTCCAAACGATTTTCTCTTATTCATTCATCAAAGATGGCTAATAACGATTGTCCAGGTATGATTTTTGAGCTATCTGTTACGTAATGTTTTTCGATCGATTTCTTTTAAAGATTTCGTTTCTGTTATTAGAATTAGAATGAAATTCAGCCTTTTATATTGATTGTTCGTTTGTTTTTCTATTTATGAAAGCATTACGTTATTTTGTTATTAAATTCATCTTTTTTATTAATTTCTTGGATTCATGATAGTATTTACGTTGTTTTTTTTTGTGTTTTTGTTTGTTTCATATCACAATGTCACAATTTTACGTGTTATTAGATTCATCTTTTTTTGTTTCATATCTTACTGTGTTTTTCAATATTTTATTACGTGATTTACAGGTTTTGAATTAATGTTTAACATGATTTATGCTGATTAGGCCAATATTATTACGTTTTATTGTTTCTTTATTATAGTTATTCTTATTAGTTCAATAAGTTACTATAATTTCATTACGTTATTATATTTATTCTTATTAGGCATTATATTACTGTGTTTTCAGTTTTTATTACGTGATTTTTTATTACGTAATTTCATTTTACGTTATTATATTTATGATTTATTAAGCCATTATGTTACTGTATTTTTTAATAGTTATTACGTGATTTTCAGGTTTTATTTTCAATGACATAGCTGAAAGTAGTTCTACTCAGGCTGTTTCAACAGTTTATAAGCCACAAGTTGCAGCTTCTATGACACCATCAGATGATATGGTATTTCCATCTATTGATCATGCGTTTGAGTTTTATGTAACATATGCAAAAAATGCTGGATTTAGTATTCGAAAAGGAGGTGATTACAAACATGGTGAGATTCTTAAGTTTAAGTACTTTGTTTGTTCAAAGGAAGGATTCAAAACTTGTAAAGCGTTTGATAGTCTTGAAAAGGGTAAAAGTAGGAATAAGCCGTCGCAGAGAACAGGTTGTAATGCTCATATAGCTTTTTCGTCAAAGGATGGACAGAATTTTAAAGTTTTCAGATTTGTTGAGGAGCATAACCATTACTTGGTTTCTCCAGAAGATATGCAATTTCTTCCATCATCACGTAATTTGACATATCAACAAATGCAAGTGTTATGCAATATGTCCAAAGTAAACATGGGTCCTGTTAAGGCTTTTAATGTAATGAGGACGATTTATGGTGGTTTTGAACAAGTGGGTGCTACTGCTGCAGATTTCAAAAATTTTAAAAGGGATTTGAACTTATATATTGGCGAGTATGATGCTGATATGGTGGTTAATATGCTGCAGAAGAAGAAAGAGTTTCTTCCTGATTTTTATTTTGAGTATAGTCATGACACTAAACGACAGTTAACTGGTTTATTTTGGGCTGATGAGCATGCAAGAAGAAGTTATAAAGTTTTTGGTGATGTTGTTTCATTCGATGCTACTTTCAATTCTAACAAGTAAGTTTATTACGTAATTATTTTATTCATTTTACGTAATTATTTCAGTTTAATTAATTTATTTTTTATTTGCTTTTTTAGATACAAGATGGTATTTGTTCCATTTACCGGTATCGATAATCACTGCAACAATATAACTCTTGGTGCTGGATTGCTGAGTTCAGAGACAATTGAATCTTACTCATGGCTGTTAACTTGTTTCAAGAGGTGTTTTGGTAAAGAACCGCGTGTTGTAGTTACCGATCAAGATCCTGCTATTAAACAAGCCGTTGCATCAGTTTTACCTAATAGTAGGCATAGATTGTGCATGTGGCACATCATGAAAAAGGTTGCTGATAAGGTATGTCATTTTTGTATGTTACGTAATTTTCAAGGCTTTATTACGTGATTATTTTATGCTATGATTTTTGATTTTGTGTATGTTACGTGATTTCAAGTTTTTTTGTTACGTGATTTTTAACAATATCTGTTTTGTTTTTTTATAGGTTGGTACTGCATTATGCAACAATGATGATTTTAAACAGCGTATCTGCGACATTGTTTGGACAGATTCTATTTCCCCAGAAGAGTTTGAGAAGGGATGGGAGCAACTTGTTTTTGATTTTAATCTGTTTTATCATGACTGGTTGTGTGACATTTATTCAAATAGAGCAATGTGGATTCCTGCTTTTTATCGCGATGAGGCAATGTCAGGTCTTATGCGTACTACTTCAAGATCTGAATGTGAAAATCATTTCTTTGGTCAAGTTTCCAATGCTCAATTAACGCTTCTTGAGTTTATTAGTCATTTTGATACTGCCATGGAATCCCAAAGGTATACTCATAGGAAAAATGATCATGAGACGAGGTATAAAACACCGGATTTTTGGACTGATTATCCTATTGAGGTGCAAGCTGCGAAAATATATACAAGAAGTATTTTCTTTGATGTCCAAGAAGAAATTTACGGAGCTGTGCATAAATGCATAAATGTCTTTCTTTCATATGAAGGAGATATAGGGACGTTTCGAATAAAAGATCGTTCTGCGTATGGTGACGGTTTGATAGAGGTATTTTTTATGTTACGTAATTTTTTACATATCAATGTAACAGACATTACGTAATTATGTGTTTCATTAGTTTTCACATTTCATATACCTCATTACGTGGTTATTTGTTTTCATTACGTAATTTACTTTTTATGGAGATCTTTTTTGTATTGCAGGTTAAATTTAACCTTGAAGATTTGACAATTTTATGTCCTTGCAAGCGTTTTGAGCGATATGGGTTATTGTGTCGACATGCTTTTTCAGTTTTAAGGTTGTGTGGTATAAATGAAATTCCTAGCAGATACATTCTTGATCGCTGGAGGAGTGATGTTATTTGCAATAGTCCCTCTCGGTCGAGCTTGTCGTTGGTGATGCATAATGATGAAAATGGAGATCATCAAAGTGTCAATGATGTTGTTCGTGATATAATGCAGTCGAGTGAGTATATAGTTAATAAGTTGATTACTGATTTTGAAAAGTTGAAGCTGTTTAGAGACGAGCTAAAAGCGATGAAAGAGAAGACAGATGAAGCTGGTATTCAGAGGATATCAGCCAAGAAGAAAGAAATTATTCAAGCTATTATTGGGGCTCCACATCAAACTGAGGCTGCTGTTCGTGTCCCTCATGGTATTAGGAATAAGGGTTGTGGGTCACGCAAAAGGTTTAAATCAAAACGTGAACAAGCGATTAGTCGTGCAGGAAAGAGATCAAGAAATTGCAAAGTATGTGGGGGTAGTGGTCATGATAGGCGTACCTGTGATGTTCTTAAAGGGACTGTAACAGCCAACAACAAAGGGAAAGGACCCGTCAATGAAGCAGATGCGGAAAATAGTTCAGATTCGGATTATGAAGCTGGCGATGATTGATTATGTTTTTTTGTTAAATTTGACATTGAAACATTTCATTACGTGATTTTTTTTTACACAGATGGGTTTTTGCATTTCATTACGTAATTGTGTTCACTTGTTACGTAATTGTGTTCACTTGTTACGTAATTGTGTTCACTTGTTACGTAATTGTATCATAGCATAATCATTCACATATAACCATTACTTCACATTTTTTTTGACATGTTACGTAATTTTATGTTTAGCTAACCATTATCAGTATCATACATGATTAACATATAATCAGAACATACATAATCATTCATACCATCATTCATATAATGTAGTAACTGATAAGCAAAATGTTAAATTGTATCATACCATACAAAAACCAAATGTTAAATTGTATCATGACATTACGACACTGGACACTAAAACTAGTCAAACATGTTCATTTTGTCTTTTCACAAGAGTTTTGAACAGGTTCTGCTTGTACTTCGCTTTTTCACTGTATTCCTTTTGATGAAATTCCCTTGCCAGACGATCAATTAAATCTTTATTTTTGTTGGCATCGGAGAGTAGGATTTTTGCTAGATATTTGTAGCGAAGGTCATCAATCTGCATTTGTTGACCTGGACCCTCTTTTTGAAATTCACTGACCCATTTTTTCTTATACGTGCTCATGAAAGTCTCCATGTGCCTCATTGTGAACACCCCACAATCGATTTTGTTTTGTGCTGTTCTCCATTCCATTTGAACCCTTACTGGTTTTTTGCTAACCATTTTCGGAGTAATGGGGTGTCCATTAACCATCATGTAGTTGCACAGAGCTTCTTTCTGCATACATTACGTAATTTACCATAAGCATTACGTAATTACTTAACATCAAAATAATATTAAGTAAAAGTATTTTTTTTACCAGTGGCAGTATGATGTTGTCGTATTTGCTATTATCTCCAAGCTTGCTGTTGTCCAATATTTCTATCTTCGGTGTCTTCATGTTGAAACATATTACATATATGTGGTCCGAAGATACGATGGGCATGAACAACAAATCCACCTCATTGAGTGATTTTATTTCATTTTTGTTAAGTGCAATATTTAAGTTCTCCGTCATGGTGTCCATTCGTTTTAAATCATCATATTCAGGCTTGAAGTACTCAATCGGCTGCAAATTTAGCATTCATTACGTAATTTAGCATAACCATTACGTGATTATAATTTATGTATTACTCGAAAAAGCTAAGGAGCATACCACAATATTTGTTTGAACAAACAACCTAAATGGTGAACCTGGAGCTTTTTTCTTCTCATCGTGGTTCAGCACATGCGTCCATGCATCCAAAACATTAGATGATAATGTTATTCCAGGGTATAAGCATTCAAATACTACTTTGAAGAATGGAGTTCCATCTTCTGGCTCGAATACAATATCACTGCGGAAGATAAGTTTTTAATACACATTATGTAATTTTTTGTAACAAACTATGTACTGAAAATATTCATTACGTAATTATTCTAACAAATTAATTAATATAAGATTTTCTTACTGTGTTTCCTCTGTTGCTGCAAATATATACTGTGCAACTATGTTTTCATCCTCAGTGATCTTGTTTTTCATTACCACCTGCCGTTGAATGTAAGGAGACTTCAGAGGTTCAGTCAACATCCTTCCTCTTTTTGCACGTTCAACTTGTTTCTCGATTATGGGTGACTGCAGTGACTGAGTAAACACTAGTCTTCCTACTGTTTTTGGTGTTTCGACATCATCTTGAGAGGTTTGTAGGAATGGTAGATTTGGAATTGCATCTGTAGGTGCATCATCTTGGGAGAGATGCAGATCGAAACTTGGTCCTTCATAGCTTTCATTCGGTATTTCTTCTACTTTGTCTGCATCCAATGTTCCTTTCTTTGATGAACCGGTCTCGATTTCTTTTCCTTTCCTAGATTTTTCTTCAATCTCATTCAATTCTTTCAAGAATTGCGAACTGGCAGCTTCGGATGATGTTTGTGTGGCTGAAGTTTGCAAAGCTGAATTCTTTTCTTCTTTTTCTGCCTCTGATGTTCCTTTTTTTGATGCATCATCTTTCTCGATTTCTTTTCCTTTTTTAGATTTTTCTTCAAGCTCATTCAAGTCTTTTAAGAATTGCGAACTCACAACTTCGGATGAGGTTTGTGTTGTTGAAGTTTTCAAAGCTGCATTGTTTTCTGTTTTTTCGACTGCATTGATCATTTCAGCAACCATAGTTGTACTGTCACTCTCTAGGTTTGTTGTTGCATCTTTCAAAGCATCCATTATGTCTTTGCTGAGCTTTTCTCTCGTGGGTTGTTTATCAGACATCTCATTACCTGTTTTCAATTAAATGTATATATAGATCAATATAAGTTTCAATTAATTGGATAAATAAGCATTCTTTTTGTAACTATGCATTACGTTATTTTTACCTTCTTTCATAGCTTCTTTCTTTTTTGTTTCTTCAAATTCTTCAGTTGCGGCAATTAAGGCATTTATCATTCCTGTGCTAACACTCTGTGAAGTTGTTGCCTTTTCATTCAAATCATTTTTTTCACCTGTAATTACGTATTCTGATCATTAATAAGTTTTGACAAATATTGTGTTACGTGATTTTATTTACCTTCTAGTGTTTCAGCTGCAATCACTATTGCGTCTAGCATCCCTGTGCTAACACTTTGTGATGTGGCTTGCTTTTGTTTCTGGTTTTCCTTTTCACCTGCAACTACGAATATACTTTTTTGATATCCATTACGTAATTTTTAACTAACTTCTTTTATCATTTAAATATACATTACGTAATTTTTACCTTCTATGTTTTCTTCATTACTTGATTTGTAACTTGATACCCATGATTTCCATTTTCTTTGCTTCTCACGTATAAGGTTGCTGTCTAAAAAATTTGAAGTGGCTTCTTCAAAAATTTCATCTATTTCAGCAACATATGTTTCAAACTTCTCCATTTTGTATTCTATCTTTGAAAGCCATTCCTGCAAACAACATGTGAATAAATTACATGATTTTTTATATTATAATAAATTACAGTTACTTACATTCTCATCAACTGGGTAAGGACTTTTGTTTTTCTTCTTTCCGATTGTCTTTATCCTTGTCGACCCTCTTATGCTCTCATCTGTTGACTTTTGAGTTGCAACTTTTTGTATCTTTGGTGTTGTTGTTGCCTCATCTATGGTAATCTTTTGATTATTGTTTTCATCATTTGCATCACCAGCCTGCAAACATTACGTGATTTTTTAAAATTCTTTATACATATGCATGTTACGTAATTTTATACAGTTATTGCACTTACATTAGGAACTTCTGGAGTGTTGTAATTTTCCAAGAATTCATCAATGTCAGATAGTGATTTTGTTGTTTCATAGACATTGTTGAATTCTTCTGAATTTATCATGATTTGTTGCTCAACAATCATTTCCTGTTCATCATGCTGAATTAATGCATCTTCATTTCCAGCTTCTTTCTTACCATCTTCTTCCATGTTTTCTGCATCATCTTCATCATCTCCAGCAGCTTCATTTCCACCATCATCTTCATCATCTCCAGCAGCTTGATTTCCACCATCATCTTCTTCATTCTCATCATCATTTCCTTCTTCATTCTCATCATCATCTTCGTCAGTTGAATATGGCCCATTGTCATACAAATGTTGATCAATGTCCATCAAATTCTCGGTGCTAATGTAGTTAAGTGCTGGTGTTTGTGCTGTCTCAGGAGCATGAGATAACCTTTGTTCATGTGTATAAAGTAGCTGTAATGTGAATAAAGTTAACATTTGTTCATTACGTAATTATCAAGAACACATTACGTAATTTATGAGTAAAAAAAATACCGCAAGAAAAGCCAAAGGTCCATTATATGCTTCTGTTCCATTCCAACTTGCCTTCGTTCTTTTGAGACAGAAAATTAAGTACTCACACCAATTCAAATTTTTGATTGATTTTTCATCTGGCACTCCTTTCAAGAACATTTGATTCACTGTTGAACTTTTTGTTACTTGCCCAAATATAGAGTTGTAAAGTACAAGGAAGTTCAACTTGAAAATCCAGTCTCCCCTTTTGCTTTGAAGTATTTTATTCTTCACATTTGTCAGTAAAATCTTGTTATGTTCAAACTGGGACTTCCATACAGTAAGTGTGTTAGATGAACCCTTCCTTGGTTTGTTCTTTTCATTTACTTTCTGGTTACCCATTGGGACACCAAGGACTTGTTGTACTTGAGAGGCTGTTACTTGAATGATGTGGTGTCCTATTTGCAACTCATCTCTTCTATCATCATAATTAACCAATAACCATCTCCCTAATTTTGTTGGCACTGTTTTAACGTTAATTGATGTAAAAGCTTCAAATCCCATTTGTTTAAGTGCTTTTTTCTGTGCACTTGATAAGCTTGCCATCGCCTCAGTCAAGTTATTAACAGTGTTCCTCACCTGTAGTTTTATATTTGAGTATAAAACAAACTGTTTTCTTGGTGGTGAATTTTGTGGGTGTTCTTGCGCATCAACAAAATCGTCGTCAACAACTGCGTCAAGAACTGCAGGCTTTTCTTGATAGTTCACTGCGTTATTATCAAAAGTTATAATTACGTAACAATGACATAATCATTTATAATTACGTAATAATGACAGAATAACTAGATTTCCCATTACCAAAATAACGTAACAAACACATAATGATCATTACCAAAATAACGTAACAAAGACATAATCATTTATAGTTCTATTTATAAAATTACGTAACACAGACATAATGAAAGAATAACTAGATTTCCTATTACCAAAATAACGTAACAAACACATAATCATCATATTCTATAGCCAGAATCATTACAAATCATTACCAAAATAACGTAACAAAGACATAATCATTTATAGTTCTATTTATAAAATTACGTAACACAGACATACTATTTGCATTACTAAAATAACATAATTACTACTAATTTTCATTTACCAAAATTGCGTAATAATGAAAGAATAACTAGATTTCCTATTACCAAAATAACGTAACAAACACATAATCATCATATTCTATAGCCAGAATCATTACAAATCATTACCAAAATAACGTAACAAAGACATAATCATTTATAGTTCTATTTATAAAATTACGTAACACAGACATAATCATTTATAGTTCTAAAATAACATAATTACTACTAATTTTCATTTACCAAAATTGCGTAATAATGACAGATAATTATATTTCCCATTACCAAAATAACGTAACAAACACATAATCATCATATTCTATAGCAAGAATCATTACAAATTTCATTACCAAAATAACGTAACAAAGACATAAAATTACGTAACACAGACATACTATTTGCATTACTAAAATAACATAATCACTACTAATTTTCATTACAAAAATTGCGTAATAATGACAAAATCGTAATGTACCAAACAAAAATACGTAATATTTGTACCAAATAACTTAATGTAAAGTAATGTACCATTTTTGTTTGTGTTTGCTGGCCTGTCATGGTTTGCTTTACTTCTTCTCTCTGATTTGTCAGTTTTATTGGTCGTTTTCGCAATTTTGCTAGGGCCTGATAATTACAAATACGTATTTTAGTAAAATTTCACAAAGAATTAACAATATTAATTAACGTAATACTTATTTACCTTCATCATTGTCGTTCTTTTCAGTCTCAGACTCTGTTCCTCTCTTTCTTCCTGTAACATGCATAATGTAAGTTTATTATATAGTTTTCAATGTAAAATTTGGTACAGAATAACGTAATGTACTTACTTTCGTATACGTTTGAGTATTTCATGGTTAATCTTTCGTAGAAATGGAGTTTATTGATGATTTTAAGTAGGGTTTTCAGAGTTTATTGTGTAATTTTGGGGAGAAATTATGTGATTAATGAGAGAAGGAACGGTCTCTTATAATTTGATTGTAGAAAAATTGACGAAAATACCCTCATTAACTGTCTAATCTCTCACTTATTTACGAAACTGCCACCGCGTAACTTTTTAATTAATGACGTAAGATTGTTGGTTGATCGACGGCTGGGATTACTTCGCAGCCTTCGCACGTTGGGTGGACTTTGTAGGATAACCGCCCCCTATATATATATATATATATATATATATATATATATTTTTTTTTTTTTGAACTTCGGAGGCGACTTTGGGCGACGCAAAGGTTTTCTCCGGCAACGATGGCGGGCAGGGAGAAGTATAAGGTAGACACGTGGTATGATGCTCCTCTCAGAAAAGGAAGACGATATGATCAAGGGTCTCGGCAGAATCAAAGTATTGAAAGGGTGACAAAGTTCTTCGTTTCAAACCTTCCGGAGGGATGTTCTTCTATGGATCTAGTGGCTGTTCTGAAGGGTTTTGGCACGATCAAAGGTACCTATATTGCACGTAAGTATGATAAACTGGGTAAAAGGTTTGGTTTTGTGTCCTTTGTTAATGTGAGGGATCCGGGTGAGTTAGAATCGTTGATGAAGGATGTGTGGATTGGGTCGTATAAGTTATTCGTTGTTTTGGCTCGTTTCGTGGATGGGGAGAGGGTACCTAGGAAGGGGGAGAAACAATGGGTTCCAACAGAGAAAGAGCAGCAATCGGATGATAAGGTTACGAATAATGTTGATCCTAACCAGGTGGTACATGAGGTTAACGTAGAAGCAAACACTGGTGATGGTCGCTCATTTAGGGATACTTTGTTGAACATTGAGCGTCCGAAGGTTAATGAACAGAGAGTGGTTAACGTCTCAGCAAAGAATGGTTTGTTGTGGGACGGATGTGGGGCGGTGGGGAGATTATCGGATTTGAAGAAACTCTCGAAGCTACGTATTTGGCTGAATTTGTTAGGCCATGTGAAGGTGGGGATTCGGTATCTGGGTGGTTTATGGGTAGTTCTTCTGTTTGAGTCGAAGATTTGCATGGAAGCGTTTGTGGAGGCTTCGGCTATATGGAGGGTATGCTTTGACAGTCTTGAACGTTGGGAGGGGCAGGTGGTACGGAGTGAACGTGTTGCATGGCTCAAGTTGTATGGGCTTCCTCTAAAGTTGTACGATGAACAAGTTTTCCAGGAGATTGGAAGTAACTTCGGTGAGGTAGTCCAACTTCCGGAGTGTGATGAAGCCACGTTGGATTTGTCTTGTGTGATGATAGGTGTTATTCGTGAAACGGGGCATCGGGTCAATGAATTGATTCGGGTTACGTCGAACGATGAAACTTTTTCGGTAGTTGTTGAAGAAGAGGTGGGTGAGTGGCTTCCAGATTGCATTGATGACTGTTCGGGTTATGAGGAATCCGAGTCTAAGAGTATACCTGAGGAAGTCATGGTGGATGGAGATACAAACGTGGTACAAGATTCGGGAGTTAGAAATGTGCAGGAGGATGCAGGTGTGGGTATGGATGATCCGGTGGTGAATATAGAGGTGCAACAGGTAGAGGAGAGACAAGTGGAGGTGGGGGAGAATGGTGGGGGTGAAAATGACGCTATGATTAGTAGGAACAAGAAGAATAGAGGGTACCGAAAAAAGGCAAGGGCGCAAAAATCTCCCTCACCAACGGGACAGGAATGTCCTAAGAAGAGAGCTAGAGAAGGGGAAGATCTCTTCGACATTGATAGATTTATCTATGCGTTGAGTGGTAATGATATGGTTAATGACGAGGTGAGGGTCCATGAGGAAGTGGTTGTTGGGAACGTGGATGAGACTCGGGTCACAGGAGAAGAGAATGGTGAGATGGTTAGTGATGAGGTGAGAGAGACAATCAAGCTGGGTGTGGCTCTTGGAGTAGAACAGCTCGCTAATCTTGGTGACTTGGTATCAAAAGAAATCTTGGAAGAAGGTTGTCAATTGGTGAACAAATGAATATTTTGTCTTGGAACATAAGAGGGATAGGGCAGGAGGGTAAGGGTGTTTGGTGTAGAAAATTAAGAAAGGAGAATGAGGTGGGGGCAGTTTTGATTCAAGAAACTCAATTCGGCTCGTTGGATTCGATTAATGTTGGTAGCTTCTGGGGTTCGGGTGACTGTGAGTATGAGTTTGTCGATGCTACAGGGCGGTCGGGGGGTTTGATCACTATATGGAATCCGAAATTATTTAGTAAAGATAACGTGACTAAAGATCGAAATATGTTAGTGGTTTCGGGCAGTCTTAAAAGCGATGGGTCTAGACTTAGTATTGTAAATGTCTACTGTCCTCAAAAGTTACAAGACAAGAGACGTGTGTGGGATCTGTTTTCGTCGATGAAGGCGAATGGGGATGGGTTGTGGATAGTGGCTGGAGATTTTAACAGTGTTAGAGATCGGGAAGAACGTCGTAATTCAAAGTTTGATGCTGCAGACTCTAGGGAATTTAATGATTTCTTGGATGATGCCGAGTTGTTTGAATTTGGTCTTAAAGGGAGGAAATTCACTTACTTAGCTAGCAACAAGATGAGTAGGATTGATAGAGTTTTCGTTGATTGGACATTCTATAATAGATGGCCGAATGCGGTGTATCGGGTGCTTGAACGGGATGGGTCGGATCATTTTCCTTTACTGTTAAAGATAGGTTCGACTAACTTCGGTGCAAAGCCTTTCAAATTCTTCAATTCTTGGCTTGAACGAGAAGGTTTTGACGATGTGGTTAAAGGTGCGCTTGATGGTTTTATGTGTAATGGCCCTCCGGACTTGGTTTTACTCCAAAAGTTTAAAGTGTTGCGGTCGAGAATCACGGTGTGGAAGAATGATATGAACAAGAAAGAGGCTGAGGAAGTAGAGATTCTTCGTAAGGAGGTGAATGATCTTGAAATTATTATGGAAGGAAGGGAATTATTGGAAGAAGAAATATGGGTTCTGGAAGAAGCGAAAAAGCGATTAAAGCAAGTGGAGTTTTTTAAGCTTAAAGATTTGAAGCAAAAATCCAGAGTTAAATGGGCGAGTGAGGGTGATGAAAACTCGAGATTTTTTCACGGCTCAATTAATAACAGGAGGGTGTCTAATGCCATTTTGGGTCTGGCTTTGGACGAGGGTTGGGTCCAGGAACCGGCGGAGATAAAGAAGCATGTTCACAGGTTTTATAAAGATAAATTCGTGGAAGATTGCTCTAGTAGGCCGAAGCTTGTATGTCATGACTTGAAGCTGCTGAATGCATCCCAAGCTTTGGATATGATTCGGCCGTTTGATGAGAAGGAAGTTAAGGATGCGGTTTTTCAATGCGGTGGGGATAAAGCGCCTGGTCCGGATGGTTTTAACTTCCGGTTTATTAAAAGGTATTGGGATTTATTTTCTTCAGATTTTATGGCTATAATGAATCATTTTGCAGAGACTGGGAGAATTAGCCGTGGTGCTTCCTCTTCCTTCATTACGTTAGTTCCTAAAGTTAAAGACCCGGTGAGGTTGGAGGAGTACCGGCCGATAAATCTCATTGGGGTGACCAGTAAAGTGATTTCGAAGCTTCTGGCGAACAGGTTGAAACCAGTGATGGATTCCATTATTAATGAAACGCAATCGGCGTTTGTTGCGGGTAGATACATTTTGGATAGTCCTCTTTTGATTAGCGAAGTTATGTCTTGGTCGAAGAGATCGGGAGCTGAATTATTCTTGTTCAAGATTGATTTCGCAAAAGCATATGACAATGTTAATTGGGCTTTCCTCCTTTCGGTTATGAGACAGATGGGATTCCCTGAGATGTGGTGTAAGTGGATAGCGGGTATTCTTGAGTCGGCTAGGTCTTCGGTTTTGGTGAATGGCTCTCCGACCTTTGAATTCAATTGTGAAAAGGGCATTCGTCAAGGTGATCCTCTATCTCCGTTTTTATTTATTATGGTTATGGAGGCGTTCTCTGGGCTTATTAAGAAGGCGTGTGAAGTGGGAGCTTTTAGGGGCGTTGGTTTTGATAATGGTGGTCTTGTGATTTCTCATTTATTGTACGCGGATGACGCCTTGGTGATGGGGGAATGGTCGGATGGTAACTTAGTATGCTTAAGACGGATTCTCCGTTTATTTCACATGTGTTCGGGCTTGAGAATTAACATCCAAAAGTCTACTCTTTATGGGGTGGGTAAAACCGGTGATGAGGTGAGTATAAAGGCGAACGAATTGGGTTGTAAAATGGGGGCCGCGCCTTTTTCCTATCTTGGGATAAAGGTTAGGGCTAGTATGAATAGAGTTAAAAGTTGGGATCCAGTGGTGAATGTTGTTAAAAGTAGATTAACCCGGTGGAAATCCAAGACGTTGTCGATTGGTGGTAGAGTGACGTTGATTAAGTCGGTTCTGGTTAGTCTCCCTTCATATTACTTTTCTCTTTTTAAAGCGCCTATAAGTGTCATTAATGTGTTGGAGGGGTTGATAAAGAGGTTCCTTTGGGGAGGTAATAGTGATGGTCGTAAACTTCATTGGGTGGGTTGGGACGAGGTAACTAGACCGATAAAGTTTGGTGGCTTGGGTATTCGTAAGTTAGGCGATTGTAATAAAGCTTTCTTGGTGAAATGGTTATGGAGATATAGACATGAAAAGAATGCTTTATGGAGGCGTGTTGTGGATGCTATCCATGGGTCTTGTCGTAGATGGGATGCTTATCCGCATAATGTTGCTATTAGTGGCACGTGGTCTAGTATTATCAAATGTGGTCTTCAGCTAAAGAGTGGTGATAGATATTGTATGGACTTGATTAGAGGTCGGTTAGGGAATGGTGAGGAGATTATGTTTTGGGTGGACCCGTGGATTTCTGGAACCCTTTTAAAGAGACTTTTCCCGGATCTATTTAGGCTCGAACGGGACAAGTTCTGTAAGGTTCGGGCCCGGTTGGTTAACTCCGTGGATGGGATGCACATTAGTTGGAATTGGAAGACTTCGCCGCAGTCGCCGAGTGAGATTGTTCAATTATTTGATTGGGATAATGGGTCAAGCAACGGTTTCTCAGTTCAGGAAGTGAAGAGATGGCTAGATGAAGACCGAGCATTTCAAGTGGATAGTTCGTTTTATTGGTGTAAATGGGTGCCGAAAAAGTGCAATATTTTCATGTGGAGAATGCTTCGTGACAGGATCCCGACAAAGATAGCGCTTAAGAGGAGGAACATTGATTGTGGGAACTGCGTGTGCGGTTTTTGTGAAGATCATGATGAGACGGTGGATCATCTATTTACAGGGTGTGGTTTGGCTTTCGGTATTTGGCAGGGTGTTGCGTCTTGGATGAAATTGCCGCCAGTGTTCTTTTTCTCGAGATTCGACATCCTTCAAGATAGTTCGTGGCCTGTGAGGAAGAAGTCGATCATTTATGGGATGATGGTTATTACTTGTTGGCGGATTTGGAAGGCTAGAAATGAGAAGATTTTTCAAGATACTTCGTGGAACGTCGTTCAATTGGTGGCCGATATTAAAGCTATAGGTTACATATGGTACTCTAGTAGATGTAAAAAGGGTAATATGGGTTGGAAAGATTGGCAAGCATTTGAATTTGATGTAATGTAACGTTTTGGTTGGGTTGTAGGGGTCTTCGCCTTGGAGGCCCCGTTTGTTTTTGTTTAATGATATTAGCCTTCCAAAAAAAAAAATTTAATATATTTTTTATTTAATCCGTTGTAATATACTGGTTAATTAAATTGTGTGAACTTATTCTAGCACTAGATTATACCCCGGAAACGTCCCGGGGTTGAGAAATCTAATATGACATATCAATTTTACATATGAAATAGAAAGATGCGCTTTACAATTACATGCAGGAAAGATTCGGGTAGCACCTAAACAAAAACAATTAACAATGTATTTCCAATGTTAACACCTAACCTTACACAATGTATAACTCTAATATTAATACCTAACCTAAAACTGTGTACAACTCCAATGCTAACACATGTTGAAAATAGAATTCATATTTACTGATTTGAACATAATTAGTTACATACCTATACATGATTAATGAATAACCTGAACACTTTGTGTTTTTTTTCCTGTATGAACGAAACCCCACAAAAAATAGTCGTTTTTTCTCCGTTTTTTATATAGCAGTATGGTACTCGTTGGAAAGATAATAAAACGCTTGTTAATTTGGTGTAATTTTTTTCTTTAAAAAATCTCGTATATTTAACGTTTAAATATTATGGGAGAAACATAAGAGATTAAAATTTAAATTTGTTTTTAAATTCTTTTTTTCTAAAATAACTCAATTTAATTTGAGTAGATTATCTATACATATAATAAACCAAAGCCATTTTAATGACATGGCACTCAAAGAGGCATTCTCCTCCTTGAGTGTGCCATGTGTCATCCTATGTGGCATTGAGATATTTTAGGAAAAAAAATAATTTAAAAACAAAATTAGATTTTTCTCTCTTATGTTTCCTCCCATAATTTTTAAACGTTAATATCTTTTATATACGAGATTTTTTAAAGAAAAAAAGTACACCAAATTAACGAGCGTTTTATTATCTTTCTAACGAGTACCATAGTGCTATATAAAAAACGGAGAAAAAGAACGACTATTTTTTGTTGAGTTTTGTTCAAACATGAAAAAAAAAACACAAAGTGTTCAGGTAAATCATTAATCATGTGTAGGCAAGTCACTAATTATGTTCAAATCAGTAAATATGAATTCTATTTTCAACATGCGTTAGCATTGGAGTTATATAGGGGTGTTCTTTTTAACCGATAACCAATAACCGAACCGAATCCGAAGTGACCCGACCCGAGAAAACTACCTTACCTGATTAACCCGAAACCAATTAAGTGCATACCCGAACCCGACTAGACTCTTTAGGGTCGGTCTTCGGATTAGTTTTGTGTAATTCGGGTTGACCCGAATAACCCGAATAATTCAATAACAAATAAATGATCCAGTTTCCATATTTTTATGTATATCGGAGTAGTGTTTTTGTAGCCAAATTTGCAACTAAATATTAATCCAAGTTGTGGTTTTATTTGACACATATTGTAGCCCAAATTGATAGAAATACGCAACCCAAATGGGTGGAAAAATGTAACTCAAACACCCGAACCATCAAATAACCCGACCCGAAAAACCCGAACCCGATTAACCCCATAGCCGATAACCATTTAACTAGATTGGGTCGGTTATCGGGTAATATTTTTAGAACTGAAAACCCGAATAACCCGACCCGAATAACCCGATAACCGAAAACCAAACCCGATGAACACCCCTAGAGTTATACATTGTTTTATGTTAGATATTAATATTAGAGTTATACATTGTTTAAGGTTAGGCGTTAACATTGGAGATATATTTTTAATTGTTTTAGGTTAGCTGCTACCCGAAGCTTTCATGCATGTAACTATAAAGCGCATCATTCTATTTCATATGTAAAATTAATATGTCATATTAGATTTTTCAGCCCCGGAACGTTCCGGGGTATAATCTAGTATTTTATATTATTATTTGTTTTTTTAATTTGCCACATGACATGACACATGACACACTCAAGAAGTAGAATGTCCTATTTGAGTGTCATGTTTTCTTTTATTATTATTATTATTATTATTATATATATATATATATATTTTAAATACAAGGAAACTTGTAACCTCCTTTATTAGAATAAATAAATAGTATTTGTTATTAAAATAAACTTCGAGCGGGTATGTGGGTCGGGTTTTCCCTGGAAGCGGGCTGTCAGGAGGGCTAGGGGCTTCGTGCGTCCGGGGTGGGCCGGGTTGTGCCCCTGTCTTTGCCATTGGAGGGCCGCGTACAAAGTACCCGGCATTGTTTAGTTGGCCGTTAAAAAAAGTTATTTTAGTTGTGAGGAAATTTGGAGATGTGCCAACAAAGTGGTTCTGTGTTTGGAAACTTGGAGATGTGTTTAGGTCATTATTCAATTGGGGATTTTTCAATTTTTAAGTTTGGGTGTGTTTTTCAATTATTTGTTTTACATGTTTATTTTGATGTGTTAACGATGAGCTTCAGGTAAATTGATTTGGAAGGAGGTGGGAAGGTTTACTCTTCGGAGGTTTCTGCTCGGGGTCTCGAGTTCAAATCTTGTTGGTGGCGATTTATTCTCCAAGGAGATATGCCTACATGTCCACTTCAGTGCGGCGCCGTCTCAAACTTGGTGGCTTGTCTTCCGCAAAAAAGGGTTGAAGCAAGCTGGAAAAAGGATTGCCAACTGATCTACGCCTTAAAAAAACGATTGATTGTGTATATTGATTATTGTAAGGATAGTTCTTTCTCTGTTGGCCTGGTCATATGGGGTACCGGCCACTGCGCCTCAGCCGAATAACCATTAATAGCCCCCCTCCCCTCCCCTCCAGTGACCCTCAAGCAATAAGTACAAAGGAATTAACGAAGTACAATGGGTTGATTTTGCTGGGCCATTCAAATTTCAACCGTTTGCAACTGTCATATGGTAAAAAAAAAATTAAAATTTTAAAACCCTCTATTTATAAAACAGACCTACTTAATTTTTTTACCCAACCTACTCTCCTTTCTTTACTCTCAAATTCTTTTTTAATGATTCTTAAAATGGCAAGACGTTGGACTGTAGGATCGATTTGGGACAACCCGACAATCACGAGTTTTACCGTTTAGAGTGCGGAATCCACTAAACAATGTTCGGACAGCAAAAAACGACAAGAAACTATGATAAACGAGATATCAACAGACACAAATATACGGTTAAAAGGTTGTATTGCATTGAAAACAGAGCTCGGGTGTTACAAAACAATCACAGACCAGATAACCTAGGGCAGGGTGTTTGGAGAATGTGTGATGTGACAACTAAAGTGATTAGGGCAATGATTGGAAGTATTTATACTTCCCCTAGTCGTCCAAGGCCCTTGCGGCGGCTAGGAAGATTCCAGGCGACTACGAGAAGCGACTAGCAAGCTAGTCGCTTTGTTACCCAGGCAACTAGCAAGGCTAGTCGCCCCTTTTCAGTCGTAGTCGCTAGGAGTACCAAACAGCCCATAAACACTCGTAAACACATCTAACTATCCAAGCACCCGTAACAACATCAAAACATCACCTATACTAGGCTAGGGACATAGTGTACCAACATGGACAGAGGAAGAAGTTATCGTTTTGGCCACAAGTTGGGTTAATGTCGTCGAGCAAGCACAACCTGAAGATTCGCAAAGGTTTTGAAACATGGTTTTGACTACATTCATCAATATGTGGGTGGAAACCATTGTCATATGAATTAAATAACTGGAAGGTTTATGCTTATCCGAACAAAGTGTCGAATATTTAAGAGGTTCTTTAACAATGCGTTGAACGACAAGGAGGGTTTAACTAAGGATGAAACGATTGATGCAGGCCGTACCCAGTACCGACTCATCCACAACATTAACTTTGCTAACGTTGCGGCTTGAAGAATTTTGAGAACCCACTTTACTAATGTTATGTAATTTTTTATTTAATTTTATAGTCATGTGGTTTATATTTACTTACGGTTTTTAGTGTTACATCTATGTATTTTTTTTATTGGTTTAAATGGCATTTTATTTTGTTAAATATAAATAAATAAATAAATGATTGGATAATGATTATGGACTTTACTCCATTACTTGAATGTTATTGAGAGGAGGTAAATGGAGCCCCTTACACACGTGGTCCTGTGGTGGCGCAATAAAGCCCCTAGAGGCTCTATTCTATACCACCCAACCATAGAAATGTTAAATATGGGTTTTACAAATCATTGATACTCAGAAGGGGAGATAGAAAAACAGAAAAGCAAAAGGTGGCTTTTACAAATTGGTAGCAGGATTTTTTTCCCTCACAAGTAGGGTTGCAAAACGAATCGAACGAACACGAATAAGGCATTGTTCGTGTTCGTTTGTTAAGGAATATATGTGCTCATGAATAGTTCACGGACACTTGCCGAATGAGATTTTCTGTTTGTGTTCGTTTGTTAAGAAAATGCTCTTGTTCGTGTTCGTTTGTTAATTTTGTTCATGAACGCACACGGACACAAACGGATATCCATGAACACAAACAAGTGTTCATGAATACAAATTGACACAAACGAACACAAATAAGTGTTCATGAATGAAAATAAGCACAAACTGACATATATTAACTTTCGAATAAGATCAATTTCACATATATTAATATAGTATCTAGAACCACCTAAAATATAACCTAATTATACAAACATACTTGATACTCAACATAATATTGGTAAACGCAATAATGTAGTGTCTCAAAAAACTAAGTTCGCATCCTAAACTTGAAGTCTTCCGTAATCTACCGAAAATAAACTTGAAGACATCAAACGAACATAGACGAATACGAACATAAACGAACACGGCCTATGTTCATGTTCGTTCATTTATTAAACGAACAAACACAAACGAACTTCCCGCCGAACGGTTCATGAATTATTCGCTAAAAGTTCAGTTCGTTTGCAGCCCTACTCACAAGGACCAGGAAATATGAACAAATTTGAGGAGGATTTGTTTTGAAGATAACCGAGAAGACGGAGTATAAGGCAATATATGTAACATTCGTAGGTTTCATATTTCAAATATCCATGGATAGCTTTCTTAAATTCATGTATTTCTCTATCATTTAAAGCAATTCGTGTATATATATATGAAATCAATGTTAAATTTGGAGGAAACTAAAACTTTTATTGATTGGTGGACTTAATTAAAAACATAAGAAACAAATGTTTATATACGCTAATTTTGTAATCCTACCGGCTACCGAGTTGATATGACACATATTTTCACAATCAATAATGTGATAAGAAAGAAAATTCTGCAAAGAACGAGAATATTCTATGTGTTAAACGTACAGCTCTTAATGAGCCCTGAATCATTCATCGTTCTATCACACCGTTTGGCGGTCATAACTGCTTTGTTTATATTAGGGGCTATTTGGCAAGGCTCTTAATGAGCCTCTGAATCATTCAGCGCTGAATAAATCAGTATTCAGCGCATTTGTTTCAGTATCTGAATGGAATGGTTAAGGCTGAACCATTAAGACTTAGGGTGTTGCTGAACGATTAAGCACTGAATGAATCCATTTTTACTTCCCCTACCAATGTGGGATAAGAAGACTAACCATTTAGAGGTCCAACAAAATAACACTTAACGATTCAGCACTTAACCATTCAGACCCTCTTAACCATTCAGACTTCTTAATGATTCAGCACTTAATCAACCAAACAACCCCTTAGTGAAAATTCCAGCAAAAACAATATCAATATAGTTACTACTGCCTAAGTAAAATTGCTCGGTTAGTAATCTCAGTTACCTCTATTCAATTGTAACAACTATGCTACTTGCCATTAATCTCAGTTACCACCCATGATCACTAGCAACTTACTACTTATAATAATTTACTACTAAATATCATTTTCATGAAACTTGCTACTTCTAATCAGTTAATCCCCTTTGGTCTAGGGGTTTCACCCCCTAGGATCTTAGACGTCACATGATCGATCATCTTCGGGTCATAATTAGTAGCAACGGGTATATATGCAAATACTAGAAAAAGGATTATATCACAAGCAGAAACAAATAATTTGCAGCACCAAAACACAGATTGTAGCAGCAGTCAAACGACATTTAAACTTCATTCCCAAGTAACTAAAATCATGGAATTCGCAATGCCAGAGTCAGCAAACATTAGCATCCTTTCTTCGCCACATTTTGCTGTACATAATGACCACAGCAACTGGAAACAGACAATCAAATAATTTTTTTAGCTGAAATGAAAACGGGTCAAAAGTCACCTAAAGTGTATTTTTAATGCAAACAACTTGCTACTGCTACTGAAACACATCCTATTGGGCGTCTGCGAGGCAAGATAAAATGTTGATCCTTTGGGCTACTGTCTGTATATTGTAACACGTCCTATTATTGAGAGAAATTTGCACATTAGTGTTTTAGTGTAGCATAAAGTTCATGTTAAATTAACAACTGAATGATTAAATTGTGTACCTCCAGTAAACTTTCCGGTTGGATCATTCCACGCCATGAACACATTTTTTGACCCGTGATGGGGTCAATTACTAGAGTTACAGGAACAGAATCCAGCTTGTAGTATGTAATTATCTTGCTGCCCTCTTTGGTATCATCACATACCTATACATAAACAGATAATGAATTGGCATATAGTTTAATAACTTAAATAATATATTTTTAAAATACCCCTTAGCGAAACAATATAAAGATAAACTGAACAATGTATAACTAGAAAACACTCAAATAAATAATCAGAATATTGCATTTCCAGTTAGTCATTGTAATTGACAAGCTAACGCTTATTTAAGAAACGAACCTGCCAGAAGATAAAATTAGAGGCGATTGTTTGAGCAACAACTTCATTGCCCCATGTATCGCGGTTGAGCTGCATAACAATTATTTAAAAACAGCATTTAGCGATAAATTCCAAGCATGTAACGTGTTATAAATGTTGTGGAAAGGGTAAGTAAAAATATACCATATGTGAGCTAAATTCCCTAGCGGATTGCACGTTCACCAGAAGCCATCTATTTTTGGCAACTGCAGCTTCTTTTGCCTGAAAATGTAGCAAATCAAGTATGATTAGTTTCTTTTAATGACAAATATGATGGCTGGTAAGAAATCGCTTTTAGACTTTTAATTAAGTGACATAAGGTACAAAACATATAAAAATTTTACCTTCTCAAAGGACCCAAGGTACATCAAAGCATAGGGAGGACGGTACAAGTAAGCAAGATTATCTCTAGAAGTTCCTGCTGCTGATGTGGAACCTTCGTCTACTCCCCAGATTTCGTAACGTTTCAATTCCTCATACTGTTGAAGTACGTGTAAAGGAATCCTTGATCTTGATGGTTTAAAGATGTAATGATAAATAAACACATAATAAGCTTTGAGCGTCACGGATGAATATTACATAATTAACACATGCCATGATTCATCTATACTATACATTGTAGTATAGTATAGATGAAGTAATAACTTAAATGGTGTATGTCTGAAATTCCCTTAAAAATCAAGAGCCAGGACACAAAAAACGCGACTTAATGTATGTAATTTTCCGCCACTCTGTAGTAAGAATATGGCGCATGATACAAGAAAAATTCCAACTATAATGAACACATATGCAAATATATTATTAGGAATTTCATATTACTTACCGGACATAAAGAAGTTGAATAGCTTCTTCAAGCTTCCGGCCTGTTGCCTGTATATAAGAATCACCATTTTGATTACCTTTAATGTTGAGTTCAGAACAATAATTTTGCATACGAAGATGATCTTACACTCCTCAAATAAAGATTGCAATAACAAAACAATGATACCAAAAGTAATAGAAGTAATGGCCATATCCAGCTATCAACTAACATTACAATCACAACACAAAACCATGAACTTATATAAGAAACTGTTACAAATATACACCACCAGATTGATGTTTTAATACTATTAGTGAACCAAATAAAATAGTAATCAGTCTTCTATATGAAACTTAGAACATATTAGAACAGTTGCACCTCTCTTTTGATCTAGGCACATGTTTGATTCATATATATACAAATTTCTTTTTATGTACTCATAAACATAACTACGTATGGATGAGAATCGAACCACATACGCATCACATGAGAAAGGACATGAAAGAATGAGGTGCATAACCTAGTGATCATTTGCCACATAAAAAAACATTCATCTTTCAAAAACACTCATTTCCTCTTGGATAGGTACGTAGACCAAAAAATATTGCCACGTCAACACGCAAAAACACCCGAATGTAATACTTAGCCCACCGTGCCCCACCACCTAGTTGTATGATGTTCCTCCTCCATATGAACTACCCACCGAAAACTAAGAGTGGCAAAAACGCCCCAATAGGGACGGATGACAAAGAACGGCCACATGGCCTCCAAAAACTCCCAAAACCACCTATTGGAGATGGTGTTTGGGCGGGAGGATAGTGAAGGCCAAAGAGTGCCCTGGCCCCTACCGTTTTTTTTACTCAGTAGTGTAAATTTACGCGTTTTTAGCAGAATTTTTATATGTATTTAGTCTGCCCCCTCCGTTTTAACGGTTCCATGACTTTCGCCCCCCACAAAAATTTCCAAACTCCACCATTGGTCTAACATCCGTTATAGATAGAGGCCAAAACTATAGCAAATTCTGCAAAGTTTTACACATAACAACATGATTGATCGCTCTTTATATCTGTTCATCAACATTCACATCCAACTAGCTAATATAGAAAAAGATACATACATTTGCTTAAACCCTGCGTCTAAACCAAATAAATAACCGGCTGCATCACATGTCATAACAAACTTTTCTTATTTCACACCATTCTATTTTATTTCTTAATTTAATAAAGAAAACTATAACATGATATTTATATCATCATCATATTCAGTTAATCCCACCAATAGCGAAAGCTAAGGTAGGGTCTGAGAAGGGTAAGTTATTAATGACATATGTTATATCAAAATATCCTTTTATAATTCTTAGACCTTCATTCCCACTATTTCATATTTCTTTTATTCATCTAATATAATATAATACACGAGTTTCTAACCGGTAAATCAATCGATTAAAACAACAACCAATTAAAAAAGAAAGAAAGAAAGAGGAATTATAACCTGCAAGAACCGCCGGGCACTATGGGCAGTCTGACCAAGTGCAGTTTTAAGAAAAGAAGCGATCGTTTTTTGCTGGTCTGTAGTTTTAAGAAAAGAAGCGATCGTTTTTTGCTGGTCTGTACCACCCTCCATAACCGATATTATTCTTCTTGGTACGTCGTTTAATAATCAATCAATGAGCAGAGATCAAATAACAAGTTTACTTTTTTTTTTTTTTTGCTTTAAGATTTTTGGAGATTTGGGAATTTATAATAAGAATTTAAAACCCTTATGCAACTTAATTTCTTGTGTTGTAAGGATATTATGTAATCTTGGTAAACCCTTTTTCTTCGTACGTAAGAATATCATATTCTAATTATGGAATTGAATATACCTAGACTAAATTACAGATTTTATCTTTTATGTATGTATTTGCATGCGTCAACCCTTATCTTTACTAAATATCGGCCAATTTAGGTAATTAGTTTGTTGTGAGGGGATGAGGTGGCCATCATATATAACACCACATTCAACCAATCTTTATACGCCATGTCATTTTATTACATGTATCACACTAGCTGATTACCCCGGGAGGGTCCCGGGGTTGCTAAATCTAATTTTACGTGATAACCTATTACAAATGGCTCAAGTTAACTAACTACAAAAGCTTCTAATCATTGCATGTTCATAGTATTCTAATCAGTAATAACTCATATTCCCCACAAAATCTAATTTTACGTGATAATATGAACACTTTGTGTATTTTTTTCCTGTATGAACGAAACCCCACAAAAAAATAGTAGATTTTTTCTCCGTTTTTTTATATAGCACTATGGTACTCGTTGGAAAGATAATAAACGCTCGTTAATTTGGTGTAATTTTTTTCTTTAAAAAATCCCGTATATAAAAGATATAAACGTTTAAAAGTTATGGGAGGAAATATGAGAGAGAAAATTTTAAATTTATTTTTAAATTCTTTTTTCCTAAAATAACTCAATTTAATTAAAAAAGAAAACAATTCAAAAACACCAAAAACTCTCTATTATGATGCCACGTGGCACAAGGTTGGGGCCTCCATTGCACGCCACGTCAGCAAAAGTCTTTTCTTTTATATATATATATAGATTTTACATGGGGTCGTCATCACTAGCTTTTTTTACTAAACTATAAAATTAAATAGCATTACATAAAAAAATAAAAACATTACCTAAACTAAGATTAAGGGGCTGTTTAGAAACCTCTTAATGAGACTCTGAACCATTCAGTGCGTTTGTTTCAAATTCTGAATGGAATGGTTAAGGCTGAACCACTAAGATTTGGGATGTCGCTGAACCATTAATCACTGAACTAGGCTGAACCTTAAGGAGACTCTACTACCAATGTGAGACAAGAAAATTAACCATTAAGAGGACCAACTTAATTAATGATTCAACACTTAACCATTCAGACCTCTTAATGATTAAGCACTTAATCAACCAAACAACCCCTAAATAACATTACATTAATAAAATAAAACATTACATGAACTAAAATCAAATAACATTACATAAAATAAAAAGATAACTAGAAAACATAATTAACCTAAAATAGTTTTGGCCTTAAAAGTTGTCATGCCGAAACCAGGTCAAAACATTGACCGACCTCAGAAGTATACTCGATGTGAGTAAGGTCTATATATAGCCATGTCTTCGCCTACGTTGGGTCTTCATCCATGTTTTTTTAAAAACATTTTCAAAGCGTTCACACTTCGTTTTGAGATCCGACCACTTGTGCGAGATTGAATCACTAGTGTGTTGTGTTCCACTGACTAGGACACTAAATTCGGCTAAAACGTTAGCCCATTGTAGAGCCCGACTAGCACGACTGGACGAGCTAGTATTTTCGTGTACGTTATTATATGTAAAAATGGTAGGATTTGTTTATGTATAATGGTAAAAAATGATGTTTTTAAACAGTCTAATGAACGTTGGAACGATCCCCAACGACTAATGTACTTCTTCATGGTCGTGATGTACATCGCGAGCGCAATACTTTTGGTCATCACGGACGTGATACTTTTTGGTCATCACGGCCGTGATGTACATCGTTAAATACAAACATGTAAATGTTCATATATTAGAAGAAGATTTTATTATTGAAATGGAGAGACCGTGGGAGGTGCATTGTCGCCTGAGGAGATCAATTAAAAGCAAGTTTGGAAGATGAAAGACAAGAGAAGAACAAAAGACAATTTCTAAAGTTTCAAACATTCCAAGCAATTGCTCGTTGGGATGGTGATAGTTAATCCTTAGAGGGGATTAGGCTCTTGAGAAAATAAGATTAGAGTGATAATTTTTGAAACAATTTTCTGGATATTTTTCATAACTCAAATATTACAAATTAAATAGGGAAATAGGGATACAAGTCCACTATGTCACTAAGGCATATACACCTTGTCATGCCCTTATTATTAGCCATTACTTTTCACTAATTGAGAGCATGTGTCACTACTAGCAATTAAACAAAATAACTTGTCAAACAATAAAAAGAAACTGAAATAATAAGTCTTCCATTACTCCACTTCTTCCGAATCAAGGCTGGAACTTCACTGGGCTTCTGATGGATCGTTTGGGCCTGCCTTGAGTTACTGGGCCTTCATGTTGCTGGACTGATGGTGATGAAGTCTGATGGGCTGAGCCCGTAACATCCCCACCTTGAAAAACTTCATTGTCCCAAATGACCGTAACATTTGGAAATTGAGCTTTAAGTGTTTCCTTATCTTCCCAAGTCGCCTCTTCTAACTGTTGCTTTTGCCATTGGACTAACACTTGCGTTTTTCCATTATCATCCAAATGAACGTCTAAGATGCTTTCGAGAAGGAACCCAACTTCCATTTCACTACCAAAATTTATCAAGTCTCCTTTGTTAGCCCCATTCATTCCTTTGCTAAGTTTCAAAAGCGAGACATGAAAAACGGGATGTATATGGGATCCCGACGGCAATTCCAACTTGTAGGCGACCTTGCCAATTCACTCGAAGATCTTTTACGGACCATAGAACCTGCGTGCAAGTTTTTTATTAGCTCGGACTGCCACCAAAGACTGACGGTATTTATGTAAGCGAAGATAAACAAAGTCGCCTACATTAAACTCTTTTGCCGAGTGATGCAAATTTGCATACTTCACCATTTTTTCTTTGCATTTTTAATCGCCTCTTTCAACTGAGATATAATACGTTCATGTTCCAATAATGACATCTCGATTGAGGCTATTTTCGTTGTATTTGGAACATAGTCATGTAACGAGGCAACATCACGACCATATACGGCTTTGAAAGGAGACATTTCGATTGTCGAGTGAAAAGCCGTATTATATGAAAATTCAGCCAAATAAAGATATCGCTCCCATTTTTTTGTTCGTCAAAAACAGATGCCCGTAAGTACATCTCTAGTCCGCGGTTAACCACTTCGGTTTGACCATCGGTTTGCGGGTGATAGGCACTTGAATGCAAAAGTTGTGCACCCATAACCTTGAAAAGTTCATTCCGAAACCCACTAATGAAAACTCGATCATGATAAGAAACTATGGTTTTTGGTATACCATGAAGGCGATAAGTCTCCTTCATAAAAATTGAAGCTAAAGAAGCCGAAGTATACCGGGAGATAAAGCGATAAAATGCGCGAACTTTGAGAGCCTGTCGACAATAACCCAGATAGCCGTCTTGCCTTTAGATGGTGGAAGATTGTTAATGAAGTCCATGGATATGTCATGCCATGGATATTCCGTAGTGGGCAACAGTTGTTGTAAACCGTAAGGTTTATGAGTTGGAGTTTTGATCGCTTGACAAATCGAGCACTTGTCACAAAATCCGCAACATCCTTCTTTAAGCCGAGCCATGTGAATGTACTGGAGAGATGCTTGATTGTTGCATTGATACCCGAATGACCACCTAAAAATGAAGAATGAAACTCGTGCAGCATTCGGTTTCTCAGGTCCAAAATTGGTGGAATTAAAAGTTTGTCATGAATATAAACAAGACCATCTTGGACCTTATGATATGGAAAAGAACTTGGGTCAGCCAACACATCTTTAATCAACTGTCGACCCACATCATTAGTCGAAAAGTATGACCGGAGCTAGTTCAACCAAGTCGTGGTTGGGTGAGAAAAGGCTAACATCGCTGGAATTTCGATTTGGCTCAAAGCGTTGGCCACTTGGTTTTCTTTACCGGGTTTGAAATGGATTTCAAAATCATAACCCATTAATTTTGTAACCCATTTTTGTTGCTCGGGTGTTTGGATTGTTTGGGTAAGAATGTGTTTAAGGCTATGGTGATCGGTGAAAATTCAAAATTTACGACCAAGGAGGTATTGTCTCTATTTTTTTACGGACTCGGTTATGGCAAAGAATTCTTTGGTGTAGGTGGATTGGGCTTGCATTGTGGGGCATAATTTCTTGCTAAATAAAGAAATTGGTTTATTGTTTTGGGATAAAACGACACCAATGGCGGTATCCAACGCATCCGTGGTGACGTCGAATGGTTCGGTAAAGTTTGGTAGTGCGATTTAAACTCTTGGCTTTGAGTATGTTAAAATCTTGGTGGGCTTCGGGGTTCCATTTAAACTCTTTGTCTTTGAGGAGGTCGGTTAATGGGGGTGCTATTCAAGCATAAGAGGGGACAAACCTCCAATAATAACCGGTGACGTAGTGGAAGGCTCGAAGGGTGGTGAATGATGATGGGATTGGCCATTGTTGGATAACAAGGATTTTGTCGGGTTCAGGGGAAACACCTCGTGAGGATATTTTGTGACCCAAAAAAGAAAGTTCTTGTACTCCAAAAACACATTTGGAGGCCTTAGTATGGAAGTTGTTTTTGGACAGTGTGTTGAGGACAAATTGCAAGTGCTCATAATGTTCTTCCTGGTTAGTGCTATAAATAAGAATATCATCAAAAAACACAAGGACAAAATGTCGAAGTACCTTTCAAAATAAATCGTTCATAGCGGCTTGAAAGGTTGACGAAGCATTTGTAAGGCCGAATGGCATGACGAGGAACTCGTAATGACCATCGGTTGTGCAAAAAGCGGTTTTATGCACGTCGTTTTGAGCGACTCGGATTTGATGATACCCGGAACGGAGATCAATTTTTGAGAAGAATGTGGCGCCATGGAGTTCGTCAAGAAGCTCATCGATTGTTGGAATTGGAAAACGGTCTCGAACCGTGGCCGCATTAAAAGCTCGATAATCAACACAAAAATGCCACGAACCATCTTTCTTTTTAACTAAAAGGACCGGTGATGAAAACAGACTTTGGCTTGGTTGTATGATCCCGTTTTGAAGCATTTCGACAATGAGTTGTGACATTTTTGTTTTTGATAATGAGGGTAGCGGTAAGGTTTGACATTGACGGTTGTGGATTCGGATATTAAGGGTATGTTATGGTCATGGAATCGGTTAGGTGGTAGTGTTTTTGGTTCTTGAAACAGTGAGTCAAATTCTGAGAGTAGAAGGGCTATGGTTGGGTCGATATGGGTCTGCAAGGTTTCGGTTGGAATGGGTTGTGGGTCATAGGTTAATGTGTGAAGTGATGCTACGTAGTGGTGGCGGATCAATGTTGACAGTGAACTAGAAGTGCAAATGCGGCCTAATGATTCCCCACGTATGGTGTGTTGATTGCCTTCTTTGGTGAATGATATTTCCGGGATTGAAAAATCCGCCGATAAACGATCGAGTGAGGCAAGCCAAGTAACTCCCAAAACAACATGAGTGCCTTCAACTGGTAGTACATAAAATGTAACTTGAAAAACAACCTTTTGAACATTGATTGGAACTGACGGACGAAAACCTTCACAATGGATGTAATCGCCATTGCCGACCATTACTTTAAAATGTGGAATTCGTGTTATGACTAACTGTAATAGTGCAGCGATGCGTGGTTGACGATGTTATGCGTACTCCCGCATTCGATCAAGATAGTGACTAGATGGCCGTTTATGAACCCGGTTGCTCGAAGGGTTTGTGGTGCGGATAAGCCGAAGTAGGCGGCATCCGAAAGGGACAATAGTTGTGGGGTAGGTGTGGTTGTGGTGTCGGCCATATTTTCGGTTGGAGGTGGAGTTTCTTCAATGGGATCGTCACGGTCATCGTTGTCAATAATAAGTAGAAATTGCGGAGGCGAACACTTGTGACCCGGAAAATACTTTTCGGGACAATTAAAACAAAGACCTTCCTTTCTTCGTTGTTGAACAGCGGCTACCGAAAGCTTGGTAAAGGGAAGTTTTGTTGTTTGTTTGTTGGGAGTTGGAAGCAAAGGTGGTAGGGATGCGGATGGTGTGCTAGTCGAGTTTTCAGGGGAAGTAGTTGAGTGAGAGAAATTTGAGGAGTTTTTGTTTTGATTATAGAATTTGGAAGATGGTTTGGTTGACTGTGAAACTTTGTCTTCGACAGTTTTAGCAAGTCCAATTGCTTCATAAAGGGTTTGGGGTCGGAGTACAGCAAGTTCATTCCGAATATCCGGTTTAAGGCCTGAAATAAAACAACTTCAAAGAGCTTGTTGGTTAAGGCCATTAACTCGGTTACTGACTCGTTCGAACTCGGTAAGGTAGGCGGCTTCGTGATCTTCGTAGGCTGAAGGTCCGAACCGCCTTTCTACTTCTCGTTTAAAATTGGTCCATGAAGGAAGTAGGTCGTTGTTGGCGAGGTTTTGATACCAAGCCAAAGCGTCACCTATGAAGTAGAAGACAGCAAGAGACACTCGTTCGTTAACAGGGGTTTCATTTTATGAAAAGAAATTTTCGGCTTGAGCAGTCCATCCTAGTGGGTTGGTTCCGTCAAAAAGTGGTATGGTTATTTTTGGGGTGCGACTATTGTTTTGGTTACTGGAGGATGCTTGGGGTGAGCCGAGAATGGATTGTGGTGATTTTTGTTTAAAACCGGATGATGGTTCGGTGTGTAGTTTATCGGACATGGTGGTGAGTACGTTGGCTTGTAAGTCGAGTTTGGTGTGTAGGTTCCGGGTTTCATCGAGTAGAGATTGAAATTGGGTTGCTTGATGGGCTGCGGCATTGAACGAATTAGTGATGAGTTGTTGGATAAGTTCATTGAGCGAAGGTTGTTGTTGGTCTTTGGATGAGGTGTCTTTTCGAGGGGACATTGGAGGTGAGTTGGTTAATGAAAGCACCAATGATAGTTAATCCTTAGAGGGGATTAGGCTCCGGAGAAAATAAGATTAGAGAGATAATTTTTGGAACAATTTTCTAGATATTTTTCATAACTCAAACATTACAACTTAAATAGGGAAATGGGGATACAAGTCCTGTAGGATCGGTCTAACAAGAAATTAGTATCGCGCACGTATCGAATCGAGGGCGGAAATCAACGATTCGGTTAGTTGTTATAGGTGGGTGTTTATGGATAGGATAATGATAATAATAATAATAATAATAATAATAATAATAATAATAATTAATAATAATAATATGATAGAGAGCACACACACAAAAACACACACTAAAATGGTTGCACTTGATAGAATGAGCAAAAGTCTTTTTGAAGTTACTCAAGCAAGGGGTATTTATAGGGAGCCTTCATACACATCCCTCATACACGTTCCACATACACGTTCCTTGTACGTGTATGAAGAGGGTGGGACATGTATGAAGCTTTACAACTTACCAAAGTACCCCTATGCCTATATAAACACTATAATGCAATCCTATAACATCTTAAACGCTATACAATCATGCCTACGACTATTATGGACCGATCACTAGCTGGGGACACACACGAAGTGTACTAACAATCTCCCCCTTGGACCAAGCTAGTGATCTGCAGACTTAACCAGTCACTGAGCTAAGGATGTCTGGAATGACGTTCACAGACTCTCCCTAAGGTCTAGCTAATGATCTTCGGTCTTCAAGTCTTCACATCTGGCAATCTTCAATATGGGAAGACACACCACAGTGCACTAACAATCTTCCCCTTGGACCTAGCTAGTGATCTGCAGACTTAACCAGTCACTGAGCTGAGGATGTCTGGAATGACGTTCACAGACTCCCCCTAATGTCTAGCTAATGATCTGAGGTCTTCAAGTCTTCACATCTGGAAGTCTTCAACATCGGAACATACACCGCAGTGCAATAACAAGTCCACTATGCCACTAAAGCACATACACCTTGTCATGCCCTTATTTCTAGCCATTACTTCCCACTAATTGAGAACATGGGTCACTACTTGCAACCAAACAAAATAACTTGTCGAACAATAAAAAGAAACTGAAATAATAAGTCTTCCATTACTCCACTTCTTCCGGATCAAGGCTAGAACTTCACTGGGCTTCTGATGGATCGTTTGGGCCTGCCTTGAGCTACTGGGCCTTCATGTTGGTGGACTGATGGTGATGAAGTCTGATGGGCTAACCTCGTAACAGATGGTAATGGAGGGAGTTTTGGAACTGTGGTAACATGGTAGATGCATATATACCCAGACTTAAAGATAAGTTGGGGAGATATTTTGCTTTCATTTGATTCGAGAATGTACTAATTATAGATGGGATGATAAAAAAAAACTCAAACAAAGGTCGTATCAGTGAGTATAGGGTCATAGTGAATGTAGAAAAGTTTGAAAAATAGGACAGGAATGATGGCCAGAATAAGGAACATGTGGATGGAAAAAGACTGGTTGATGGGGTGCCGATGATGAACAGTCGAAGAAATGGCAAGGGAATGGTAATCGTTCTTACAAAGAGATGTTAATGAAAGGAATACGCATGTCAAAACTTTTGATATATTCACTTTATTATCAAAACAAACAATCACAAAACTATAATCCAACGATTACACCAGAGAATCTCTCAACAATACTCTAAACCAACCCTAGTAGATCATCAATAGATGATCTACTGATTACACCCAAACCTAATCTATCAAGATCGTAATGTAAACCCTAGGTGAGAGAGAACTAAAGAGAACAAAGTAATCGTAAAGTGAATGACTGATCTACACTGATCAAAGAGAGAAAGCACAAACTATATATACAGCTCTCACAATGCAAGTCTCGAGATGAAATAAACGGCCAGGATTAAAAGCTCTAAACAGATCCTACGGGTGAAACTAATTGTGTTTGTTTCACCCGGATTGCCAACGTGGCATGGGCCAGCCAAACTCTTTGGGCTTAAACAAACAGACTGGACTTAAAAATCTTGAACTTCTGGACACGAACTCTACTGGACTTGAACTTTAGCCCATCAACTCTTTATCAATCAACAGCCAACTTCCAGTCCAATACCTGAAATATACCTCATACAATATATTCAAATAAAAGCAAATAAAAGTGATTAAAAATGTAATGTAACATTTTAACACCCCCCTCACTTTTATTGTCCAAACACATCAACCATTCTAAGCCATTTGCAAATCTGATCATGTTGATAAGCTAATAATCCTTTTGTAAAAATATCAGCAATTTGATCTGCTGATTTTATATTTTCAGGTTTAATAACACCTTTTGCAACTTTTTCTCTTAAGAAAAAAATATCTATCTCAAAGTGTTAGTCTTGTCATGTAATACAGGATTAGTTGCTATAGCTATTGCAGCTGTATTATCACAAAATAGAGACACATGAATACTAACCTTAACCTTCAATTCAGTGAGAAGATTTAACAACCAAAGAACTTCACATGTTGCAGTACACATAGACCGATACTCAGCTTCAGCCGTGGATCGTGATATAGTGGACTGCTTTTTACTTTTCCAAGTAATCAAACAATCACCCAAAAATACACAAAAACCAGTTACAGATTTCCTAGACACTAGACATTTGGCCCAGTCAGAATCTGCATAAGCTTTAAGTTCTATACAATTACTTTTCCTAAAGCTTATACCATTCCCTGGTGATCTTTTCAGGTATCTCAGAACTCTCATAGCTATCTTAAAGTGAGCCTTGGTAGGCTTGTGCATGTATTGACTTAATACATGTACAGAATAAGCTATATCAGGACGAGTATGAGATAAATAGATCAACTTGCCAACAAGTCTTTGGTATCCAGTAATATCTATAAGGTTCTCACTTTCCTTATGTGATAAAGAGGTAATAACATAGTTTGACTCCAAAGGACAATTGACAGGTTTGCAGCCAGTCATACCATACTCTGCCAATAAGTCCATACAATATTTTCTTTGGGTCAAAACTAGTTCATGGTTGGTTTCTACCACCTCTATACCCAGAAAATACTTAAGGGTTCCTAAATCTTTAATTTGAAACTTGGTTTTAAGAAATTCTTTAACATTTTCTATTTCCTTATGACAATTTCCAGTTATGATAATATCATCTACATATACTAACAACACTATCATTACAGACTGATCATTTTTAATAAACATAGAATGATCACACACACTTTGAACAAAGCCAGTTTCAAACAGTACACTGACTAACTTTTCATTCCACATCCTAGGTGCCTGTTTAAGGCCATACAAAGACCTTTTTAACTTGCACACTCTAGAATCAGTAGAAGAGTAATACCCTTCAGGTAGTTTCATATAAACATCTTCAACTAAGTCACCATATAAAAATGCATTATTGATGTCTAACTGAAATAAAGGCCAGCTGTTTTGAACAGCTAAAGTCAATACAACTCTAATGGTAACCATTTTCACTACTGGTGAAAATGTCTCATCAAAATCTATACCTTCCCTCTGACTAAAGCCCTTGGCAACAAGCCTAGCTTTATACCTATCTATCTCCTCTGAAGCTTTATACTTGATTTTGTAGACCCACTTACAGCCTATAGCCTTTCTATTATTTGGTAAGTCTACAATATCCCAAGTGTCATTCCTAAGTAAAGCTTCAATTTCATCATTCATGGCATTGATCCAATTTGGATCATTACATGCCTGATGATAAAATTTGGGTTCAATAGACTTGTTAAGCATAGAAGCAAAACAAACATTTTCAGGAGATAGATTAGCATAATTAACTACATTCTCCATACCATACTTCACCTTACCCTCAATCACATAATCCTCTAATCTCCTAGGTAACACACCCTGTCTATTAGATCTCCTAACAACACTTGACTGAGTCTCAGGGACTGTGTTTCCCTCAGAATTGAGATTCTGATCATGATCATAATGCTCATGCTCAGCCCTGCCTAACTCATGGTTTGTTCTACTTGGTTGCTGACTGTCCTCAGTCTCAGCATCTCCATGTGTAGCATCAATACTATGAGTTGGATGCTGAGACCCATAAACTTCTGATTCTAAGACCTTATTTACCCCCTTATCATCATTGGGAAGCCCTAGACCAGTTGAGTGTTGTGTAACAGTTTCATTTGAAAAATCAAAAAAGTTTGTATTATCAACATTTTCATAAACACTGGAATCAAAGTTTTTATTGATATGACTTTCTTTGAAAGGAAAAATCATTTCATAAAACCTAACATCTCTTGAAAACAAAATTTGTTTTAATTCAAGGTTCCACAGTTTATATCCCTTTTTTTCATTAGAGTATCCTAATAATACACACTTATCAGCACGACTCTCTAATTTATCATTATTATTTAAAACAGTACTGTAACACAAGCACCCAAATACTCTAAGGTGTTCTAAAGAGGGTTTAAAACCAAATAACAATTCATATGGGGTCCTACCTTTTAACACAGAAGATGGGGTCCTGTTAATAAGATAAGCAGCAGTTAAAATACACTTAGACCAGAATTTTAAAGGTAAACAACTTTGAAACAATAAAGACCTAGCTACATTTAACAAGTGTCTATGTTTCCTTTCTACTATACCATTCTCCTGAGGTGTATAGGGGCATGAAGTTTGATGAAAAATCCCAAGTTTATTACAAAAATTTTTAAATTGAGAGTTGACAAATTCCGTACCATTGTCACTTCTAAAAATTTTAACACTTCTTTTAAACTGATTTAATAAACAAGTAGTAAAAAAGACAATATTATCAACGACCTCAGTTTTAGACTTCATAAGAAACACCCAAACAAGTACCTAAAACCATCTCTACTAAGGACCCTATAGGGACCCCATACATCCAAGTGAACCACATCTCCTAAGTTTTTGGTTTTGTGTTCACTAATGGGAAATGGTTCCCTATGTTGTTTAGCCTTATGACAAGTCTCACAAGGATTGTCATTACTAACCTTATTTATTTTTAATTCAGTTTTTAAAACTTGTAACACAGTTTCAGATGGATGACCTAATCTAGCATGCCATAGATTAGTTAATTCATTACTACCATTACTAGCACAAGACAAGACAGAAGACTCCCCACAGAAATAAAGACCATCATGTTCATTACCAGTCACCAAGACTCTCTTGGTTAAAGAATCCTGAATATAACATTTAGATTCATCAAATGACACAATCATCTTACTATCTTTAGCAAGTTTATTTACAGACAGAAGATTAACACAGTAATCAGGGACCACAAACACATCATAGAGAGTGACATCATTACTAAGTTTAATATCTCCTATCTTAGTGACTTTAGCAAAGGTACCATTTGGATGATTTACTTTTAAGTTTAAGTTTCTAACATCAATTTGATTTATTAAACCTTTGTCACTCATAACCATATGCTGGTTTGCCCATGAATCACAAATCCAGCCTAAAATTTTATATTTGTCATTAAAGCTAGCAAATGAGAAAATTCTTTTTGAATTACCACAAAAACTAAAAGAGCACCAAAAAACATTGCTCCTACCTGCAGCATTACAGCCGGTAGAAGGCTCTTCAGGTTTCTTATTTAACAGACTCAACAACTGAGCAACCTGTTCAGAAGTCAACACACTAGGAGAGGCAGAATTATTACTTTCAGCAGAAGCAGTGTTCACATTATTAGTTCCCATACCTTTCCTATTTTGACCAGACCTAGGCCTCATCCAACTAGGATATCCTATGATCTCAAAGCATTTGTCAATACTATGACCAGACTTATTACAGTGAACACATTTAACATTCTGACTTGTGTTTTTTAACTTCCTTTTATCAATGGTCTGGTTAGTTTTAGCAAAGAATCCCATTGTTTGACTTGGATCCTTTGAACTAGAGGTGCTAGAATTTCTATGGGACTCTTCCCTAGAAATTATAGCAAACGCCTCCTTAACAGATGGTAGAATATCTCTTATTAACAAACTAGTTCTTACAGACTGATAAACACTATCAAGTCCCATAAGAAACTGCATTAATTTTATCATATTACTAAAGTCATTGAATTGTTTTGATGCTTCACAGGTACATGCAGGTAACTGCAGTATCTGATCAAGATGATTCCACATGACATTAAGCTTATGATAATATTCTGAAACAGATATTCCATTTTGTGAAAAAGAGTTAATTTGTTGATACAAATTGAACACTACAGAACCATCTATTTTATTATATGTTTCTTTTAATTCCTTCCAAACCTCTGAGGCAAGCTTGGAATATACTTGTCCCAAGTAAAGTTCCTCAGAGATTGAGTTAAGAATCCAAGTCAAAACAACTGAGTTACACCTATTCCATTGCCTTTCTAACACATTATTATCAGTTGGTTTTACACATTCCCCATTGATAAATCCAATTTTATTTTTAACTTGAAGTGCCAAGATCATAGCATTAGCCCACACATTGTAGTTATCTGTTCCTTTAAGTTTCACATTGACAATAGTTAGGTTTGCTGAATCACTAGGGTGTAAATATAATGGATTACTAGGATCCAGTTTACCAATTAGTGTGATACCATTATTATTAACAATAGTGGTATCATCATCAGCATTATCACTATGATTACTAGGAATATCATCATCAGCCATGTTTCACAAGCCACACAAGTAATCAAATAGCACAGAAACACACAAATCACAATCAAGAACAGATAATCAAACCAAGAAGGACAGGCGAAGCCAAGCCAGGGGCCAGATCACAGGTTCGTCACTCGAATGGTGCCTGTGAAGTCTTAGCTTGGGAGCCTTTTACCCTAGACCTCTAGACTAGACACAACCAAGTACAGAATCTCAAACACAAAAGTAAACACAAATAGGAACGATCTCACCAATAAGCACCCAAGTTAGGGTTTCTCCAAGCCCGTTATCCTTTGATTGGGGATAGAGGGCAAGTAATGCTTTGCTAGGGTTTTTACGACCCCTAGCACATCGCCTTCACACAGCCTCAAGAGATTGTATCTTCAATCAGCTTTACCCAACCAAGAAAGCTCCTAGCCACCAAGATCAGATACAGATCTGAAGACTATCAAAGCTATAACGGCACACGATCAGATCAACGATAATACCCAGTGAATAACAAGATCAAAGCCCTGGCTCTGATACCATGTCAAAACTTTGATATATTCACTTTATTATCAAAAAAACAATCACAAAACTATAATCCAACGATTACACCAGCGAATCTCTCAACAATACTCTAAACCAACCCTAGTAGATCATCAATAGATGATCTACTGATTACACCCAAACCTAATCTATCAAGATCGTAATGTAAACCCTAGGTGAGAGAGAACTAAAGAGAACAAAGTAATCGTAAAGTGAATGACTGATCTACACTGATCAAAGAGAGAAAGCACAAACTATATATACAGCTCTCACAATGCAAGTCTCGAGATGAAATAAACGGCCAGGATTAAAAGCTCTAAACAGATCCTACGGGTGAAACTAATTGTGTTAGTTTCACCCGGATTGCCAACGTGGCATGGGCCAGCCAAACTCTTTGGGCTTAAACAAACAGACTGGACTTAAAAATCTTGAACTTCTGGACACGAACTCTACTGGACTTGAACTTTAGCCCATCAACTCTTTATCAATCAACAGCCAACTTCCAGTCCAATACCTGAAATATACCTCATACAATATATTCAAATAAAAGCAAATAAAAGTGATTAAAAATGTAATGTAACATTTTAACAACGCAGGATGGGGATAAGTCGGTTGTGGATTTTTTGTATACAGAGTTACCTGTTAATGCTTCATGGGGAAGATGCTCGTTGATTGGTGTTATGAAAGATGTTACATGGCTCGGACGAATTGTAGATTTATTCCAATCGATGGAACAAAAAGATGCCACAGTGAGATATGTTGGTGAAATGAGAGTTTTGATGACGTTCATGGTGAGTAAAGAGGTTACCGTATTTGATGAAGGTAAAACTGAGAAGTGGAAGGAATAGTTCACAACCTTGAAAAAATGAGGGCTCAAGACTATGAATTTGAACGTGTCACATGGATCAAGATTTCCGGTGTACCAATACATCTATGGGATACGGAAGTTTTCAATACCGTTTGTGGAAAGTTTGGGAGGGTGGTACATGAATTTGTTGCGTCAATAAGGGACTTGGATTTGTCTTTCGAATGAGCCAGTGTCTTGCATAGTGATGGGAGAAGAATAAATGGTAGCATTAGAATCCGGTGGAAGAATAATATCATTGACGTATGGATTTCAGAGATGGACGTGGACTGGTATCTGGATTTTTTGAAAGATTTCCAGGGAAAAGTGTTGTCATTTATCTACGGTTAGGTATACAAGCTGTTTTGGATTATAATAGATGTTGGGGATAAGGTAACTAAATCGGTTTTTTGTTTTTGGAAAAAATGGTAAACATTAATGGCGGAGAATTGGATGAGGAAAGGGAGGGAATGTCTCAAATTTAGATTTGGGTTCGGTGGGGCCATGGGTATTAAATGACGTTAATGAAGATGTGTAGTCAAATATTGAAATTGGGCCATACGTACAATATTAACCAACTCGAACAAAATGAAAGTATTCTAATTTCCATGGCCTATGTCACCTAAAGGTCCTAAACAGTCCCGAAGAGACTTTGGGCTAAATGAAGATATACTTGACTTAAACTCTTGTCTGTGTAGGTCCAATTTTGATTTTAATAGATTATCTAGAGAAAACAATGGGGTTGTGAACATATATTCTAAACAAGATGGTGGGCATACATGGTCAAAAAAGGAATACAGATTCAAAGAAGTGCCATGGCCAATACTCAGTCTAATATTTCATTTCCTGATTAATTTTGTGCTCAAATTCATTCATATGATGAAGTAGAGTAGGGATTAAATTTATAGAGACATAATGGTACGACTTAAATAAATGATGCAGTGGATTTGGGAGGAGTAGTGGGTATCAAGATGAATGGTTTTGAAAAAGGGTTGGAAGTTGAGATCATGGAGGAATGGAAGCAAGCTTTGAATCAATGATTTTTTTTGTCATATAATGTGAGGGGTATTAGAGAGGATCGAAAAATACTCTTTGTGGGTGAAGTAATCAAAAAACAAAAAGCAAAGTTCGTCGCTATTCAAGAAACAATGGTTAGTGACGGGTCAAGAGTGAAAAAGTTATTGGGAAGAAGTGCTATAGATTATAATTGGGTTAATTTAGACGGAAGAGGGGGGGGGGGGGGGATTCTAAGTTGTTGGGATCTAGGTTTTTCCAAAAAAAAAAAGTGTTAAAGACATCGGATTTTTTAGTAATTTCTGGGATTTTGAATCATATTGAAGAGGTACGCACCACAAAGATTAGGGACTAAAAGGGAGTTGTGGATGAAATATCAGACATGATCTTGTCGATGGAGGGTATACGAATTTTAATGGGGGATTTTAATGTAGTTAGATTCTCAGAGGAAAGATTGAATACAATTTTTGTTCTAAGGTGTGCAGAGGACTTTAATGCGTTTATCTATATTATCTTATTAATGAGGAGTGATAGCCAACATAGTCATTTTCATTTTCATACAATCTAAGAAGCAACATGTACAACATATTTAAGCAAGAAATTTAAGGGTATTATGGGAATAGTTGTGACAATTAAGACACTTAGAAGGGTAATGTAGACATTTCACACACCTCATCCTTTACAATATCAAAACACTTTTACAATACTACCCTCTTTTCCCATCTTTACCCTCATAAACATCCTTTGCCTTATGGTTTTCCCTCTTCATCATTAATGTTACCAATGAATGATTCATTCAAGAAGATGTTGCAAATTACAAAAATTTAATAATATGTTGAATGAAATTTAATTGATTTTAGTGAAATTATTAAGGAGACTCTTGAGTAGAGTTCTTTATTTCACTTTATTAGAGTTTATGGCTCTAATTAAGTTAGTCTCTTCACTCATCCTTAGGTCTTGTATACATAGAAGGTTTTGTGCCTCATTTGAAAGACTAGAAAAAAATACAAGAAAAATAAAGAAGAGGATCTGTAAAAGAATTGTTGAAGAAGAAGGAAAACCTGACCCATATGTTGGGAACTTATAGAGATAAGTTTTTCTATATTTATTCAACCACATTTCCAATATTGTTTGTTCCACAAGTTTTAACACTATAATTTTATCCGGTCTCAGTCACAACCGTCAACATTATTTTTTGTTAATTCTTGCAACCAAGAATGATCATACAAAAGGACGCGGTTTAAGTCTTCGTTAAAGACGAAATAGAAATCATATAAGACGGTGCGGTTCAAGCTCTTGATGAAATCTTCTGTTTGAATCATTTTATGTTATTTTTGTTTGGATTTGTACACGGTATGGGTACTACAATTTCTCATAGTTGTATAAAGGTATCCTATTAATTTTTATTAATATTATTTTAATAAAATCGTGACTCATGTACTACAGAAGACACCTACAATATTACCTCCACCATTAAACCTGTCTTAATAACCAACTTTATTAGGACATGGAGTTATAGAATTGGCTCAACAATATAATCACTCTTTTCAATCATCTTCTTCTTCTTTAACCCACCGCCTACGGTTAACCCAAATCCTTTCTAATTTGCTTTGTTTTCGTTGATTTCGCTTTTAACACATGGAGGAGGTACTTGTTGCTCATAATCGTTGTATTTTGTTGTTTGTTTATGAATTTGTGACAGTGTAATAATTGATTATGATTCGTGCAAACATTTCCTTCATCCAATTGTTGATTAAGATGCACAATCTTGACGTTTTTTTTTTGCAATGCCAAGGTTTATGTATTCAAAGGTGCTGCTTCTTTATCTTATGAAATATCTCTATATCTGTTCGATATTCGACTTTTATATTACACTAATGTATTGTAAGTTTCATCTACATTATCTAACTTACCGTGAATTCTTGAACAATTGGATATGACCTCCTTGCATCACCAAGATGGTTGCTATTTGGAGTAAAGAAATACATAAGAATGAAGATGTGAAGGACCACATAAGAAAGCTGGGAGTTTTATGCACAGCTCTTGAAGAATTACATATATAACAATACCAAAGCATTTGAACTATGTCAACTATTCCATTTTGGGTAGGTATGTATATGTATATTTTATAACTATTGTGCATTTTGGGTATCTTCTTATGATTATTATGGTAATTTGGTAACTCTTTTAATTATTTTTGCCATGTTGTCATTCATTTTTTATATATGTTGTAAGTTGTAACAGGGGTGACGGTGTTCCTTTGTGGGATGGCAATAGCAATGCTCGGATCTTCTTTAAGTGCTCCAATTGAGATGCTGTCAAATTTTGTTGCGGCCCCATTAGATCCGAGGTGAAGTATAGTAATTTTTTATACTAATAATATTCATTATTAGTTTGCTGCATATTATTAGTTGTTATTGAAGCAATTGTACATTAGTACCATCTTTCTTTTCAATCAAATAAATCTTGATTGTCTAAATTTCTTTTTAAAATTTAGTCTGATGGTGGTGTTCTTAAGGTTTGATAAGTTTGTTACTGGTGGGGCTCATTTTACTTTGACAATTGATGCTCTAAAGAAGGTACTGACTGCTGACTCCAACAGAAATGTTTCGAAACATCCTTAACATGTTTCACTCGTCTTTTAAAGAATTACCTGTTTCCATGTTACCCATTTTCCCTCTGTTAGAATGACCTGATTCCATCTTATCTATCTTTTATTTTTTGATGACACGTTTTGTCTTACCTGTGTTTCTTTTTTTCTTTTTTCTACAATGGCCCATTTCTCTCTTGCCTATTTTTCTTTTTGTAAAATGAACTGTTTCCCTCTTACCAATATTTCATTTTAGAATGACCCGTTTTCCTCTTACATATTTTCTTTTTTTAAGTGATGCGTTTCCATCTTACCTATTTTTTGTTTTTGTAGAGTGACGCGCTTCCATTTTACCTATTATTTCATTTATAGAACGACCCAATTGAGATTAAACATAAACCTTAAAAATGGATTAAATTTGCCAAGTTTAATAATTAGATCAACATTTACAGTTGTTGGGGTGCTTGGTTTTGGCACCCTTAATCATGGGGACACTTGCATTAAAGAAGTAGAACATGTTTAATTGTTCATGAGCTTTGTAGTTCCAAAATTTGTTGTAATATACTTGCTTGTTTTGAATTGTATATTGTTGCAATTGTTGTAAATAGTTTGTATTTGTTTGCTCTATTGTTCACCAGCCATATGTTTCCATATCTATAGGAACATAATATATATGTGTGTGTGCGCGCATGCTTAATCTGAATCGTATGCTGTTGCAAATTTGGTAATTGGTAAATAAGTAAAATTTGTTAATGATTTGATACAAGTTTTCACATGTAGGGCTTCGCTCAGTGTGATCCTGTTTTGCTTTTACTGATGTGAATGGGAGTAAAACGCTTATCATGAATGGATTCAACACTGACGATTAACCTACATCACATGCCTCATGAACCTTTATCAATCAATTTCCTGATTAGATCATGCTTTTTGCTGAATTCATAACAATTTTCTTGGCTGCATATGAACAACGGATGATGCTAGAATAGAAGACCAAACACCCTGATACGATTGTTTGAAAACAGTAGTGGCTGCAGGCATGGATAATTATTTTGGTAATATCATCCTTTAATTTTTATTTGATTAAACTAATACTATTGTAAGCATTGTGCATATATGGAATTCCTGCAGCATGTCGCGAAGATCCTATAATATGCGAATGGGTCAAATCGGATGTATATTGTTTAATCTAATTATAGTATATTGTTTGAGAGTGGGATTGAATTAAAGTATATGGATATGTACAAGTCTCTGCTCGGGTATAAACTGATACTTTTAACATCTGATATAATTATTGTTAATAAGGTTTTAGATAAACATACTTTTAATGTTTTTAATAAAATTTCTTATGGTTTAATAAAGTTGGCATGGGTATTCTAAACTTTCTTTGCATGTTTATGACCTGTAGGTTCTACGGCTATTTTTCGTTGAATGAAATAAAATGTTAGAAACCCTGAAATGGTTAAGGTTCATAATTTAATCCGGATATTAGTTATGATGTCCGCCGCAACGCGCGGGCATTTTTACTAGTCAAAGATAATGGACTAGTGGAGTATCCAATGGGCTGATTCGGGTGATAATTTGAGCAAGATTGATAGATTCCTTATATGAAGGCAAGTTATGAACCGTGTAACAACTTTACCACATTATGATTTTGATCATAGTCCTTTGGTGATGTCTACATCGGTAAGTAATTATGGGTCAATTCTGTTTCGTTTTTCAACTCTTGTATTGATAAACTAGGTTTTAAGCAAGTAAATGTTAATGCGAGGTAGTCAAAACCGGTGGAAGGTCTGCCAGAACAAATTCTAGCTCATAAGTTGAAGAAAATGAAGGAGGCAATAAAGTTATGGCTTCACAAGAACGGGATAACATTAATGTTCAAAAAAAGAAACTTGTAGAAAAAAATATTAACTCTTGATTCTCACATGGAAGATAGGGCACTAACAGATGAAGAAAAGATGATATAGGTTGAAAGTAGGAAGAGATTGGTCAAAATCAAAGAAGAAATGGTGAAGGATCTACAACAAAAGTCAAGAGTTAAATGGGTGGTGGAAGGAGATGAAAATACGCATTTTACATGGGGTTATAAATCATAATAATCTAAGTAAAAGAATAAATTAGATTCAAATAAATGGTGACTGGATCATGGATCCAAAAAGAATAAAAATGGAGGCACAAAATTTTTTTGCATATAAGTTCTGTGAACCTAGGTGGATTTGGCCGGATTTTGTGTGCCCAAATCTAAAACAACAGCAAATTGTTATACCTTTTACACTAGAGAAGGTAAACGAGGCTGTATGGGAATGTGGGACTGAAGTGTGTCGGGTCTATATGGTTTCAACTCTGGGTTTATCAAGCATTTTTTAGCTCTTAAAAGAGGATATCTTAAAGGTAATGGGATATTTTCATGCAAACGGAGTTATTAGTCGTGGATATGGATCATCTTTTTTAGCGTTAATACCCAAAAGTATAGATCCATTGACTTTTAACGATTTTCGTCCAATCAACTTACTTGGATGCATATCCTATGTTATTTCAAAAGTATTGCCGAATAGAATAAAAAAGTTGGTGGGTTTGATTTTTTTCCAAATATCAATCTGGTTGTTATCGGGTCGAAACATACTTTATGTGCCTTTGATGTTAAACAAAATAATTCATAGATTAAAAAGTTAAATCAGACGCTTTTATTGATTTTACGACACCATCCGGTCTGACCGGTTGGAATCGTCAAGCTAGTGGACCGGTAAGGAAATTGGTTTGACATCCAATCCGGTTCTGAAAAGACTGTATAAAAGACTAAAACCCAAACGAAACTGATAAAGCCCTAGGTTTGAACTTTGAGCAAATATAATTCTTTAATTTTTTTATTCTAAAAATATTAAATAGCCTAGATAACCTCTGCAATAATTGTGGCAGCATCTGCTTCACAAATATGAGGTTCTCGAACTACTCTCGTCATCAAAAACTTAAAAACTCAAAAGTAATGTCAAGAATGAGGATCGAACTAGAACATTAAGTTTACAAGCCAAAGCCTTAACCAATGGACTCCTTCATCTTTTTTGTGAATGTGTTTACCTTGATTTTATTTATGACTTCATTCCATATTTTTTATATAGCACTCTACTAAAATTCAATACTTGGTGGGTTGGGTTGAACCCGGATCCTTGTACCTAGATCTGCCCTTGCACTCTTGGTCCTAAGGTTTTATTAATTACACAGTTGTTGCTTGAGTTTAACAATTTTTTTGCGGTTCCTGGAAGATAACATCATTAAAATTTTAGTTAAATAGGTGAAAAATTACTTGTTTGCCCGTTGAATACAAAAACAAAAAGATATAAAAATAAATAAATACCACACTCAGTTAGGTCCCACTCATCTTCTTCCTCCCCCTTTGTCTAAAAAAACCCTACCTCTCACCTTCAACCACTCTTGTCGTCACAAACCTCACTCACCACTGTAGATGCGTTTTGCGACTAGTGATTAGATAGTTAACATGTGTTAGAGAGGCTGGATGGGCGAATGTACATTGATATGGGCGAAGGTGATGAAAAGTGGGCGAAGGTAGATAAGCTATGGACGAATCTGGAATGGACTAACACTGAAGAACACATTCGACCACAACAAGTGGGCGAATGTGGAAATCACTCACATTCGACCAGTTGAAAGGGGCGAATGTGCAGTGCCTATATATAGATTTTGTGATTTTGTAAGATAAAGAGAGTGATTAGGTGTGTGTGTTTTCAGGTGTTGATCCAGAGAGGTTTGAGATAGAGTGTGTGTGATCTAGATTAACTGTAATTGAATTGTAATCAATTTTATAAGCAAGTTAATCTATGAAAAGTATTGAAAATGACTTTGATTGTGTTTTGATTTGAGTTTACATCAGTTTGTTCAAAGCTAGGGTTTCCGCACCTGGTTTTGTAACTTGTATGATCATATAATCCTGTTTTCGTGTCAAATTACGTCTCTACAACCACCTATTTTTTAAGGATTGAGCAGTGAATTTTGCATACTTGCTGGCACTTAATCTCGTTCAACAGATGGGCCGTAATTCTTCATATAGCTTCTGTAAACGAGGATTATGTGGGGTGTTCTTACCTTGATCAACAGCTCCAAAAGTTAAATCAGTTAATGGAGGGATGCCTGCATAGGGAAAACAATGGACGTGACGATCGCAATGGTGTTGAAAGTTGGTAGCAGGGTGGTTGAGTTTGTAAACTCAAAGCTGAAGGGGTGTTAGGTAATAAATAGTATAAGGACTAAACTGTAATTGTCCAATAGTTAGGGGTTATCTTTGTAATTGGTTCATATACATATATATCGGTTTATGAATGAGAATGGTAGCTATTGATATCGGTTTATGAATGAGAATGAGAATAGTCTTCTTCTTTTTTTCAATATCAATAGCTACCATTCTCATTCACAAACCAATATATGTATATGAACCAATTACAAAGATAACCTCTACCCTATTAGACAATTACAGTTTAGTACTTATACTATTTATTACCTAAAAAGGGGACTCCATCGCCTGAGATTGTAGGTAGAGCATCACCATTGGCCTGCACTTGTGCCTGCATGTTATGTGCGTACTCTCGTAGTTGCTGCAAAATGTGAAAAGAATATTCATGACATAATCTAGGATCTGTGTTATGAAGCAAATTATATGATCTTTGTCATTTTCAAGTCATAATGATCGGTTTGTAATTTCGAAGTTGTTGAAGGTTGTGGGTGGTTCTGGTGGTTGTACTGTGATGATGGTCGTGGTTGTTAGCTACGGGAGGTGGTTGCAGATGGTAGTGACGGAGAAGGTGGTGGCTTATGAAGGTAGGGGGAATGGTAGATGGTGAAGGGAGGTAGGGTTAGGTGAAAAGGATGAGTATGGTTGTAGGTTCATTCATAATTTAATTAAGAGTTAATTGCAAAAGTAAAATAGATAATTCATACTTAACTAAGTAGTTTAACAACCATTAGGGGCAGGAACCACACAAGTGCAAATTTGTTAAATTCAAGTGCCAACCGTAAAAAGTTAAACGCAAGTGGTACAACCACGTTAAGCCAAGAAAGGGTCGCATGCACCCGAGTACAACACATGCGCTGGCGGCGGAGCCCGAAAACCCAACCAACACATAAAAATTAAATAAAACCTTAAAAAAGCCTTCTCATCTGTCGGCATAGACAACATTCACCAAAAAAAAGACAACGATCAGTGAAAACGTGGGGCTAAGGCGGTGCATTTGCAGAGAGAGAAACATGATAGAAGGTTGATATGAGGTGATAGAAACAAGAGAGACCAAAAGGAAAGCTACATTTAAGAACCCACCAACCATACACCCTACAAAGCACATGTTACAACCCACCAATGCGCAGAACACTAAGGAAGTAGCACGTACAAGCGAACAATACATAAGCGTCTTGCTAATTATTAGTATAGATTAAATTATAAATTCTAATTTTGAAAAAAACTTTTTTTAATGAAAGCAACCAATGATAATTTACTTACAAACACTATTTAAGAAAATTAATCTATATATATAATAAAAGAAAGCAATTTTAATGACATGGCACTCAAGGAAGCATTCTCATTCTTGAGTGTGCCATGTGTCATGCCATGTGGCAAATAAAAAAAAAACAAATCTATACATATAATAAACCAAAGCCATTTTAATGACATGGCACTCAAAAAGGCATTCTCCTCCTTGAGTGTGCCATGTGTCATCCCATGTGGCACTAAGATATTTTAGGAAAAAAATATTTAAAAATAAAATTGGATTTTTCTCTCTTATGTTTTCTCCCATAACTTTTAAACGTTAATATCTTTTATATACGAGATTTTTTAAAGAAAAAAATTACACCAAATTAACGAGCGTTTTATTATCTTTCCAACGAGTTCCATAGTAATATATAAAAAACGGAGAAAAAAAACGACTATTTTTTTGTGAGGTTTTGTTCAGAGTTATACATTGTTTTAGGTTAGATATTAATATTAGAGTTATACATTGTTTAAGGTTAGGCGTTAACATTGGAGATAAATTTTTAATTGTTTTATGTTAGGTGCTACCCGAAGCTTTCTTGCATGTAACTGTAAAGTGAATCATTTTATTTTATATGTAAAATTAATATGTCATATTAGATTTCTCAACCCCAGGACGTTCCCGGGGTATAATCTAGTATATTAATAAGTGAGTCATTAATAATTTCAGTTTTTTTTTGAAAGGCCATTAATAATTTCAGTTCTTAAAATAAATTTAGACCATCAAAATTTTGTAGGATTTTTTTTTTTATGGGGAAACTGAATATGAGGCTGTTACGCATCTAACCTTAGATGCGAAACCATCAAAACTACGTAGTTTTGATTAATATCTAATTTAAAACTCATTTAAATATCTAATTTAAAACTCATTTAAACTATATATATCACTAATCGTTTCCTACTTTCTCGCTTCTACCATATGAAGTTTCTGTCATTTCTTCCGGTTCAATGCCATCGAAAATAACTAACCAGAAATCAATGAGTTTAAGTCACCGAATTCTAAACCAAAATTACTTAATCCTATCAAAATGCCTTAAACTAATCTACATGAACCGTTAATGTTATTCTCTACCAACACTGCCGTAACCTAATGTAGTGTCGTATTACGATGGAACGAACATAAATAAATGTATTGATTTGCACGACTGATCTAACGAAAGAGCCACCGGTCAATGCTGTATTTTCATAATGAGAACTAAAAGATAAAAATTGAAATATAATTCTATAAAATGGAACCACTACTTGTTCCTTCGCTTCTTGTTTGTTCAATCTATTTTATCACTCTATATAGATTAAATTTAACTTTTACTAGAACTTAAGTAAAACAACGTACTGGGAATATTCATATGAAAAAGATCATAACTTTTTTTTGAACAGAAACTTCATTATAAACAAAAAAAAAGTTATAATTAAATTGGTATAAATCTTAATCGGAAAACATAAGAGTCTAGTTGATAATACATGTGTAAATGGAATTGAAGATTGACAATGGCAGTGTTGGTAGAGAATAACATTAACGGTTCATGTAGATTAGTTTAAGGCATTTTGATAGGATTAAGTAATTTTGGTTTAGAATTCGGTGACTTAAACTCATTGATTTCTGGTTAGTTATTTTCGATGGCATTGAACCGGAAGAAATGACAGAAACTTCATATGGCAGAAACGTCAAGAGGGTAGATGCAATAAAGTAGGAAATTATTGATTTGTGAAAGAAGTTTTAAATTAGATACTAATCCAAACTACGTAGTTTTGATGGTTTCGCATCTAAGGTTAGATGCGCAACAACCTCATATTCACTTTCCCCTTTTTTTATATAGTTTCTTTCTCAATATTATTATTGAGTCTTTACTTTTACAATTATTAAAGATGTTTTTCTATTTTCCATTACATGTATAAAGTCTTACGTTCATATGTGTCACATACTCAACATTTGTATAGTCTACTTGTACGTCAATGTCATAATTTGAATGGGAGTCTATAATCTGATTTCATAATGATAACACGAGAATCTGGGAACATGCAACTCTCAGAAACTTCCAAAAATACGGATCTATGAGTATCAAAACAGATTTTTAAGATGCGGCGGAAAGTCGATCGTTATCCGATTCTGAGCTGGAAAGTAGAGCAAACGCAAAGAAAACAGTTTTTGAAGAGGAGAGGCTAAAGGCGATTGATGCTAGACAAAGGTCTCGGGTTAAATGGGCTATAGAGGGTGATGAGAACTCGAAATACTTTCATAACATTATACGGTTGAACACGGTCAGCAATCGGATTCATGGTCTTAATGTGGATGGCGGTTGGGTTACGGATCCACTAGTGATTAAAGATACTATTGCTGAATTTTTTAAAGACAAGTTTGCATTGAAGCGTCCATTGCGGCCTTCTTTTACCTGCCCGGATATTGGCCGGTTATCTCCTGAAGAAGCACAAGAGTTGGAGAGTATTTTTACAATGGAGGAGATTACGCAAGCGGTGTGGGAGTGTGACGGGGATAAAGCGCCGGGTCCAGATGGCTTTAATTTCGTTTTCATTAAGAAGTTTTGGCCATCATTGAAGGTTGATTTTTTCCGGATGTTTCTGGAGTTTCACTCGAAAGGTTATTTGGCCGAGGGATGTTTTTCGGCGTTCATAGCGCTTATTCCGAAAGGCAGGGTTCACACCTCCCTTTCGGATTATAGGCCTATCAGTTTGGTTGGGGTTTTCAATAAAGTTCTATCGAAGGTTCTTGTGGCGCGTCTTAAAAAGGTTATACATAGGCTTATTGGGGAAGAACAAACGGCCTTTTTGAGTGACCGGAATATATTGGACGGACCTATTATTTTGAATGAAACGATCGCTTGGATGAAGAGGGCTAAACGTAAAGGGATGTTCCTAAAGGTCGACATTGCAAAAGCTTACGATTCTTTGCGGTGGGACTACTTGGAGGATATTATGCAACAGATGAATTTTTCGCAAAAGTGGTGCGGGTGGATTTTATCCATAGTTCGAAACGCTAGAGCTTCGGTCCTAGTTAACGGTTCGCCGACATATGACTTTCCATGTGAATGCGGGCTTCGTCAAGGGGACCCCTTGTCCCCTTTTCTGTTCATTATGGCTATGGAAGGGTTGTCTAAAATCATGAAGAGGGCAGCGCTTATTGGTGTTTTTCATGGAATCCGGGTAGCTGGTTCGGGTCCGATTTTGTCTCACCTTATGTACGCGGATGACGTGGTCTTTTGCGGGGAGTGGTCAGTCGTCAACGTGCTAAATCTGAGACGGTTATTGCGGGGTTTTTACTTGACTTCAGGGCTGAAAATAAGTGCAAAAAAAACTCAGCTGTACGGTGTTGGTGTTGAAGTAGAGGAGGTTAACTCGTTCGCCTTGTTGATCCGGTGCTCGCCGGGTCAGTTTCCCTTCTTCCATCTCGGGGTTCCGATAGCTAGCAACATGAATTTAGTGCGTAACTGGGATGTAGTGGTGGGGAAAGTTCAGAAACGACTCTCTAGTTGGAAGGCCAAATCGCTATCATATGGAGGTAGGATTACTTTGTTAAAGGCAGTGTTGAGTTCCATCCCACTTTATTATTTCTCTGTGTTTCGTGCTCCGGCTCAAATTATTGATACGCTTGAGAGGCTTCGGCGTAGGTTCTTTTGGGGTGGGTCGGATGAGGTTGATAAGATGAGCTAGATGGCGTGGGAAAAGGTCGTTGCTCCGGTCGAGTATGGGGGTGTGGGGTTGGGGTCTCTAAAGGATGCAAATACGGGGCTACTTTCGAAATGGTGGTTTCGTTTTAAAGTCAACCAAGACGCCTTATGGAGGAAGGTGGTATGGTCTATTCACGCCACGGGGAGGGGTTGGAATTTTATTCCAGTAAAGTCTTCGTTAGGAGGTACTTGGAAGCAAATCGCGTGTGTGCCGGGTCTGTTGGGGCGGCAAAATATAGATATTCAAACGATTGTCAAAGGAAACATGAGGAATGGGAAGTCGATACTTTTCTGGTTAGATTGGTGGATCTCGGATTCAAGTCTGGCGTTGAAATTCCCGGATTTATTTGCCTTAGACAAAAACAGGATATGCTCTATCTCGGATCGTCTGAACGCGTTGAATCAGTGGGAGTGGGATTGGAGACGGGTTCAGTTGAATGGTCAGGAGCAGCAGCAGTTGGCTGATCTGCTGGCTGTCCTTCAGGGGGTAAGGCTGCAGTCCGGTGCTGATCAATGGCAGTGGAGTCTTGCATCTGACTCGGAGTTTTCTGTGAAGGCGGTTAAGCGTCTTCTGTTTAATGCAGCCAATCAGAGCCCGAAAACCGAGTTTGTTTGGTGTAATTGGGTTCCAAAAAAAGTGGGGATAGTAGCTTGGCGCGCTTTCTTTGACAGACTCCCTACTGCTGCAGCGCTTGCTCGTCGTAACATCCCAGTTCACACACAGGTCTGTCGTCTCTGCGATCTTTCGCTGGAGACTGCAGATCACCTGTTTTCGGGGTGCACAGCGACATTGGATGTATGGCAGGCGGTCTTCGATTGGTGTAACGTCCCGAGGAGTTTTATTTTTCAGGTAAAAGACTTGGTATTGCTCCACAAAACGGCTATTTCGGGATCTCGCAAAAGAAAGGTTTTCCATGGGGTGATTCTTACTACTTTTTGGAGTATTTGGCGGGCGCGAAATGATGTCATCTTTAATGCCAAACAACTATCAACACGGAAGGTGTTCGAGGAAATTAAAGTAATGTCTTATTTGTGGATTACTAATAGAGGGCGGTTGTCGAACATGACTTGGGAGTCTTGGGGGAGATTCGATTCGACGAGGATGGGATAGTGGTTTTATTGTATTTAGTTTTGTCGGGTTATGTGTTGTTTTCGGATTGTTTTGTATTGTGGGATGTTCCCCGGTTCCTTTTGCTAGTTTCTTGCTAGCCTTTGAATAAAGTTGTTTGGCCGTTCAAAAAAAAAACTATTATTCTGTAACTTCTTAATTTGAATCTATAACATCTGGTCTCTCTCACCACCAATATTGTCCGCTTTGCCCTAATGAGTTGGTCATTCGGAGCTCACGGATTTACTTTTGGTTGCCCAGTGGAGACTTCCCAGGAGGTCCCCCATCCTGATACTGCTTCCACCTGAACACGCTTAACTGTGGAGTTCTCCTCTCATCCACTAACATTAAGCCCCAAAACGCGTGGGTGATTTAAGAGGCATGACATTACTTATGAACCAATGATCTCTCCTGGCCACGGCCGATGTGGGATTTTCCTGGGGTGTTACATTCATCCCCTGTTAGAGTCACATTCATCCCCTGTTAGAGTCTCATCGTCTCTGATGAGGTTGTACCCACCATCCCGAACAACACAGGAGTGACTCTGATACCATCTGTAACATCTGACTTCTCTCAGTCACAACATTAGGACGTATAGCAAAATTAATTATAAACTTTTTAAATAGCTTTATTACTTTAACATACAACTATTAAAATTGTAACCTCTTAATGTGAAAATAGATATACGTGTACGTAAACGTTAAATGCTTTTTTACATCATTTTATAATGTAAAAACATGTATTAAAATATTTATAATGACTTTATTAATGATATGTAAACTAAAAATAATGTGAACTCACTGTCATATAATTTAGGTTCATGATCTTATTAATTGTTTAAAGTAAAAAATCAAATACAAATACGCTAAACCTACTAAACATGAAAAGTAAAAGGGGATTTTTTTGCATTTTTTTTGAATTTTTTTCCAAATGCTTAAACATGCTTTCTAGATGAATAATATAAAAAAAAAAATTAGCGTAATTACTCTACAATATTTTTTTTAAAATTTAAGTACTAAAATATATGTTTCACAATATGGGAAAAAATTCAAAATATAAAAAATAATACTCTCTTTCACTTCTGTTGTTAAGGACTATTTATCAGATAAGAGTTATTTGTACAAAACCCTTCTTCTAAATGTTTATTTATTAATTTGTCACTTATATTTTATACATTAAGACATAATAAAGAAAATGACCCCTTTATAAAGTACTAGTAAGATGCCCGCGCGATGCGGCGGGAATGCATGCACTTTTAATGGATGTGCATGATTCAGTTCAATTATTAGCCTCATTTGAAACCAAAGTCATTAGTCCCAATCTTATCAACCATGCGGTTAATTAGTTCGGGTTTTTTTTTTTGTTAGATTGTCAATTTTTAGTTCGATTCGATTAGTTTAGTTCATACATGAAATGGACGTATCGAACTAAAATATATAAGTACATGAAAGGTTCATTTCGGTTTAATTAATTTAGGTTTGATATTATCTGTTTTCGGTTTGGTTTTAGTTATGGATTCATTTATTCTCAACCCTAGACATTGTTAATCATATAATGTATCATTTTTTAATTAAAAAATTTAAAAATGTTATACTTAAATTAAAGAGAATAAAATACTCATTCTTATTGTATATTTTTTTAAGAAAGTATTAACGTACCTAAAAGTTATGGTCATCTAAAAAATCATGAGACAGGTTTTTATAACAGGGTAAAGTGTAACAACTAATGAAGTATCTAAAATTTTATAAGGAACACCTAGTAAAATAAGTTAACATGACAAAACACGATAAGACCTGTTAAGACACGTACACGATAAGACATGAACACGAAAAAGGTAAACATGAACACGACACGAAAATAAACAGGTCTTAACGTGTCGACCTGTTATAGACACGAAACCTGTTAAGGCCAAACACGAAACCTGTTAAAATCGTGTAGGTTCGTATCAGGTTATCGTATTAGTGTCTAAATTGTCAGCCCTACCTAGAATGGATTGCCAACACACCTCCCAGAAGATTTGCAAACTCGACTTTTTGGAAACCGACATCCACAATCACTAAAAAGAACTCTTCTAAAAATCACCAGGTTTTGCAATTTGAATCTCTCATTTTAGTCTATAAGCAAAACTGGTTAAACATGTTCATAGTCTCCAAAAGCTTATCAGACATACATACCTTAGGAGGAAAATGCCAAACACTCTACTAAATTACTGATCAGAATGGCGGTCTCTGCAACAAGCTATCCTAGAACCACAATGACCAAGAATGAGTAGTGATCATACCTGATGACTAAGTAAAAAGTCCACTTTTAACTTTAAAATGTGGACATATTATATGCATCTTATTGTAAATAAAAAATATCCAAATTTTCTTGAAGCAAAGGAAATGTGCACCGATTTAAAAGTTACAAAATTGGTTTGTCCTGTAGTTTGCTTGACACACACTTAAATGTTGACTATGGCCGAGTTCAACGCAAAGAAGTTTTCCTCCCTTTTTGAGTACCCTGATTGAAAAGAAAACTATTAGCAGAAATGATTTATCATTATTTTAATTTGATTTATTTTCTGTGTAAATATTGATGTCATGTGACATTTGTATATAATAAAAATAAACAGATAATATATATCAAGGTACAGAAGTACATGTATGCTTCTGCAAGAACTTTTAATGTGTTTCAACCTGAGCTGTTTTGACCACTTATCCCTTAAGAAAACTGATTTTTAAGCGTGAAACAACTTACTATCCTTCATGATGACGCCAACTTCCTCGGAGTTTGAAACTAAGCTCTCATCATCAAGCCAAGCCTCATATTCGAAAGATTGTAACAGACCAATTCCTATTTCTTAGGGCCTACATTAACAAACAAAAGAATCTAACTTAGCAAACATTAAATAAATACACGTTGACCCGTTTTAATGATGAAAATTAAAATAAGTAGCTAAAAATGGAATTGGGCCAAACCGATTGAATTACTTTGATCAATGATAAAAATTAAAAGAAATAGCTACAAATCGAAATGGACCTAATGTATTGAACGGGGCGAAGGTCGTCAAAGTGTATTTAAAATGCATAAAAACAACCCAAATTGACCCATGCAGGTAAAATGAAATATCCATAAATCAGAACAGCAGTTCCTAAGAAATTAGCTATAAGATTTGTTTTCGTAGTAGTGGCCACTGCACAAACAACTAATCAGCCATGTGTAATTTGTATAGAAGCAGGCCACTCAATGATAGTCAAAACACTCTTGCAATATTCTCCAGTCTCAACATAGTATATATATGACCATCTAATTCCATAAACATGAAGATTATAAACACTGTCATTTCAATGGGTAAAAAAAGAACATAAAATATAACATTTGACTTCTCATAAAATTTCATGAAATTGTTTTTGGCTTGTTACTTTTAAAAAAACAAATAAAAGAATCTTGAACACCAATTTAAAGGAGGCAATTTGAATCCATTTTGCAAACGGGTTGAAAGACGTCTAAAGTCTACTAATAATACATGTGATATCCTAAATCATTCTTATTTAAAGATTCAAATTTGAATTATAACAGTAATATTTTTCTAATCACATTGAACGCAATAATTACTATATAATATGGACATAAGTGTTTGTTGATCAATCCAACTCCGCATCACATGTTCCCATCCAAACCCGTTTTGACTGGTAAAGCTAAAGTATTCAAACCTTGAAAATAAACGTGATTGTAGATATGGGAATACAAGTCTGTGGCCCATTGCATAGAATCTACATAAAGAAAATAAAATGTCATAAAAGCTGTACAACAATAAAACAATTGGGAGAAATAACATAAGTTGTTGTGAGGTTAACAAAAATAATAACTACCACATGGTAACTTTGACCATCAGCCATAAAGCAAGACCCAAAGCAAGTAATATTGTCTCAACTGAGGTAATATACCCATTGAGCTACTTCACGACTTCTATAAATCTGCATTAATTGAGTACCATTAGCGCCCTACAAAACAATCAAAAGCTCAACCCACAGATTTGATAAGTTAAGAGGAAAGAATGGAGTTTGGATAAATGGCCTAAACATTAACTGATAAAAGTGCATATTATTTTCATGTGAGGATTTATTGCAGCAACAATCATGTGACAAAGCATAAAAATCAATAAATGGTAGACAAGTTTATGCATCATAAAGCTAATAAATAGTACTATTTGTTATTAATCTAACAAAATTCATTATCCATGGCCACAAAAATGAAATCTGAACCTCCAACAACTTAGAATCACTACCTATGACTCTTAAGGTCATCGCAAATCATACAAGCAGTTACAAATCAACAGTATGCCCATAAAATCTCGTTGGAGTTACAACAAATAATTTTATCTTACCCGGGCTAGCCAGAAATGGGGTACATCTGATTCGCCGCACGGCTCGCAAAGTCATGGATATGGAGTACATTAGGTCGTTGTCTTCTTAACAAATTATGGTAGTCGTCAAATCGAACCCTGGAGATAGAGAGATGAAGGGAGTGCAGAGATAAGTGGAGAGATAGAGAGAGATTTGAAGGAAAGGAGGGAGCCCTAGAGAGAAAATAGGAGTGCAGGAGAGAGTTAAGGATGCGTTTGAATTTTGAAATAAAATCAAGGTTTCACAATTTCACCGCCTTTTTAAGCCCTGTTTAAAATGGTTGTGTAGCTTGTGCTTAAAATGAATTACCCCTAACTTAGGGTTTTATATTGTGCATTAATAAAAAAATTATAATTTTGTAGGGAATGAGAGAAAAGTGTAACTACTAACTAAAAATTAGGTAATTAAAGTAACTAAAATGAGGTACTAAAATGTAAAAGTATTTGAATGACTATTTTACCCTCATTTTAGGGTTGTTAATGAAAATAAAGTTCTTAACTTCTAGAAGCATGTTTATAGTTTAGGTTGTTTCACCCTAACTAAAAGACATATTTGCCCTTAAAAAATCTTTATTATGTGCATTTAGTGTTGTACCTTAAGCAATTATATTTGTATTGTTTAAAATTTAAGAAGTCCCTGCCTCATGCATTATAATATAGTATAGATAAAGCAAGAATCCAAGATAAAACTGGTTAATCAGCTAATTACTCCATTTTATATAAATTAAAACATATTTAAGGGGTTGAGGGCTTGAGGCGGATTCGAAAAAGAAAGTAATTCGAAGCGTTAACTGAAAAAACAATAATGTTTAATGAAAATGTATTCTTCTGTTAAAAAAATGAATAATTATAAAAATAGGTCATGTGGTTCATCAAAAATTTGCACATTTAAGGTCTACATTTTTTAAAAAGTTACTTGTTTTGAGATTTATATAATTCTTACATTTTGCAACATCATTAAGCCATAACACTAACTAGTATTGTTAACTTCCAATGCGCTAAACATAAAACGGATTCTCAGGTGCTTCTACTTGGTGTCTGGATTAAAAGTAAACTTAAGAAAGTGTAGTGTCTTTGGAGTTGGTGTTGAGGATGAGAAGGGTCAAGTTATGGCAAATATTCTTAACTGTAGATTGGGGAGGTTTCCATTTAATTATTTGGGCTTGGCAGTAGGTGCTAACATGAAGTTGACTAAACATTGGAAACCGGTGTTGGAGGCGTTCCGCAAACGGTTATCACTTTGGAAGGCGAGACAACTCTCGTTTGGTGGACGCGTGGTTCTCATCAAGTCGGTGTTGAATTCGCTTCCTACCTATTTTTTCTCCCTTTATAAAGCGCCGTTGAAAGTCATTGAGGATTTAGATAGGATGCGAAGGGTATTTTTTTGGGGCGGCTCGGATGAAAAGGCGCGAATGAACTGGGTTGCGTGGGATAATGTTATTGCACCGGTTGAAAGGGGTGGCCTTGGATTCGGGTCGTTGAGAGATGCGAATTTGTCTACGCTAGCGAAGTGGTGGTGGCGATTTAAGGTGGAAGGAAATGGGTTGTGGAGAAGGGTGATTTGGGCTGTGCATCATTCTTCAAGGGATTGGAACCTGATTCCGGCCAGGTTGTCTGCCTCGGGTCCGTGGAAAAATATTGCTGCTGCTGTACAGGTTATAAAAGAGTCTGGGTTCGATGTTGTTAAGGCGATTAAAGGGGTGATTGGGAATGGGTTGGGAGTCGCGTTTTGGCTTGATAATTGGGCGTTGGAGGTTCCTCTAGCGTCCCATTATCCTGCTTTGTTCGCGGTTGAGAAGAACAAATTTGTTTCTGTCTCGGAAAGGGTATCCTCATTTGGGTCAGGTTGGGTTTGGGACTGGGGCGTTGCTGGGTTGGGTGCGGCTGCTTCTGCAGAACTTGCAGATCTGCTGAGGATGGTTTCTTGTCCAACAATTACTTCAGGGGTGGATAAATGGGTTTGGGATGGGCGCGGGTCAGGCGACCTTGGGGTTAAGATGCTGAAGATGGAGCTGCAGGCAATCAATCATGCTGTTGGTCGCTGCATTGTGCAACAAAATACATGGGTTCCGAAAGAGGTTTGGGTCATGGCTTGGCGAGCGGCATTGGGTGGACTCCCGACAAAAGACGCGCTCCTTAGGCGACTTATTAATGTGGGTACAGATGTGTGTCCAATGTGTGAAGAGCATCCGGAAACAATTGACCATCTATTTGTATGTTGCGGCTTGGCGCAATCTGTTTGGCAATCCATATCTGTCACACCCTCAAATTCCACATGCGGGGTTTTACCGCGAGGCGCGTGACACACCAGGATCCAAGTCAACGGTCATAATAAACAACACTATATGATAAAATACGTAAAACCAAAACATTTAATTCGATAACATAAACTGACAGCGGAAGCTTTTTAAAATCTTGATTACAATTCAAACAAACGTAAATGATGTCTGAAGACATGAAAGACATGAAACTAGAATCCGAGACGCCAAGTGGGACTCTGTGCGCCTAACCCGATGCTGCTACCTAAGCGACCTGAGAAATCATGCCAAAAGACGTCAACATATAATGCTGGTGAGTTCACAGGTTTAAGTTTACAATTAGTTTTCGTGCGTTCGAGAATCCGTTCACAAATACCATATCATAAGATGCGTGAGATAAACAAATATGCGTTTCCTATTACTACTACGACTGTGATGCTGAAACCATTACTGACAGCGATGCTTGTGATGCTGCCCGTGTTTGTGTTGCTTGTGTTTCCCAATACAGAGACAACATGCACCCGCCCGGCTCCGAGCCGTCGAGTGGGGCTGTGTCAGGCCCAATAGATCTATCCACATTTCCCCCGCTGTGCTACCTTGCACATTCATGGTTTCCCCCGGGACTTCCGTGTTTTCGTCGTATAGTAATCAAAAGAGTTACATGTTCATAATAGTTACATTCCCAAAAGAGTTTCACGTTTATAACAAGTATCGCGTTTCCAAAAGAGTTGCACTTCAAAAGTATTGCGTTTCCAAAAGAGACACATGTATATAACATAAACGTTGAGTTTATTAAATCGTGTGGCATGTTTCTCCCCCGAGAGAAAACGTATAAAAGAGGGGCCGTGAACTCACCTTTGGTTGCGTTCTTCTTAATAAACCACAGACAATGCAAGTGACAGCCCTAGTATCGGCAACCTATCATTGAATGCATATGAGTACCCGAACTATTGACTCGCAGGTCAAATAGTCCCCAGGTGTCCAGACCATGACCAAGTACGTTTTGAAAACACTTTTGACTGATAACCGACCGAGCCAGACAAGACCCGACATCCCATTGGTGACCCGACAATCCACGTGTTAATTATATGCAAGATATCATGCAACATATGAAGTTAAACACTTAGCACACGCAAGAGTTCGCCTAGTCTAGCATAATGCCCATTTTACGCACAATCGAGTCAGAACGCGTGTTACCGAATTATCCGCCATGTCCCGAGGTTCTTAACATGTTCCTAGGTGTCAAATCATGCTTCGGGATGTCAAAATACGCTTACAACAGCAGTACATGCGACTAGGAATTTAGCATGCAACTAGGAAAAGTCAACTGGTGACTAGGAGTGGTCAACACGTGACTAGGAGGCTAGTCACGTGTAATATCAGGCGACTAGGGCTCCTACTCGCCCCCTAGTCCCCTAGTCGCCCCCTGTAGCATGCGACTAGGAATCCTAGTCGCCTGCTGCAGGTGAGTGACGAATTTTTGCGCGTTTAACCCTCCGAAACAGATCCGAAACATGCAAAAACACCAAGTATCAATCCTAAACTAATTACCAACCCATTTTAAGCAAAAACTCCCAATTTACCACTGGTTTTACATCTTATGTGCAATTATTTCAAAAAATGGTAAAGTACCAAGTTTCACCAACAACCTTATCTTTCCTTAAATGGAAATAATCGGTTTTCATCTTCTACAAACCTGAAACTTGACATTTCTCAGTTATAACATTCCTCTAGTGTGAATCCTAACCACATTCTATCAACAAATCATACCATAACATCCTAGATTTCCAAGAATCGCTCAAACGGGTCAAAATGCACATCTCCTTCAAAACACAACAACAAAAGCTCAAACTCATAAATAATCATCCTAATAACCCCTACATAACAGAAGTACAATCATTCCATGAAAACTTTCATGTTAAAATCACCAAGAAGGTCAACATAAGCATGCAAACTTCACATATAGCAAGTATTATGGTGTAGACTTGTTTTAAAACTATTTTCAAAGGTTTAAAAGACACAAACTTAACAAAACAAGGTCTGGACCTTTGGGGAAACAAAACAATAACTTTACAAAGGTTTAGGATGAAGAACACACCTTGGATTTTATCAAAGAAAGGTGTGCAAGCTTGGAAATGATTATTTTTGTAGCAAAACGAGTTTCAGAGGTGCTCTAGGGTGTGTGGGCGACTTAGGATCAGTTAGGGTTGCTCTAAGGGTGTTTGGGGAGTTAAGGGTCGTATTTATAGGTGTTTCTAGTCGTTAGGGCTGCAACAGGCGACTAGGGAGCAGTACCACGTGACTAGGCCTAGTCGCCCCCTATATCAAGCGAGTAGGCCAAAAACAGGCGACTAGGAGATCCTAGTCGCCCCTGGGGCTGCTAGTCACCCCCTGTGGCTGCTAGTCGCCCCCTGCAGCTAAAACTTGGTTTTTCGCGCGTTAAACACTATTTTAACACATATAAACACGTATTCACATACCGACAAGTCACATAATGATTATAAACATATAATACATGATAACTAATACGTTTACATCCGTTCACCAATTCCCGGGACTCCAGACTCGCGTGTGTGCATTAAACCCGGTGATTCCACGAATCACCATCCCTTTACACATGGTTATGGACCGACTCCCGATGATCCCACGGATCATCGTAACGACTCCCGATGACTCTCTAGAATCATCATAACGACTCGACTGATCCAGTTTAGTATGCAATATGTATGACTCGCTAAGATAGACTTACTGAGTTTTCAAAAGTTGATAACCGAAGTTTGCCGGGTGTCACATCATCCCCCTGTTGAAAGAATTTTCGTCCCGAAAATTTCCCAGAGTCGAAGAGAGAGAACAATTAAGAAGAAATTTTTTTTTCCGGGTCGTCACAATATCTCAATGGTGCAATAAAGGGAACGTGTATGCATTTGACTTTCAAGATCTTTTGGTGCTTCACTCTTTTGCCAGTGGTTCCAAGGAGGTGAAAAAGGCTTTTAATGTGATTTGTTTAACTGTGATCTGGTGCATCTAAAAGAGTCGAAATGAGGTGGTGTTCAACAAAAAACAATGTTCTTTACAAAAACCTATGGGTGAAATTAAGGCGATGAGTCTACTTTGGGTAAAGGTGCGGGCGAAACAACATGATTTGGATTGGGAAAAGTGGCGAACTTTTAACTTATTTAATATAAAGTGGTAGTGTATTTGTGATGTTGTCATTAAGCGATGTTTGTATAATCTCTATTGTACATTGGGCGTTTTTGCTAGTATCCCGCTAGCCTGTGTGAATGATATAATTTTGTTGGCCGTTCAAAAAAAAAAACTAACTAGTACTGTATTTAACACCCATTAATATAATCTGTTGTTTTTACCATTATAATTATAAAAGAAAAAGTTTTATAAAAAACCCAACCTTTTATTTGTCATCCACATCCAACACATCTAATAGTCGATCATCTTCACCATTTCTTGTTCGTCCTCCATAGTCTTCAAATGTTGGCGTTGTCTAACTAAAAGGTGCTATTTTGATAGCTGAATATTATTTAACAAAATGTGTTCTAATTATCTTCATTACTTGAATTTGAAATGATAATGAAAAAAAATCTATTAAATATAACTGTTAAAGATCATCTTAAGATGTTTATAATAATAAAAAAGATGAATACTAGTTAGTATTTACCTGTAGGCATTGCCCCACGAGCCATTGTCGTACCAAGTATACATAAATACCAACTCGATTGATTATACATTAATGTTACGCAAAAATTTACGATTATTAATTTTAAATAACATCGTTTAAAAACGTTTAACTTTACACGCACGTTACGGCATGTACACAAAATTTAGAATGAAACGTAAAACGAAAACTTACGGAAGATGAAAAACACGAGGGACAATAGTTGAAAGTAAAAAAATATTATAGTCAAATTGCAGAAAAACTTTTAGGTTTGAATTAAAAAATGAAATTAATGGGGATAAAAAAGATAAAAACATGAATTAAAAAATGAAATTAAAGGGGTTAAAAAAGATAAAAACATTAGAGTTGCAAATTAAAAATGCATTTAAAAAAAAAACTCCTTATGCGGCTATGCTATCAGTATAACGAAATGATTACATAAACAAATTTACTAAATATAGATTTGACTAGATTATACCCTGGGAGCGTCCCGGGATTGATAAATCTAATATATCACATCAACTTTACATATGACATACACCGATGCACTTTACATTTATATGCATGAAAATTTCGGGCATCACCTAACGTAAAACAATTAACAATGCATAACTCCAATGTTAACACCTAGCATAAAATAATGTATAACACCATTGTTAACACTAAACCTTAAATAATATATAATTCTTATGTTAACATCTAACCTAAAACAATGTAAATATATAACTCTAATATTAATATCTAACCTGAAAGAGTGTACAACTTCAACGTAACACCTAACCTAACAATATGTATAACTCCAATGTAACTATAATATTAACGCTTATCCTAAAGGCTAAAAAATGTAAAACTCTAGCATAATAATATTTACCTAACCTAAAACAATATATAACTATAATATTAACACCACCCATGACCTGTTAGTCTAGTGGTATGGTGTCCCCCCTTACAAATGTGAGGTTGTAGGTTCAAATCCTTGCAAATGCAATGCTAAGTGGAAATAAGGTGGTATAAATATTTGTCGTTAAAAAAAACTATAATATTAACACCTATCTTAAAGGCTAAAAAATGCATAATTCTAATATCAGTATTCAATACATAACCTAAAACGATCTATAAATCCAATCCTAACACCTAATACCTCAAAATGAAGAAGCACTAAAAACCTAAGTCATTCATCATGCAAACGCACTCCTAAGTAGGATATGAAATAGTAAGATTTGAGTGAAGACCGGCGTATATGGAAGGGAAAAGAGAAAATATGGTGAATATCAAAACAATGAAATTAGACATAGGCATGCCTAAAGAACTCTCCTTCGTATTCAATTATCATTCATACTGTACAAATGCCTAATGCACTTAATAAACAATCATGAATATCAGCTTCAGCAGAAATTAAAACACAACTAACGAAGTAACAGAGAAGACGATCAATATAGCCAATGAAGTTGTAGCCTAGTAGTTGTAATGGAGGTGGGAAGGTTTACCCACTTTGTGGGGTTCCTGCCTTGAGAGGTCACAGGTTCGAATCCCACTCAGAGTAGGGTTATTCTAAAATGAGGGGCTGGACCTTAGGGGGGCCTAGGACCGAACCTGAAGGGTGCGGGGCTTCGTTGGGTGTGTACCGTTGGCCGTTCAAAAAAAAAACGATCAATATACACAGCTCAGTTAACACACAAAATTGACAATAGAGTTGTAACAGATCGAGTAACGAAAACATTAGTCAAACAAACCTGAAGCGGTGAGATATTATCCGCGAACAATGACGTAGAAAGAAAAAGAAGATCAATAGCTTCTTTAGAAATTGAGGATGTGATCTTTTGCACTTTTGTTTCTTTATGTTTATATATCACATATATAACATCTATACATATAATAAACCAAAGCCATTTTAATGACATGGCACTCAAAGAAGCATTCTCCTCCTTGAGTGTGTCATGTGTCATCCCATGTGGCATTGAGATATTTTAGGAAAAAAATAATTTAAAAACAAAATTAGATTTTTCTCTCTTATGTTTCATCCTATAATTTTTAAACGTTAATATCTTTTATATACGAGATTTTTTAAAGAAAAAAATTACACCAAATTAACGAGCGTTTTATTATCTTTCCAACGAGTACCATAGTGCTATATAAAAAGCAGAGAAAAAAACGACTATTTATAGGCAAGTCATTAATATTGTTCAAATCATTAAATATGAATTCTATTTTCAACATGCGTTAGCATTGTAGTTATACATTGTTTTAGGTTAGATATTAATATTAGAGTTATACATTGTTTGAGGTTCGGCGTTAACATTGGAAATATATTTTTAATTGTTTTAGGTTAGCTGCTACACGAAGCTTTCATGCATGAAACTGTAAAGCGCATCATTATATTTCATATGTAAAATTAATATGTAATATTAGATTTTTCAACCCCGGGACATTCCCGGGGTATAATCTAGTATATTATATATAAACACCTAATATACATATATGTATGTTAAGAGAACTCCTTGTGATACCGACACTCTACACGAAACCCCATCAATGCTTGCTTGCTTCAAACTTTGTACCCTCCTCGTTTCTTGTACTCATTCCTTCGAACGTCCAGTCTTTTTATATTACTAAAGATTACGTCTTCTTGCCGAATGATTTCTTTTAGATGAGAGAGGAAGGTAGAAGGTTAGGGTTTATTTATTTTTCTAAAATCACATATTGCCACATGGCATGATCATATGGCACACTCAAAGGAGAGAATGCCTCTTTGAGTGTCATGTCATCAAAATGGCTTTGGTTTATTATATGTATAGATAATCTATAAATATAATAAACCAAAGCCATTTTAATGACATAACACTCAAAGAGAAATTCTCCTCCTTGAGTGTGACATGTGTCATCCCATGTGACATTGAGATATTTTAGGAAAAAAATAATTTAAAAACAAAATTAGATATTTTAGGAAAAAAATAATATGAAAACAAAATTAGATTTTCTTCTCTTATGTTTTCTCCCATAATTTTTAAACGTTAATATCTTTTATATACGAGATTTTTTAAAGAAAAAAATTACACCAAATTAACGAGCGTTTTATTATCTTTCCAACGAATACCATAGTGCTATATAAAAAACGGAGAAAATAAAACGACTATTTTTTGTTGGGTTTTGTTTAAACAGGAAAAAAAACACAAAGTGTTCAGGTAAATCATTAATCATGTATAGGCAAGTCACTAATTATGTTCAAATCAGTAAATATGAATTTTATTTTCAACATGCGTTAACATTGGAGTTATACATTGTTTTAGGTTACATATTAATATTAGAGTTATACATTGTTTAAGGTTAAGCGTTAACATTGGAGATATATTTTTAATTGTTTTAGGTTAGCTGCTACCCGAAGCTTTCATGCATATAACTGTAAAGCGCATCATTCTATTTAATATATAAAATTAATATGTCATGTTAGATTTTTCAACCTCGGGACGTTCCCGAGGTATAATCTAGTAGGATTATAATAATCTCTTTGTTCTGAAATGATTGTAAATAAGTGCGCCAGTTTCTTTATGGACTTTGTTTTTGATATTAATAAAACAATTTACATGGATCTATTGTATAAATGAAATGAGATTTATCATTGCCAAATGATCTCTAGCTCGGCTGGTTTTAGGTAGAGTGAATTTTCTCTTAGGGGTTCTCATTCTGAGGGTAGGTCACATGTTCGATCATGCACACTATAAAAAAAATTCCCCGTGACGGTTTGAGCTTAGGCAAGGAGGACACTGGGGTGTGGGTAGGGATTCGAATTTGGGACCGCTATGTTAGGGTAGTACAAGGATTTCTATTGAATAAGCCTTTAAAAAATGAGATTTATCATTTAATATCCATACTTTAACGTGATCCAAAAAAAAAACCAACTTTCAAAGCAAAGGGGTAACATTCCTTAATATAATGTCACCAACTCTCATGCATGTTAACTTTGAAAAATTAAACTTGTGGTTAGAGACCATTAAAGCAAATATCAATCCGGGTCAAAGACCCCGATTTACATTTAAACAGAAAGAAAATGGTCCAACACAAATTTAGCATGTAGTCTTTAAATACGAGTTTAGTTTTAAACATGGTTTTTAAAACCGGAACAGACCGGGAAATGGGACCTCGGCCGGTTCGGATCAGTGGGTTGAATCGGACTAGCAGTGAATCGACGTCGGACCAGTGAACCGGGCGGTCAGGCCGAAAAACCGGACAGTTGGACCGGATTTTTAATGGGTCTAACCGGAAATTGTTTAGAATTTTCTCCTTTTTTGTTGGGTTGGTGGCCAGTTAGTTGACCGGGTCGGACCAGTCGGACCGCTGACCCGATAGGACGTCCAGTTTAACGTCAGATCCAGTTTTTAGAAATAAGAACACACCAATTTAAGTAGAAAACAATAAAAGTCTTATGAAACAATCCACCCCACCAACCATAAAATGGTACATGCATTGACTAAGTCAATAACTTTCTTTCAGCAAAAGCAAATAATATAACATTAGACTATTGGGAGTGGAGGGGGAAAGAGAGGGGTGAAGCGTCATGTGACACTTGTGGGGTTCATGTAGGGGTAAAAAAATTATGGGGAGTGGAAGGGAGGGGAAGAGGGGGGGGGGGGGTGACATGTGACATTTTTTTTTCTTTTTTTTATAGAAAAATATATTAATAAACATAATAATAATATTAATAATTTAAACTGAAAATTTATTAAATTAATAAAATAATAATAATAAAATAATTAATATTAAAAAATAATATTTATTAAAAAAATATAAAAAAAATTATATTCAAAATTTGAAATTCAAACGGGAACTGTTCCAAACCGTTTGAATTTCAAACTTCTCCCCCCCCCCCCAAACGGTCATATTTCTAACCCTATAAATACAACACCTAACCCAATTCTCAGTCACACCTCTTCCTCTTCCTCCTCAAAGCAATGAATAATATGGGCGGTTTTGCACCAGGAGCTGCCGGACCGTTTAATCTCCGGCAGTACTCTCGCCGGGTCCGGGGACGGGGCCGGCCCCGAAGACTACCATTCTCCTCCTCTCCTCCTCCTCCTCCACATCATTGGTTATATCCTCTTCCTCCTCCTGCTGCTGCACCACCAACCTTCACTACTCCCCTGCTGCTGCACAACCAACCTTTCCTCCTCCTCCTGAAGCCGATGATGACTTCACGGATGAGGAATGGGTCTGGGCCATGGATTATGCCATGGCTGTTAGAGAAATGGACCGACTAATGTTGTCGGCACCCACCCCCCGGACTGCTGCTGCTATCCCCACCCCTACCACCAGACTACCCCCACCCCCCACCACCAGACTACCCCACCCCCGTCAACGAGGGGAGCCAACTGAGGAGGACTTGGAAGTAGGGCTGGCAAATCGTGTCCTAACAGGTTAACAGGTCTCTGACGCGCGCGAACAAATCAAGTACTAAACATAAACACGACTCGTTTAACTCATTTATATCTCATGTTTATAACACAATTTTATGTACCAAAAAAGGGAAATGAAAGATTTTTGCCTCTTAATTCTAAGTATTAAAAAAAGTCAAAAAATCAAATAGTGTACTTTTCAGTCAAACAGGTCTTATCGTGTCTTAACAGGTTACCCATTGTCAGCCCTACTTGGAAGCCCTTAGGAAAATTGAGGAGCAGGAACACATCTGGAGCCAACCTACCCCTCCTCGTGAGTATTGCTGGATCCCCTCGGATGCGAGATCCGATGGTCGCGATAGCTCACGTTCCGTGTCCCCCGAGTACTACACACTCGAGGACTGGGACAATTATTCCCCGTAGTGGGTAGTTTAGGTTTAATTATGTAATGTTTAGTAGTTTAATTATGAAATCTTTTAGGTTTAATTATGTAATTAGGATAATGTAATGTAATAAATAAATTAGGACTATGTAATGGTTTTATTTGATGTTTTTATTAATTTTAAAATATGGTTAACTATGTAATTTTTTTTATACCCAACATTTAATTTTATTTATTTTTTTTTTTTAAACCAACCGGCCAAAGCCTTTTTTTTATTTATTTGTATTTTTTTATATAAAACTTAAATAATACCCAACCAATAGGATTGTGACACCTCACCCCCACAAATGCCCCCACGCCCGTTGAAAGATCCCCGCCCCTCTCCTTCCTGCCCCTCCACGCCATACCCGGGGTGGTGTTCCCCCCCTTCCCGCCCCTTTCCCGCCCCCCACTTCGGATGCTCTTACGAGTTTTGATTAGCTTTAATTAAACTGTTTCTTTAGGGCACAAGGGACGCTCCATTGAAGGTGTTTTCACTTCACTGATTTCTACCAATTCTGCACTGCCACATCACTTCACTGATTTCCTTCATTGAAACACTTTTTTGTAGGCAACACTCCACTAATTCTTTACCTAACTATCAATTATTTTCACACATAATAATAATAATAATAATAATAATAATAATAATAATAATTATTGTTATTCAATGTAAAACCGTTGAATTTATTATTATAGGGTGAAATAATAGATTACTTTTGTCTTTATCTCTATGTAAAGAAAAGATAGCCTTCTTCCTTTCAAAAGTGTTCCACACCCAAAGAAAAAAAACACACTAAATAAACAAAGATAAGATTTGTTCTCTCTAAATCAAACATTATTTCTCTCAATAACTCAGTGCTTGACACAGTTATACAAGTGGGCTAAAGATCCGGCGAAGAAGTCTGCCGTCGACGAGAAAAACCAAACAACCCTGTTTATTTCTTTCTAGTTCAGATCCAGTCCAATCCCCATCTCCATCTCCATCTCATGAACCAATGGTCCAATCTCTATCTCATTAAGCAATGGCCACCGGTTCGAAAGTAAAAAATAAAAAATAATAAAATTGTGTGAAAGTTTGTGCCACATTCCGTTAACCAGCACGGTAACTAAAACCCGAATTTGGTTCATGGGAACACTACCAACATGGGTGGCGGCGGTGTTATCGTGCTGGTAGTGGGGTACTCGTGACCAATTCTGGTAACGCCCCGTTCCCCCTTATTTAATATATAATTGGTGTTTATAAAAGTGTTTTGAAATCTGGACCGGACCAGTCGGTTAAATTGGGAACCCGGACACAGATTGATCCAGGTCAGGGTATCGCACCAGCTATGCTACGAACCAGTGGTTGGACCGATGAACCGACAGTCAGGCCGGGAAACCGGCCAATCAGACCGGGATTTAAGGTGGTTGAACAAATTTTTTTTATATTTTTTCAAAATTTAATTACCCCGTCCAGTTTTTAAATTTTGCATCCGGTCTAGTTTTTGCATAAAATTTACGGTTTCACTAATATTTATGATACTATCCAGATTTTGCATCCGGTCCAACTGGTCAGATCGGTTGGACCGGAAACGAGACCAATTCAACGTCTGATTTGATTATGAAAACATTGGTTTTCAGCTTAAAACTTTACTCATTTATGCGTAAGTTCATACAAGCATACGTGTAAGCTCAATGTATGTAGTTTGAAAAAAAAAAAATAAAGAATACCGATATACAAAATGCATCAACCACTCAAAATAACTGATTAGTTACATGTTAAACAATAAACTACTTCTTTTAATTTCCTATAGATAAAACTAGTATTTTGATCCCGCGCTTCGCGGCGGGGTTCATAAGAGGATACCAGCGAGTATGTATTTGTTATCCGGTATATCGATGGAATAATATTAGACCACTTAGGTTTTAACCTAATCGACAATAAATATAAGCAAGCAATACAGTTAAGTAAGCATGTCGAGACTTATGTTAGCTTTAACTATATTAGGTTGAATAAAAAAGAGAATTAAATTTGTTACATGGTATATTGAAGCATTAATATAGACCATGTAGGCTTTAATCTAAACGGTGTTGCGATAGGGACGTAGATCAGTATCGCACACAATAACAAAGGATAAAGAAAAAAATAAGTCGTAACATTAACCAAAATAATATCTACATTTATTCGATTTTTTGTGGCTAAGGCTTGACTCTAAATGACGAAACGTAACAACGCAAAAGTACGTCGTGATTTAAACAAATCGTGCTCGTACACCGATGTCAACCGCCCCAAAAATCATATCGAAACGCTAATAAAAATAAGCATATTACTAATTACGTGTCGTAACTCAGGAGTTTTAACACTAAATATAATATATCTACAATAGACAGTAATAAAATCTTAATATAGAAATACTATATAAGCACCAAGAGGGAACAAGAACGTAATGCAAATATTATTAATATAAAAATAAAGTACAACAACCAATAGTGAATAAGACAATTGAAAATGTTATAAAATCTTAATATAGAAATACTATATTAAGCAATTAAGCACCAAGAGGGAATAGAGCGTAATACAAATATTATTATAAAAGTAAAATACAATAACCAATCACTATAAGTACCGTAGACAATTGAAAATGTTAGTTATAGGAATAACTTTGTTTGCTTATTGAAACAATCGTTTATTAATATGTGTATATATATATATATATCCTATATATACAACACATTAAAGCATATGCATACATACTTAAAATTAACATGTTATGTAATTAAAGCATATGCATACATACTTAAAATTAACATGTTATGTAATTACAAGTGATTGTTTGCTTGTCACATGTCGCATGCACCCTTTTAGTGTGTGTGCAAAGAGGGAGAGGTGTTTGGCAATGCTAAAGTAAACATAAACATTGTTAATCTTGTAACATGTTAATTTTTTAAATCAAATAAAAACATTGTAATACCATAATCACATTAAATTGAATAAAATGTTTTTTTTTTTTTTTTTTGCGCACAAAGCCTTCAACCACATGCATTTTTTTAGTATCATAAGCAATTATGCTTGCGTTATTATATATCTATCTATATATAATAAACATGAATGCTCTTATAAATAGTACACAAACTAACCTTAGTTTTACTCATATTTAAAAATTGCCACTACATCTTTTATTTTTCTTGAGTAAAGCATATAAATTCTTAACTTTTTGTTAAAAGAAGATAGTTATCTATTTTAATAATTGAAATTTTGTTAAAAGAAAGATAGTTATTTTCAAGCAAGCACATAAAAAAATATTACCCAAAATTGTTGTGGAATTTTGTAGATAAAAGGTCTCTTATATTGCTTAACTAAATATTGTTTTGAGAAGATTAAATTCCCCAAAATAGTTATAGTATTGGTTTATATTTCTAATTGTATATATATATACATTTTGCAAATCTTTGCAGTCGTGTTTCTGTTAAAGTCGACGTCGTTAGACGTTTAAAGTCCGTCAATCGTAGTATGCGTCATCTTTGATTCGCTTCTCTTGCATGCCACGTTGTAAAATCCTTTTCAGCTCATAAAGGCCATCACTGTTATCAACGAACGCTATTAAAACGGTAGGTGACGCCGGTTATGACACTGATACTAATTAATTAGAACGAGTGGGTTATATACATGCATTAACAAAGATTCAATATAAAATAAAAATAAAATAGTCATTTCGTTATGGTCGGTACAAAAAGTGTCGCCGCCACAAGTATATACCACTTGAAACAATCTAAACAAGCTCTGGTGCGTGTCATAAATTTTGTTCAGATACAAATCGAATTAAATATAATACATTTTCATTTGATGGTACAAATTTAAGTTATTTTACGTCCCGTCGCTGTCACAACACGCGGGTAAAATACTAGCTTATAACAAAAGTGAGTGTCTTAAGCATAGTGCGTAAGACATACCTCTATTATTTATTGTTTTTATTTGACATATTTACAACAATGTCATCCACTCCTTTCATCCATGGTATTTTTTTTTATTTGCATTCAACCCTTCAAATTTTAGCATTAGCCTTTATACTTCCCCAGTTTTTAAAAATTTTGCAAAAGGTCATTTTGATCTCATCGAGTTTTACGTGCTTATATTTATGTACGTGAGCCATAAATAATACGTTTTTATTCTTATTTTTATGTAAGTTTCTTTGTTAGTTTAGGTTTTGAAATAAATTTTGTTTGGAAATGAGTTTGGTCAAATTACATTTTCACTAAGCCGTATAAAATTGAGTTACTTTACGTTTCTACACCGCCGCAACGCGTGATACTATTATTTAAAGTAAACAACACTATTCCTTACATCTTATTTTGAAGTATGTTTTGTTATAAATTGAAGTTGATTACATTTAGTTTAAATAATATACGATGTGTTAAAATAAAATAACACACCTATCAACTCAAAGATGTTAATATACTATATAATATTATAATGAAAAGTAAATAAATAAAACTTTATGTTATTTCATGTCCCCCATACATACATGAAATATTCCCAACAATTAACGCGTGAACAACCGATGAGACTGCTTCAAGCTTCGAAACAAACCTATGGAGACGACTCAGCTCACGACGACCCATTGATCACCTTCATCATATATACATACATACATATATACCAACTTCTTCCGTTGATGAATCACACGCCTTATACTCGTTTAAATTTAAATTACGCGGCACTAACACTCCCTATATATTTCCATGTCGGCCTTCTTCCCACTTCAATTATTTTCATTCATCAAACAAAAAAAAAAACCCAACTTAATTTGTAACTGTAGCTAAAAACAGTGACAGATAATGTCTCCACGTTTGATACCAAAAAGAGGCCAGGTGCTCAGAAACAGCTTCAAAATGGTGGCCTCTTACTTCTGCTGCTGCTTCAGAAAGCCGACTACGCGGTCCACAAAGTCGGCTTCGGTTTCGGGTTACTAATGATGGATGAACTAACAATGGTGCTTGTGGAGTTTTGCAAGTGGTTGCCTGGTGGTCATGTGGATGGTTTCGGTTCCCCTTTCAGTTTGTGTGTATAATATTATGATAAGAAGTTATGAAAGAGATGACAGTATTTTTGTAAAAATGCAGTAACTAATAGTTTTAAATAAATGACACACGCACGTAATTAAGGAAGTTAGATTTCTGTTAAGGTTTGCATGTTTATTTTCAGAAAAAGTATTCGAAGGCTGTTTAATGAAATTAATATATATTCAAAAAATGTAATGAAAATCAACCAGAAATTTCCTTACCTTCTAATGAATCGAGATAACCGTTTGTTCCAGTAGAATTATGGTTTTTGGATTTGAGTTTGGTATTTGGACCTGGATAGGAGACGGTCCGATCCAAATCAATATATATTTTATTATAGAACTGTAACTAATTATGGGAGACACATCTTTCTTTGTAGTATTTGTATTTTTGTCGGATAAGAGTAGATTGTCATTTGTGATGGTTAAAAGTTAAAACCGTAAAAAAACACGACACTTAACGATGGCTTTATGTTGCTAATATTACCCGACTGTCATTTTCTATCAAAAAAATTCTGTCTCCTATCATTTTAGCATAGGCAAAACTGGTTAAAATCGTTTAAGAGATTACTTGTTCTTTTGTAAGAAATAAACTTAACGTTGGGTTCGCGCTTCGCTTTCATAAACTTAAGTCAAACTTCCACAAACAAGTACGGATATATATATTTTAGGGAAAATGACCGATATAGCCCGTTGACCGGGCCTTTTGCAAAAATAAACCTTGCACCCCCCTTAGGAGAGACGGGACACGGCTCCCAATGAGCCTGAACCGTCTCCCAAGGGGGCTTACCGTTTCAGCCAACAGACGACCGCCACGTGGCGTTGTTGATCCCGAGGCTGTCCCTGCCGTCTGAAGCCGTCTTGGGAACCGTCTGAACCGGCTGAACCGTCTGAAAATTGTATATAAATACCGGATTTCATTTAACAAAATTTGCACCGTCCAAACCTTTCATCTTCCAAAATGTTTTTTGGTTTGCCAACCGAAGCCTACCGGCTTACGAAAATAATGCCCGATTACTTGGATTGTTGTTTCATCTGCGTACGACTACTTGGATTGTTGTTGCATCTGCGCGTGGGTTAACCCGTGTAATTTGCATTGACAATGTGGTAGTCTATTTTATTTGCAAGAAGAGTTCTTTGTCTATGTAGCGCACATACACCATTCAAACAAAGTTCTTAGTTCTTAGCAAGTAAATTTAGGAAGTTTGTTGTAATAGTATAGTTTGGGAAGTTTGTTGTAATAGTATAGTTTGTTTATTGTTTTTGTAATAATATTGTTATTGTAATATTAACGAAATATTTACTTTTATATAAAAAAACACTAAAAAAAACATAAATAAACATTAATAAAAAAAACATAAATAAACACTAAAAAAACATAAATAAACATTAATAAACATTAAATAAAATTCGATTACAAAATAAACTAATTAAGATAATCCCTCATCATTTGCCAGGCGGACAAATGTTTAAATTCTTTGCCCTGCCCGTTTTTATATTGTCTTTTGGAGTGTCGAATTGACGTGTCTTCGGGAAAGCCACGGGGTACATCCTGAAGTGTCGCGTTGTGGTACGAGTTGAAGATTTGACATTTCGTTGTCAAATCATTCAATTTCCGGCTAAGTGAGTCCGTTGTCCGGTCAGACCCTCCAACCAGCCGGTTATACTCGTGTTGGATACGAAACCATTTGTTCGTTTGGTGGGTGCTCTCTTCAACGTGGCGCCAAGCTGACACAAGTGCAATCTCTTGTTCTTCTGTCCATCTTTGGGGTGCCATTTCTGTTAGACGGTGGTGGTGGACGGTGTGGTTGTGTGGTGGTGCTGTTACTGTTAGACGGTGGTGGTGGTGGTTTGGATAGTGCTGCTACTGTTAGACGGTGGTGGTGGTTTGGATGTTCTGACGGGAGACGGGAGACGGTATTTATAGGTGGTGACCTGGACACCGAAGCGTCGGTCGAACCATCGGGACTCACCGGAGACGACGTCTCGGGAGACGGCGAGTCACCATTGTAAAATGTGACCCGGCTGAAAAAGCCGGTTCCCGAAAGACCCGAAAGCCGGTTCCCGAAACACTTTGAGCCGGTTCAGGCGGTTCCCAAGACGGCTTCAGACGGCAGGGACAGCCTCGGGATCAACAACGCCACGTGGCGGTCGTCTGTTGGCTGAAACGGTAAGCCCCCTTGGGAGACGGTTCAGGCTCATTGGGAGCCGTGTCCCGTCTCTCCTAAGGGGGTTGCAAGGGTTATTTGTGCAAATGGCCCGGTCAACGGGCTATATCGGTCATTTTCCCTATATTTTATCTTGTTAACTTTGGTTATAGCCTTTTTAAAATGTCAAGTGGCAAAACTCAAAAGTAGCTGTAAAATAAATAAAGGCTCGGATATCTGCACATTAGGGTTTTTTATTTAGACATCCCTATACGACCCGTCAAGGCCTCGACGGCCCGTGGAGACGTCAACCCGACAAAAACGACGGACCGTGGAGGCCCCCACGACCCTAACCCTAAATGATTACCAATCCTTGATAATCATTGGCAATGATTGAGTGATGATTGTTTGGTGTTTTATAAGTGTAGTGTGGGTATTTAAAATGAGTTAGAGATGTGAATATAAATGTTTGGTTTTTTATAAATGTTATTTTTTTATTTGTATAATATGATTTTTTTTATATGGATGTGAATATGAATGTTTGGTTTTTATTAACGTTTATGTTGCCGAACTAAACGAAACCAAAGATACGAATAATAAAACAAAATAAAGCATAATATTCAAACATTTACATACAAAATAAAGCATGTTGTTAAAATAAAGAAACAATACTATTCAAAATACAACATCCAAATAAACAAACTAAGGAGCCGACCCGTCCGGCTGACCCGACCCACCCGGCTGACCCGACCCATCCGGCTCCATACCAAAATGTGCTCTCCTATCATTCTCGCTCTGCACCAACCACCGTATATCCGTCCGCATCCCCTCCATATCAGCCCGCATCGATCCCATCTCAGCCCGAATCGACCCCATCTCAGCCTGAAGCGACCCAATCTGATCCAGAACCTGCTGAAGTAGCTGGCTCGTGGTCTCAGGCAACCTAACAGCGTGATAAACGCGGGCAGCATGCTCTCGGGCATCAGGGGCGACCTTTGGCATCACTACATCCTCCGGTGGATCGCCGTCGCCAACGTGTGGCATCTGAACCTCCTCGGCATGTGGCCACTCAATATGTACCAGCGGCTGTGGTACAAAAGGCTCGCCACGGTCACCAGCTGGACCCCAAGCGCGCTGGAAATATGCGGGTGGACAGCTGCCCGGGACCCTGCTCGCCACTTTCATCTGCTGCATAGTCGTAATATTTAGTCGCCTGAAACGTACAACAATAATAATAATATTAAATAATAATAAATAATAATAAATAATAAATAATAAATTACAATAAATAATAAATAAATAATTAATAATCATACCTGGGCAACATCGGAAGCAGTAATCTCTGGTCCTCAATATGGATCCACAAGTCGGTCAGGCATACACGCAACGCTATGGCGGTGACCAACCCCTTAATCGGAATAGTCCCGGCTGAATGCCTAAGAGGGTAGCCAGCAACGTACTTAGCAAAGCACTTGTGCAGCGCAACCGGCCTCCCCTGAAGATGCAGTACAAATAGAAATGGTTGATCTGATTGACCCTTTCGTTAGACGTACACCGCCCGACAATAGACCAGGTAATCACACGGTGTAGGTAACGAATCAGAGGGTCCCTGATGTTGCTGGCCCTGCACAGGATAATAATAACATTATAAAATTTTCGGCAAAGTTTCCCCTGTTTTTGTACGAACAAAACAACACAAGTCGTCTAAAATAACGATAATAATAAACAAACTAAAAACCTAAACGAACTAAACAATAATAATAATAATAATAAAGCTAAAAATTGAAAATAATAATAATACCTCTCGGCCTCCGCCGCATACGCTACCCCACCACCGATAGTGGGCCACCACGCCATCAGCATGTCGTCAGGCAAAGTGGTCAAGCCTGCAATGTACATATCCTGGACGAGCTCGTCCTCGGTGTACCACCCTAAACACCTCGTAGCCCAATCGTCCATCTAATACGTGTAGAGGTCTCCAAACAACCTGAACCGTATCTCAGGATCATGATCAGCATCGGGATCCGCACCGGCTGGGAGCGACGTATAGCAAAATGTGGAGATGAACTCGATCGTAAGCGGCCGATGCACATCCTGGTGGAGGTCAACAAACATCCGCTCCCAAGGCTGTCGGCGGGGATCCACTCCAAAAATCTATTCACCGCACCGATGGCCCCAAGTGCAGCCCAGTCGATGCCCGCGATGTGGAAACAGGATGCGACTCCATCTTGTCCCACCGGGCGACCTCATAAGGATCCCCATCTTAAGGCTGGGGAGCGCGCTTTCTTTTAGGTGCCATATCTGCAAAACAATACAAAACAAAGATCATTATCACAACAAAAATTTCGGCAGAGTTTCCTCTGTTTTTGTACGAACCAGACAACACAAGTCGTCTAAAAAATCCCAAAACAATAATAATAAACGAACTAAACGAACTAAATACCAACTTTATGGTTAGGCGCGCCTTTGTATGTCTCGTAGAATGAATACATTATTCGGGTTTTGTTCTCTAATGGCCAAATGTACGTTTGCTGGTTCCAGGCCCTGAAAATAAAGCGTTTCCACCATCTTTTCTTCATGTGGTGTTAGCCTCCTAGCAAAAGCGTGACCCTCAACATGTTTAAAAGGGTCGTGGTTATGATTCGGGTGTTTAACCTCCAACTTCTAACCCTCTTTTCGTAGCCTCACTATTAACTTAAATGGACAGTTAATCTTTTTGCTACCCGAAACCCGTACTGTGGCTGTAGTTTGGTATTCGCCAACACGGTCGCATCTCAGGTTTATCCTAATTTCTTTTGCATTATTTCCCGTGCCTTTTGAAACAGAACGTCCGGTCACTAGGACGTAACCGTTAGCAAGGGCTCTATCGTAAACCCATTGTTTCATCTCTTCAACAGACCCGAATACCTGAAAATTTATATAAGAGTCTAGTCTAAATTCATACTACTCTAAATTATATACTACTGTAAATATATACTAGTTCAATCCAACAAACCTTAAAACATGTAAAGATATACTAGTGTAAATAAATAAACGCACCTGCTCGGTTTCATACGAAACATCCGGGTTAGGTTCCACTTTTATGTTAACACCTTCATAAGCATCTTTCTGGTTGTCATCATCCGGGTTAGAGCCGTTATCATCTTCCTCGAAGTCCTCAGCACCACTCCCGCGCGAATGGTAAGTCCCGTACGTGAACTGCGGATAGCTTAGTGGCACGAAAAAAATGACTCATCTTCCTTTACATATTACTGGTTGAGATCGGGCAGCATCTTCCCGTCATTACCACGAAGCCCGGATTTAACCTCCTCGTCACCAACTTGAACCCTGGGTTCATACCCTGCGCTTTCAGAGACGTAAGACTCGTTCTCAGACAGGTCAACGGTTGAATAGCAATGTAAATATGACATCGTGAGACCGGGAAGTCGAGATGGGACGAGGGTTTTGGTGGTGGTGATGTTTTAAGTTTTGGTTCAAATGAGGAAGAAGCTGATCACGTTTTGGTTAAATCTGAAAATTGGACGGGCCGTCGAGGCCTCCACGGGCCGTCGAGGCATTAAATGTCTAAACCTAATTCATTTTTACTGGTCGTCGGGGCCCCCACAACCTGTGGTGAAACACCTTTTCAGTCTGAACACCCTGCTTTTATATGGGTTCAGATTGACACCTCGTACCTCGTATTAGGACGGGTCGTGGGGGCCTCCACGGCCCGTCTTTTTTTCACTTTTATGTATTATGACGGGCCCTGAAGGCCCCCACAATATCAATAGGGATAATACAAAAACTAACTAACATTTAACAAAACCTAAAACAGTTAGCTTATAAAAACTATACAAAAATCGTAATGGGTGCAAAAAATAAATAAATGTATTCAAATTAGAGAAGATGCATGGCACTATGGCAGTATCACAGTATGGTTGTGGAAGCATAAGCCATAAGCGGCCAATAAAGATTTTGGTCTGGGCTTTAACCAGGCTTTGGGATTTGGGGCTGGTTTTGGGCTGGACTTAAGACCAATATCGGATTACCGGGCTTCGGATATTTTGTGCATTTCTCGACTCTAGACCTCTAGTGACTAGTGATGAATCTCTTGTACTCTCTCATTTTAAGTACGTGATTTATATTGTTCTACTAGCTTACGTTTTTTTTCTTTTCGTTTTTGTTTCCAAATAAACTCACATAATCAACTTAACTTACATATTTGTACAAGGATGGGATAGGTATGTATAGGTAGTTTGGTAATGAATCGAAACTGTACCGAAAAACAACTAAATCGAAAAGAAGCTCTAGTGTAAACACCTTACTGATTTGGTTGGGTATCGTATTGGCTTGGTACCAAGACTATTAAAAATACCGAAACCAAAATCGTTGAAAACAACAAGTGAGTACTGTATTGTTGGTGTACGTTCCGTCTGTACCAGTATGATGCTTTGGTTTAGTAGTGGAAATGAACCCAAAACACAACCTAAGGGAGCTACAATTGGATCGTGGAAACGGATCCTACGGACTCCATGTAGTTTTGCCCTTGCTTAAATGTTGAAATCAGAGACCAAAAACCATAGAGTATATTTGTGACATTATTATCACTACTACAAAAAGAGATATTTGCTAGGAAAGTTTGCTACCAAACAAATCACTTGCAAATTTTGCTACGAATTAGCTATGAACGCATTTTGCTACAATTTAGATACGGACATTTTGTAGCAAATGAAATCCGTAGCAAAATCCATAGCAAAATTGGCGAATTATAAAAAAAAATAACTTGTCAAAAATCGGTAGCAAAATCCATAGCAAAACCATGAAAATAAATTATTTAGAAATTAACTAGAAAAAATAAATTAAATTTATAGCAAACTCCATAGCAAAGTTAGCGAAATAGATATAAAAAAATAACTTGTCAAAAATCGGTAGCAAAATCCATAGCAAAACCATGAAAATAAATTATTTAGAAACTAACTAGAAAAAGTTAAATAAAATTCGTAGCAAAATTGATAAGAGTAAAGTATAATAAAAATAACTTGGTAAAATAGGTAGCAAAATCCGTAGCTAAGTCATGAAAATAAATGTTAAAATTAACCATGTGTAAACATTATACAAATTTTTTATGAATTTGTAGAAATTTATTGTTTGATTTGCGTTTATTTACTTTAATTTTATTTAGGATAGAGTTAGGATCAAATACACAGTGAAACGAAAATAGAAGTCGTAAAAATGGTATTAAATGGAGTCCGATTGAACTCATTCAAGCGGCATTGAAAGTGTCTGATCGAACCCTACGATCTTATATGTTAAGTTTATGATTTTTAGATTTTTAGCTTGTAGTTTTTAGCATTTCTGTTATATCAAAATTGTTAGTACTAAATAATATTATTCCAAAAAAAAAACCAACATAAATTATTTTGGTACCGCACCATGCAGTGGCGGATCTAAAAACATTTTTTAGTAGTAACGTTTTTCATTTTTTTTCATTTTAGTAGCAACGTTTTCCAATTTTCGTAAAAAAAAACCAAATTTTCCACTACGCGCGCGAAGTTGAGCCGCAACGTCCGCAACCCCTGCTTGTGTTGTATGTCCGCCCCTGGCACCATGGCTGATGGCCCCATTCACACAACGTTACCAAGCACCAGCTATATTGGCGCGTGGGCCAAGCAGACCGTTTGAAGCTTCGAAACACACCTATGGCGACTATCACGACTACCCATTATATTGATCATCATGCATATTATGCATGCACACTACGTACAATCTTCCGGCGGCTGAGCACACGCCGTGTAACTGTGTAACCTCGTTTGACCATATTATATATATATATATGTTATCCCATTCGCTCTTCTTCTCATCACCATTATTTTCATTCGAACAACACAAACAAATCACGTACCACTTGTGTAGCAGAAAATAACAGTGAACGTGACATCAATCGATCTAAACCAGCCTGCATTGAGATCGAATTAATGGGCCGTCCTCGGTTCATACCCAAAAGAGGACAGGTGCTAAGAAATAGCTTGAAAATGATAACCTCTTACCTCTCTTGCTGCCTTCCAAGGCCGAATATCCGACGTTTTAGAAAGACTTCGGCTTCTGTTTTGGCTCCCAATGGATGATTTGTCATTGATGCTTATTGTGGAGTTCGGTGCGGTTGAATGGTTGTGTGCAAGTTATGTTAGAAGATATGATCAAAGAGATCGATGATATATTTGTGTGGTTATAAAATAAAATGTACTTAAGTTATATAAGTGTGTTAATGTGTTAAGCTCTGCCTGTGTACTTAATTTGAGGATGATATCACTATAGCATATGAGGCTCCTTTGTGAGATTTGGTTGTAATTTGTTACTTTGGTTAATGATAATTAATATATTGTTATAAATATATTTTATTACGTGACTATCCACATTCCTAACTTCCCATATCTCATTTAAGTTATATTAAGTTATAGCATTATAAATAGTAGTCATTGTATTTCATACATAGATCAATGAAAAGAGTTCTATATTCTCTATCATATCTTTCTATCTTTGTTCTTATAATCTTCATTCTTATAGTTCATGTATGGGTTGCTAGTAGGCCATTGTTTTACAACACGTTATCAACACGAATTGCTTTTGAAGTGAAGCATATTATCATAAGGTAACTTGACACCCTTTCATATATTTAGTTTTTTTTTTTTTTATTACATTGAACCCAACATCAATAATAATTGCTTCAAAAAGTTAGGGCATAAACCAAAGTTTCTAACTACGTCAAACAATTATCCTTTCTTTTTCTTTTACTTTTGAACGCCGGCTTTTATGACCCATCAAATAGATATAATTTGCACTTTTTGATAAGAAAGTGATTTTTGGTATGGGATTGTGGATTCATACACCCCCTATTTAGGATTCATACACCCTGGCCCACATCACATACCAATAGGAGGCTGCCACATAACCTAAAATGTGATGTCACACCCCTAGAATGTGACGTCATAGGGTGTATGAATCCTAGAACCATATGAGGAACTTTTTATGACCCCTGTTGAATCCTTTATTAATTATGAGAAACTTCTTTTTTCTAATAAGAAACTTTTTTAAGGGTGGAAGGGGTGATAGGTGATTCTATCACAGCATCACACTATTATCACTCTCGATATCATTTTACCACCTCATTTTCATCATACACCATCATATTCATCACAAACCACATGGAGTGGAATGATTGTATCACACTCAATTATTTTTTAAATAAAAACAATAGGTGGAGCTACGGCGAATGGTGGTGATGACTGAGGATGGTGATGAAGACGGTGGAGCTACGTTGGTGACGATGACGATCCCCTATTTCCCAAAATTCATTATCGAACAAAACAAGTTGACGATTATGATGGATGGTGGTATGAGCTGAGGATGAAGATGTTGATGATGATGGGTGGAGCTACCATGGTGACGATGATGATAATGACAGGTGGAGCTACCGCCCCTGTTTTTCGGTTCAATTTTTGTCCCGCCAAAATTCATTATCGAGCAAAACAAGTGAGTTGAGGAGGATGATGATGACTGAGGAGGACGTGACAATGATGATGGATGGTGGTCAGGGTATGGTGGTGACGATGATGACGAAAAAAACAAAGAATGACGGTCGTGATCTAGGTCACAAAATTCCATCACGCTAGTGTTATCATGGTCGTGATTAAATGGTGGGCGGTGTTCGTGGTCATCACAGACCACCCCGTCCACCCTAAGTGTTAAAATACATAGCTAAATTTTATAATATACTTTGTGTATTGTTTCTTAGGTTTTAGTTTCCTTTTTCCAGACGCACATTTCCCCTTCGAAGTCGTCATCTAGCCATTTTGCCTCTTTGTTCTAGCTGGTGATTCATTGAGTTGCATTGTTAATTATGGGCGTTCCCGTGTTCCATCCTCACGTATATATATTGGCTTGTTCTTCTCCTGTTGAAATTTTGATCATCAATCCTGTTAGTGCACGATGTCCCTAGGCTAGTATATTAGTTGTTTGGACGTAGTTCGGGGTGTTTGGAGGCGTTTATACGCGTTTTGGAGGTTTCAAGGGTCTGAGGGCGATTAGCTATTGTCTCAGGTGATTAGGAAGGGGCCTGCACACGATTATGGGCCTAATCGTGTGCATGGGCTGGCGAGTAGGGTGGTCTAGCTAGCGAGTAGCTGCTAATCGCCACCTCTGCTGCTGCTAATCGCCTACCATGGTCTGGTCGTACCCGGGTGGTATAAATACCCTCATTCTCAACCCTAGACCTCAGTTCTTGCCTCACACACCCTCCAAACACCCTCCCCTGGTCATAGGACGTCTGATTTGATCTCTGTAAACACTCGAGCTCTGTTTTGGTGATTAATAGATAATCTTTTGACCCGTGTGTGTGTTGTGATTACTCGTTTCATTGTTTCAATCGTTGTTTCTGTTATTAGAGCATCTTAGAGGGATTCCGCACCTCTAGGATAAAACCCGTGATTGTTGGAACGCGAGTTCGACGGTCCTAACAAATCCAATCAGTCGATGTAAATGGACAATTCGAAATAAAACAAACGGCCCTGTTAAGCGACTACATGACATGTAACGTGTGCTTTTGTTAAAAGCATATTTGAACAGGGCCGTTTTAGATTTTTCAAGACATCATTGACGATAACTGTTCCTCCCAAAAAATAATGAAAGCAAAAGATTCAATATATATCCCTCGTCACTCATTTGAAACATAAAGTACAAAACTTGTCAATTTTAAATATAAAGGACATTCTTTGCAATTTGGTATAAAGCTAAATGACAAAACTTGTAATTCAGTCTTTAAAATAAAATTTCAATCTGTATCGGACCAGATACATCTATTGTTTTTCTAAATCCGTTACTATGATAAGTGTTTTTTTTGTATTTTAAAGTTTTACATCTATTATTTTGTATAATAATCTATTTCATCTTATTTTATAAATAATAAAATGTAAATAATAATAATAAAAAAATAACAATAATAATAAATGTAAACTAAAATTATTTTAATAATAATAATTTCTTAAAATCATAAACAGTATCTTTTTTTGAAAGGGTAACTTCATTAAAAAACACATGAACGGACTATCTCCAAGACGGAGATATCCGCGGCTAAACACAATTACATCGACTCAAGATTGAAATAGTTCCAACCTATCCAATCTACAACCACATCCTTACCTCTACTTCTATACCAAAGAAATCTCAACAATTTTACATCAGAAACGACTTGTCTCACACTCCTAGTAATGTTGGAAAAAAACAAATCGTTCCTCGCCTTCGAAAGTCTCCAACACGTTAGAATGACAATACCGTACACAATGCTTCTCCTAGACTTGGAACCGCCCATTTGATCAACAATCTTCGGTGTATCATCAATGGAAAACATAATCATCGGTGGTAGCCTGCACCAAGAAACGATGCCATTCCAAACTCCATCCGTAAAGCTGTACACAGTAAGACTAGAGGGAGTGGAGGGGCGGGAAAGAGGGGCGTGATGCGCCATGTGGCACTTGTGGGGACCGTGTTTGAAGGGTGAAAATTGTGGGGAGTGGAAGGGTGGGAAGGGAATAATATTATATTGTGTTAAAGTTAAAAAAACAAAAAAAAATTCGGACCAATCAGAAAGCACCACCTCACCTCCACCACCCGCCCCCCGCCCGGCAAGAATCCCCCGCCCAAGGGGCTCCCGCCCTCTTCCCCCCACCACGGGCCGGTGTTCCCGCCCATAAACCCTTCCCGCCCCTCCCTTCCCCGCCCCACTCCCTCAAGTCTAAACAAATGATCCGCTATCTCGTCGAATTCTTCACAAAAACGCAACAGCTGTGTTCAGTCCATGTGTTCCTTCTTCGAATTAGAGCACATCGATAATAAATTGACCATTGAATTTGAATCCATGTTTAATTACTACTATCAATAATACTAAAATTTCTTTTTCATATGGGCTGGTAACAATCTTTTCATCGGTGGACAAATTTCAGATGATGCCATGTGGGCATCGAACGACCAGATGGCGAAAGATTAAACATTTGGGTAGTGTACCATGGCCCATTTACATTTATACATACCATGATACCAGCTATATAGGCGCGTGATAGGAGTAAACCGTTTGAAGCTTCCCCACACACCCATGCAGACGACCTTTCATTTCATCATGATGCATATATAAGACGTATGGTGATTATGACAAACTATTCAAATAAATTTTAATAGAGAAAATCATAGAAAATAATCAAATTGAAAAAAATATAATAATAATAACAACAAAATTGACATGACTTTACGGACTTTCATATTAAATTAAAGGACTAATGAATTTAAATAATCTCAACTATTGACTATTGGTTAATAATAGTCCTAACTACGAAACTAACCATTAGCGGTCCTAACTTTGAGGCATTTTGCTCTCGATGGACCCCCCGTTAACTCACACTAACGCCGTTAGCTGAAACTCACAATTCTAAGCAATTTTTCATGGGATTTGAAAGAGGGAATCAAGACGATGATATTGGCATGTTCAATTGCAGAAATAAGCATGGTTCGATGGTTTAATCGTCGGTTGTAGGTTGATGTTCTCCTCGGATGGGATGACCGGAACCGACGATTAAATGAAGGTGATAAAAGAAAAGACGGTTGAGGCATTTAAAAAGAAGTTTGATGAGCCGATTTAAGTTAGGCCTAGAATGTTGGGGGTAGGGTTCAAGAAGTTATCCGAGGAATATGCTTACAGTCTTGTTGTGTCGTTTTCTAAGGAATAAATATGAGAGGCGATGTGGGATTGTGGAGGAGAAAAGTCACGAGGACCGGATGGATTTTCTTTCGGTTTTATCAAGCACTATTGGTCGTCAATTGAGAAGTATGTGGGCGATATTATGAATGAATTTTATACACATGGTTCAATCCATTCGTCGTGTAACTCATCTTTTGTGGCGCTTATCCCTAAGTGTCAAGACCCGATGCATTATCGGATTTTAGACCGATATCCTTGATTGGGGTAATTGGGAAGATTATATCAAAAATATTGGTGGCTAGATTAAAAAGAGTTACTGTAAGCGTGATCTCATCGGAGCAATCGGTGTTTATTAAGGGTAGAAATTTTTTTGACGGGCCTTTGATCGTAAATGACGTTGTGCCAAGGGCAAAAAAATCTAAAGTTGAAATGTTATTATTCAAAGCCAATTTCGAAAAAACATATGATTGTGTCTCGTGAAAATTTTTGGTAAACATTATGCATCATATGGGATTTCCCTCAAAGTGGAAGAATTGGGTTATGGGATTATTGTTTATGGGGAGACCGACGATACTAGTAAATTGATCGCCTTCAGAGGAGTTTCAGATGAATAGGGGTCTTTGGCAAGGCGACCCATTGTCACCTTTTCTCTTTACAATAGTTATGGAAGCGCTCCATGTGTTGGTGTTAAATGCGGTATCCTCAGGTGCTTTTTCAGGTATTAAATTGCCCAATGATGGTCCTGTCATGTTGCATTTGTTCTATGCTGACGATGCGCTTTTCATCAGATCATGGTCGGAGGATAACGTCACCAACCTCAATCGAATTCGGCGCAGGTTTTCGTTATCCTCCGGGTTGAATGTAAATCTTCTAAAGAGTAATTTATCTTGGGTTACCTGTTGGGGATAACAAGAATGGCGAGACTGCTTAGATGCAAAAGTGGCTCTCTTCCGTTTATTTATCTTGGGTTACCTGTTGGGGATAACATGAAAAGGATAAAGAGTTGGAAATTGGTGATTGAGAAATTTAATTCAAAATTATCCTCTTGAAAGCGAGATCATTGACATTTGCTCGAAGAGTGGTGTTTGTAAACGCAGTGTTAGTGTCAATGCCGAATTATTACTTGTCATTGTTCAATGCTCCGGTTTGGGCAATTAAAGTACTTGAAGGAATCTGAAGGAAATTTTTATGGAGTGGCAACTCTACCTCAAACAAAATTAGATAGGTCGCATGGGAGAATATTCTAAAACCGTAGCGGGTTGGAGGGCATGGGGTGGGTAGCATTGAAGACTTAGATTTGGGTCTTCTTTCGAAATGGTGGTGGATATTCAAATGTTCAGCGGACTAGCTGTGGTGCAAAGTTGTCAAGGCGATACAAGTGGGGAGTAAAAGGTATAGTTTTGTACCTTGTAAGAAGTCGATTCTGGGTACGTGGGGTATAATTGGGTCTTTAAACAGTGGCTTTGGTAAAAAAAGGGATCGAATTAGATGTCAAGTTTAAATGTAAAGTTGGGAGAGGGGATTCAACCGGGTTTTTGGATGAAGTTTGGTGTCGGCCTGATAGATTTAAAGATAAATTCTCGGTACTCTTTGGTCTATGCAGACACAAGAGGATAATGGTGGCGAGTTGTTATGAGGTTTTAAATATTAGAGTAAAATGGAATCCTGGGTGGAAGAGCGGTCCATCATCACCAGAGGAAAAGGAGGAGCTGACAGACTTGTTGTGCCTTCTTAGAACAATAAAATTGAACATGGTAGTTGATGAATGGAAATGGATGTTGGGTGACGCCATAGTGGAATTTTCGGTTAAAGTTGTTTGAGAAATGTTAAACGGAGTTCAACAAATGGTAAATCAGGGTGGGAGTTTCTCTTGGAGCGGTATTGTGATACCAAATGTTAATTGTTTGTTTGGACGGCTATAGAAAGTAAAATACCAACCGCAGAAACGTTAGCAGTTAGAGGTGTTCAAGTGGGTGACAGGTTGTGTAAGAGGTGTGGGACAGAGTTAGCGTCGGTGGATCACATCTTAATCGATTGCTTGTGGGCAAGGGCGGCTTGGTGGAACATAAACGAATGGGTTAAGATAAATATTGCAACTTGATGTGCACGGTTTTAGTAATTTAAAAATATATCATTTTCCCGGCCAAAAACTTTGATTTTTAATTTCAGAATTTTGGTTTAGGATAAACGATTGATTTTTACTAAACCGGTTTTACCAAGTTTTAAATTTATAAAGTAAACAATAATTACTTTAGAAACTAAAACCAACACATAGGCAGAGAACCTGACGTGTATAGTATAGCTTCTAGGGTAAGTATTTAAGTATCGTATTCCAGAGTTCACACTTTCCCCTACTCAACCTTTTATCAATTAACTGATCGGGTTTTGAAAAGAAAAATAAAACGGAGGGGTTCTTTAATAAAAATAGTTTTTGAAAAAGGTTTTGGTTTTGTAAAATAAAAAGATAAAAATAGTAGAGTAGTGTAATATGCATATCTCGGGGTCCTTCGTATAAGTAGTTAAGTTTATTATTAAAATTTATAATTTAAGTTAATTGATTGTGAGGAAGACGAGAGGGATCTTGAAGTGTTGACTCCTTCATAAAGAAGCAGAGGCCACTACTGAGTAGAGTGCAAAACCTCTCCGGTGTGCGTCCACCTAGGGTACTCCGCCAGGGCCTCGCGTATAGCGGGCTCCTCAAACTGCGGTCAAGTCTCTGGTCTTCGAACTCATCTTCTTCTTAGAATGGAGGCTTCACTTCCGACTTGGAATACCGTACACCTCTCCTTAGCTCTCGCGTTTCGTACCGAAGGATCTCTCCTTAGGGTAATTCCTAAGTGGACCAACAGCGTATCACCTAAAAAGGTTAACGGTCATGAAGGCCGAGGGATCTCTCTTACAGTTGACTCATGCGACTCGTATCCCCATTGGTTAACGGCATTATACTAACGAGAACTAGATAAAGAATCCTTTATATGTTTATCTATTAAGTGGCACTTTAATATTTACTGATCAGTTAAATATAAAGTTGATTGAATGGGCGACAATTTGATAACCCAACCTTTAACCTCCCGAGCTGAATGAAGTCCTTAACAAAGGTGGAACATAATCCTAAAGGCGTATGATACAAAATATCACTGGTGTGCCCGTACGGAATCCTCCCTTTGCCAAGAAAGCCACTCAACTATTGAATAAAATCCTTGATAAATGTGGAACATAATCCTAAAGGCGTATGATACAAAAGATCACTGGTGCGCCCGTAGGGAATCCTCCCTTTACCAAGAAGACTACTCAGTCATCCGGTATGTACCAGAAATGTGTCACTCAGATCTGGTCCACTTCAGAAGCCATTGCTTAGAATCCGGTTTGGATATTAGAAGCCCGAAAGATCTTCTCACTACCGGTTTCCTCGCCTTGGATCTAGCTCGGGGCTACCAGAAGCTGATTATACCTCTAGTTATTTTAATAAAGTTAAAGTATTTTAAGTTATTAGATTAAACATCATTCAAACCTAACACAAAGATAAACAAATAAGGATTAGAAGAAGATAACAACACAAATAACTAAAAATAAACTACTACTACTAATAATAAAAGTCTACAAATTAAAATGGGTTCATGATAATAGAAAGATACAACCATAAGATATGATCAACACATGAACATGGCTGCTCATAGACAAGCTCTCCACCTCCAAGTGACATGTAACTCTCATGATCCTCACGACCCTCGATATTTATTGCATAACTACTCTACGATCCTCTTCTTGGCCAAGCCGATCAAGGTAGGACGAGCCCTAACCATTGAGAGATGTTAGGAGGGCCAGAAGGCCTCCCACAAGACCCCAAGAACTCTGGAAGAAGCTTGGAGTTCGGCCCCAAGAGAGCACAAGAAGGGATGAACAAATGGCGAGGGTTAGCTTGCTATTTATAGACCTCCAGAGGCTGCACGGGCGTGCCCAAGAATGTCAAGGGTGTGCTTGCTATCTTACGTACGTTCTGTTGCTGCATGGCAGATACTGTCTATACGTTTTGTCTAAGCACAGGTGTGCACATGTATGTGGCACGGGCGTGCATATCTTCCAGCTTCTGTTTTCTTGCTCTCCAAGTTTGCTGCGTTGTCTTCCCGCATGCAAGGCCTTCGTGCAGGTGAGCGTGGGCGTGCTGGGTCACCCCGGGACTGATTTTAGCAGTGTTTAAGTTCCGGGATTGTCTTCAAAACATACAGGAAACATGCTTCAAGTCTGGTATCTTCAGGAATCTCCAGTTTTTGCTCGTTTTTCCCCGGAAATCCTTTTCTTCCGTCTTGGAGCTCCAATTTCCTGAGAAATACAAATAGGAACGAATTAAGCATCAATTATCAATAATATAAGCCTAATTGTATGAGATGGATTGGGACTAATTTTTTTTTTTATAGATTTTTTTTATGTTTAAAGTGTTTTTATACTTATAACTTAATTTGACAAGATAGTGTATATATGTTTGTAGTTTTTTGTGTTTTAAACATGAAACTTATGTTTATAGCTAGTATTGTATGTTTGGAAAAATTGAAAAATTTGTAAGTAATTGTATTAATGAAAACAAGTAATACCATAAACAAACAAAAAAAGAAAATTCACAAACCCGTTTTTAACCTTTAGCGGTGACTCATGTCACTGCTAATGCTCAAAAGATGATGTGGCTTTTGTCACCTTTAGTGACGACATTAGGACCAACAGCGGCGATAGGCATTAGCGATGACCCTAGGATCAATAACGATGCAACGTTAGCGGTGACTCATTTTGCAGCGACATGTTGCCGATAATAATACTAGCACGCAACTTTCAGCAACAATAGCCAATGGCGAATTCGGGGTGGGTGGGGCGAAAGTCCCAAAGATCACAGGACCCTTAAATTGGGGGGGACTCAATACATATTGAATTTTCAAGCATGATATTAGTGAATTTACACTACTGATAAAAAAACAGGGGGTCGGGCACCTCTTAGCCTCTTGTATCCTTCCCCTGACAATAGCGGTGACTTTTTTCGCCGCTAAAAACCAGTTTCCTTGTGGTACTGGAACTTGTCTTGGACGAGCTCGTTTCACGGTTTGGGCTTTGTTTCTGTCGACGAGAGTGTTTCATTTTGTAGTGAAAGATTTTAATATTTAAAAAGAAAGTTTATTATTATTGTTATTATTGTTTTAATAAGATGGTTATCGTAATTTTGATAAAGAAATACTCCGTGAGATCATAGCTGACAAAGTGACAATTAACATGTCATCAGTGGCGAAGCTTGAGAATTCCGACCGGGGGGTCGGAAGTCACTAGGGGGTCGGAAGCATAGTCACCTAAGTCGTGGTTTGCTCCGGTTTGGGTACGCGGTTCGGGTTCGCGATTCGCTAAATGGGACAAATTCGATACGGAGGGGATATGTTCATTTTGGTACGATCCGGTACGTTGTACCATTAGACCGAATTCGGCTATTAGGGGGTAGACATAAAAAAAACAAATTCCAATGGTTTGCTGCTTGCCTCCTCTCTAGTTTCTCAATAACTTAGTTTGAGCTGAAAGAATATATGGTTATTTTGAGTGTTTAGTGTTGGATTTAGGCAGGGCTCAGTGACCAACAAAATACACCTTCATTATTGAAACTAAATGGGCTATGTCGCTATGATCCGGTGGCAGAACCAGATTAATGTTTTAATTATTACTTTTATTGGCCTTTAATATTTATGATAGTACCTTATTCTTTGTTTTAATTTTATTTCATTTTACCACACTGGTCTACAAGTAATCATTTTTACATTATTCAACATCTTATGTAGTCTTTTTTATGGGTTCTAAGATTCATACACCCCGTGACATCATATTTAGGGTGTATGACATCACATTCTGAATATGTGGCAACTTCCTATTGGTGGTAGGTGTGGGCCAGGGTGTATAAATCCTAAAGTAGGGGTGTATGAATCCACAACCCCCTTTTTTATTTGTAGAAAATAACAAAAATTTATGATTAAATGGTTGAAGTATACGATAAACAAATAAAAAGCTGACAAACAGTAAGTGATAATGGGCTATTGGTTGGAGAGTACAACACCCTAGGGAATAGGCTGGAAGTATTCAAGTAACAACTTCCCAGAAAAAGAAAAATATATATTTAAATAATTAATATGTTTATTTTATGAAAAAGCCTGCAATCACCTTCTTCCTCATTTTGCCCTAATTAGAACCTCTCGTCACCGGAGAAAAAAACTCTTGCTATACATGTATTCACTCTTGCATCTTATTTTAACTATGGTCAGACCATCTGTCTCGGGGGGTCGAAACCGTATATACCAAAAAATTTCTTTACGGATACTATATAATCGAAACTTCGGAGCAAAAATTTGGGGGGGTCGGCCGCCCCTCCCCGCCCCTATGAAGCTGCGCCACTGCATGTCATGTAATTGCCATTGGGGTTGGTGGCCCAATGGTAGAAGCAAAGCTTCTAGGAACACCCAAGGGGGAGGTCATGGGTTCAAGTCCCATAAGGAGTGAAATTTGCCGTTCAAAAAAAAAACATGTCATGTAACACTTAAAAAGAAAAGATAAAAGGAAAAACACGTATGAAAGCAAATTGGTAATGTCCATTAAATGTGAATAACTCGCACACATGTGGACTCAGCGGCCACCCTCCCAAATCCCATGCATATCATCGACTTTTCCAAAAGAATTATTATGGCTTTTTCTTTGTTAACAGCTGTTACGATTTTATGATGATTGTTTCGTGAACCAATCTCCAAAACTAAACGCACCGGAGGATAATTAAATGAAAAAAAAAATAGAAAATTAGATCAGAGTCCGCCCAATAGATTTAACAAGCTAGGCAAAAGGCCTAAGATTTATGGTTACACGACCCCATTTTTAGGGTTGTCAACTATTCAAGATTGGATGATTGGTGATTGGTATTTGGTATTGCTGATTTGTTGGCTTGGAACTTGAGTATTTATAGTTGTGCACGTACGATCACCGGATCACGTACAACTCACACCAAAATCCAGGTAGTAACTCTCACACTAGAGGGAGTGGAGGAGGAAAGAGGGGGGGGTGAAGCGCCATTTGGACTTTGGGGTCTATGTGGGGGGGGGGGGGGGGGGGGGAGTGGAAGGAGGGGGAAGAGGGAGGGGGGGGGGGGGGGGAAGTGACATGTGACATTTTTTTTTATAGAAAACTTTAATATATTAAAAAACATAATAATAATAATAATATTAATAATTTAATCCGAAAATTTATTAAATTAATAAAATAATAATAAAAAAATAATTAATATTAAAAAATAATATTTATTAAAAAAAATAATAAAAAAAAATTACATTCAAAATTTGAAATTCAAACGGTTAATGTTCCAAACCGTTTGAATTTCAAACTTCGCCCCCCCCCCCCCCCAAACGTTTAAATTTCAAATTTTGAATTTCAAACGTTTTCCCCCCCAAACGGTCATATTTCTAACCCTATAAATACAACACCAAAACTGATTTTTCAGTCACACCTCCAATTCCTCATCCTCAAAACAATGAATAATATGGGCGGTTTTCAACCATGAGCTGCCGGACCGTCTAATGTCCGGCAGTACTCTCGCCGGGTCCGGGGACGGGGCCGGCCCCGGAGACTACCATTCACCTCCTCTCCTGCTCCTGCTGCTGCTGCACAACCTCCTCTTCCTCCTCCTCCACAACATTGGTTATATCCTCCTCCTCCTCCTGCTGCGGCACCACCAACCTTCACTCCTCCTACTGCTGCTGCACAACCAACCTTTACTCCTCCTGAAGCCGATGATGACTTAACGGATGAGGAATGGGTCTGGGACATGGATTATGCCATGGCTGTTAATGAAATGGACCGACTAATGTTGTCGGCCCCCACCCCCCGGACTGCTGCTGCTATCCCCACCCCCAGACTACCCCCACCCCGTGAACGGAGGGAGCCAACTGAGGAGGACTTGGAAGCCCTCAGGGAAATTGAGGAGGGGGAACGCCTCTGGAGCCGACCTACCCCTCCTCGTGAGTCGTGAGTACTACTATTTCCCGTCGGATGCGAGATCCGATGGACGGGATAGCTCACGTTCCGTGTCCCCCGAGTACTACACACTCGAGGACTGGGACAACTACTCTCCATAGTGGAGAAAATTAGGATTAAATAAGTAATTTAAGAATTATGTAATGTTTAAATAAGTAATTTAGGAAGTGTGTTTTTTTAATATTAGTTGTAATCTGTGTTAAATTTTAAATATTATGTAATCTGTGTTTTAATATTAGTTGTAACATTAAAACCTTAAACATTAAAACATTACAAATAAAACACTAACATAAAACATAATATTAAACATAATAAAACACTAAAACCTTAAACATTAAACAAAATAAAAACGCATCATAGACCAGGACAAAAGATTGGTGATGTTGAACTCGCTGTCGTAGCGTTGACGATAAGCGTCGTGTGTCAGTTGAATTGCCATCTGTTCGCTAACGCCAGGGTGCGCCTGCATCGTCGTTTCATAGACTGTGTGCCATCTCCTACAGTTATTTTGTATGGTAGACCACTTAGTGTGAATTTGATCAACAGTACGGTTGTTCGTTTCGGTAATTCGGTTGAACTCCTCCAATACGTTGCGCCAAAAATGCTCCCTATCGTTTGGTGGATTCTCCTTAATGTTGATCCACGCCCTCACCAACTCGAGTTGATATTGGTTAGTCCACGCTGCCATGATTTAGGTTTGTATTTGGGTTGGTGTTTGGGATTGTGATTGTATGTTATTGTGTTGTGTATGTATGTGTATATATATATATATTAGTTGGTTTAAAAAAAATAAACAAAATATTAACTTTTCCAACAGCTACAACATTTAATTTTTTTTTCAACGGTAATATTTTAGGGGAGCCAATCAAGAGAAGCCACCTCACCTCCACCTCTCCCCCCACGCCAAGCTTCCCCTCCCCGTCCCTCCTCTCCCGCCCCAAGGGGGCGGTGTTCCCGCCTCCACCTCAGCCATCCCGCCCCTCCCACCGCCCCACTCCCTCCACTCTCAGAATCCATGTTTTCTTTATACCAAATTCAAGAGGACCTTGACTTTTTAGTTTGTTTACGGCCTTAAAAAACATTGGACCGGCTTTTAACAGATGTAATCTATCTTAACCGAGAGTCCTGATTAACAATAAAAAATCTGTAACTTGTAACAATATATACTATTAATAAAACAAACACATTTGAAAAAAATGTGTTAATAATTATGTATAACCTATCAAAATCTGTCAAATCAAAATTATTAATACCAAGTAACATTATTGTGAAAACTAAGAAAAAAAACATAAAACCTTTTGGTACTGCACCATGGGTCCATTGGCCCCCATACATACAACATAACATAACCAGCTAGCTATATATACATATGCGCGTTGACCAGATAGACTTTTGAACACATCAATAGTGACTCTAACGACGACCCTTATACATCAACGTGCATGATATATACATGCACTACCAACTTAATTCTGGCGGCTGTGCTGCACACACGCCGTGTAAGCGCGCTCCTTCGACGCGGCCATTACATGCACCATATATATAACCCAAGTCGGCCGTCTTCCAACTTGCATTACTTTCATTCGAACACAGGAAACACTTACACGAACTGACCAACTCTAGCTCGACTGACCGTGTCATCTACTTCACCTCTACTGATCAGTGAGATATAGATAGAATGGCCCGTGTTGCTGCCCCTCATCGGCTGATACCAAAAAGAGGACAAGTGCTCAGAAACATCTTGAAAATGATAACCACTTACCTCTCTAGCTGCCTAATTCGAAGGGCGAATACCCGAAGTTCTAGCTTGAAAGTCGGCTTCTGTTGTCGACCGTTGATGATTTGTCATTGATGCTTATATATGGAGTTTGTGTTAAAAGATATGGAAGAGATATAATATATGTGTGATAATGGAAGAAGTTAAGGCATTCTTTCGAAATAAAAGATAAGATTGATTAAATATAATATAATTAAAGGTTTGTTTAAGTTACATGCCAGAGTCAAAATTAAGATGAAGTGTGTTAATAACCTGTTTGAGGATGAAATAACTATAGCATTATGAGGCTTCGTTTTAAGTTTTTTGGTTGTAATTTGTTTCTTTTGTTTGGGATATATAATATATATTTTATTTTGTTTTGTTATTTTTTAATTGAGAAGACCCTACATCAATAATAACTTCAAAAAGGTTGGACACAAACCAAAGTTACTAATTATTACGTCAAACAATTATTATTTGTACTTTCTATATGACCGTTGTACCCTTTATTATGGGAAACTTCTTGTGAGGCACATGCGCACCACATGTACGTCCTGTGCTCGTTTAGAGTCACTAGAGGGAGTGGAGGGGCGGGAAAGAGGGGAGTGAAGGCTCAAACATTGGCAGTGCGTCGCTTAGCTATAGCAGTAGCCATAGTTGTCGAAGGCTCAAGGCTTTTAGACATGTTTTAGGCTATTTAGGGCTAGTGTTGGATGTTTTAAGCTAATTCCAGGCTTGTTTCGGGTTTGTATAATTGTTTTAGACATGTTTAGACTGTTTTGGGTTTTTATAATTGTTTTAGACCTGTTTAGACTTTTTTTTGTTGGACTTGCGTCTGAACTTGTCCTGAAAAATATGCTCAAGGGCCTGGAAGTGGGGCGTGAAGCGAGAAGGTTGTGCCGGATCTTAAAGGTGAGCCTAGACACGCGCTTGGGTGAGCCTTCACAGAGGCACTAGCTAAAGGTAAATTAATTAAACCAATTCACTTTATATGATGCAAACCAATGCTGTTCATCAGAGTAAAGTTATTTTCTTTATTTATTTTAATAATTATTTATAATTAAACTTGCTCGACAACAATTATATATACAAACTATATCGGTATCATAATCTATTTCGTTTGACTAATCGAATATTTTAGTTCGTTTTCATCTTCAACATACATGACACTAAAATCCCACCAAAATGATATATTTTATACTAATATATCGGTGCACTTATAACATAACTAATACTTGTAATATGTACCTAAATTGCACCGAGCATATGGTTAAATGGTTAATATGGATATGTTTTAGCATTGAATTTATATCAAGACATGTTAAATGATCCAGAACCCTAAGCGATGATATATAGGCAGGCCAAGCCAAGATACGATAGGCTTGCATCAAGTCTTCACATATCCATCAATAAGCCCAACATCCAGTCCAACAACCAGCCCACGTAGAATTCAAGAACACTTAAGCTCGGCCCCAACATACAAAACAATTAAAACCCAATATTAGACCTAAGTATAAATCTTATATACGTGTGGATATGACAAATATTAATGTTATTTTCAAGACCACCAACAATTTGAACATATAATTATATATGAGAAAGTATTTGTTACAAATGATTTTTAACGTAGGAAGAGTAGAAAGTCACAGGATAATGACACGTGTAAACTGCAGTTACAACTCCTAAACTCGTATCTGTTCATTGTAGGGGTATTTTAGACCTTTTGTATACAACGTTTCTCCTGTAATTACGTCTTAATTTCGGTAGCGTTTTCCAAATTCAGTTTGTAATCCCAGAATAGTAATTGTCGATCTATTTTTTTTTCAAACTTGACATTCAATTGAAGAGTTGAGCGACATGTTTGGCAGGTTACTCTGTTTTTTTTTTTTCCATTAGTTTTTCGATTTCAATCATTATTACTGTATCATGTAGTTTTAATTTATGCAGACTTAAACATTGAGCCAGAACATTCAACAAACCACTTTGAAACACGCTCTGTTTTTTTTTTAAACAGAAAACAGATCATGATACTTAAAAAATCAAACGCACGTACATACCAAAAAAAGCAAACACAATTGATTCAAATGCATGCATAAAATAATGTGCGTTTAAAACAAACTCACCTATGATGATGATACAAATAATGTGCCTTTGTTTTAAACGCACCTTATCCAAATATGCTTTTATATAAATATATACGTGCGTTTAATTATGCATCTCAGCTTGGTACCCATAAGTCTCACCAAAGCTATCAGAAGTTTCTTTATCAGCAACAGCAGAAGAAGCCTCACATCTAACCACCACACTGATACCTCTTTTACCCGCATCAAGTTTTAACCTAGAACTTGTAAACCTTCCATGAAAACAATTGATGCGTTTATATATTCACCTTATCCAAACATGCGTTTGTTTTAATTTATTTTGATTAATCAATGGTGTGTTTTAGTTTATCCAAAACAATTGACCTATGATTCTCACCTTTCTCTAAGAATGTGTGTTAAACGTTCATCCTTTAATTCTTTTCCAATTAAACGTGCGTCCTTTCAATAGTCAATTAAGAGGTGGGGTGTGGGCTTAGTTAAGAAATAATCAACAAAAATCCTCCACTGAGATTAACTAGAAACCTCAAAAAAAAAAAAAAAAAAAAACTGAGAACAGAGAACTGTTTTTGAACGACAAGTTAAATCTGGTAATTTGAATGGTCGGCCCGAGAAGCTTCCAGATGTTTGTTACTCGTGGTTATTGAATTTCGTTTCCAATTGTTGTCTCTGTTTTATTTCGCAAAACAGAGGATGGCATCAATCAAAGTGTTGTTCATGAAATCCATCCTCGTCGTCTTTTAATTGTTCTTTTTCAAAGAGAATAAGGGATCCGGTTTCTGTTGATGATTATGTTTGTGTTTGGTTGTTTATTTGGAATTTTGTGATATCTTTCAAATAAACGCACGTTATTTTCTAATGTGTGTTTTTTTTATTAAAACAGGGATAATTGCAAAGTAAGTTTGAATTCCAAATCAAACGCGTCTAAAAAATTACAATGTGCCTTTCAAATAATGAACGTGCGTTTAAAATACTCTGTTATCATCATTTTCTTCCTTTTTTCTTCTGCAACTTCTGTTAACCTAATTTTTATGTTTAATCCTTCTTCTTGAAATATAATCGAAAGTATTTGACAATTAATAAGAGCGTTTATTCATAATCCTATGTTTATCGTCTTAGTATAATCCTCTGTTTTCTGATTTTTAGATTGAAACACTGTTCTTACGTCTTCGTTCAATGTAAGGGCACACCGACAAGGCGCATGCAGGGCACACCAAAAAGGCGCATGGCAAGATACTCGCTAAGATCTTGTCGGATACAAAGGGAACATCAAGTGCAACACCGACATTATCCATCCACCACCATTTAAGGGACGACACGTGTCACAAAGTTAGACACGTTCCTATTTCCTTATTTATTACATTATCATTAAACATCTACTATCATAGTTTATGGTAGTGGAGATAACCGTAATCGGGCCTAGGCCTACAATGATTAAGGTTTGGTGATGTCGGCATATGTCAACCCTATATAAGGAGATCTCACCTCCATAGAGAGGACGCTTTTTTGCTAACCCTAAAAGCTATTAAGATAGTATTCCACATCACCACGTTTTTGTCATAAACAACTACGATTGTAGTTATCTCTCTACCCACAATCTTATTTCATCTTACCAGGTTTCCTGAACCCTAGAATCATCAGTGAAGGATCGTTCTTGTGGATCAGTGGTTTAGTCATCCTTACAAGGAGGTTAGATCTATTGTTTCTTCAACCCACAAATACGAGACCAAGCCACCCATTTTATCTTATCCCCCTCCCACACAAAATTCTTCCTAATAGATTCAAGAAGGTTTATTACATTCTTTGTCTCTTTGAAAGATGATATGTAGTGATTTGGTAAGCTCCCAACCTGACAACTTCTTTTTTGAATTTATCTATTATCGGCGTTCAATATTTAACCCGCTTCATATATGCACCAATTGGTATACCCAAAAAACGAGAAAGGTAATTAATCCACCTTGCACCTTAGCTTGTTCACCACGCTCTCCACTTCATCTTCTTGAACCCCAAATAGACAACTTTTTTCCAAGTTCACTTTAAGCTCGGAGTATACGAAAAAACATATAAATAACCGGTTTAGATTCAAGATATTTTCTTCATCCCATACCCCTAAGAACATGACATCATCCGCATAACTACAAAGTGTGAAATTGTCGGCCCCCGTTTGGTAAACTAATCCCTCTAAATAACCTTTTCTTTATTGCTTTGTTCATCACCACATTCAATGCCTCAACGCTAAGACAAATAAAAATGACGAAAAGGACATATATGTTTTGTGTTGGTTTGAGTTTGATTGTGAAGTACACGGTTTCCGTTTGCATGTGGATCACGTCGTTAGTAGAAGATTCGGTCCACATCAAGATTGATATTTGACTTATTCCTTTTACATCTATTTTAGTATTTTATATATACTTTTCGGATAAACATTCGACCCTACTGTCCCCTTTGTTTTTAATCATAAAAATCATATACATATATATACAAAGGAGTATGTAGCATACATATCCAGTGATTTAGCAAGTTATGACAAGTAAAAGGAAGTAATGAGAAAAGTTGATGTGAAGTTAATGTGGATGAGAGATAGGTTCTGACAAGTGGATCCAAATTCCAAACTAAACAGATGTTGAAAATTACGTGTTTTGCGATAGCCTGTTTTGAGGTAGCATTTCACCCATTTAGTGGTAAGAGAGATGAATGTGTTGGAGGTATCAAGAGGCTCACAAAAATCACGATCACAAGACAATATTTAGAGGGACTCTCTGACTCTTTATTAATTGGAAGCATAAGGAAAATACAAATAAACTTACCTCTATTTATAGACTATACTAGACCTTTTCTAATATATTCTAATCAAATACTAAAACTTAAATACTTATCTATCTCAAAAACTAAATCTATATATCTCTAATTTAATTCACTAAGAATTATTATAACCACCCTTCAACTTTTGTCTCCTTTCACTTTTCACCCAAACCTAGGATTAACCAACAGAATGTTGTGTCAACGATTCCGCTGAAGGTGAGAAAAAGAAGAGATATGAACTACACATAATATTTTTAAAGAGTTTTATGAAAATTTATACATTGTGGAATAAGTGAGTTGAAAGTTTGTAAATTTAATGCGGTGTTCCGGAAAAAAGTTTGTTAAAATCTAAAAAATTTTGTAACATAGTGATGCTCTAAGGCAGGGCGAGGAGAGAGAAGAAGGTGCGGTTTGTTTTTGTGTTCGCCGTGGTTTTTGCTGGAAATTTCTGATATGTAGGTCCGTGGGGCACCTGCATGTTGATGCTGTAATCTCAAGTTACTGTATCTCACAAACCGTGTGACATTAGGTCCTTTTAGTTTCTGTTCGGGTAACACCGAGTTAACTTAAGTCTTAACTGCAAACAAATGATTCAAGTTCGAAAATAAGAGAATCAGAGAACAATCACAACAATCAACAGTCAACAGTCAATAGAGGAATATGTTCTACAATAATCTTTTAAATTTTGTTATTGTCATTAAGTTCAATAAGATATAAATAAACCCACAATTAGGTACTACATTTGCGTAGGGGTGTTCAGAATTCGATTCGAATTCGAAAAATTCGAAATTCGACTCAATTCGATTCGATTATCAAAAATTCGATTCGACTATCGAAAATTCGAATTCGAATTCGATTCAATTCGAGTCAAGTTAATCGAATACGAATCGAATACGAATTTGTGATTTTAAATTCGATTCGATTCGAAATTCGAATAAAAATAATACATATTTATTTATTATTTTTATATATAATTATATATACACATTTGAAATTGGGCTAATATGCAAATTTATATTTGGTGTTAAAATTATGATTTTTTTTAGTTTTTTTTAACATATAAAAGGCATCGAATCAAAACGAATTTATTCGAATTTATCCGAATTCGAATAACGAATTTATTTGAACCTATCTGAATTCGAATAATGAATTTATTCGAATTCGAATTCAGCAAAAAAAAAATTTATTCGAGTAATTCGATTCGAATAATTCGAAAATTCGTTATTCGAATCGATGAACACCCCTACATTTGCGTCAGCAAAATACACTTCAACAATTACACAACAAAACTGTGAGAAAAGGAAAATCTCTAAAATAAAGATTGACTATCAAAGAATTACAAAAATAAACGATGGCGTCTTAGCTAAGACGCTAAAGAGTGATATAGACGTTTTAGAGTTTGTTAGACGTTTCAGAGTTTGTTAAAGCCCCTTCAGGTTTGGCGTCTAGGATTAAGACTCTACAAAACTCAAGCGTTTAGTAGTTTTTTTACCCACGTGTCACCATTTTATTGGTTGGTTTGTGGGACCATTACAAGTTATTCAAGACTCTTGAGACAAATGTCAAATTCTGAGTAGTATTAGATAGTGTGAAGTCCTTAAGATTAAGACATGTTATGTGTTTATTTTTGTAATTCTTTGGTGGTATTATTTTGGAGATTTTCTAAAAAAAATATATATATATATTCCTCAATTGAGAAACTGAATTGAGAAACTGAAGAACAAAAATAACATCATAACACTTATACAACATAACTTAATAAAACATTGAATTAAATTGCCTACAAAATATATCTACATGTTCAAGTATCAAATTGGAGACACCGTAGAACTTCTCCGTCTCTCTCCGGCAAAACAAAAGCATGAGAAAACCGTTCGGATCACATTCCGGAGAACCTGTCCCCTTTCGGGGACCAACCGTGGCGGATTTAAAGGTCCTAGAACACGACGAGGTGGCGGTGGATGCTGGCGAGTTACGGTGGCAGACATGTTTAGGATAGACAAATGTATATATAGTAGTTGTACGAGTGTTGTGGTGGTGGAAGGAAGGAGGAATGTGAGAGTGCCGACATGGTTTGTATTTAAAATGTGGGAAATGCGCGTAAAATGCTTGTGGACTAAGATAGCGTGTGAGCCGTGTGTGTTGTTTGTTTTAATTAATCATTGACTCCGTTTTGTTTTCTCTTTTTCTTATTTATGTTTGTTTGAATGAGTCTTCTCCTAACTTGTTGTACGTTTTTGAAGTTGATTTTATCTTAAGGTGATTTTTATTATATCTATGGGTGAAGCAATTGTGTTGATATGATATGAGTTGATAAGGAGGCAGAGGCTTGAAGTGATGGAGTAGGATTGCGGGCTGATGTGGAGGTTGAGGGTCTAGGAACAATATGTTGGTGTTGCGGAGAGGTATAACACATGACCTAATTTGTGGCATCTTTTTTATTTTTTTAAAGTGATTTTGACTACGTAAAACTTTTTTTAGAGTATTGTTCATAAGTTTTCGTTAGTATCTAGTGAAGTGATCGTTTATTTGTGTTCATTATGCTGAGTGCCGCTACAATACCTCCACCCTACAATTATTTTTTACAACTTTAAATGGTAGACACATAGTATTTGATATTACTACTTGTAATGTTTGTGTTGTATGTGCTTTGTATACACTAGTGGTAATGCCCGCGCGTTGCTGCGGGGACATATATTTTATCAAGTTTATCGTTGCATGGCAGATTTCACGTAATTTGCTATAACTAATATATCAATTCACTAAGAAAATTTGAGCATTAACAATAGAATTGACATGAAAAACAACAATATAAGAAAAAGTAGACGACATTATGCATATGTGAATCATTACAAAACTGCACATCATGTTTTTCTCGTATAATTATTATTTTGTTAAAAATAATTCAGTACCAAATTTTTAAGGCAAAGTTAGGGGAAACTAATATTAGCACATTTGGTAGCTTTATTTTCTACCAGTTGTCAATAACAAAATGAAGACAATTCATGATGTCATAACATCACATTTAGATTTTACCTCCTGGTCACAAAACATACAAATTTACAAATTGTCAATGTCTTCTAGTCTAATAGAATTCGAGTTGTTACACAGGTTTAGTCATGAACCAACACATACCTAGAAATGTTAAATGAACCTAAACCAAAACAAATAATTAAATAGGTCGACCACATACAACTAATTCGCGTGTTAACCTAAACACCGCGCGTTTGATGCAAATAACTTTTGGGAAAATACTTTTTCTGCATATTACTACTCCACCCAAATTGATATATACAATCTGTGTACAGCAAGAAGCTAGACCACAGCAAATACAATCACCTAGGACTCTCCATGACAGAAACTATTACATTATTCTACATTATTGGGACATTAAACGCAACCCAATTCTCCCAAGTCAAGTTGCTATGCTTCACCCATAAAAATGGCATCGCTTGTATTTCCCCAAATAATCCTTCAATGCATATCTTTTTACCTGAGAAGATAAGTCCGTTGTGCGCCTCCATATGATCCAACAAACCGCAACGATTATCAACTGCACAAATTTCTGTTTGTTGTCATTTACATTGATAGATTTATGAACGGTCATCAAGTCTTGTATCCGAAAAGCAACTCTTGTTGTTTCATCAAGACATGGACTTACAATGAGAATAACAAAGATTACAATCACTTATTCTTTAATTTCAAAATATAAAGAATTAAATAAATTAAAAATTATATGACAAGAAAGTAAACCGAATCAATGACATTTCAATTACCTCCGTGTTGCACTTCATGTCTTGGTAGCAACATTCTCTTTGCTCTTGCTTGCTTTTACCTTACCTAATCCAAAAGTAAAATAATTACTTGTTAATATTCAGTCTTCGTTCGTGACATAATTAGAACCATTTGTTTCCCAATGTTAAATATTTTCCCATTGAAAAGATTCCACATTTAGCTGACCATGTAGCTAAATAGAAGTGTTTAACAATTCAACATAATAACTTGTATATAATTTCCAATTTCCAAAGTTCAAACACCATATACTGAAAAAGATGCACACATTGAATAACCCTACAGCTTGTAAAACTATAAAGAATACCTTATTTTAATGTGAGGTATCCCCAACCATAAGCACAAGAAGACAAAAGCAATCAATTTACAAAGTTGATCTCTACAAAAAAACTTCTTAAGAAACCAACTTGACCTGTAAAATTTTAACAAATGAACATATTACTTTCAAAATTCAGTAACTAAAAAACATGAAAAGAAGCCAAATCTCACCCGTTATTGAAGCGGCTTCTCTCATTTGCTTATGAAGGGACTCCAAAAAGTAAATTAAAAACACAAACAGGGAGGTAATTTGCAAATCAGAATGAGCGCATGTGATGCCGGTAAACAGGGTGGCTACTGCGCGACAATTCAAATCATAAGTGTGTTCGGTATTCGCGTTGACGGATGGTGGGGAGCGGCGGAGTTGGAGCAGAAAAGATAACCACTCAGAATCGACATATGGATTCAATTATGGTAATTTAACGCCGGCGGTGTAACTATTCCAGCGACTTCGAATCATAGGTGTATGGCTTGTGTGTTGACACTTGAGAGACAAATCTCCTTTATAAGAATATATATACATAGATATATAGATTGATTAGGTTGAAGGGAAACTGAAGCAATGGATGGTTTTATTGATGGAGACCATTAAATTAGGCTTAATCTCATAACCGACGGGAGTGTTTCAAGAGCCTCACTCTGAATTAGGAAATTGATGGAGGCTTGAATTCAGAGGTTTTCAAGAGACCCCGGTTGAATTCGGAGTTTTAATTGAGTGTTTTAAGAGGAAACAATGAAAGACTTTATGAAGAACTTGATGGAGCATTGAATTAGATAGCTTTTGATGAATGAAAGGATGACGTCTTCTGTGATGGATGGATGAAATGAAAGGAAGAGCATAGGGGTATAAAGGGAAGAACTTAGTAAAAAATGGTAGGATTAGCTTGAGACCCTTCATATACCATCTTAAAATGAAGATGATTTTACTCTTTTACCCACCTCTCCTCCTTAATAAGGTAACATAGATTATAAAACGTGAAGTCCAATCGGAGTCGAAACATTTGCAACACTCCTATATTAATTTCAATGGTTCAGTTATAAATTTTAATGGTAAAAAAGTGTTACTGTTACCAACGGTTTGGCTTCTAACCGACTTAAAAACCTTCAAAACTATATTATGAAACACAACTTGTAATGTTGTACTTGAAAAGAATGTCACATGTAAGAATCCATATTGAGTATTGACTATGTGAAAGAGAAATAGGTGTATACCAACTGGGGGTGGGCTGGTCTTAAAGGTTCTTATTCAGGCCCAGTAGGGAAATGTAAATGGGCTTGGCCTTTTTGGATTGCTATGTGTTAACTCTCAAATTTTTTTGAAAAACAAACTAAACAACGCCGGGTACTTCGTACGCCCCCCCCCCCCCCCCCCGTGGCAAAGACAGGGGCAATGCCCGGGCCTCCCCGGACGCACGAAGCCCCTAACCCGCCTGACAGTCCGCTTCCAGGGAAAACCCGTCCCACATACCCGCCCGAAGGCACGACAGTAGTGAACCGGTAAAACCTGGCGAGATCAGGACTCGAACTCATGACCATAGGTCATGAGTCATCCATCATTTCTCATTATGTCCTTCGTGAGAATCGAACTTGAGACCTCAAGAGAGATCCCTGGTCCATTCACCAACTGAGTTACCCGTGAAGGACGTGTTAACTGTGAATTAATTGTTCTTTTTTTGTTTTTATTTTCTTTTATTTACGTAACCTTCATGCTTTTCCATTTCGTATATAGCTCTTTTATTCTTTTTTATGAACACAAATTTTTTTTAACAAATTAATCCATTAATCTTTTAATATAAATCCTAAATTTAATATATTTTAATAATAATAATACTTTATTTTTTGTTTTTATAAGATACTCACTTATAGCTATATATAAAACTTAAAAAACCTCTTAATTTGTAGACTTTGAGAATTAATTTTATATATTATCTTTAACAAAATATATTAGTTCATAGGCGAAAAGGAAATTTTTGTCTTTGTTCTAGTTGGTATTTGACTATAAAGTATAAAGTACATGGTTTGCCTTTGACGTATTCGTTCTATGTTGAGTTTGAACTTCACAAAATTGACAAATAATGAAAATAATATAACATAACGTGATTAATACTCTACTTACAATACCTTTTCTTTATCTTAAACTAGCTAACTACCCCGGGAAGGTCCCGGGGTTGAAAAATCTAATATGACTTATTAAAAAAAATAAAAGAAGAAAACATACGAAACGTAAACTCAGTCATTCAGATCAAGTCAAGTCTGCCTAAAAAGTTAAGTTTTAATGTCATGTCCATATCAGTTACATCCTTTCCATTCAATAATCAAACCATCAAAGTAATCCTATGATCTAGAACTATGAATTCATGTCAGATGTATGCAAGATTAAACATGGTAATTTAATACAAAACAAATGACAAAACTAAGGAAATAACTTAGATTCTAAAAATTTTGATACCCTGAAAGATCAGCATGTGCAGCAATCCAAGACTTAATCACAGAAGAACCAAAATCATCAACAATTTATCTCATTTTTAACCAACTGTGGCTGTGATTGATTTGTTGTTAATGGATTTTCTATATATATATATATATTGTGTTTGTTTATGTTTAGGTTGATATAATTGCTATTGATTTCTCGGAGAACCGGTTTCGGTTGAATAGGTTATTAGTTTATTTATTTTACTAATTACTAAGGGTTTTTAAAATTTTTCATAAAATCGACATACGGATTCTGAACTTAGTTTTTATGATTTGGGCTTTTAAAATCTTTTTTTAAATATGACGTAGGTTTTAGATTTGTTGTAGATTCGTATGTTTTATATGTGTTAACGATCTCATGTGTGATTGATAATTCGTGAATAGGTGTTACGTTGAAGATGATAGATCAATGGACACTTGATTGCTAACTATTTTCATTAAGTTATAATACAATTGTGGTTTTAAATCTGTTTTGATCGATTGGTTCTGTTTTTAATTGATGGGAATTTACTGATATGGATGTCATCAACAGATCTTTGTTTCCTTATCTTTATTCTATCATGTTTATATATTAAAAATCGAATCTTTAGGTTAAATTGCTATATAATCAATTTATGAATATCTATATGTAATTCATGATGGGGGAAGAACCAATAAATTCATAAATTGATTGGATATTTTGGTCAGTATTTGGCTATCAATCAAATAAAATTGAACCTAAAAGAATTGATAGTTGCTGACGTGGCGTGCAATGGTGGCCTCAACATCTCCATGAAACGCCCTCATTTTTTTTTATGGTTTTTGTTGCAGGTTTTTGGTCTGGGAGCTGGTCGCAATTCGTGGTGATCTTGGCTGAGGTTGTAGGCTAAGGGTGGTGTTACATGGTGGTGGTTAGTTACCCGTTTGTTGCCAAACCCTAGCCGCCACCGTGGCACAACCCTTTCCGAGCTTTCGCACGGTCGGGTCGGTGGTGATGGAGACTGAGGGTGGTGTTACCTGGTGGTTGTTGTGTTACCCCTTTCTTACGAAACCCTACACGAACTTTTTTTTTTCATATTTAAAAATAGTAATATGATTGTAAAAACTATGTTATTAAAATAAATAAGATTTTTAAATCAAGCGATATGGAGGGTTGGAAGAATAAAAAATACACTTTATGTGACCTTCAACCCATTTGACACGTTTCCATCTTAGCTATAAACATTAATTGCGACATTAGGGATAAAGCATGACCCAAATCGACCCACTCATGAGTCATGAGTAAATTGGCTATATGGCCGATATTTCCAACTCAAGTTGAGATGCATTACTTAGGCATGGTCCCATGGAAAGCAAGTAGAATTAAGTAATTCACTTACTAATAACTCATATAGCAACAGTTTAATAGACATAACACGTTTTTATTAAAACTATGCATGATATCCTATGTATATGCAATAACACAAAACATGTAAAATTGCCAATCATCAAGCATTGCCTTCGCAACAAATTGACATAGAAATAATAATGGCATAGTCTAATTGTGAGCTTTCAAGGGTAGGTTTGAAGATTGAGGAAGTGGAAGACTCACCCTGTTGTCACGATTTGCATGAGGGCTGCTAGCGATTTTAGGCCTGAATGCGTTTGGATTACGTTCCAAAGTAGTTTCAACAGCCTCTCTTCTGGCAGGCTCATTTTCTACATTGTTATGACAGTTTACACAGTTGCAACCATCACAGTATATTCCAGATGCAAAACATTCACAATATCTGACCACAAAATGACATATATGTACATCATCAGAAATTAGAAAATTCATCAGGTATCGCAGTTAACATCTACAGATCTTATGGCTCATTAGGTAGGTTAACAGTAAAAGATGTACTTACAACTTCAAGCATCGTGAGTGTTTGCAGTTGCATTGCTTTTGCTTCTTTGGAGTGCCATCCTTTATATCAACATTTTGTCTTGGTCGTGGTTTTGGCGACTCGATTTTCCTGAAATTGCAAAATAGTTTTAGTTACCATAATAAATAGACTGTTCATACAAATATGCTTATATTGTGTATTAGTCTAAGAGTCATAAATGACGTGTAACGTCACATGATAGAACATTGGTATTAGACCTCCATGTTTACCACTATATTCTCTACTAATAATTACAAAATACTAAAGCCAACATGCCATTCTTTCTTGTAAAAAACAGTTTATTAAATCACACTATCACCTCCATTCTCCATTTCTGATCTTGTACACCCTATATGAATCCTCCTCAAAGACTTAAATGATATCCATCATCATCATTTCATCGCTAGTCACACCATATGCCTTGTAAATTTCTTTTTCATTGAGACAGAGGGTACGGTTATATACATAAATGATTTGGATTTTGTTGCAAACTTCACATCACTAATATACTATTTCTGGTACTCGTTACAAAATTCAATGTAGCAAGTAGTACCAAAACATTTAAAATCCGTATAAATTCATTTCGAAAGAAAGTTTGAAACGCAGAGTTAAAACTTAAAACCATAGCTTGTATTATATAATAAGAGTAAACAAATGGCTGCATATAACTCAAAGTTGTTAAAAGCCAACGCTTTAAGTCGAGGAAATTGCGCTTTAATTCTACAGGTGTGGGTTTAGGCGCAAATTCCCGCGAGATTCGCAAATTCCGTAGAGTTTCCAGCCAAATTGGTTTCCACTTTTATATACGGAAAACTTCTTTTATACACTAATACACAAACATTTTAAAAAATTTGATACTAATTAGATCATACTAAATGTTATATAATTAGCCTTTTTTTATTTTATTTGAAAAGTTGTACTGCTTTTTTATCTCAGGCCCTCGCTATTTTTGCGCCTTACGCTTAGGCCACAGGCGAGACCTGTGCGCCTTGAGTGTGCCTAGCGTTTTTGATAACTATGATATAACTTTCCATTCTAACAACATTCACCACCTCAATCTCTAAACAATTTAAAACTTAATCCTAAATAAAGAATAACACACACTCATCACAATCAAAATCTTTAATCTAAGAACATCAATTTCTAAACTTTTTTTATAACAAAGACATGAACTTTTGTAACTTATACTTAATATCATACACGTGCCCCTTCAATTTCAAATCATATATCAAACTAAATCATCCATTAACTAATCTTTTAATGAAACACAAATACACAATGCACAACACTTACACAGGCCTTATAGGTTGTTGTTCTTGTTGAAGAGTAGTTGCAACATGACCCTGCTGCATCCCCTGCACCTGCATCCCCGACATCATCGGTATCGTATGCACCTGCTGCTGTTGTTGCAGCTGCTGCTGCGGCGCAGGTGGCGGCCTAGGCTGTGATGCCACCACCACCGCCTGCGGTTGCATCTGTGCAGCCACCACCCGCTGCGTATTCTCCGGCAAACCGCCAGCAACCACCGCCCCAACCGACCCACCTCCACCACCAACACTATTAAAATCCAGCTGGCGCGCCAGCTTCTTCCCAACATCTAATCCAACCAACCTAATAACTACCTCAAAATTCAACTTCAATTAATCAGTTCTATTCATCCGGATTTAAATTGCCTAACCAAAAATCAACTTTCATAAAAAATCTAAGGTGAACTTACATAACCACCAATACCTCTATCAAATCTGTTAAGAGTAAACTTAAGTGACATAAATTAAGCTTAACTGAATGTAAGTAAACTCAACTTAAAGTAACTAATGAAACATGTAACTCAACTCAGCTTTAAGTACCTAATGAATAAAACTCTGTATGCAATCCTTTTCACACTGAAAAGCACATCTTATTCGCATATGTTACAAGGACCGAACACTGCCAATTAAACACATTAGGAATTAACTCAAAACTATAATTTTAACAGATTTTACGAACCAAACACATCGACAAATAGAATTCAGATTCCAATTTGTCTAATCTCGTGAACCAAACATACTCGTAGATTAGATGTAAGGCCAAGTAGATGCAGCTACCCTAACCGCCTATTGATAATACTTCAACAATGACATGTCTAGCACGTATCAAACTCATCAAAATTCAACTGTCATTTAAGTATTGGGTGCTTTTCGTTATGTTTGGTACACCAACACATTAATGGTTTCGTATAGGATAAAAGAACCAGAAACAGAGATGAAATTTGGATGCTTTTCCTAACCTGGGCTTAGAACAATGGCAGTAGTACATGCGTCAGCTTGTATGGGTACTGGTTTGAAGGCCGAAGCCCTAACAGCAAATAGGGTGGCGGCGACTGTGGGATGAGTGTGTAGCGGAACCCTAGATGGTTAGGGTTGTGGCCAACGGCAGAGGGAGGAAGAAGAAGGCGCGCTCAGGTGGTGGGTGATGGCTGTGAGGTGGTGGTGGGTGATGGCTGTGAGGTGGTGGTGGCTGACGGTGTTTAGAGAAAAGAAGAGAGAGGAGGAGAGCTAGGGTTTGGGAATGAGAATGAGAAAGAGGCGGATATAATTTTAGGGTTTAAAGGTTTTCCTTTTTTTTTTTATTAAAAACCAAACTAATTAAAAAACACTAAAAACTTTCAATTAGGATGCCACGTGGCACTATCAAGGGGAGGTTGAATGCACCATTGAACGCCACGTCAGCAAAAGGGCTTTGTTTTATATATATATATATATAGATATAGATTCTTCCTCTTTTAAGTTAACATCCAAAACATAATCCATAGTCTGTCTGTAGCTGGATTACTTGTACCGGTTCATACAGTTTGCATTTTAAACCATTTTCATAATACCTCTAAAAGACACAAATCCAAAGAATACCTACATCCTTAAAATGAATTCACTCGATAAAAACGCGAAACTCAGAACATTATATTCAGATAGCTAAAAACATTAACTTCTCATTCATTTCACTACATTACATAATAAGTCATTCCACTAACAACAATTATACACAAATTCACAACTTACATTATTTGCAACATTCCATATAGGGCAAAGAACTTACAGGATACGCATCGAGAGCGCACGGAGCAAGTGCATTCCTTAAACAATCAATTGCGGACTTCCGGCTCTCCTCAGTCCCTCTCCTCAACAGCTCAATAAATTTCTTCACAAACCAAAACACAAACAATAAGCACATAAACTGTCAAATTGTTAAAACTACTATTAAAATAATAATAATAATAATAATAATAATAATAATACAAATCGTGAACCTGTTTATGGAGGCGAAAAAGGAGGCGGTGATCGTCTAGAACAGAGGGAGCGTGGAGACGCAACAGATCAACGGCGGGATCGATATCACCGGATTGTAATAACCGTCGGATTTGAAGGATTAATATACGTGAGTGATAAGATGAGGAAGAACATGATGACGGAGATGAAGGAGGAGAGGATTGCTCGATTAGGTTTTCAGATTTTATAAATTCGATTATTAAAGCGTCTAGGGCTTCCCAATTTATAGATGATGATGATAAATTCATTGATGAATAATAATAATTCCGCCTCTGCCTCTCCCTTACTCCGGTCTCTCTTCGGTACTCTTTATCTTTCTAGTTGTTCACGTTCTGCACCTCCTATCCCTCTCTCTCTCCTTCGGTTCTCTCTCGACAGTGTGTGTTTTCAAAAGATGAAGGGGTGGGTGTGTCGTAGGGTTGTTGGGAGCGGCGCCGTCGGGAGTGGTGGAGTCGCCGTCGTACTCCGCCCTTGTGTGTGTTTTCAGAAGATGAAGGGGTGGGTAAGTGGTCTCGGCTCCCTCACAATATCAGTGTGTGTTTGATCGGAGCAATCGGTTAGTTCTAGAGAGAGAGAAAGAATGATCGAGAGAGAGAGAGAGAGGGGTGAGAGAGAGAAGATTTTGAGATGCTTATGAGAAAAGGAGGCGGATTGGGATGAGAACACGGGAATTAGGGTTTTTTTAGGTTTTAATTAAACCAAACTAATTAAAAAACACTAAAAACACTTAATAAGGATGCCACGTGGCAATATAGAGGGGGGGTTGGAGGAACCTATGGACGCCACGTCAGCAAAATAGCTTTGTTTTATATATATATATAGATATTGAACTATTTATATATATTAGTTTACAAACTCTCATCTCATGAATAGTGTCATGGCAAATTCGTAATTAACGTTCTGTATGGGGCCATTTCTGTCATCTTATCTCCTGAGCTTGCAACTTCTTCTGCCCCCAGCTCTATACAAACCCATCTCATCCTCATCTCACCTAAAAAAAAGCTCTTTACCTACCGCCATCATCTTACACCCCTCTATAACCAATAGAAACCCCTAACGAGATTCTGGTACTGATGGCGTCTGGCTATCCATCGGCGACATGAAGCAAAAACAGTGCTCAACAGCTACGATCGCTGGCCCAAATAGATCGGAATTCTTCTTATTCGGTGGACCAACGTGCTCCGCCTCGCCACCACTACTTCCGTCGCTCTGCCATAGTAGGTGCTGTGTGAGCTGTGTCTGACCCGCCTGAGTCTGCTGTTGAGGGTGTAAATTGACAGCTATGTCAGCAACGATAGGTTCTAACTTTCGATCCAACCTTGCATGTTGTCTAATCTGTTCTCCTTTTTGTTGCAACCGAAGAGCATTTGCTTTAATGTCTGGGTTTGGGTTTCTCCTTTATTCTTATTTGTTCATTTTGAGTTGCTAGATTGCTTCACGGGGTCTCCATTTCTGAGTTGCATTCCAATACATATAATATATTGTTGGGTTTGGCTATGTTATACATATAATCTATTGTTGGGTTGGCCCAGTGGCGCAGCTTCATAGGGGCGGGGAGGGGCGGCCGACCCCCCCAAATTTTTGCTCCGAAGTTTCGATTATATAGTATCCGTAAAGAAATTTTTTGGTATATACGGTTTCGACCCCCCGAGACAGATGGTCTGACCATAGTTAAAATAAGATGCAAGAGTGAATACATGTATAGCAAGAGTTTTTTTCTCCGGTGACGAGAGGTTCTAATTAGGGCAAAATGAGGAAGAAGGTGATTGCAGGCTTTTTCATAAAATAAACATATTAATTATTTAAATATATATTTTTCTTTTTCTGGGAAGTTGTTACTTGAATACTTCCAGCCTATTCCCTAGGGTGTTGTACTCTCCAACCAATAGCCCATTATCACTTACTGTTTGTCAGCTTTTTATTTGTTTATCGTATACTTCAACCATTTAATCATAAATTTTTGTTATTTTCTACAAATAAAAAAGGGGGTTGTGGATTCATACACCCCTACTTTAGGATTTATACACCCTGGCCCACACCTACCACCAATAGGAAGTTGCCACATATTCAGAATGTGATGTCATACACCCTAAATATGATGTCACGGGGTGTATGAATCTTAGAACCCATAAAAAAGACTACATAAGATGTTGAATAATGTAAAAATGATTACTTGTAGACCAGTGTGGTAAAATGAAATAAAATTAAAACAAAGAATAAGGTACTATCATAAATATTAAAGGCCAATAAAAGTAATAATTAAAACATTAATCTGGTTCTGCCACCGGATCATAGCGACATAGCCCATTTAGTTTCAATAATGAAGGTGTATTTTGTTGGTCACTGAGCCCTGCCTAAATCCAACACTAAACACTCAAAATAACCATATATTCTTTCAGCTCAAACTAAGTTATTGAGAAACTAGAGAGGAGGCAAGCAGCAAACCATTGGAATTTGTTTTTTTTATGTCTACCCCCTAATAGCCGAATTCGGTCTAATGGTACAACGTACCGGATCGTACCAAAATGAACATATCCCCTCCGTATCGAATTTGTCCCATTTAGCGAATCGCGAACCCGAACCGCGTACCCAAACCGGAGCAAACCACGACTTAGGTGACTATGCTTCCGACCCCCTAGTGACTTCCGACCCCCCGGTCGGAATTCTCAAGCTTCGCCACTGGGTTGGCCTATCAGCTTATGTAAGTTAATGAACTGTATTGTAGTTTTATAAGCTAGAATGAGGATGAGAAACCAAATCAAAAGAAGGAATAGTAGCTTATTAGGTTGGGTTGATTTGGGTTTTTTTATTGGTTCGCTGCATGAGACCCGAAAGCCAATATTTTTGCAACTTATTAACCAGTAACAAACACCGAAAAATCAAAAGAAAGGATGTTGTAATACTAAAAGAAATTGCGTCGTCCTTCCACTGTTGTGCGTTACATACACAGAATTAGATACTAGTTTAACCTAGGCGCAACGCGCCGCCTAGATTACCACTAGTTAAAATTTAATTCTCACCCCTTGCATAAAAGTAAACGAAACTACTCCGTATTATTTTACCATTGTTATATGAGATTCATTTGACTCATTTTAAGAATAAATTAGTCGAGAGTAGAAATACTTTTGAGCTGGGTCAATCACCTACACGTGCGCTTGAGTTTGGAGGCTTCCTGCCAATATTTTTGTTTTAAAAATAGTCATACACGTTCTTTATTATTTTTCTTTGTACTCATGTCATAAAAAAACATGTAATATAAATTATGTATATAATATAAATATATAAATATAAAAAACATTGTACGTCACATTGCCATTTTTTTAAATATATTGTAAAGTATACTAACACTACCTTAGCGGGTTTAATATGCTAGCCAAATCACCATTCTTTGCTTTGAAAAGAGTTCTACCAACAATCAATTAGTTGTTAATACCGTATCTCTAATTATTTTTATCTCACATATATAATATTTATTTTAATTTAATCAACTTTTTATATCGAAACCAATGTTCACTCTAACGCTTTGGATTCTTTAAAATAAAAATGCAACTAAAAACAATATGTTGTGGGTAGAGATCGCTAAAACAAGTAACACAAGTCTCAAAATGGAAGGTAGCCATCTAAGTCTTGACTATTTACAAAAAGGTCCCTCAACTTTTGCTATTTTACAAATCCACCTGATTTTATAATCATTTATTTAACTAATGTTTACCTTTTAAACCGGAGGAGCAAAACATTTCTAAGTTTGACAACCGGTCTGTTTTCAAAATAACTTTTTTTTTTTGAAAAGTGAACTTCACTGTTTTCAAAATAACTAATCCAAGAAGTTGGGTGTCATATGATTTAGCTCGACGAGAACTTTCCATCGCCTGCTTGTGGGCCCTATGAAGCGTAAAGCGCATAAATGGGACGAGGTCTAAAACTGACACGCAAAACGCGAACGTGGTGGCATGTTCGTATATGAGGCGCAAAGTTATTATTTAATTTTTTTTATATATCTGATAGGTTTTCTATAAATAAGGTTTTTATATAAATTTTGTTGCATGTACAAACCTAAGTCGAGTTTCACTTATCGAGCTCGCAACGAGCATATTATGTGTATTATTTTTATTTAATATATTAACTAACAAATACTAAACAAGCCAAGCCAAACCTAAGCCGAACTCTTATAAGTTAATCAAGCTCAAGGTCAAACTTAGTCGAGCTTGAGGTGCGAGTCTCAGGTCAGAAAAAAACCCCAAAAAATGCACTTTTCTTTCCCTTCTTAAAATCGCGCCTCGGCCTGCCCCCTGAGCAGGTGTGCTTAAGCGCACTTTTTAAAACCAAGACTGTTCCTCATCAGAATCATAAAACGAATCACAACATAGTAACATGTTATTCAATAATCTAATAAATCCCGATTGTTATTAACTTCAATCAGATTCAAAAAAATACAAAAATAGGTATTACATTTGCCTTCATCAGCAAAAAAAAAAAAAAAAACAGAGTAGAGTACAAATTACACAACATTTATAAGTTATACAACACCGATTGAATAAAACATTAAATTAATTAAATCACCTAAAAAACCACATATCTTCCCGCCATTTCTAAACCACCGTCGATCAATTCACGATCAATTATTAACCGGAGACACCATCGAACTCCTCCGTCTCACTCCGGTGAAACAGAAGCATGAAAAAACCGTTCTGATGACGTTGCGAAGAACCTGTCCACGTTCTGGAATCAAACGTGGCGGAGGAGAAGGTTCTAGAAGAACACGAGGACGTGGCTGTGGCGGCGGTGGTGGTGGTTGGTGAGTTGAGGTGGTGGTAGACATGGTTAGGTGGATGAGAGAGAGTATATATAGAGTATGAGTTGAAGTGGAGAGAGAGAGAGTGAGTGATGGTGGTGACGGTGGACGGCGGTGATGGTACGTGGAAGCAGGGAGGAGGAATGGACAAGAGTGCGTAGGATAATATGTAAAGCATGTATATGATACGCGTTTATAACTTACCGAGTAAGGTAGCGAGTAAGCCGTGTGCGATTAATTTTGCCTCCATTTTTAATTTTTCTTTAAATGTTTGAATGAGTCTTGTATAATTAGAGCTATGATCAAGTACAACCTTGATTTACTCCGTATTGATACACCTCCCTTCCCTCATAGAGGAGGGGCATCTTGCCAATTTCACTAGGGCCTCCGTCATGTCATTTCTACTCTAAACTAGTCTAAACACTGAAAACGTTTAGGCTAAACTAGCCTACGGATTTTTCTTAGAGAGAGAAAGAAAAACTAGTGGAAGAGACAGAGAGAGGGAGAGTTGTTAGTGTTGTTTCTGTTCGGCGAAGCTTTGCCGAAGATTGGAAACCGAAGACGAAGCCAAGACAAGCGGGACGGTGTAGCCAAAACAGCTAAGACGCCGAAGGCTCCAAGCCGTGCTCACCCTGTCCTCCCTTAGTCCCTTTGATTGGTGATGAGTCATAAAAGGAAGGGTTAGCCCGTGGCCGTGACATGTGTAAGGTGTGCAGCTGCCTAGGGCCCAGTATCCCGAGTGGGACAATTTTTTTTAAAGTATACATCCGGAACTTAATAGAAAATTCGATTTGGTGTAGAATATATATATATATATATATATATATATAATATTTTGAAAGTTTGTAGAGTATATATGAAATTGCCTTCATAACAGTGGGCCCATTTTTCTATTCGCACAGGCCCTTGGGTCCTTGAATTCTTAGGACTGACCCTGATATAAGGTAACTTTGTGAATTATAATACCATTTTGTTAATTTGTTTAGCAAGGATATTCTTAGGGCCTGACCCTGATATTCTTAGGACCGACCCTGATTTAAGGTAACTTTGTGAATTATGATATGATACCATCTTGTTAATTTGTTTGGCAAGGATTTTGATGGAAATATTTTTTTAATTTGAGTGCTAAAATGAGTGTTCTTAAATGAAGTTTGTGATGGAAATGAATGATTTTACACAATATTTAAAACATGAATTGATATTTTGAAAGACTTGAATTCGTATTGAGAATTGAGTATTGGGCCAGACAACCAAAGGTGTTTTGTTACATGACTAGTTGAGGCGTTTTGTGATTTTGTTTGTAGGTTTTGTATTCATAGTTATGCATGTTTGAAGCTAACATATTTCTAGTGTATGTATGTTATGTCATTATTCACCCATGACCTCTTGGTCTAGTGGTATGGTGTCTCTTCTTACAAATGTGAGATTGTGAGTTTAAATCCTTACAAATGCAAGATTAGGTGGAATAAATATTTGCCGTTCAAAAAAAAATGTTGTGTTACTATTTAGTTTTTTTTGGGATGAGGCTTATGCTCTTTATACACACCTCTTAAGTAGAAGATATGATTTAATAACAACTAGAATGTGATCCTGCGCGTTGCGGCGGGCTTATTGTGCTTCGCGGTTGTTTCGTCTATTAAAGGGGAATGACTTTCAATACTGAAAGAGTGAAGCCTATTAGAGATGTCATTCTCAGTAGCATATACATAAATCTGCAAAAAGTGAGGTCTCTCGTCACATGGCGGGCGTAGGATACCAATCCGGCGATGAACCAGGCCAAAAACTTTGAAGACACACAGACTGAAGCCTCGGTTTAAAGTATGGTCTAGGATCTTATCGTTTTATATTTTATTTTGCATAAAGTAGTACTTATTATAATTAGCTAAGTAACCATGTAGTCATTTGTCCAAGCTTGATTTGTGTTGTGCTTTTATCCAAAACGACCACAACTCCTTTTAACAGCTTCATATGGTCAATGTTCTCAAGTTCATCACCATCAGCAACTAATCCTACAAACAATCTCCAAGGTTCCATGAATCAAACATTAGGTGTCTAACTTGGAATAAAGTAAACATAAAGAAATAGATCGTGTCGGTGTCGGGCCTTACCTAAACTCAAGCCTATACAGCCCCTGATGGTACATCTTTGGAACCCATATCGGAACTCTAGAACACTATCACCGCCGTCATCATATACAGGATCTAGAGACCGGAATCGTAACCACCTTCACCTTGTTTCGGTTAATGTTAGCACCTGGAATCACCCCAATCATCCATCACTCTTCTATCATTAACCACAACCGTAACAATCACCACTCACCAGAAGAAGCGGATGTTCCGCCGTGTGGGGTGGGGCACGGCCATGGACGACCGGAGTCCCGCCGGTCTCTTCCACTTTTCCATCTGGTCCCATTCTCTCTCTCCATATGGATGTGTGTGTGTGAGCGCGTCGTTGAGAGCAGCTCCGCCGTTGGCGGTGTCCGTAAGCCTTCCGATTTGTCTTCGCTTCCTCATTTTAGCTTCTCTTTCTCTCTCTTTCTCTATATGTTTCTCTCTCTAAGTTAATTGTGTGTTGAAAGATTGAAACAATCATATGCAAAACTCATAGAAGAAACAAAATCATATACAACTAACACAAAGCTATGTACAACATCATAAAGCACACAACATCAATTAAGCATGGAGTACAACCCTGCAATGCAAAAACCATTTGTAAATTAATATACTATATAATTTGTTTGTTCTCTAGCACCTTACAAGTCTGTTCTTTCCTAAAGGTTTTAAAAGAAGTACGAAGTACACATTAAAAATTTAACAGGCATGCATGCTTTAAAATGGTTGTAAAAATCCTGCCTAGGTGCCGATTACTTAGATAGTAATCCCCGAGTACTCCCCGACTATAGTTGAGTACTCGCAACTGCTCAGTCAACCGAGTTGACACCGCCTAATGACTTTTACACCATTGCACGTAATTAAAACTTTTACGTTTATGTATTCAAGCCATAACTAGTTATCATGGAGTTCCACATCTTCCAGTAGTATCAACTTGTAAAACATTGGCGAAGTTTGACCCGAAGGTTCGGAGGGTCGTAAGTCACCGGGGGTTCGAAAGTCACTACTTTCGGGGGGTCGAAAACCAGTTTCAGGGGTTGAAACCCTATATTTTCAAAATTTTCTATACGACTACTATATAATCGGAACTTCTGCGCAAAAAACCGGGGGGGGGGGGGGGGAGGGGGCTCCCCGCCCCAACTAAGTTGCGCCAGTGTTGTAAAATGATGTTCGATAAGGTTATGAGCTAGGGAGTTTGGACTGGTCATACTATTTTGTTGAAAATATATAATATCAAGCCGAATTAAAGTGATTGAACTTGGTTCTGAGCCGGTATCTAGCGGTACCGGTTTAAATTCGAACCAGTGTACCGATTCTTAGGGGTGTAGGTTTTAAGGGGCGGAGAGCGCCCCCCCCCCCCCCCCCCCCCCCCCCGAATTTTCGCTCAGAATTTCCGATTATATAGTATCCACATAGATTTTTTTAGGCATATACGGTTTCGACACCCCCCCCCCCCCTGTTTTTTTTTGTGAAAAAAGGTATATTATATAAACCAAAACTAACGATATATCGGACGATACAAGGTTCCCAAATATCAGTTGTTTTACCGAGTTTATTGTTTTTCTTTGTTTTTTTTTTCTTTTGGGCCCATTTTCAGAGGTACAACTCAATTGTTTTATTTTGCACATTTTTTTCTTTAAGAAAAGTACAATTAAAACTCTTAACCTAAGTAAAACTCTAAACCCTCTACTGTCTCTCAATCTCACTTCTCAACCTCTGCGCATGGTTGATAGTTTCATACTTTCATCTTCATTTAAAAAACCAAGGTACATCTACTTTACTAATTTATTAATTATATATTTTTGGCAGTTAATAATTAATGTATAGATTCATATATTGTTGTCTTGTTGTGTTGTTTAATGTTGATTAAACCAACCCAATATAATATTTACAAATGGGGGTCGATTGTTGTTTGTGTCACCATCCAAATGTCACAAGATAACTATATTTATCATCTTCTCTTTAGCTTTCATATTCTTATAATTGTTGGCTGTTGGTAGTGCTTTGGATGGTGCTATTTTTTACTTATTTATTATTCAAACTTTTATGTCAAGTTATCAAATTGTTTAAGAATTATGGTTGAAAATAATATGACTTAATTTGATGTTTATGTCATTAGATTATAATATGGGGAAAAATAAAATCATATCATATTTTATATTATTGTATTTAATGTTTGACTCGACCCGAATCGAATCACCGACCCGAACATATAATCCGAAACATAGCTATAGAAAAAAAATTAGGTCCTGTACCATGACTGGTAATTTCCGACCCCCCGGACTAATTTCTCAAGCTTCGCCACTGCCGATTCTGGTTCGGTTTGACCGGTTTAGGCATCGGGTTTTTAAACCCGGTTTCGGTTTTGGTAGTGTTCAGTATTGGATCCAAACCGGTTCATATTCGCACTTTCCTAATTTATAAAAACTACAAAAAAAAACTTCTGTTAATTTTAAGATTTTTAGAAAGAGAAAATTGAAAATGAATACAAAGAAAACAAAAATTGTATTTGTGTATGGTCAAAATCAGTTTTTTCCTAAAATGGTTGCAGTTCGGTTCCAACAATTTTTTAGCGGTACCGGTTTAGGGCTAAACCGGTTTGTGTACTGGTTCCAACGGACATGAAGTTGTTATTGTGACTTGGATTCAGTTTGGGATTCTTGGTACTGGTTTCGGTTTGGGTCGATTCTACAATTTCAGTTCTAGAACCTATTTCTTTTTGCCACTCTATAGAGGCCGTGATTCTACTTTTTTTTTTTTTCAAGAGGGTGTGACTGGGAGGATGGGATTGGTTATTTTTCCTTCTCTACGTTTTTTTAGTAAATTACATAAATGGTTCATGTAATTTATAAAAATGGCATAAACTTACCAAATATTTTAATGAAATTTAATGCTAAAATCCCAACTTTTTATAAAATGAAAACAACATAACTCAAAATTAATAATAGGACACACCTCCCACTCTATCTCTCTCTATACATAAACCCAAACTTGTGATTGAAATTAAACCGCATGAACTATTTAAATGATTAACTCTAATATAATATCTTTTCTAAAGATTAAATATTAAGACATTGGGTCATGGGTTTGACTAAACCTGATCCGACTCTGAACCCAACCTCAAACAGTATAAGCCCAAAACTATGTGACAATGGGCCTTCTTCAATTAAAAAAAAAAAAGAAAATCTTCAAAAAGTTATAAGTTCTCAATAAATTAGAGGGTGTTTGAGATTGAGTTTGGAAATACAAAAGTGTTTTTGGTCAGAAGTGGTTATATGCTTATGACTTTTTGAAAAAGAGTTTTAAAAAAAGTGTTGAATTAGCATTTGAGATGAGAAACGTCAAAAAGTTAATAGATTGTTTTTTTTAAGTGTTTCGCTTAACTTGTTGTGAATATTTGTTTTATGGGTGGTAGATTTGTAATTTATTTCCAAAAGTCAAAAGCTAAAAGCCAAAAGCCAGAATTTCTAACTTCTCAAAAACAGTTTTTCCACCCTTAAAAGCCAAAAGCCAAAAGTCAAAACATAAAGTACTTTTGGGTTACAAAAACAGCTTATTTACTTACTGGTTTCTTGAAAATGCCAATAAGTAAATAAGTTGTTTTGAAACTCAATCCCACACAACCTCTTATAAAATCATGAACAAATTTATATGATTTTTATTTATAACGGTTACAACTTGAATTCACAGGTGACAACAACTCACTGAGTGATAACACAACCACTTTTTAACGTAGATGCTAGTCACACTTTATAGATGCGTATATATAGCGTATTAAGAGCAATGACGTCCGGAAACCGACAGTTCCAAGTGCAAGAAACACTCCATACCCGAGGCAAGTCATGTAACCGAAAAAACAAAAAGTTTGCACAAAACTATTTGTATCTCTATTCATATCTGACAGATAAAAATAGTAATAGATACCGTAACCATACACGTACAATCCAGTAGACCCGCCATTGAAAAACGACCTGCAGCAAACAAAACACTTTCTAATATAAGACTATAAGAGTTTATTACATGGATGTTGCCTGCAGTCTTTATGTGTTACTATTGTTTGCTCGCGGGTAACACATTTGTCCATTTGTTTTTAAATTTAAATCTTAAAAACAATCGATATACCTTAAATTTGACAAACCAATGATAATAAAAAGGGAAAATCACGGGAATAGCCATTGACCGATTTATTTTACCGAAATGGCCACTTCAACCATCTTTGGGGAGTCGGTTTCCAAATTTCAAGACGTCTCTGTGAGCCTTTAGTGATGGATCACTAGCCGATTGCCAAATGTAAAAAATATAATAAAAAAATTCCCTACACACTTCCCAACTCCCCCCCCCCCCTCTCTTCCCTGCTTCCATCTTCTTTCTACCACTTATTAATAGCAGCGTCATTACAGTCCACCATATAGATAAACCATATATATAATATATTATAATAATAATGGTGATAATTGCCTCCAAGACTTTAATGAGCAGAAGCACGAAGCCTTTACTATAAATTACATGGCTCCCCAAAAGGTTCTATCATACAAACGATCCCTAGTAACTCCAGGTTTATCAGAAACGGAGGAGAGAGAAAGAAAGAGAGACGTCTTAAGGTACGTATTTGTGACATCTCCGGGCTCGGGTACCGTCTACGTGACGTCTCCGGTCTCGGGTACCGTCTCTGTCACGTCTTGAGAAGTGAGTTGGGAAGTTTGAATATTTTTTATTATAATTTTGACATGGCAATCGGCTATTGGTCTATCACTAAAGTTTCATGGAGACGTCTTGGGATTTGTGAATCGTCTCTCCAAAGACGGTTGAGGTGGCCATTTTGGTGAAATGCCTCGGTTGCTATTCCCGTGAGTTTTCCTAATAAAAAATTAAGTCCCTACCCCGCTCCCATTACACTTCCGAAAATTTGGGACCAAATATTCGTTATATGGACATACCACAAAGATCATAGTGTAATAACTCTGCAAATAATGAAGCAAAAAGATATGGAAGATTGTAGTATCACCTCCACCACCATTCATGATCTTCACCAGCAAGCTGAAAACTTGTCAGCATCACAGAAACTAAAGAAGTCATGATCAAAAGAAGAACAAACATTATTGCCATAGAATTGTAAAATGTGTATAACCCATGTCCCCAAACAGCCGAAAGATTGTCATAAAGCTGAATTTTGATGACGCTAAATGGCAAAAATCCAGCCAGAACCATCTGAGGGATGATACTCTTGTACCAAACCAGTTGAGGAGCTTCTTTTGGACATTTGGCGGTTCTGCAAGGAGCTTGGAAATCAGATGCATTGTTTTTCCCCATAATCCCTCCTAAAATAAGCAATGGGAATGCTAGAACCATCCACACGAATGATAATGTGGTTATTGAATCCAATGGAAATGCGTCGGCTTGTCCACTGTAAGCACCAAAGATAGTATTGACACTAAATGTAAAGAAGACAGGCCCAAAATATAGTCCTCCGGCCAGCAATATGTTCTTTCTCTGTCAAGAAAAAACTGATGTGACTTATGAAAATGAAAACTTGTAAATTAAGTGTGGAATGTTATATTCGTACATACCCATGTTGTTCCTTTCAGTTGATGATAGAAAGAAGCTGATGTATACCCTGAGACTACAGAAGTAACTGCGTATATAACGACAAGTGCTTTCAAGAATACTCCTTGAACAAAAGGCTGAAAGACACCCATTACACCCAAAATAAGAATGGCTACCATGCTGCAAATGAAAGAAAACACATGAATGTTACATAAATAATATTTTATATTATCTTGTTCTGAAAGTATAGCCTAAAAACCATATTTAGGAAATACTAACAGTACAAGCAGCTGAGTGCCAGAACCAAGAGCTGCAGAAAATAAAGACTTGTGTTCCGGGAATCTGAACACATTACCGTGGATGTTCTTCCATTCCTTCGGTTCTTGATAATTATTATTAACTTCAGCCTCTTCGACATTGCATGCATATCTATAACATTCATGTATTAGTGAAAGGATTGATATGCATGAGATGAACCTAATGGCATACTTAGTTTCTGTTAGCAAAATTCATACCTGGACATGTCTTTGCGTAGAAATCGTGTGTAAGAGATGACTAGACAAATGATCAAAATGAAGATTATGAAACATGAATTTGCAATCGAGTGAACATGCGCGTGTATCTGAAGTGGTAAAGTGTAAAAAGGTGAATAATTATTCAATCTCTCTTCAAACATATCTTCGGTCTCCCACCATTCGATGGAGTGAGTGAAATCCACATCAATTTCCATGTCATCTGTTACATCTACCACTGGTCTATCACATACAAGAATCACCCTGCTAACACGGTCCTTGTTATATGATATTCCAAACTTAAAATGCTTGTAAAGGACATATTTTTCCTTTCGATCTATAGAATTCGTTTGAACCTCTCCAACGAACCCCCAAACTGGTAAGTCGTCATAATACAATCGCATTGTGTAACCCTTCTTTATCATACTTCTAAACAGAAAAACGTCCGATTTATTCAGTCTTTTCTTGCATAATAACTCAAACTCTTTAGGCACTTGGAATCCGACCTTGAATGGAGTTGAAACAAGGCTCTCCCCAGTCAACATCTTGCCTAGATTATCCTTCTCATGTACAAATTCTGTTATTGGATATACAGCATAGCAGCATTAGGAAAAAAAATATTAGAAAGAAAAGGTTACCAATGAGTGCATAAATGAAGAAAAATCAAGCATGACGAGTGTTTCTCGTGCGTTTGGACCCATTTTAACTTGGAACATGTTTTAAGAGTGACTCATTTAATTTCAGTTGACCCAAATTGAATACATATGCAAATTTTTCTTACCCAAAGCAACCGATTTATGGATGAACATGTCACGATTGAAACATATAATAATACATTACACCACATATGAGGAAGAATTACCTGGTGAACAGAAGGGGAAATCATAATAATTATATTTTTCCCTATAGAAAATATCCAAAAGAACAAATGCAAAAGAATTAAACCTCTATAAAACAAATTGTAAACAGAATAGAACTTTATTGATCATATAAATTAGGGAAAGAGCGCGGCTAACCAATGATTAGAGTACGGGGAAACTTTGTTTGCATAGATGGGGACAACATCTCCAACGCTGTAGCGATGATCATAGGCGCCTGATTTTACTTGGTTTCCAAGATAGATTAACAGAAGAGTGACAAAAGGGATTCTTGATAATCCTTCCATCCCTGTTAGTCACATATCATTGATAAAAATATAAAGATATTTCTTGAAAAAATGAGGACTTGACACACTCCATCTAATGCTAAAAGAGTGACCTTTCTGTTATAAGATATCTTAAACAAGTTTCAAGATCGAGTGCCTGCGAGTGGTTATACTAAAAGCCACCTAAATGTAGAGTGTATTTGGTAGTTCTGAGTTTATGCACTTTCTTTTCAGATATGTTTCTCATCATGTCTGTTTCAAAAACGTTAGGCACTCCAAATGTGATCAAGATATAAAACTAACAACTAACAGACGTTTAGAATAAGCGAAGCAGGCTGATATCAAACAACACTACAGGATGTGTAATCTGAGATAGTGATAGCAATGCATTAAGGTTCTAACTTTCAACACCAACATAAAATATTTTATTAACCAAAAAAACAAACACTGCAGATCATGTTATCATTTCAAATGCAAAATGTGAGGATCAAAAGATACCTTGGTGGGGAGCAGGCAGAACAGGTTAAGGAAGAAAGGTGTGATGATTAGAAATAAGAATTAATATTATTTGAAGGGGAGCACATGCAAATAATGCAATTGAATAAAATAATACAGTTGACTCTCTAATTCATTCACCAAACACCCAACTGGCAAAAGTGCAAAACCACCCATAGATTCTCGTCTCTGTTGGGGAGGGAGGGGCGCCACACGGTGAAGAATCCAGGTATATATACCCTTCTTTGCGTCAAACACAGCCCGCCACCTGGACTACATACCAGCACACCACCACCCGTGCGGCCGTGCCTCTCTCTCTCTCCTCTACAAATCGTGATATATCTCACGGAAATAGGGTACCAGCCTTCACGGAATCCACTGCCCCGGGTCAGCCCCCTTGGCTGGTAGCGACCCGCACTCCTTTATATATGCAGACATTTAATTCCGTGTAAAGTTAAAACACTAGCATATATAAGGTATAAAACACATAAGCTTATTAAGACTCGACTGAGACTGAGCCCGAGCCCTGAAATCTAGATGATGCCTACAAAGTACAAAACAAAAAATGCAGAATACATTATACAAAGAACCCAGGATAAGAATAGGGACTGTTCCAATGAAGGGTTTATAAGTATCATCATCATCATCATCATAATGCTTAAATCCAAGGCAAACCAAATCAGTTGCATCATCGCGTTTCTCCATTTTCGAAGACCACGGATTGAGTTTTTGGAGCAAAGATGAGTGGCATTGTGGCAAACAACCCAGCTTGCAGTTCTTTTCAAACTTTGGGTGAACAAATTTCCGAAGTTCTAGCAAAGAAGAAGGAAACTGTTGAAAAGTAAAAAAAGAAAGGCATATAACATGGACCTTTCTAACGCCTTTGGACAAAATATCAAATCGGCAGTGGTGGGTGGGTAGGCGCTGCAAATGAACTGAATTTCGGCGAACAGTTCATGAACTGTTTGACGGAAAGTTCGTTTGTGTTCGTTCGTTTAATAAATGAACGAACACGGACAAAAATTTTCGTTCGTTTAGTTAAATGAACGAACATGAACAGAGGCCGCGTTCGTTCTTTTATGTTCGTGAACGTTCGGTAACGCGTTCGTTTGTGTTCGATAGTTTAATAAGGATTTTAATTTTTGTAATTTTTTATATTCTTTTATTTTTATTTATTTACCCGAATAAATAAATATACAAATAACGTACGTAGGTAAATATATGACTATATGATATCAATAACCCTACTTTTAGTCTCCATACTCACTGCTAAGTATAAGTATATGTTTCGCTTTTATTCTAAACTTAATATAGATTTGTTTGTGTTTGTTTCCGTTCATGAACACTTCTTTGTGTTCAATCGTGTTCATAAACACTTGTTTGTGTTCATTAACGTTCGTGTGCGTTCGTGAACAAAATTAACAAACGAAGACTAACAAGAATGTTCTCTTAACAAACAAACACGAACAAAAAGTCTCGTTCGGTAAGTGTTCATGAACACACCATTTCCTTAATGAACGAACACAAACAAGGCCTTGTTCGTGTTTGTTCGGTTCGTTTGCAGCCCTAGTGGTGGGTGATATTATCTACACATCCCCTGATTTTTTTCTATACATCCCCTACACGGGCCGTGGAGGTCTCCACGGGCTGTATAGGGTTAAAACTCAAACATCTATGGTTTGTGGAGACCTCCATAGGCCGTAGATGGGTTGCAAATCATTGGGATGAGTTGAAGATCATTTACACATCCTTATACGGGCCGTGGAGGTATCAACGGCCCGTAGAGACCCCATCTGGACAACATCTTGCTGGACTCAATGAACATGTATCAAGGCCTTACCCACGCAAACTAAGCATGAAACATGTATCAAGGCCTTACCCACGCGTACACATGCCTTGTCCAATTTCATCCCATTAAATTATTATAAACTATTTCGAATAACCTCAAAAGTTGGAACTATCCTAGCATGATGGTTTACTTTTTATAAAATAAGTAGGACCACATCAAAAACGACAAATTTTACCTCGAGACCACCACCATTTCCGCATTAAATCTAAAGAATATCTTGCTGGACTCGAGGAACATGTACCAAGGTCTTACCCACACGAACTAAGCATGAAATAAATTGTCCTTCCACGACCCGTAGAGATCTATATGGGCCATGGACGAGTCCATCTCCATGGGCCATTCAGCTTTCCACGGCCTATGGAGATGGCCTCGTCCTCGGGTCGTGGAAGGCCCATATACAGGCCATAACGCCCTATACAACCCTTGCTATTTTTTTCTATATGGTTGTTTATATTTTTGTAACCATATTTTTATAGTTTTTTTATAAAAAAAATTACAATTCTTGTTCTAAATAAAAAATAACATAACAAATAATTTTTTGTTTTGTATTCGACTATTCTTGATTATGTATGGTTCAAAACTCCTTGTTCTTGATGCTTAGTCCACACTTAGTCATTAGATCAAACTCCACACTTAGTCTATGTATCCAACTATGTGGTGGTTAATCATCATAGTTGTATCTGACTGTATAGCTCTTATGGTAGATTATGGATTGTGTTCATATTCGTTTGAATGCATTTGAGTCTATATTCACCATAATGTTCATCATTTGTTCTTGAGGATTAACCATAATATGGTTCTTCATATGTATTATTAATCGTTTGTGATTGGAGATCTTTGGTTTGCATTGTGTTTAGATGGGTCATTGTTTTTGGATATGGTAGGATCCAATTGGTTTCATTGTGTTTTGATGGGTCATTGCCAATCATAGGGATGTGCAAATGATTGGCAATCATTGAGATGAGTTGAAGATCATTTGCGCATCTCTATACGGGTCGTGGAGGTCTCCATGGCCCGTAGATGGGGTCTCTACGGGCCATGGAGACCTCCACGGCCCGTATAGGGATGTGCAAATAAATTGAGGGGTTGTGTAGATAAATGGAGCCGCTGTGGTTAGGAGAGATTCTTGTTTCATAAGAAAGGGCGAAGCTTTTTGCTCAATAGTGTCAATTTATGCATTTTCGTTTGAAAATTTTATACATATTGAGTCTGACCCAGAGCCAAAGTAATATATAACAAAGAATAATCCTTAAAAGAAATATAGATAGAATTATGAATAATTAAACTAAGGGTAGGCGGGGTGCAACCAGTGAATGACACTGATACCCCCACTACCTCACGGTTCACCGCCTCCGTAATCGCAGATAATGGAGTTCTGGTAGTTCCGTGGAGAGTTTCATGGGCTACCTCACGTGCGCAAAGGAGAGAGAGAGATGTAGAGGATGGAGGGAACTAGAAAACTCATAGGTGGTGCTATCGGTGGGAGGGTTCATGGGTTGTGACCCAGGTGGCGGGCTACAATTGTGTAGTGAAGGTACTCCCTGAATTCTCCGCTGGGAGAACCCCTCCCACCATAGGGAGATTCTATATTCGACAAGTTTGTCAAATTTTCACATCCTCAAAAGAAATTTAGATAGAATTCTGAATGTCAATCCCTTTATGGTGGAGTGACACCTTCATTGCTTTCCTTATGAGAGGTGGGGAGTTCGAGTTCTGCCGGCACCAAAATGTTGCTGGTGGGCTGGGTTTTACTGCAGTGGGCCTTCCGGCGGCGGAATTTCTCCGGGAACTGGTGTGAAATTATTGGTGGACCCGGGTTACTCTCGGAGTACTCCTTTATTCGGTGGGTACTTCGTGACTGATCGAGATTGATTTGTTGGCCGTTAAAAAAAGATAGAATTCTGAATTAATTCACATTAAAACCATAATAAACGAGCAAATATTATCAATCATTGATCTACGCCTTTTAAACTAAAAAAAGGGAAGCTCTGAACATTAACGAAATTGGATACATTGATTTTAGATGACTCAAGACGTTAAAGAACCTAAAACAACAACAAAGTTGTAGTCAAACTTTGTTAAAAATAACTTTAAATATACCAAGCCTACAATGTTTGAAATATTGATTTTTATAAACAAATGGTTCAACTCATTGAATTTCTATTAGAATGTGCAGAATATATACATGAGAAAAGACAAAGTTAGAGGAGATGATTACTCCTATACAATAAATACATTAAATGACATTGACTAGATAATATGTGCAATGAATGGATTGAGAGGAAATCAAGGATTTCAAATTGTTTCCTTATACCCCCCGTCAATGCAAGTTGGTGGTGGACCGAGACGTAGCATTGTTCTAAATTTGTCAAAGAGAGGTTTTGGTAAACTCTTGGTGAAGATATCGGCTACTTGTTTATCAGTGGAGATGAATCTTGTGTGGAGCTTCCCGGCGTTCACTAGTTCGCGAACAAAGTGGTAGTCGATATCAATGTGCTTGGCACGCTTGTGGGAGATCGGATTTTGGCTTAGAAATAGCGCACTCTTGTTGTCACAGAGAAGTGTTGGAGGTCCGGGTGGGAGCGCTTGAAGTTCCCGAAGAAGGTGTGTAATCCAAATGATTTCAGCTGCCGTGTTCGCCATGGCGCGGTATTCGGATTCGCAGCTTGACCGTGAGACTGTAGGTTGCTTTTTAGCGCTCCAAGAGACCAAGTTGCCGCCTAAGTAAATGCAATAGCCATATGTGGATCTTCGTGTGTCAATGCATCGAGCCCAATCTGCATCAGAAAAACCTAGTAAAGTAGTGTTAGGTGGACGATCAAAAGTTAAACCATGTGTTAAGGTGCCTTTGACAAAACGAAGAATCCTCTTAACTAGCTGGAAGTGGGTGATGGTGGGATTTTGGAGAAATTGGCTAGCTTGATTTACGGCATAAGAGAGATCGGGACGAGTAATTGTGAGGTATTGAAGAGCTCCCACAAGTGATCGATAAAGAGTTGGATCATGAAATGGTTGGCCGTGGGTGGTGAAGATATCTTTGGATGTGAGAGGGGTGGCAACGGGTTTTGAGTCAAGTAGGCCGGCTCGAGTGAGGATGTCATGCGCATACTTGGATTGGTTTAGGAACAATCCTGTTTTAGTATGATGAACCTCAAGACCAAGAAAGAAGCTTAGCGAACCAAGGTCTTTTATCTTGAATTCCTTGTGTAGAGAAGATGTGAAGGTTTGGATGAAGGATTCATTATTACCGGTAATAATGATGTCATCGACATACACAAGGAGATAGATTAGGATACCTTGGTGATTGTAAACGAAAAGAGATGTGTCTGCACGACTGTTTTGAAAGCCGTGAGTGAGAAGAAAGGCGCTTAGCCTTTGGAACCAAGCACGTGGTGCTTGTTTTAAACCATATAGTGCACGGTTGAGTTTGCACACATAGTTTGGTCGAGTAGAGGCTTCAAAACCCGGGGGTTGCTCCATGAAGATGGTTTCGGTGAGATGCCCATTTAGAAAGGCATTGTTGACGTCGAGTTGACGAAGGTTCCATTTATTGATAATGGCAAGACTTAGAACAACTCGAATTGTGGAGGCCTTGACTACGGGACTGAAGGTGTGTGAGAAATCAAGACCCGGTATTTGGGTGAACCCTTGAGCTACAAGGCGTGCTTTGTAGCGATCAATGGAACCATCGGGTTTGTATTTGATACGATAAATCCACTTGGAACCAATGATATTGGTAGTGGTGGGACGTGGAACAAGGGTCCAAGTATGATTGTCACGAAGGGCGTTGAGCTCATCATGCATAGCTTGGATCCATTTTGGATTTTTAAGGGCGGTTTTGATTCCTTTTGGGAGGTGAGAGGTGAATAAGGAGTGATGAAGTGGGTGAGTGGTGACTTGAGATAGGTCCGCTATATGCTTGGGTTTGAAAATTCCATGCTTAGCTCGGGTTTGCATGGGATGAGAGTTGAGAGTTGGATTTGTGGAAGGATGAGGGGCGGTTGGTATAAGAGGATCGGATGGGAGAGACTGAGAAGTGGAAGGTTGAGAGGAGGTGGGGTGTTCGGTGGTCTGAGGAGTAGGGGAGACATGGGCCGTGGGGAAGTGTATTGGGCTAGAGGGAGGTGAGTGGTTTGGGCTTGAGGGAGGTGAGTTGTTTGGGCTTGAGTGAGGTGAGGGAGTTGGGCTAGGAGGAGATAATGGGCTGGAAGGGGTAGGCTGTTGAGGAGGGACGGTTGGTGTGGGTTGTATGTAGGTGGAATAGTCATCACAATATGATGTGGGATTAGATGGTAAAGGATTGGGGGAGGGTACGGTTACAGTGGGTGGTTTAGGGGATGGAAGATTTTCTTCAAAATTGGTAATTGGTAAGTCATGATTGGGGTGGGGTGTCGAGTTTTTGTGAAATGGGAGGATGTCTTCATCAAATTTGGCATGTCGAGTGGTATATACTCGACCCGTTGTAGGTTCAAGACACCTAAATCCTTTGTACTTAGGATTATAACCAATAAATGTGCAAGGAGCACTGCGCGGTTGGAGTTTATTTTTTGTATAGTCTCTAAGGTAGGGATAAACAAGACAACCAAAAACTCGCATGTTGGAGTAGGTGGGGGTTTGTTTGAATAAGACTTCAAACGGTGATTTGTTGTCAAGGATTTTTGTGGGAAGGCGGTTGATTATGTAAGTAGCGGAAGAGAATGCATCAATCCAAAGGTTGGATGGGGCATTGGCATTAAACATCATGGCTAAGCCGGTTTCGGTAATGTGACGATGTTTCCGCTCGGCTCTACCATTTTGTTCGGGTGTGTGGGGACAAGATAACCTATGATGGATACCTTGTTGTTGAAAAAGTTTTTGAACTTGGTGATTGGTGAATTCGGTGCCACCATCACTTTGAAACACTTTAATGTTTGAAGAAAATTGATTTTGAACAAAAGTTAAGAAGGTGGTGAGAATTGTGAAAAATTCAGATTTGGCTTTTAATGGATAGAGCCAACTAAAACGAGAATAGTCATCGATAAAAAGTGCATAATATCGATAACCATCTTTGGAGGTCACGGGTGCGGGTCCCCAAAGGTCACAATGAATTAAGTCAAGGACATTTTCCGCGCGTTTAGGATTTTCAATAAACGGTAAGTGTTTTGCTTTTGATAATTCACAAGATTCACATAATCCTGGTTTGGGTAATATAGAAGTAACAAAAACACAACCAAGTTTATTTAAAATTTTAATTGTGTCAAAGGACACATGGCCTAAACGATTGTGCCATTTATTGAAGGAAGCACGAAGATGCGATGCGGAAAGCGCGGCAACTAGAGACTTGTGACCTTGAGTGAGAATGTAGAGACCATTTTCGCACGTGCCTTTAGCAAGAACCTCCTTTGTTTTGCGGTCCTGAATTTCAAAAAAATGATTAGAAAATAGAACATCAACCGGATTATCGTTTGTTAACCTACTAATTGAAAGTAGATTTTTTGTTAAATTAGGAACCACCAAAACATTTTTTAAATGGATTGAGTCATTTAAGGAGGTGTTCCCAACATGTGAAATGGGAGTTGATTGTCCGTTTCCAAAGGTAACCCGAAGGCGACCATTATGAGAGGTGACTTTGTTTAAACCATGAATGGTAGGTAACATATGTGTTGTTGCACCTGTGTCGGCGGTCCAATCGGGAGAATCGGATGCTATGTTACAAGTAGCATGAAAAGCTTCGGCGAGATTAGCATCAAGGGAAGCCTTCTTTTGGGCAAACGAGACAAGTTGAGAGCAAGTACTAGCATAGTGACCGGTTTGGCGACAAAGTTGACAAAGAGGAGGTCTTTTGGAATACGATGTGGTGCGGCCCTGAGAAGCGGAGCGACCACGTCCACGAGGCTGAGAGGAGGAGGGCCGATTGTTTTTATTTTTGTTTGGGTGAGCATAAAAAGCGGCCTGAGGTGGTTGAGGGTTGTGGAGTTTTTGAACAAACATTTCTTGATTTTCGGCATTCGCCAAAAGATCACGAAATGTAGGAGCCGGTCGTATGGTACGTTGGGACGTGGAAAAATTCTCAAAGGAAGCGCCAAGTCCACAAAGGAACCAATGGCGTTTGTCTTCATCATCAACGGGATGTCCTATAGCCGCTAGTTGGTCGGCAATAGCCTTGAATTTGCGCCCAAATTCGGAGACCGAATCGGCCCCTTTTTGAAGGGTGCGAAGAGAATCTTTGAGGTTATGGATCCGTTCAATGGAGGAGTGGCTATAGGCACCGGTAAGAGCTTGCCAAACAGATTTGGCAGTGGAATGGCCAATGGTTTCGGCCATGGCTTCTTCCGATAGGGTGGAGTTGATGAGGAGGAGGATTTTTTGGTCATCCACTACAAGAAATTGGGGTGTTTACCCACACATAGTTTATCTACACATATAAATGTGTGGGTAAATACCTACACATGTTGTTATATGTGTGGGTGATGGTTAATTTTTTTTTTCATGATGACTAACACTTAATATGTGTTGGTAATGTGTTTTACCCACACTTGGCTTGGTAGGAAAAATTCCCACAAAAATTGGCTATTAAGTAAATGTTACATTACCTACATATGTTGTAAACTTTCGTTACGTGTAGGTAAATTATTACACATGTGTAAAGAACTAATATATATGTAGGTAACTGAATACGTTTACCAACACATAATACTTGTAAATAAATGTGTAGATAAACTAAGTAAATAAATTTTTTAATTTTAAATGACATGGCAAAACAAATACCTACACGTATTAGGGACGAGCTCGGTACCGATACCGAAAATATATATTATCGGTATGATACAGTTATTATAAGGTAAAATACTGATATAAACTTATACCGTACTGAAAGTCACCAAAACTTTGTATCGAATTGGTATAAAAATGGTTCGGTACTGGTTCACATTGGTATATCCGGTACTTGGTAGCCAGATGCTCATTCCTAGAGTCAATAATGATCAATTAGATAAGTAGTCATGATAATTCCTAACGGACCGTATTGAACCTTAGTAGTCATAAATATCGTATTAAACTATAAAGAGGTTTATCATGTCATATTAGGTCTTAACGAGTTGGATCGGGTCACACCGAGTCATACAATATCATCATGTGCAATGGTAGAATATACATATCGTTTGTAATGATGATCGCTCTTAATGTACCATGATAGTTTTTTTTTAAATCATATTGTGTCTTAAAATGTCATACCGATATTATTAGGGGTGTAGGGCATTATTACTACAACTATGATATAGTATATATATTTTATTATTAAAACTAAAATAATACACTTTAGAAATTGCTAATGTCTATAGAAATTGAATATATTTCAAATTAAAGTTAAAATTTTCGGAACCCATTCCCGCCTCAAAGTCCCCGCCTCTCTCATTCCCCTACATTTCCGTATCCAAAATGAGATAAGTGTCACTTGAAATCAGAATCTCAAATGGATCAAACTCTACTAATCGGTTGCCGCCGCACCTCGATAAAACTATTATAATCTTCCATTCGGTTTTGAAGTTTTACCAAATAAGGCGACAGGGGAGAGCGCAAGAACGATTTCTTCAAACGCATTGTCCGTTTTGGGCGAATAGGGTTTTACTTGTGAATTCAATCGTAAGATCTAATCTTATTTTCCTTCCAATTTATCGATCTTGGATGTAAAGTGAGATCACTGGTTATCTTCATAGTCATCGAAACGGTTTTTGCAAAAAGAAACTTATAGATCTACAATTAAAAAATTTTATGGATTGTTGAAGCACAACCTGCTTCATAATAAAGTTTTTTTTTACGGTAAATCACAACAATTGTTATTATTTATTATCTTCCATTTTGCCACTATGAAATGAAATTGTTCTTTTTTTTGTTGTTGTTTCGGATGACGAATTACAACAGATTTGATACTATATTTGTTGAATCTTCTGCATATACAAAGGCATAGTGTAATTATTCATTTTTTTGCTTCTATTGTGTTGGACTAATCTTGTTTCATGTTTGCTTATGGAGTTTCTAAATTTCCTTTTGTTGTGAGCATTAAGCAATTGAATAACATATACATGTTTATGTGTTTAGGCTTGTTCTGGAAGTGTATTTCTTGTATTCTTTATAAATATGTGATGTTTATCACCCTTCGTAAATAGATTAGGGTTCTGGATTTATGATTCTTGTTGTCTAGTTTAAAACTGAAAGGTTGAAGATGCACACCAACTACTTGATGGAATGCTTCAACCAAATTTATAAATAATTTGTCCATTGATTAATGGAAAACTTTGTTTTATCTGAACAGAGGATTACATTTTAAAATCACATAACCAGACCTTCTTGTGGATGCTCAATTGAAAAGAACCAATGATAAGGTAAAACATCTTACATTTTGTTTTAAGTATAACTAGTTTGATTATGATAGGAAAACTTGAATAGTATGGTGACCCGTATATGAATAAAATATTTGGTTCCAGTATTTTTTTTTCTTTGAGTTCCTGTTGTGATTATGTGACATAATTAATGTTCTAGTTGGTATACATAGTTTAAGCAGTTTAAAAATATTATGCTTGAGTTAATAGCTGTTGTATATATATCATCATGTTCTTAGAAAATTATTACTTGTATATGTATTAAACATTTAGAAGTTTGTATTTTACATTTTAAGTTAAAAACTTGTATATGTTATCACTTAATATTTTCACCTTTTTGCATTACATCAAACGATCATAATTGAAACGTGCTTCAGGTAATATATGGATGTTGCTGGATACATGTTACATGGTTAGAGTATGAGTCTTTATCGATTTTTCCTAGTCGATCATATGGTATGTTTGCATTTAATGCTTGGTTATTGGATTATTTATTGGAGAGATGCATTTTATGCTTGGTACGTTGGATTAAGATAAAGATAGAAAAGACTAGGAATGACATCTTCAAGTAGCATTGGTAAGTTTGTGATATTTTTTGTGTTTCTATTGCTTATGCAATGTTATTCTAACTTCTTTTTACATGTTCTTATTATGCAGGACATCGCAAACGATATCTATCATATGATAATATGAACATGACTTCAAGCTATTCTTCACTTCTTGATGTGATTATATGTTTGTCTTAACAAAGATGTGAATCCATTTGCTCAAGTGGTAAAGTGCTACTTATATTTTTTTCAGTTAGCAATATATATCAAGTTCATTAATTGGGTTGTTTAAACTTTAAAAACAAGTAACAACTCTTTTCTTATGGTCGATCATATATTTATTTGTGATATCTTATGAAGAGAATTTGTCTATTTCCTTTACTGTTGTAGTTATTTTTACGTTTATATATGGGTATGGTAAAGCTAGCCTTCAGGCACATAACAAATTTACACAATAAAGTAATGCTATATGCTGAAGTTAGGTTACATTTGACCTTGTAGGCATGTGTCTTTGATGGAAATGTTGGAAAATGCTTAAATCCGTCTTGTAAGGTATACATGTATTATTGTATTTTTTTTTTTACATATTATAGAATATTTGCATTTTGTTTGATATTGATGTTTGGCATTTGTAGAATTTGTGACAGGCAGTAGTTGCATGTGATTCGATACCTTTGAAATCTTTCTAGACAATAATTAGTTATTGTGGATCAATTAAAAATGGATCACCAGTAGAAGTATATTGCTTTTCGCATTTTAATTCGATCCCATAAACTATTTATTCTCATATCATGTTTAGAGCACCCTTGAAGCCTGAATCAAATGAAGACTTTACTGTATAAATATGTATTGCCAATGTCTTGTAAAAAGATCAAATTTTGACTCTTTAGAATCAAATGGGTTGGTAAAATATGGTGTTGTTTCCATAAAATAGTGACAAGACAACTACATTAAACCAGTTAAAATGTTAAAGCTAAGCATCATTGAGTTGTAAAATAAAAATGTTGGGTATACTGAGTGAATTATTAATGTGTACTGGTATATTGTATATTACGACTATATATAACATTTTAAAAAACTAGCTCTCCTTACTTGATAAGGAGTCGGATAGATAGTTTGAGAACATTATGTTTGTAACTAAAACTATTAGCATTACTAGTTCTGAATATGTATTTGGGTTGATGAATTTTGACTTTTGAGTGAAAAGTAATATGGTTCGAAGATTTTGATATGCTATCACATCGAGGTGGACTTGATTTGAGAGTTGACGGCTCACACATTGGGATGCCGAGAAATGTTGGATATCCTCAGATGCGGCTATATTATATGTAAGTTTAATTGCTCATTTCTACCTCTAAATATTCATTATTTAGTATATAATTAATATATTGTACGTGTCTTTATTTATTTATTTATTAAATTTTTTTTTTTGCTAAAAGGATGATATGGTGGAGTTGAGATACCAACGTTACGTGGAATCAATGCGACAATTCGATTATTGAGATTTGAGAATCTACATGGACGAAGATTAGTTTTAGTATTTTCTATCAAGTCATTAGTGACTTATATATAGTTTTGTCTTGTTAGTTCAAGTATTTCAATTTCTATAACCACTAGTTTCATTTTGGAGCTTTAGCACTACTGATGTTTTAACACTTTTGATTTGAGGATAAAAATTTGGTCACATGTTTCTAAATCGCTTTTGTATATGTTTGTATGTATTTCAAAATTATTAGCTACATATATCTTGGTTATTGTATACACATAAATATATTTTTACCTACACATTTATATTTATTTCAAGATATATTGAAATGAATATCTACACATCTGCAACTATTACCTACACATAATATTACCATTACCCACACATATATTTATGACATGTCATTGCCACATCATCTGCCATGTGAGCTGCCACGTCCGCTTGTATCCAAACAAATGGTTATACTTTTAACTACACATACAAGTTAGTTTTAGCTACACTTTTATGTGTAGGTATAGTGTGCTATATATCTACACATAAAAGATGTGTGGGTAAATATCTATTTCTACAGGTGCGAGTCTACACATCATAACACTTAAAATATGTGTTGGTAAAGACAACTAATAACACATAATAGGCTTTTACTCACACATACTATGTGTGGGTAAAGGCCTAAATTTCTTGTAGTGATCGGCTTGCCAAGTAAGGAAGTCGGGATTGGGAACAAGGTTGTTATCAACCAAAATAGTTTCGGAGGGGGCTGGATTGGTTCCGGTTACATGGCCAAGGAGGTTCAAGTAGGAAAGAACCGGTGTTACTTGCTTCTCCCATGTGAGGTAATTTGTGGAGGTTAATTTGATAGTAATGAGATGGCTAAGAGAGTGAAGAGGGATGGATGAAAGGTTTTCGACAGCCATGGAAAAAGAAGAAGGATCGGAATTGAGGAAAAAGGAAGAAGAAAGGAATTAGCTAGAGAGGATCTTGAATGTTAGGCTGATACCATATAAACAAATGGTTCAACTCATTGAATTTCTATTAGAATGTGCAGAATATATACATGAGAAAAGACAAAGTTAGAGGAGATGATTACTCCTATACAATAAATACATTAAATGACATTGACTAGATAATATGTGCAATGAATGGATTGAGAGGAAATCAAGGATTTCAAATTGTTTCCTTATAATTTTAGAGGAATCAAACTTAAAGTTAGATTTGTTTATTGACTTGTCAAATTCTTAAAAGTGACAATTTCAAAACTGATGAGTACAATACCGTTTATTAGTTTCTTACTTGGTGGCTATCAAATTTTCAAAATTAAAATAGTTTCATATTTATTTTTTAATTTCGGAGTGGGGTAGAAAAGATTTGTGAAAAATTGTGTGAAAGGGGTTTGATTATATAGAATTGGATAAAATAAAATTTCAAAATTTTTTTAAACACCATCAGTTAGTAACGGCTCTTTCAACCAGCCAATCCCCTTGTGCAAACCCCCCCCCCCCCCCCCCCCCCCCCCCCGAGATTTCCAGCCTTGGTGCCCTACGCCAGCTTTCACGCCGCAAATTGAGAGGTGTTGGTGGCGTGAAGGGGCTTCTCACCACCCTTCCACGCGCCCCGCACCATACTATTGGTTTAAGATGAAATGTAAACATGCTTACGCATGCCAATCCGTCATTTACCAATAATTTATTTTCTGAGTCTCTCTATAAATATTGCATCTTGCTACCTAGTTTTTCTTAACAAAACATACATTCCACAACTTATATAACAGGAAAACAAAGATGGTATCCATTCCAGAGACAACTATCAGCTCTTCTGATGGCAAACGACCCATTCCATTGATGGGATTGGGTACAGCAACCCGAACCGAAAGCGGTGACCAGGTGAAGGCTGCGGTAATTGAAGCCATCAAGGTTGGTTATCGCCACTTTGACACCGCGTCACTCTATGGGACCGAAAAGCCTCTAGGTGAAGCCATCCAGGAAGCTTTGAGGCTCGGTCTCATAAAGTCGCGGGCCGAGCTTTTCATTACTACTAAACTGCGTTGGGACTCAACCGAAGGCCACCTTGTAGTGCCAGCCCTCAACAAGAGTCTCCGGTAAGACTACATATTCTTTTACGAAAGATTTGGTTTATTTAATTTTATTATGGCAGACAAGTTTTTGGGAACCTGGTAAGTATCATATGCAATACATTATGCATACAAGAGTTGATAATAAAAAAATCATAAGTGCGTAGTTTTGCGTATATGAGAAAGTATAGGATACAAAGTATCCTTAATGTACAAAGTGTAAGAAGCCATGAGAAATTGCCACTTGTCAACCTAACCTAACCATGATTAACCTAATTAAACTATATTTAAACTCAATTGTAGTTAAACCAAGGACAAATCAGTAACCTAGACTCCTGCAACACCACTACCAGATCCAAAGCCCAGAGACCATCGCCGGAGATCACCCAGAGACCATCGGAATTCCACATACAGCAGCGCCGCCGTCGTGTCTCTGCTTGATCCATCTTCGAGCAGTGGTCAACGACCGGTTGTTCTTTCTGTCGATCTCTCTCTCCGTCACTTTCTTCCTCTCTTCGGTTTCTACAGCAGTGTTTTGAGAAGCTGTTGAGGGTTCGTGTTGTGATCTGCAAAGATAATGGATGAGGTGTAGGTGCGAGATATACGATGGGAGAGGGTCAAGTCCGTCAATCTTCGTCCTCCCCCTCTGCTCTCTCTACTGCATCTCGGTTCTCCACGACCACCCACGATTCTCACCTTCCTGTTTCAGTACCAATTACGACGAAGAAGAAGGGTCTGAAGGTATTGTTTCTGACCGATCAACTTCATCCATAATCGACTTCACACCCAAACCAGGCACATCTCCTTTGTTTTGCAAAGCACTGATAATGACAGGAAGAAGAAGAAGAAGAAAGCTGCTTGTAAGAGGTTTGAATAGGGGAAAAAGTGAGGAAATGTGAGTTTTAATTATACTGAATGCGTTTTACAAAACCAAGTGCGTTTTACAAAAAAAAACAAGTGCGTTTTACAAAAACCAAATGCGTTTTACAAAAACCAAGTGCGTTTTACAAAAACCAAATGCGTTTTACAAAAACCAAGTGCGTTTTACAAAAACCAAGTGCGTTTTATAAAAAACCAAGTGCGTTTTGTAAAAACTAGTTTAAATAGTGCTTAAAAAACCAAATGCGTTTTATAAAAAAACCAAGTGCGTTTTATGATTTTCTGTTTAACAGTTTCTGATCTTCATTGTCTGAAACTTTTTTAAAAGCCATTTTTTCCTTTAATTCTTCTTCTATTATCAACATTGTTCGTTTCTGTGAATAATACATGCGTTTATAGTGATTTTTGAATATGATTCGACTAATTTTATCAATTAATTATCATACTCTGTTTTTTTTCTATTTTTTTGCAAATACGTTTTGATTTTGTTTGTAATCGAATTGTTTAATCATTCTGAACGTTTAATCGAGTTGAAAACGATGAAAAATCAGGTTCAATCGATGAAAATTTTTGGATCGATTATGTCTGTTGTTATGGTTTCACAGAAATTTAAACGTGTTTTTCCTAATTTACCCTTGGTTAGATTAACCCAAATATGATTAGGATTGTTAATTACCATCTTGCCACCCCCTAAATCTAATGGCTGAGAATCCTTCTTACACTTTGTATGTTAAGAAACTTTGTACATTAGCCTCTCTCTTGCATATATTATATTAAGAAAAAAACAAAATCGTATATAAATATTTATGTTTAAAATAAACAGCCTAAAACACATTACAATTACATTACAATCTATTAATAATCATTCTTATTTGAATAGTATCCTTATTTGAAGAGTAGATTTATGATTATTATATTAATTAAATATACTATTAATTACGATTACAATAAATTTATTCCTCTCTTTTCTCACTGGACCACCCAACTTTTCTTCATCTACCATGAGTCATAAAACCACCTCCTTTCCTCATTGGACCACTTCTATAATCAGCCACGTTAGTCATTAGTCATAAAACCACTTACCCACAAAACTGTCATCTAACATGAGTCACCAAAGCACTTGCACATAAAACTGGCAGGTGTGTTTCTTTACTGATTTTAGGCTGGACAGGGTGGAATTAAAAATTTACACAGACGATTATAAATAATAGCTTCACACACAAACCATCAGTCACACAAACACAAACCACCCCCAAACCCCTCTCTCATCTGTTTTTTCACCTGAAAACCCAACGCAAAATCACCAACTTAACCTACACCGGAAGCACCACAAACGGTGGTTACAATACGTCAATCCACCCGAAAGTTACTATTATTACTATTACTTTTCCAAAACTGAAATGAATAGCTGGTTGTACCTAACGTGCGCCGCCTCCACCGTAATCTGATTGTAATTGTAGTATGGCTTTGATCACACAAGCGGCGGTGATGGTGGTACAAGAAGAACGGTGTTTTCCGGGTGATATCCAATGGCACTCTTTCGTCTTGCAGGTCTGATTTCGGTTAGGTTCGGCGAATGACGTTTGGCTTAACGACCTAAAGAAGAGTGACTGGGTGGTTGGTTAGAATTTTAGGCTTTCTATATGAGTTGTGAATAGAGAGATGCAAAGAAGCCTTTTAGGTAGTTAACGCCTAACGGGATTTAATTTGCTTTTGAGGTCCATTTGAATTTTAAGATTAGATTAAATTTGAAATCAATTTACTTGATGGATTCTTTGGGAACCGGTTGTGGGCCTGCCAAGTAACATGTTAGTATAATTTTTTAATAACCATGTCAAAAAACAAAACCACCTTAAAGTATTATTATGATTAGTGTTATACACAAAGTGATATTTGATATATATGATTTTATTTTTTTTCCTCCAATTTCGGTATGACGTTACTGGTTGTAGGTAGCGACAGAGATGCCCATCAACATCAAACGGGCTTGATATGTCTTGATATATATTCTTCTGTGTTAGCCAACCCGGTGTTGTATTTTATTTCTAAATAGAGTCTATTCAAAATTGTTTGATCTTTTAACGATTTGCTATATTAATTAACAATACCACCTTTCAAAAAAAAAAAAAAAAAAAAATTAACAATAACAAAATTATTTAACATTAATGTTGATTTGCTATTTAACATTGATGCTGATTTGCTATATTAAATAACAATACGAAAATTATATAACATTGATTGATGCTTTCGATCCTTGTATAAAATTCGCGCAACGCGCGATCTCGAATACCCCTGGTTTGTATTTATCTTTTAAATTATATTGTAAAATATTAATTTTAAGTGGGTCTATAGATAAACAAAACTGACTTGATTTACTAAACATGTGCTTAGTTCGATTCGAAACTAACCCGAACCTTATAAATTTCGTGTTAACTACGTTTGTATCGTGTACTCTTTATCAAGAGGACGCATTAGCTTCCACAACATGTACTTTTATTTGTTTTGCTTTTAGACCACATATAGGGGTTATATATATATAATATTCACGCCCAAGATTCCTTGATTGGCTAAAGAGGGGGGGGGGGGGGGGGGGGGGGGGGGGCAATTTCAATAAAAATCCACGGCGTGAATTTTACAACGCTCAAGTTCATTTTGCCTTCAAAACGCCCGCCAGCATGGTGGTGCAAGGCGTGGACGGGTGAAAACGCCCAAATCCCGCCCCACTGCGGATGGTCTTACAAAACATAGAGTTCCCATATAAAAGTGATATGAAATGTTACATTTTTTTTAGAAAAAAATTTCGGATGTGGTGAAGGCTCTACAAATATTCACTTTATACGTTTTATAAATCTCGCTTATAGTTGCAAACCTTCACAAACCAAAGGGGTTGAACCTGGCACACTGGCAGTAACAAAGAGTGTAATAAAGATGTTTTTTTCTAAGTAGTTAAAGATTCTAGTTTTATGGTTGGAACCGATGTAGATTTAAGAGTGTATTTAGAGAGTATTATGAGTTAGTAGTTCTAAAAAAACGTTCACAAAACCTTCTAACCGAATGAATTTAATTACACTAAAAGATGACGTAAACAGAATATAAAATATAAAGGAGTTTTTATTCGAACGGTTCTAGCCATAAATTATAGTCTTTACAAGACTTAAAATGCACAATTAAACAACATATTGACCTTTGAAAATGTTTGATTTAACGTAGGGAATTAGGACTAGAGTATGTAGATTTGTATCTAATACACTGGCCACTAAAGCTAAACCAAGATGATGTCAAAAGCCCACTTACAAAAGAGAACATAGCCGCTATCAATCTCAAGGATGTATGGGAAGGAATGGAGAAGTGTCAACATCTTGGACTCACCAAATCCATCGGTGTAAGCAATTTTTATCCTCGACTAATCGAAGAAATCCTTTCTTTCGCTAAAATCCCCCCAGTTGTCAACCAGGTGATTATATATATAACACTCTTTCCTCGACTCATAATCATTTCTAAAGTTGTCTAGACGCTGATTTCCACGTGGTTTCTAAAGGTCGAGATGAATCCACTTTGGCAACAGAAGAACCTTAACAACTTTTGCAAAAAGAACGATATCCTTCTTACGGCTTACTCCCCTTTAGGTGCATTTGGTACTAAATGGGGACACAACCGCGTTATGGAATGTGATGTTCTTCAAGACATTGCCAAGTCTAGAGGGAAGACCGTTGCTCAGGTTAATTCTCTTCCTAGTAATTTAAGCATGGTAAAACGGGTGGGTCAGGTTGGGTCACAGGTCAAATGTGTGATTTTGGTTTCGGGTCAAAATGGGCCCGGGGTCCTTTTTTATTACTATACAACTTTATGTAGTGAAACTTATGTCATTGACATGCAGATTTCTCTAAGATGGATGTATGAGCAAGGTGTGAGCTTTGTAGTAAAGAGTTTTAACACTGAGAGGATGAAGCAAAACTTAGACATCTTCGACTGGTCGTTAACCGAAGACGAGTTGATAAAAATAAGTCAGATTCCTCAACAGAGACATGTTTATTTAAGTGGTACGATGTTGAAGGAGCCCCATGATGTACTTGCTGAGATTGACGCAGGTCTTTCATTTTAATAATTTAAGTTGTTTTGTCGCATTTTATCTACTTAGAACTGAATAAAAAATCAATGACTTGATTGTATCGTAGGTTTCATATTATCGCTTATTGAATAAGTTATAACACTCTTATAAGAGTTCAAAATATTTTAGATTCATGTTTTTTTCATGATAATATAATGATTCATATAATTGTTTAATTTTTATGTTACTAAGACCACCTGTAGTGGTGAGTGGAATGGGCGTGGAAATGCCTCAAAACGCCCCAACACCACCATTCATATTCGACAGATAAAAATAGTAATAGATACCATAACCATACACATACAATCCAGTAGACGCGCCATTAAGAAACGACCTGTGTCAAACAGAACACCTTTTATATTCAAGAGAAGTTAATCACAAATAACATTAAAGTAATGAAACTATAAGAGGATAGAAGATTGTTACATCACCTCCACCACCACTCATGATTTTCAACAGCAAGTTGGAAGCTTGTCAGCATTACAGAAACTAACGACGTTACGATCAAAAGAAGAACAAACATAATGGCCATGGAATTGTAAAACGTGTAAATCCCACGTCCCCAAACAGTCAAAAGATTGTCGTAAAGCTGGATTTTGATGACACTAAATGGCAAAAATCCAGCTAGAATCATCTGAGGGAGGATACCCTCGTACCAAACCAGTTGAGGAACCTCTTTAGGACATTTGGTGGTTCTGCAAGGAGCTCGGAAATCAGATACACAGTTTTTCCCGATAATCCCTCCTAAAATAAGCAATGGGAATACTAGAAATATCCACACGAGAGACAATGTGATTATTGTATCTAATGGGAATGTACCGGTTTCTCCATTATAAACAGCAAATGTAATACCGAGACTAAATGTAAGGAAGAAAGGACCAAAGTATAGTCCGCCCGTCAGCAATATGTTTTTTATCTGGCAAGAAAAAACCGATATAAGGATGGAAATTCGTAAACTAAGTGTCAAACTGCATTAACATTCACACATACCCATGATGTTCCTTTTAGTTGATGATAGAAAGAAGCTGATGTATATCCTGAGACCACAGATGCAACTGCGTATACGATGACAAGTGCTTTCAAGGATACAACTTGAAAATTGGGTTGAAAAACTCCCATGATCCCCATAATAAGAATGATTACCATGCTGCAAATGTAATGAAACAAATATTACATAAATACTATTGGATGTGGTTTTTAATATATAGCATTAAAATCATATTTTGTAAATACTAACACTAAAAGTAGCTGCGTGCCAGAACCAAGTGCGGCAGAAAATAAAGACTTGTGTTTTGGGAATCTAAACACTTCACCACGGATGTTCTTCCATCCCTTCTGTTCTTGATTGCTATTAACGTCAGCCTCTTCAATATCACGTGCGTATCTATAATGTTCATGGATTGGAAAAACATTGATATTAAATGAGCATAATGGCTACTTAGTTTCCGTTAGTAAAACACATACCTGGAGATGTCTTTGTGAAGAAACCTTATGTAAAAGATTACTAGGCAAATGATCACAATGAAGATTGTGAAACATGAATTTGCAATCGAGTGAACATGCGCACGTGTGTGATATGGTAAAATAGAAGAAGTTTCATAATTATCCAATCTCTCATCAAATGCACGTTCCGTCTCCCACCATATAATGGAGTATGTGAAATCCACATCAACTTCCACGTCATCTGTTACATCTACCTCCGACTCTAGATCATATGAAAGAGAAACCGCAATAACATGCTCTTCGTTATATGAAATTAGGAACTTAGAATGCCTGTAAAGGAAATATTTGTTCTTCTTTTCATCTGTGAAATTCCTTACAACCCTTCCAATGAGACCCCGAATTGGTAAGTCATCATAATAATATTGTATTCGGTAACCCTTCTTTATCATACTTCTAAACAGTGAAACGTCTGATTTATTCAGTCTCTTCTTGCATAATAACTCAAACTCTTTATCCACACGGAATCCGATCATGAATGGAGTTGAAACGAGGCTCTCCCCAGTCAACGTCTTGCCTAGATTATCCTTCTCATGTACAAATTCTGTTATTGGATATACAAGCAAAATATTACGAGTGCGTAAAAGAAGTAAATAATAATGAACAACACATATGAGTGAGGAAGAAATACCTGGAGAACAAAAGGGAAAATCATAATAATTATATCTTTCCCTGGAGACGATATCCAAAAGAGTAACAGCAAATGACATAAAACCAATGAAACTAACACAGACTGCAACTGTATTATATGAATAAATCAAGGAGGGAATGTTGCTAACCAATGCTTAGAGTACGGGCCAACTTTGTTGGCGTAGATGGGGACAGTATCTTCAAAACTGTAACGATGATCATAGGGATCTGAATTTACTTGGCTTCCAAGAAAGATGAACAGAAGAGCGACAAAACGGATTGTTGAGAATCCTACCATCGCTGTTAGTCGAGGCAACAAACAATGAGAAGGATATGAGTACTTGAACACACTCCACATTAACAGACACGCGTGAGTTATTCAGAATCTTTTACAAATCTCATTATAAAAAAAAAAGTCCCTTTCTAAATTTCAAGCAGTAAGTACGAAAAGCCAACTAAATGCGGAATTTACTTGGTTCTTTCTTTTTCAGTTATTATGTCCTCCAACTGTAATCGTGAGCGGAAGATATGAAATCGACAACTAAGAGAAATGCAGAATATGCGAAGCACAACGAAATCAAACAATACTACAAGTTGTGATAAAGATAGTCAGCAATGCAAATATTGGGGGATGTTTCAAACATTTAACACTAATTAAGTTAGGAATAAACAGAAGCAATGCAAGTTACAACGAAATTCAAATATATTAGATTATTAATTCAATTAAAAAAGTTTTTTTTTTTCTTTAATGTGTGCCCAAATTTGCTCCAACATTTAAGTGTACACATGAAGATGAAAGTAAAATGGAACCAAATAAAACACAAAACTATGAAATGAGGGAAAGATTAGGTAAAAGACCTTCGTGGGGATCAGCGTAAGGAAGAGAGGTATGTACTGGTTAGAAATGTGAAGAGGAGGGGGGGGGGGGGGGGGGTTGATGCAAGATTCGTGATCCGCCATTGTTGCAACACTGGTTGAATAAAGTAATAATAATAATAATAATAATAATAATAATAATAATACAGTTGACTCTCATTAATCAACCAGAGCACTATAATATTAGTCAATTGGCAAGACCCACAATTTTTAACTCCTAATTTAGATTCTTGTTTCAAAAATACAGATCCAAACATCTTAAACGCCATTGCTGATGACCAACTTCGAAGCAGATAAGAACGAGGGTTTATCTAAAGATGGAGAAAATGAGGTAGGGGAATTTGAGGAAATTGAAATTGGAATTGGAATCTAAAGTTTGGAATGTAATATTGATCGGAATTGGAATTTGAATTCACCAGACTTTGAATATGTTTGATTGGCATATGAATTTGAATATGATATTTGTCCACTTTTTTTTCTAATGGCATCTCGCTCAGGGCTATACATGAGCATAGTCCGGCCGATGTGGGCTTCGAACCGGGCACTCCAGGGTAGGAAACAGGCTAAGCCTGAAAACCTCCCACCTCACCTGCAGCCAGTGGGAATCAAACCTGGCTCTCCAAGGAAAAACCAAGTTCTTTCCACCACTAGACCACAGGGTCATTGACATGATCTTTGTCCACTGATCGGGTAGACTTGTTTGGGTCGGCGGCATGGTCGGGTCGAGATTTTCAGGTTGGCATCGGGTTGAGACGTTTCAGGTCAATAATGGGTCGGGTCGGTTCAAGACGTTACGGGTCGGGTAGGGTCGAGAGCTTCATGTCAGCAACGTCTTGGGTTGAGACGTTTCGGGTTGTTTTGTGACATTTTAGATTGTTGAGGGATGGGTCTAGTTGAGACGTTTCGGGTCGTGTCGGGTCGGGTCGGGTCTGGTCTGTTTGAGTCGTTTCATGTCGTTAATTAGGGGGGGGGGTGTTCGAGTCGGTTCGGATCATTAATGGGTTGGGTGTGTCGAAATGTTGTGGGCTGAGTCGGGTCGTCATGCTACGGGTCGACAACGGGTTGATTCTTTGTATCGACACTTTTCGTGTTGAGATGCTATACGTCGACGACGGGTCAGGTCGGTTCAAGAGGTTTCGGGTTGGGTGCCAAATGAGGGATCGCCAACTCCATAACACATGGTTATAACAAAAAGAGGTGGGGTATACTTCGCTCCACCACCAATCACATTTAAACACACACTTAATACATTTTTTTCTTTTATTTAATTATTGGTTAGACCACAACGTGATAGTTAAAGGTTAGATTAGTTAAACTCATTGTCTACGTGACAATGGTGTGTCGGGAAGTTATAATAAATCACAACGTTGGGTTTAATTTTACAGGGTGTTTGGGATTGAGTTACAAAACAACTTATTGACTTATTGGTTTCTTCCAAAAGCCAATAAGTCAATAAGTTGTTTGTGTAAACCAAAAACACTTTTGGCTTTGGCTTTTTAATAAAGGTGGAAAAGCTGTTTTCAAGAAGTCAGAAATTCTGGCTTTTGGCTTTTGGTTATTTTACACTAATAAGTTAAACCAAACATTTTTTTTTTAAACAACTTATTGACTTTTTCCTACCACAAAAGCTAATCCAAACACTTTTTTAGAAACTCTTTTCAAAAAGTCATCAGTCAATAAGCACTTCTAACCGAAAGCATTTTTAGAGTTAAATAAGCAATCTCAAACACCCCATTAATTGTTCAAACACTAGGTACAAGCATTAAATCAAAGTTTTGAATGTTACACATAATACCCCTTTAAAAATTACAAGATGACCACTCCAGTTTTATTAAACTTATTATTTAAACCTTAGACTTTTCATATGTTTTTTTTTTCAGATTTATAACTTTTAAAATATAATGTTTTAAAAAGTTCTCTATATACTGTTACGTGCATGTTTTAATTTACGTTTCAATATAAATTTTGTACAAAACCAAGTTATGTGTGACAATATACAAGTTAGCAAAACACAATGAATTTTTAAAATGCTATTTTCTTTCTCTTTTTACAGTTACACATACAATTTTACTTTTTATGGGCATTTATTTACTTCTTATATGTTGGCAGTAGACCGAATAATGTGACAAAGTTGTTATAAGTGAAGTGTGGTGGGTGTTACGTACATGTTTTTGTTTATTTGTATAATGTTTCAACAATGTGGGACTTTTACGTGGTTTAGCGCACTGTAATAAGCGCCTATAATAGTAAGTGTAAGAGCACTCATAATGCTAATCAAATAAAGCGCTTCAAATCGCCATGTCACTATGTCAAATCATTTCAAACCATTTTAAATGAAAGCCCACTTTTTTCCTCCCACCCCAAACCATTCCAAACCTCACCTCATATCCACCCCATCACCTACTTTTCCTCTTTTATTTAACCTTTATATAAATTTATATACCCTATTTCTTTATTAAACAAATAATATTATTTATTTATTAGAATAAAAAATACGTAAAATGTAATTTAAAAAAACATAATAAATTATAACAAAAAATAAATATTATAGAGTACGAAAAAAAAACAACATAATTCATTAAATAAAAATACACTGAATACCTAAAATTACCTTAAATTACATCAATAAAGAACACACTTAAAAAACATACTTAAGGCCTGAAATTACAATAATAAAAAACACACTTAAGCCCTAACGTTACACACTACTTAGTATAGCCATATTTTCCCTTAATTTTCCCACAAACTTGATCGTGAATTTAACATCAAACCGGGTTCATGTTAGAGTTGTCCATAAAGAGGATGATGTAGTTTTGGTTTGTGAGGAACTCATTGAGTTTTCCTTTGAGTCCGTCCATTATGTCTTCTTTTTTCCCCATAAATTCTATGATCCGATGCTTGACCGGGGCGTCTACAGATGGACCCCTCGTCTCCTTCTGTTTTGATCTTTTTTTTTTTGCCTTTTTGACGAGCTGCCTGCTTATAAGCCTTTTTTTGCCCCATTGGACGTGGCAACTCCTCTTCAAATGGGGTATCATCATCATCATCCCCAAGGTTTATATTCAAAGACTGAATCTGCGTCGGAACTCTGTTGTCCTCCAGGTCAATTGTATCGGAAGCAGACAAAGTATACGCTCCCGATTCCGATGTCTTTGTCCTTTTAGACACCATTGGGACTGGTTCATGTTTGGTTCATCTTTCACAAGGTGAAAGACATGCTCGTAGCTAAAGTTGAGCCGATATGTTTCTTGGTACTCCATTAATTTTGGCTTGGTTTGTGACTAAATCATCATAGTAACCGCTATGACTCATTTTGTGACGGTTGAAAATGTTACAAAAATTATTTATGGGGTGGACAATATAATGCCAATGAGACTTCAAGTTTGCCTACGTTCGCTCATGGACACTATCAATTTCTCCACAACAATACATGTGAATGCGCTCCCAAAATTCTTGAGCCTTTTGGGATTTTCCGTCTATGGGGTTGGTTGACACATGAAGATAAGCCCATGTAAGAGTTATTTCTTCTTCAACCGACCATCTATAAATTTCACCTCACATTCCCTTTTCCTTTATGACTTGAAGATGGTGTTGGTGTAGAAGCACCAGACGATTGGGTGTCCGGAGCATTGAAAGCTGGGGGTTGAGTGTATGGGTTGAAACCCATATTGGTTTGAGGGTACCCATCAAACGAGTAGTTGGGTGGCGGCATGGAACCGGGTTGGAGCATGGAACTGGATTGGGGCATAACACCATAATTTCCAAACCTAGGAAAACCATAGCTTTGAAATTTTGGTGGATAGCTATAACCTTGGAAGCCTTGGATGTTGACAGGTAGGTTACGGTTTGGGTTAACACCAGATGATAGCATTTGTTGAATGTTTTTTTGATCATCCATGTTTTGTAGGTGTGATTCAAATGTTAGATGTTTATTTTTGTATGTGAGATGGATAAAGAGTTTAGAGAAGAATGAAATGGTAGTAAATATTTGATTGGGTTGGGTTAATATTTAAAGTTTTAATTTTTGTTCTCTTTAAAGGTTAACTTTTTTTAAATATTTTATTTTCTAACTATTATACATTTCGAATTTAAATTTAAATTTTGATTTTTTTTATTCAAGTCTCACATGAGGCCCCACCTCAAACCCAGTGGACCGGTGGAATCATTTCAGACCCAAACATGTTTTGATTCGCAACCCAAACCTGCCCAACCACTCGACCAATACAATTTTTCCAGGCTTAGGGCATGTGTAGTGGCCCGTTGTTGGGCGTTTTGTGACCCCATAGCGCCCCTGCACACCGCCCCGCAGGGCGCTATGGGGCGTTTTCTCCATAACGGGCGTTTTGGATTGAGTTTGTATTGGGGAGTGTAAAGGGACCGTTGTCAAACGGTTCTTTCTTTAATTTGTTTTTAAAACAAAATCTCTCTATATATATACACATACAACAACACCAACAACACAAATATATACACTTTTCCAACCAAACAAAACCAAATACAAACCCAAAACCAAATCAATGGCAGCGTGGACTAACCAAGATCAACTCGAGTTGGTGAGGGCGTGGATCAACATCAAGGAGAATCCGCAAAACAATAGGGAGCATTTTTGGCGCAATGTATTGGAGGAGTTCAACCGAATTACCGAAACGGACAACCGTACTGTCGATCAGATCACCACTAAGTGGTCTGCCATACAAAATAACTGTAGGAGATGGCACACAGTCTATGAAGCGACGATGCACGCACCCTGGCGTTAGCCAACAGATGGCAATTCAACTGACACACGACGCTTATCGTCAACGCTACGACAGCGACTTCAACATCACCAATCTTCTGTCCTGGTCTATGATGCGTTTTTATTTTGTTTAATGTTTAAGGTTTTAGTGGTTTAATATTATGTTTTATGTTAGTGTTTTATTTGTAATGTTTAATGTTTTAATGTTTAAGGTTTGAATGTTACAACTAGTTTTTGTGTTTCATGTTAGTTTATGTAAACAGATTACATAATATTTAAAATTTAAACCATTACATTACATTAAAAAAAAGTTACAACTAATATTAAAACACACTTCCTAAATTACTTATTTAAACATTACATATTCCTAAATTACTTATTTAAACACTAGATAATTCCTAAATTACTTATTTAATCCTAATTTCTCCACTATGGAGAGTAGTTGTCCCAGTCCTCGAGTGTGTAGTACTCGGGGGATACGGAACGTGAGCTGTCCCGTCCATCGGATCTCGCATCCGAGGGGAAATAGTAGTACTCACGAGGAGGGGTAGGTCGGCTCCAGAGGCGTTCCTCCTCCTCAATTTCCCTAAGGGCTTCCAAGTCCTCAGAAGTTGGCTCCCCTCGTTCACGGGGTGGGGTAGTCTGGTGGTAGGGGGTGGGGATAGTCTGGTGGTGGGGGTGGGGGTAGTCTGGTGGTAGCGGGTGGTGGTAGTCTGGTGGTAGGGGGTGGGGGTAGTCTGGGGGGTGGGGATAGCAGCAGCAGTCCGGGGGGTGGGGGCCGACAACATTAGTCGGTCCATTTCATTAACAGCCATGGTATAATCCATGGCCCAGACCCATTCTTCATCTGTGAAGTCATCATCGACTTCAGAAGGAGGAAAGGTTGGTTGTGCAGCAGCAGCAGGAGGAGTGAAGGTTGGTGGTGCCGCAGCAGGAGGAGGAGGGGGATATAACCAATGTTGTGGAGGAGGAGGAGGAAGAGGAGGTTGTGCAGCAGGAGGAGGAGAGGAGGTGAATGGTAGTCTCCGGGGCCGGCCCCTTCCCCGGACCCGGCGAGAGTACTGCCGAACATTAGACGGTCCGGCAGCTCCTGGTTGAAAACCGCCCATATTATTCATTGTTTTGAGGATGAGGAAAAGGTGTGACTGAGAATTGGGAGGAAGTGTTGTATTTATAGGGTGTGACTGACCGTTTGGGGGGGAAAGTTTGAAATTCAAACTTTGAAATAGGAGGGAAACCGTTTGAAATTCAAACGGTTTGGAACAATAACCGTTTGAAATTCAAATATTTTTTTATTTTCTATTAAATATTAAATATTTTTTGTTATTATTTTATTAATTTAATAAACTTTCAGTTTAAATTTTTATTTTTATTATTATTTTTATTATTATTAATATTATTATTTAAACTATTTAATATTATTATTTAAATAAGAAAAGAATAATTAACCAATAATTACACAATCATTTATAAAGCCCCATAACCCCCTTCCCACTACACCCTCTTTTTCCATAAAGCCCCATAACCCTCTTTCTATTACTTTTTAATATTTTAATATCCATAACCCCACCACTACACACACACTTATAGGAAATTATATATATATATATATATATATATATATATATATATATATAGGCTAAGTATAGAGAAGAAACCTTCTAAAATGAAGAAACTCCCACAAACCCATCTAGTGGACCACAATGCTCCACATCACCAAGAAAACAAATTATTTTTTTATTACTTTGAGGGTGTTTTAGTAATTTAACAAATCTGATTTTTTTAAACCCCTATATATTATAATTACCTCTCTCTTACTTTTTCAAACCCCATTCAAAATCTATTTCCCTCCTATCCAACTCCCTCTCTCTCATCTCTCTCAAACACTATCCCCTGCAACTACACCACCACCGCCGAACAACCCTATCAACCACCGCACCACCGAACCATCCCAGCTACCCTCATCGCTCTCTATCTATAATTACACCACCACCGAGCACAGTCGTTCCATTGTTCGAACGAGGACCGTCGTTGGTTTCACGAGAACAGTGGCATCATCATCGAAGCCCACCACATAAGATTCATCATCGTCGCCACCTCCCTATCACCGTAACCGGTTATGCCTTTTTTATTTTTTAATTCTCAGGTTATTTTTTTAGGTTTATTATTAGGGTATCTGTTTTCGATTTTTTTATTTTTGAAACAATTTGTGGATGTTTGTTAAAACAGAAAAGTATTTTTTGGAAGCACAATGTATATCAGATTTGTTCTTTAACTAATAAAACCAACATTTGATTGTTTTAAAAATTAGATTTGTTTTTAAAAAAAGTTGTTTAGTAACAACATTTGATTATGTTCAAAATTAGATGTTTTATTATTAGAGAAAAGTAGTTTGTTTTGGTAATCCTAAAATAAGTTAGGTCATTTAAAAAGATGGGATAGGTTAAAAATATTAGACACTTATTTGGGTCTAAGGGTATTTTGTTTTATTATTAGAAAGTTAGGCCATTTAAAAAGATGGGATGGGTTAAAAATATTAGACAGTTATTTGGGTCTAAGGGTATTTTGTTGAGATACTGGGCTTTTATCGTTTTGAAGTAATAGGTTTTTTTGATTTTGTTTTGTTGACCTCTAATTTTAAACTTCCTCTGTTTTATGTTGCGTATGTAACAGCAGAAAACATTTTTAATATGATTTTGAAAGGTTTTAGAAAACAATTAATGGTTAGAGTTTGAATTTGAGCGAATTAGTGTTTGGTAATAAGAAGTTTTTTGTGATGGTTTTGAAAATGTATGTTTGGATCTGTTTCGTACGTAACACCACAAGTAATCATCTTTACACGTCGGTAGCATACGTTAACACGTAGGTTTACATATTAATTAACCTTTTTATTTGTTATTATTACTAATAGGTTTTTTTTAATCAAAATTGGTGAATTTTAATGTGCCTTAACATATGCAACAATTTTAATCAAAATTGGTGATTTGTTTTTTTACCAGTATGTGCATGGTTGTATGAGTATTATAATGTGTGGAATGTATGTAACAACAGAACTAAGTTGGTATAAATTTTGTCTTTGTTCCCAGAAAAACCCTGTTACACATGTAACACTCCTGTTTTTTGCACCTTTTCGTTATAGATTTTTTTTTTGTTTTTGCATGTATGAGTTTTTTTCTGTTACCTATGTGTTTTTAACAGAGAATAGTTTTTTTTCCCTGTTTCATATTTCCAATGTCAACACTTACTCTGCTATAACATATGTTACAGGTCATGTTTTTTAGTCAAACCATGGATTCTAACCCCACCACTCCGCCTTCGGAGGTTTTTGAGGAGCGTCACAATCTCATCCCAATTGTACACGAGCCACCTCAAAATGAACCGGACATTGCAATTGTACCTGAACCACCCCCACCGGTTGGATTGGACATCCCTCCTGTTGGAGCCGAACATGAACCCGCTGCCCCCGTTGCCGCGGACATCCCGCCATTAGAACCGGTTATACCCGTAGTGCAGGCGGACGGTGGGTTTGAGAGTGATGAAGATTTCGATTGGAATGCGGCCTATGATTACATCTTCCCCGAAGAATATCCGCCACCAGAAGACTATATGACACCGGAGGATGACGTGTATGATGTAAAGCACACACCTGAATGGGCGGTTGGTTACGAATCAGACCCAGGGGCTGAATATGAAGAACCATATGAACCCAAACTTAACAAACCCGTGTTGCCGTTCACGTATCCAGAAGGTCGGAGTATTAGGGCTGAATGGGAGGGTATAGGTTATACTGAGGAACAGTGGGCTTTTTATGCAAAGTATGGTTATCGGATGCCGTCAGATATTGTTCGTTGCAGCGCGGGATGTCGGGGTTATTGCATGCAGCAAGGGTGGGGGGGGGGGTATTGTCACACCCTCAAAATCCACTTGCGGAGTTTTACCGCGAGGCGCATGACAAACCAGGATCCAAGTCAATGATCACAATAAACAATACTAAATGAATTTCAAAAACATAGTTTAAAAATCCCAAACATCAGCGGAAGCTAAATATCGTTACATAACCAAAATAAAACCAAATGTTTAATGTTCAAAGACCATGCAACTCTAACTAGACGCCGTGCAGACGCGTGCGCCCTAGTTCCACTTTGCTACCTTAGCGACCTGAGAAAACATGTAAGAGTTTACGTCAGCACAAAAATGCTGGTGAGTTTACAGGTTTGTAATCAAAGTTCCAAGTTTAACCTGTCCATACTATAACAATTGTAAACCAAGTACGCTAGCTAGGCGCATGTACCATTACTACTACGATTGGAAAACCATTACTAACTCGCAAACCAGATGTTGTGCCCGAATAGTAAACCTGTTCCTGTTTGAGACAATATGCACCCGCCCGGCGCTCCATGCCGACGGGTGGGGTTGGTCACTCCCAATAGCGCTATTCACATTTCCCCGTTGTGCAAACCAGCACATTCATGGTTCCCCCCGGGACTTCCAAAGATCGTATAGTAAACCGTTTGAAAACCCATAGTATGACAGTTGTTACCAAATAGTTGTTTAACACATGTTTTCTCCCCCAAAAATGAAAACCAAGTAAAGTGGGGCCGTAAACTCACCTTAGGTTGCGTTACTTCAGATAACAGAATAAGTCAACAAGCTATGCTAGCCCCGTAAAGCGGCGACCTAACATATGACAGTTACAAGTTCTTAGACTAATAACCCGTAGGTTAGTTAGTCCCTAGATGTCCAGACTTTAACCAAGTTTGTTTGACAACACGTTTACTGTTAACATGACCCAACGTACAAGACTCGACATCCCATTGGTGACCCGAGGCTTCCCGTGTTACACTAGCATTCACAAACATATAATCATGCAGTCACACTTAACATACGTTAAAGTCCAACAAGTTCTAGCACATAGTTCCATTAACACATTATTGACCCGAACACATGTTACCAAGTTATCAGACATGTTACGGGGTTCCTAGCATGTTCCTAGGTGTCAAAACGGGTCTCGGAATGCTAAAATATACTTACTGCAGCAGTACAGGCGATTAGGAAAAGTCAACTAGCAATTACGTTGGTCAACAGGCAATTATGAATGCTAATCGCCTATACAGTAGGCGATTAGGGTCATGTGGTATGCTAATTTTTGAGTTTGTAGGCAATTAGGGTCATGTGACATGCATTTCAGAACTTATCAGGCGATTAGGGTCATGCAGCATGCAAAAACACATCATAGTAGGCGATTAGCCCCTAATTGCCTAAGGGGTAGGCGATTAGCCCACCCTGGTAGGCGATTAGCCTGCTAATCGCCTATCCCTTAGGCGATTAGGTCTGCTAATCGCCACCTGCACCTCAGTTTCGGTTTTTCGCGCGTTTAACACTCCAAATCAACCCTAGAACGTGTGTAAACCTCCAATATCAATCAAACAAGTATCCCAAACATGTTTAGATCAAAATACATCGTTTGACCTTGTTCTAGCAGTCCTGGATGCAATCATGTTTCTAAAACATAACACAAATATCATGTAATCATCACATTAACATGCATAAACATAACCTAATGAACAATCAATCAGATTACCATACCAAACCATCAGTATAGATCAGTAACTACCCTAACATCATGTTAATAATCCTTCTTGAATCATAAAAATCCTATCTTTTAATTAAAACCTACACATACAACATGCATAGCATCTAGAATCCACACAATAATGATTATTAACGATTTACAGAAGGCACAAGTGTTTATGAACAGGTCTGGACCATTAGGGATTCAATAAAAACGTTAGAAAAGATTGCATGGATGAAAACCACACCTTAGATTATGATTGATTGATGAAATAGGCTTGAAATCAAGTTGTTTGATCCAAAATCGTGTTCCAGAGGTTGTGTGGGTGTTGGGACGAGTTGTGGGGCGACTAGGGTTGATGTTATGAAGTTTAGGAGGTCAAATATTGTATTTATAGTCGTTTTTAGTCGTAACCCACGTTGCAGGCGATTATGGTTCAGTTGCAGGCGATTAGGGTTGCTAATCGCCACCCCCCTTAGGCAATTAGCCCCCTAATCGCCACCTGGGAAGGCTACTCGCCACCTGGAGGAGGCTAATCGCTTCCTAGATGCCTCCCTATAGGCGATTAGCTCACCCTAATCGCCTATAGGGTATGGTTCCAAGTATTTTGCGCGTTAAACCCCGTTTTAACATATGTTAACACATTTTCACATACCGACAAGTCACATAATGATTGTAAACACATAACACTTGCAAATAAACACATTTACACTCGTTCACCAATTCCCGGGACTCGAGACTTGCATGTTCCCTATGCTTTGACGATTCTCCGAATCGTCACCCCTTGTACACTTGGTTAATGACTGACATCTAACGATCCTCTAGGCCAACATCTAATGATTCCCTAGACTCACATAACAGTTCCCGAACCATAACCCGACTCAACTAACCCAGTTAAGTACAGAATACGCGTGACTCGCTAAGGTAGACTTTAATCTAGACGACGTTGTTAACCTGAATTTGCCGGGTGTCACAGGTATGAATTGTAACAACCCGTTGTTAAGTACCCGAAATTATATATATAATCTATGATTAATTAATATAATTATTTTACGTTATAACTAATCCGGCCCAATGAATTCAACCCACCCGATAACATAAGCCCAAAATATATTAGACTAACAATTGGACTCTAATGGTGAAGCCCAACACCCTTTGGCCCATTAAGATTGTCCGGCCCAATACTCTCTAGGCCCAACCCACTAGTCCTTTTCCCTGCTGCAAACTCACGCACAACACACAGCACATATCATCCTTCCATGTTTAACTTTCCTGCATGAATCCACCACCTTCACAATCCATCTGTACATCTCTATCCTACACTCAAGCCTTGTCATCATACCATGATTACATTCATTCACCCCCTTTTCTAGCTTACACCTTACGCACGTATATCCATCTCCTCAACTTCTTCACATGTGCAACCTTATCATCATCTCATCATATCATTCATGCACACTGCATAGCCCCTTTCCTTGCTTATTTATTAAGCACACCTCTAATATACACACGTACACCACCACCTATCAAGTTCCTCATCATCATATAATCATTGGTTCATGAACCTTATCCAATAGCTATTATATATGCATGAATGTTACTACACCAACCTCTGTACAAACCAAAAGAAAGAGAACCAATAGAAGAGAGAGTAAGAGTGAGATGAGAGAGAGACGTAAACACAGAGAGATAGGAGAGAGAGAGTAGTCGGCGAGAGGATGAAGATGATCGGCTCCGGTTAACTTCTACGACCAGTCATGTCGTTTACCACCAACTGTAACCTGAACCCGATACTTTCCGGTCTTCTTCTCCAGGCCTCTGCTCCGGTCATTACTTCCGGCCGAGCATCCAACCATAACCCGACAACCCACCTTCGAATACCCTCTGCTTCGGTGACCTTCATCTTCAGTCCCGAACACCTCTCCCACATCCACCATAATCGTAGTTACACAATCTCCAGCCCTATACCCGACCACCCTCTGTTCCGATGAATAACCATGAACCCAACGACCCTTTTCCTGTTACATGCTCCGGCCATGCCTTTTGGTTAGACGCCACTGGTCGTCTTCTCCGGTCACCTGCTATCATCGGTGACCGGTTCCAGGTGGTTCCAAGTGTCCCGAACATCCCTCCTACAAACAACCATCCATGTAACCTTATCCTCCGGTCGTCTTTATCTTAGGTGACCGGTCCCAGACAGTACCCGAAACCACCACCTTCGTCTACAATAAACAGCTCCGATCATCTCCTGTAACGTTCGGTCCTGTTATCTCCGACCATGACCTGCAACTGTTCTTTAAACCCATCTCCGGTCACATCTCCGTCTTAGGTGAACGGGTCTTGAATGGTCCTGATCATCTTCCGAACATCACTCTGTTTAGACCCACTTCTAACTGGTACTTTCTGTTTATGAACCTGAACCGTGTATTATTTCACCCAAACCCGGTTAAACTCGACTTGACATGGATCATATATATTATCGGGTTCGAACCCGTAATCGCCGTAAACACCCGAACCTGGATCCGTGAGAGAGGTACGGAGCCGGTGCTTGTTTCTGGGAAGACTTGTAATCACGAGCACAGGATCTCGATTTGATATACGTATAAGAAGGTTAGATTATTAGTTGTTATTATTATTATTAATATTATTATTATAAGCGTGTGACGAGTGGGACAATAATATTAACCCGATCATATTAAACCGGATAACTATAAATATATATATATATATACAAGAATATAAAACATTACAATATAATATATTAAAGGATTGTCCCCGACGTTATCACGTGCACAAGCTTTGCACGCGCTAATGTTATTAAATATAATAGGTACAATATATTTGGAGATTATACCGTTAAGAAATAGTCTGCAGAATCCGGGAGAATATAATAGAGGTGAGTACATGACCCTTTCCCTTTTAAAGCCTTTGGGCTGATTACATGCTTGTCTAACCGTTATCAAGTATTTTATACGGTTTATATTATAAAAATGTTATCGAGTTGTTAATAGAAATAATAGAACTCGGTCGAATAGAAACTACGTAGAGTGGATCCATTCGGTATCATAGAGTATAGCCTGGACCAATTAGAGGTTACGGGACCATATATAATCGATCTATACTCGAAAATAGAATGACCGAACTATATAGAAAGAGTTGTATGTTCGTTAAACTCGAGTTATTATTATCAGTATGTCTAAATTCGGCATGTCTCACTAGTATGAAAATACTAACGTACTTTAAGCATGTGGTCAGGTATTTATACAAGATAATAAAGAGAAAGCTAGCGAATAGAAGATCTGGATAAGAAGAGGATGCTATGGCTACATTTTATGTATTTCATTAGTATTGAAATTCAGTTTAATGTAATCATCACAATTAAACCTGTTAATGCTAATCCGCTGCGCCACCTGGGTTGTTACATGAATCTTTAATTATATGTTTTGTTGTTGATACAGTTTTAGTGTAATATATTTTCTTCAGTAGTATGTTTTTAGGCAGGTGAACAATATTATGTTGGTGATACACTTTGTAATGACCATTTTGTTTGTTTTTAGCACTTTTGTAAGTAACAAAAGGCATATAACCATATCACATCTCGTTACATATGCAACAAATTCTGGTGCTGCTACAATAAAACTGAAAAAAATATGGTCTAATATAAAAAAAAAATAATTCAGCATTTTTTAAATAATATAAACTGGCCACTCAGTTTTAACCTACGTAACACAATACATTTTACATATGTAACAGGGGCATCTGGCAGATTTAGGACAATAATAAAAAAGGTATAAGAGAGATGATGTGACATGTGTCAGGTCAACTTTGTCATACATGCTTTTTCAGAATTTGTCATTTGACCATTTTGCCCTTTATTTGTCCTTTAGCCTATTATATTAAATCAAAAATCATGAATTAAATGTGGACCATTGATCTAAAGTGATCAATGGTCTAGATTAAGTTTACCGGGTTTCTTCGTTTTGAGTGGGTTTTTATTTAAACCTTCCCCTATATATATAGGATTTGGTTCAAATGAGAACCTTTCCCCAAATTGAGAACTGAGAGAACCATTCTGGGCCACACATTTCTCTAAGGCAAAAAAAAAAAATTTTTTTTTTTTTTATTTTTTTTTGTATTTTTTTTTCAGTATACACATGTGTATAATTGCATTATACACATATGTATAATGCAATATACACATATGTATAACTGAAATATACACATATGTATAGCTGAAAAATGCTATATACACATATGTATAAATGAAAAAAAAATTCAAAAAAAATAAAAAAAAAATTTTCCTTGCATAAAAATGTGCGATTAAAGCAAAAAAAAAAAAATTTTTTTTTTTTTTTTTGCCTTTATATGAAATGTGTGGCCCAGAATTGTTCTCTCAGTTCTCAAATAGGGGTTGGTTCTCTTAGGATCCCTACCATATATATATATATAGGTAGAGGATCCTGTAGGAAAATTGGTTTGTGTGAGAAGTGTAGGAAGGATTAAGAATTGACATGTAGCCATCATGTTTTTTATTTTGGAATGATGTTTTGGGTTGTTTTGGCTTGAATAACTTTTTTGTCTTATAGTGAAAACAATCTTATTTTTTTTTGTCTTTTATCTTTTACCTTTTTTTCCTGTTTTGTTGTTTCTTCTTTGTCTTTTAGTGAAAACAATTTTTTTTTCTTTTTTTTGTCTTTTATCTATTTTTTTTCCTGTTTTGTCATTTATTTAAATTTTCGTTGACGAGTACACAACGTGTCAGTACTTAACTCCGTTTGCAGTCGTTGTGAAATTTGAGTCTATTTCTTTTGCAACGACAATAATAATCGTACATCTAAGTCGGTTAGTTTATTTCTTTTTCCCCTTTCTTTTAACAAAATATTAACGTTGGTTTTGTTTGTCGGGATATGCAGTTGTTGTGTTACCGGTTGTTGTGGTCGTGGAGGTTAACTGATCACTGCCAAATATCAAGGTCGCGGCGCGTAGCGTGGATAAAGATCTAGTTTATAACAATAACTGTTTATTTTTAATATTTTATATTACTTTATTAGGAGTGATATATTTCAAGACGTAAGCGATCTTTTGATGCTGATATATTGACTAAAATGTAAACAAGCTTACGCATGCCAGTACATCATTTACAAATAATATTATCTACTTAGGGTAGGGTTCCTGTAGGAAAATTGGTTTGTGTGAGAAGTGTAGGAAGGATTAAAAATTGATATGTATGCATCATTTTTTTGGACATATTCATGATGTTTTGAATTGTTTTGCTTAGAAAAACAACAAACATAACAATTAATAACCGAAAACAATGTATTTTAGGCTTAAAACTTAAAACACTATGTCAAGAACATTTAAGCAGAGTGTTTTAAGTAATTATCAGGGTGTTTTATCTGTAATTGAAATTTAATGACTATAATACATTGGATTGTGTTTTAAATTTTTGTATATTGTTGTGTTAAGTGTTTTTCAAGCCAAAACAACTCAAAACATCATTCCAAAATCAATAACATGATGGCTACATGTCAATTCTTAATCCTTCCTACACTTCTCACACAAACCAATTTTCCTACAGGATCCTCTACCTATCTACTTATGCTATCTTTCACCATAAATAGTGCATCTTGCTAGCTAGTTTCTCTTATAGAATTTCTTTTGTTCATAATAAAAAAGAAGTTGAAGGGTAAAAAATATGGTATCCATTCCAGTGACGACTATAAGCTCTTCCAATGGAAGGCAACCCATACCGTTAATAGGATTGGGTACTGCTACCTTGACCGAAAGCGGTGATAAGGTGAAGGCTGCGGTTATTGAAGCCATCAAAGTTGGCTATCGCCACTTTGACACGGCCGCAGCATATGGAACCGAGAAGCCTCTAGGTGAAGCCATCAAGGAAGCCTTGAGACTCGGTCTCATAAAGTCGCGGGCCGAGCTTTTCATTACTACCAAACTGTGGTGTGACTCAACCGAAGGCCACCTTGTAGTACCAGCCATCAATAAGAGTCTCCAGTACGTAAGATTAATATTATTCTACAAGATATATATTTTTTTAATTAATTTTATGTGGTAGAGGGATTACGACAAGTCGTTACCTCGTTGGAACTAGATGTTTAGTTCTTTACCACTTAATTTTAAATACGCTGGTTGATAAAAAAAAAAGTAGGGTACTTTTGTGTGTGTTTTTTTAATATTAATTAGAATGAATTTTAAAACTTTTTTAATAGTCTTTTCATATTATTATTTTAAAATTGAGTTAAATGCCAAAATGGCCCCTGTGGTTTGGTCCAAATTGCCACTTTGGTCACTTTTTTGAATTTTTTGTCAAAACCACCCCTCACATATCGAAAATTGCCAAAATGGTCCATATTTAACTGAGTTTTTAACTGAGTATGGAAAGTCAGTTAAGTCTCAGGGGCAATTTCGTCATTTTATCTGTAAACTGAGTTAAAACCCCTTTTAACCCCATCTTCCTCATCTAAACTTCATCTTCTCTTGAAAACCCTAAACAATCAATGGATCCACCATCGAATCCCTTCAGACGTTACAACACTCTCCAACACCACCACCATCTCCACCGTCGTCCCTCACCAAGACCACCACTGCCTGTACAATTATCTTCTTAATCAGGTCTGAAGAGGGGTTTTTACCTTCTTAATCAAGTCTGACCTGAGTTGTTTGGAATTGTTTGAGCGAAGGAAGCAACAGCTTTAGGGGAAAATCCATTCCTCTTAATCAGGTCTGACCTGAACAAGAAGTGAACATCCATTCCTCTTCTAGACTCCAAAAATCAAGAAAATCACGAAATTTGAGCGAAGGAAGCAGCAGCTTTAGGGGATTATCGGCAGAGAGAGAGAGAAGGAGCTGAGAGGAAGGAAGAAGGGAAGCAGAGGAGAGAGATAGAGAGAGAGAGGCGGATGAGAGAAGGTCACCGGCCAGACATGCTACCAGGAAGAGGACAACGACGACGATGGGGTTTCTGTGGTGGCGACAGTAACGATGGTTGTTATGACGGGTTCTACTCGGCTTAGATTTGATTACAGAGGTAAACCCTCAATTAACTTCTTCTCCTCCTTTGTACATACCTTGAAGTGGTCAAGGTGATAGTTGTAATGAGTGATGGCTTCGGTTCACAGTGGTGGAGTAGGTTTAGGGGCTTGTAATCGGTTCAGTGATGGCTCGGTAGTGATGATGGGTTACCATGGTGATGGTGGTTACGGATGGTGCTCGGGTGGCGAGTGAAGGTAGTTGCCAATAGCTAAGTTGAAGGTGGAGTTGTTGAAGATGAAATAGAGGGGGAAGAAGAAGATTAAGAGGATGGAGATTGGGATTAAGTGGTTGGATCTGTTGAAGATGAAATAGAGGGGGAAGAAGAAGATTAGAAGATGGGTTTTGAAAGGTTGAAGAAGGAGTGAGTTGAAAGGACGAAATTGCCCCTGATACTTAACTGACTTTCAAATCTCAGTTAAAAACTCAGTTAAATATGGACCATTTTGGCAATTTTCGATCTGTGAGGGATGGTTTTGGCAAAAAATTCAAAAAAGTGACCAAAGTGACAATTTGGACCAAACCACAGGGGCCATTTTGGCATTTAACTCTTTAAAATTTACAACTAAAGATCGAGGTGAATTGTCGATACATAAATACGTATAATTAAACTACATATCCTAGCACACATCTCTATTTAACTTTTAAAATTGTAAGAACTTGAGTTGCTAAATATGCTTGTTGTTCAATTAGAAAATAACCCGAACAGGATAAATCTAAACTTACAAATTTTGTGTTATTTAGGATGAAGCATTGAATCCTGACAACAAGAGAAAGCTTCCATCATACTCCCTCCGTCCAGTTTTGCCCATAAAAGACAAAACACAAACAAAGATTTGATGATATTATTTTCATTTTACAACATACAAACAAAAAATTTCTTAATATATGTGTTTGTGGGCCCATGATATTTAAATTGGGACGGAGGGAATATTTCTTTTTAACATAACATAACTTCTCAAAACATAAATAAATAATAAAAAAATAAATATTTTCATGATTCTCGCCTATTATTTGTTATAAATTTACCATATGTTTCTACTTTTTACATGACTTCATTCAAATGATCAAATTAAATTACATGTTGAAATTTGACAATTTGTGATTTGACATATATAGGAATTTAGGACTAGAGTACGTAGATCTGTATCTAATACACTGGCCACTAAAAGTAAATCAAGATGAACTCAAACTCCCAATTCCATTAGAGTGTGTAGCGGCCGCAATCAATATCAGGGATGTGTGGGAAGGAATGGAAAAGTGTCAAGATCTTGGATTCACCAAATCTATCGGTGTAAGCAATTTCTCTCCTCCACTAATCGAAGAAATTCTTTCCTTTGCTAAAATCCCGCCGGCTGTCAACCAGGTGATCATCAACTCTTTTCTCGAGTCATGATCATTTCTTATTGTATCTCCTAGTACTAATTGTGTGGTTGGTGAAGGTTGAGATGAACCCGCTTTGGCAACAAAAGAAACTTAACGAATTCTGCAAAAAGAACGATATTCTTCTTACTGGCTACTCCCCTTTAGGTGCATCTGGTGCCAGATGGGGAGACAACCGTGTCATAGAATGTGATGTTCTTCAAGACATTGCCAAATCTAGAGAGAAGACTGTTGCTCAAGTAATAATATGATTTGGTTCATTTTTTACTATTTTTGGCTAGTGGGTCCTTACTACATCACATAATTATGTAGTGATCATCTTATATTTTTTACATGTAGGTTTCTCTAAGATGGATATATGAACAAGGTGTGAGCTTTGTAGTAAAGAGCTTCAACTATGAGAGGATGAAACAAAACCTAGACATCTTCGACTGGTCATTGACCGAGGAAGAGTTGATCAAAATAAGCCAAATTCCTCAAAAGAAACATATTTATATAGCAGGTTCGTTGGTGGAAGACACTAACGATGTAATTGCGGAGATTGATGCTGGTCTTGCATTTCAATAATTTGTTTTGTCATAAACCACATGTGTTGTATACTTATAACGTCAATAATAGACCATTAGTTTGATTGTATCGTATTGTATCGTCTTTTGTTAACACTTACTCTTATAACTTCTAATAATTTAGAATCTGGTTTTTTTTCCGTAGAAAATATAATTATTCCTGTAATTAAAATTTAAAGACCTATCTGAATTTTGGTTTTATCTCATGAAATATAAACAGTTAAAACATACTATAAAAGAATCTCAGTACTACAATACGGCCGATAAAAAGAATATTATTTTGTTAGATTTCTGCTCAAATATCTTGAATACTTGGTCTTTAAAAGTCGTAAATAATATTTATCAAATGCACATACACCAGTCATTTTGTTGTATTTTAAATTTAAAATTAAATCATATTAGAAGTTGATAATAATGGTCAACGGAAGCAGGTCGACCATTGAAAACATAAGATTCTTGTTTATGAAATTTCAACTAGTTCTAAGGGATAACATCAAATACATAACTAAAGAAAAATATGAAATCGTATGAAGAGTATCATAGATTCTGATTGAAATTTAAGTGACATTAGAAATTTAGCTTGTAGTTTTTAGAATTAACGTTATATCACTGTGTCTTTTATGTCGCATTGTGTCTTTTTTTTATTTTTATCATTGTGTCATATTTGCGATTCATTGTGCCTTTTTTCTTTAGCATTGTGTTACATTTTTTCGGCATTGTGTTATATTTTGTGGCTCATTTTGTTATATTTCGTGATCTATTGTGTTTTGTATCCTTCTCACCTTTCTCATTTTTGTTACAATACACTAGGATAACTTGACCCATAGTTTCAAACCTTCTTCAGTTACTCCAATCTAAAATGTTAATATTAACTAATTTTGTTACAGAACTTCCCTTTCTTGTTAAATTTGTGAAGACTAATATTGTGTAGGTTTGGGGAAAAGGGACTCAACCTACAAAGTTGAGGGTGTTGTATTAGAATAGTTTTTTTTAATCCTAGTATAAGTCAAATAGGTTTCATGTATAGATAATTATTAATCTTAGTTTGAGTTAATTAAGTATTTTTAGATACGTACCAAAGATTGGTGGGTTATAAATAGAAGGAAGTTTTGTAATCTTTTCTTATTCCAAATCAATAAGAGAACAATTTGGCTAAATAGTTTTGCATCTTTGATATAAAATTGTCCAGCAATTGGTCTTAGAGCATCAAGGTTAATTCGTGTACGGTGGTAACAAGTCGTTTGTATCCGAGTCCGGCAAACACACGGCAGATTATAAACAAATCGTTTGTATCCGATTTGCGACGGGTTCCAATCTCACCACGAAACACAACAACGTCAAGGAAAACTCATCGAAGGAAGTATGGGGAATGCGACTCAACAGCTCGTTACAACAAAGGAATATATCACAACCTCTCTTCAGGTTCCATTATTAACCCCCATTAACTACACGGTGTGGACGATGAAGATGAAAATGATTCTCAATGTTAATAGTGTCTAGGAGATGATAGAACTTGGGACGACCACCGATGCAAAAAAGAATCACATAGCCATTGTTGTTCTTTTTCAAGAAATACCCAAAGAATTGGTTTCTCCTAATTGGAACCCTAACTACGGCCAAGGAGATGTGGGCGATAATCAAGTAATGACACCAAGGAGCCGAGAGGGTAAAAGAGGCGCGACTTCAAACCTTGATATCCGAATTCGAAGGTTTAAAGATGAAGGATAGTAGCACAATTGAGGAGTACTCGAGCAGGATTACGAGCATCGCTTTAAGATCAGCCCCACTTGGGGAAAAAATAGAAGAATCAAAGATGGTTAAAAGATTCCATGACGGGCTGCCAAAGAGACTCATCCACATGTTGCGTTGCTTAAGCAGATAATTGACTTGAAAATTTTAGCTTTTGATGACGTGGTGGGTCGGCTAAAAGCCTATGAAGAGATAATAGGAGCTAAAGAGAACCCTATAACTAAGCAAGATCAACTACTCAACACTTATGAGGAATGGGAAGCGAAGAAGAAACAAGGAACCAACTTCGGTCGTGGCAAGGGATCGTCATCCGAGGCTGGGTTCAAAGGCAGGGGACAAGGACGAGGAAATTCCTCAGCGCACGGGAAAGAAAAGGATCCCACGAGGAAGGAACGATCCAAACTCAAGTGTTTTCGGGGTGATGAATTGGGACACTTCTAAAGCGATTGTCCTACACGCAAGAAACCCAAAGAAAACAACTTGGCAATAGACGATGAACCAGTTCTTTACTTTTATTGAGTTACATTTATTTTGTATTTAATCACATAATTCACATGTGTATAAAAGATAATTAAGGTAATTAGATTCATACCAAATAATTTACTCTAGGGGTGTTCATCGAATCGAATAATGAATTTTCAAATTAATCCAATCGAATTTTTTGAATAATTTATTTTTTTTACTAAGTTGGTATTCGATTGAAAGCTGACCAATTCGATTCGAATTCGTATTCAAATAAAAAAGTCAATTCGAATTCGATTCGAATTTGTATTATAAACTCGAATTCAAAGCGAATTCGAATAAATTCGTTTAAGGTTAAGATTTAAGTTATGGGCTTTAGTTAGGCTTGGGCTTGGTAATGGGCTAATTTATGACTTAGGCTAAATTTATAGATTAGCACAAGTTCTAAAGTTATATGTGTATATATTATATATTTATATATAAATAAATATGTATAATTTTTATTCGAATTTCGAATTTTTTTTATAATAATCTTTCATTAAAACAAAATACGAAATTTACATCACAATAGAAGGTAGACGGGCAACAAGTTGCGCCGCCACCCCCTTCTGAATTGCGAACCCTAGCCTACCAAAGACAAATCCTTGCCCCCTAGAGATGAACTATTGCTGTGGATGACCCGTTGGACCTTGGTCAAGAAACGAATAGCTTCTGGCGCTAGGGAGCCAAAGGTATCAAAGGCCAAAGGGATAAAGGCATGTTGGTTCTCTGCACAAGCTTTGGCATGCTTATCTACTTTCATCGATTCAGCCTTTCTCGATGCTTGCCCAGCTACAAACCTTGTTCCCTTAACCCAACCAAAGGAGATATAGCTGTGAGGTCCACGCAAACATGGTTCCCCTTCTCCCAACCAAAGACCAGCAGATCTGTTGGTCCCAGGGTGGATCTCCCTTCCGCAGGGTCGGTGAGAAAATTTACAGGGTCCTCCTTTTTGGCAGAAATCTCAGCTCTTCTTAGTATGTCCCACAAAACGTCCCTCACCCAGTCATGCCGGTATTTGAACCCAGGGAGCTCTTTGCAATGAATTGCGTGCTCCCCATATTTATCCATGAAAGCTTTACGGCAGATGGGGCATGTTTCAACTTCTGGATACATAGGGATCATCAACCGGTACTTGAGTATAGCCCTGTACTCCACTACAGACATACATTGACCTAGACCCTCAATCGGGATAACGGTCAAAAAATCCTGAGCATGAGGACCCTTTAGGCATTCAATCACCGCCTTTTGGCGGTAGGACCACTCAAAAACTTCTCCCATGCTCTGAGCAGTTTTGCTAAACAGAGCATTCGCCAAAGTTTTTTGTGGCTTTGAGGGGGCGGTGTCCTTATTAGAAAAACCGCCAATATCAAACTCCGGGAGATAGGCGTTTAAGCGTTCGAGCTCCTGTTGATAGTCCGGGTCCAGCCCGATGACCCCACTGTTTCGAAGGATATGATCCTGAAGTTCCCAAGACTGAGCTCTAGACGCCATAAAGGCATAAACCCCAACATCTCGAGCTGAAAGCAGGCCCAAACCGCCTAAACGCATCGGCAAGGATGCCAAGCGCCATTGGAGGTCCCCGAAGAAGGGGCCACCACCCACAACTATATCTTCAATAGCCTCCCGGTGGCCATCATCGAAAAGGGATACAACATCAACCATCAAGTGGGGTTGACAAGTTCGCAACCCAAAAAGTACCTTAGCGACCCCCATGCATGACTTGAGCAGCAGGAGTTCACTTTGGGGATCCCTAAGGCGGGGTAGGAGTTTCATGAGGTCAACCGCAACCGTAGCCCGCCGCCCTGCCAACTCCAATAAAGAGAGGATCTCGGCTAACGGCCCCACCAAGGAGCTTAACCCCCTTCTCTGGTCTACCAATCTCTCTCAGGAAATGCCCGTCCTGAACTTTCAGCCCGTCACACGTCGACCAAAAGACCTCTGTTTTCTTAATATTGAGATGAAGCCCCATAGATGGCCCATGCACGTTGATAATGTCTAAGGCCTTAGCAACCTCAGTTGCATTACCTATAATCATCCCATCATCCAAATACCAAGCATGAAACGGGAGGTTACAGTGTTCCTGAACCCGCATGATAAGGGGGTGTAAGGCAAGAGCAAAGAGAAGGGGCCCCAACGAATCTCCTTGTTGCACTCCGGTGGTAGTCTCAATACAATAATTACCCACATACAGCCTAGCAAGCTGGGCATAAAGGAACTAGACCCACGGATAGATAGGCGGGCACCGTTGGTGAACCTCTTGGAGAAAGGCTATGCGGTCAACCATGTTGAAGGCATTGGAGAAGTCTACTGTAAGCATAGCCAAGGACCCATCCGCATGAAAAGAGTTGAGGAACCTGTTGGCACTATGAAGCACCGCCTCTGCCCCATTTGGAACCCCTACTCCAAACTGAAAGTCCCCTAGGTACTAGGCAATGTCTTTTCCAACCTTCTTCATTGCCACCTTAGAAAACAACCTTCGCCAAATTCCCCCCCCCCTCCCCCCAGCAATAGGCCGGATTCCATTATCGGGCTTCAATAAGGGGGTGAGGGGGCCGAGGCAACAAACTCGGCAAGTGTCTTAGGGCATGCCCCCAAGCCATAAGTTGACGACTTCAGTATTGGCCACGAGCAAACCCGAGGAAGTCACCGAGCCTTCGCCACCAATAGCATCCAACATGTGTTGAGCCGTATCCCGTCTCTGCCGCAAGACGTCCCTTTGGGGAAAGATCGGATACATCTGAGCACACAATCCCCATCTACAAATAGAGCGGTTTGGGCGATAGGGTTAGAAGGAAGGGATGGAGGCAGCACCACTGGGTGTTTAAAATCATGAATTCGTATTCGATTCGTATTCGAGTTACCGAACTCGAATTGAATCAAATTTGAATAAGAATTCTTGATCATCGAATCGAAATTTGCACACCCCTAATTTACTCCCTTAAACTTTAAAAAGTTAGTGTACGAAGAGATTAGTGTAACATAGCATAGACATATACACTACGCCAAAATATGCCTACGGCCACACAAAAAAAGTGTGACCATATGCCTTTCGCCACACTTTTTTTTCCCAGCTCAAGTGTGACCATAGGTCGAGTCATCTAACTGGACATTACTGGGCCTAGTTGACCATCATTGTATCTAACTGACCATTATTTAGTCTAATCGGTCATCATTGAGCCTATTATACCATCATTTGGTCAAATTGACCATCATTAGGCCTAGTAGACCATCATTGGGCATAGTTGATCATCATTGTATATAACTGATCAGTATTGTGTCTAACGGACCACCATTTGAGCCTACTTGACCATTATTGGGCCTACTTGACCATCATTGTATCTAACTGACTATTGTTGAGCCTAATGGATCATTATTGGGCTAGTTGACCATCATTGTATCTAACTGACCATTGTTGAGCCTAATGTACAATCATTTGGTCAAATTGACCATCATTGGGCCTAATGGACCATCATTGGGCCTAGTTGACCATCATTGAGCCTAACTAACCATTATTGAGTCTAATGGACTATTGTTGGGCCTAGTTGACCATCATTTTATCTAATCTGAAGGGCATTTTTAGCATAATAATATCAATCCATTTACCAATATATGAACCGATTCTGTTTTCCTTTTTATCTCTAACAGGTCAAAATGAAAAGTTTAACGAAAAGTGGTTGGATCAGAAAAGGGGAATCAATTGAGGAACCTACGGTTTTGAATAGGGAACGAGACCGGTTCCTTGAATACCGGTTTGGAACCAGTTTGTTCTTGAGGCGTAATATGGTCCATTAAGGTATATATGATCTACCATTAAGGTATATATGATCTACTAGTGTCTGTTGTGATCTATTGAGGTGTAATATGGTCCATTAAGGTATATATGATCTACCATTATCTATTGTGATCCATTAAGGGATATCCGACTATTTTTGGTACCAGTACCTGTTTTTTCGGGATCGGTACTTGTTTGATACGGTTCTATATTTTGGGTTGATTTACCTTCAAACATTTTGTACCGTAACAATTATTTTCATAACTTATGCCGGTTTTTCATAAGATGTGTACTTCCATCACCGGTATCGGTTTGGTACCGAGCTTATCTCTACTCATTACAATTCAATCTAATCATTTAGTATCTAATATGACATGATAAAAACCCATGAACTTTGAAATTGAGGCATTTGTTATATATTTTTACCTAGACTAGTTATAATGATATATATATATATATATATATATATATATTTGAATAGAAATTACTACAATAATAAGCTAAAAAATTACAATTTTATGTATTTTGTTTATTTATGTTAAATAATGTAATTCTTTTAATTGAGATTATCATTCAAGAGGGAAGTTTTTGTCAATCTATATTTTTCTCAAAATTTTATCGTCCCTCCACATCAATTCATTCTCCCGCCTTTACAATTTCTCACTTATTCATTTTCCAAACTCTTTACTGCTAAACATCAGAATCCCCAAAAAAATTCCTACCCTCAATTGATCGATCGACACTGAACCGATTAGGTTCAAGTTAAAATCCTAGGTTTCCAACTTTTGTTAACATTCATCGCACGCACAATCCTTCTACCTCCACATAGCCGTCGCCACCCCCTAAGATGGCACAATACGGAAAAAAGGTCACCGCTAAGGTTTCTTTCTCTTCTGTTATTATTTCTGATTGTTTTCTCATTTGTCTACTTTTCAATTAGTTTTTTTGTTCTGATTGTTTTTTTTTTTGAAAATAGACTTTCATTAACCAACCACAACTGACAACTATCACCAAGACGGAGATAGAAGCCGACAACCACAAGACAAAAACGTTACAATAGTCACATTACATCAAACAAACACCACCTATTCCAATCCACTACCCCTTGTTTGAACCTATGCTTGTACCACAAAAAAACCCAATTTCTTGATATCCGCGACCATGTCCACCACATTAGGAGCCTTGCTAGAAAACACCTTGTCATTCCTTGCTCTCCATAACCTCCAGCACGCAATAATAATAATCCCGTGTATAAGAGCTTTCTTATTCCCAGACACTCCACTATAATCATGCAAATCCACCAAATCCCTGACGTGAAAAACAATCGGCCTTGGAATCTTGCACCAGGAAAAAATTGTGTTCCAAACACCCATGGAGATGACACAACCAGTGAGAAGATGACACAAATTTTGTTCTGATTAGTTAGTATTGTAAACCCTAACTGTAGTTATAGGAACGTGGTTGTTAATTTTTAGGCTTGTTTGTTAGTACACTTAAATAGGGGGTGTTTGTTTGATAATGGGGTAAAGGCAAAATAGACAGTAATAACAGTTTAGTGGAAATTAAGACATAATTAATTTTGCTCTTCTCTTTGTCTGCAGGACGGGGAGGTGGCTTAGCTTGAGCATGTATTTATTCATGGCAGCGAAGTCAGGTGTGTATTCGTTCTTTGAGGAAATATGAAGGCATCTTAAGATTTAATGCTAGTAAAGAATCGCCCCTGCCATAGCTCCGGCAATGGCAACGATCGATGGCATTAGAGAAGGTGAGGTATAATGAATGCCATTTGTTGTTTACACGATTTGTCAAAATAGGGCAATTTTTTTCTTTGAAAGTACTTTTGAAACTTAGAAGTTCAGTGCTTTTAGAATCTTGTTTTTGATCCTGGTTGTTCTTAATTGAAGCTTTAATGATTTTAGTTGTTTTCTTTTTCATTTTAGTTGTAGCTTTATAATTTAGACCTGAAGAAGTAAGAGGCTAAGACATTTGGAACGACTGTGTTGTTCACAGTGTTGCCATCATGGGTTTGTCTCTCTTATCGTTTATTTGATGTTTTAATCGCTCTATATTTACTATTTGCGAGCAATATAATTTCAATTTTCTCATTCATTTTTTAAGAAGATTACAAGTTGTTGCTTCAAGTGTTCTGAACATTATTGCACAAAAAGAGTCTAGTGAGTTATGTTTGTTGAGCATGAATCTGAGTTAGAAACATATATAGAGTTCGAGTTGTTGGACGATTGAATGTCTGGGTGGGAGCTCGTTTAGTTGTTTCTTATTTTTATGGCTATGGATTTATGTGTTGTTTACAGGTTTGGCTGTCTGAGTAGGGAATACATATACATGGGAATTCATACACCTAATCTAAATTGTTAGGCTGAGGCGATATTGATGCATAACATGCAGCAAAGAATAGAGTTATTTGATCCGTTTGATAAGGTAAACTTTAGGAATTAAGTGGGGGTATTTATCTACAGGCTTCATGGGTTAAAAATGGTAAAAATGAGTAGTTTGAGTTGCACACAGTCCCATGACAGCAGCATAATTACTGCAGATTGGTCAACCTCAAGGCTAGTTATAGCTATTAATGATAGTCGATGTTGAGTACTGCTACTTATATTAATTATACATCATTCGAGGAATGTAATCAATCACAAAACATGGTTGTTTTTGGTCCATAATATTAACCACAATTGGCTGCAAAAATTGATCGACTCATAAGTGAATGGGCCATGAGTGCAAAATACACCAGCTTAGCTTGTGTTAATTTAACATCATTTAAGGACTGTACTACCCTTATGTTAATTTAACAACATTTGAGGAATCTATACTACCCTTAGTAGTTAAAACACTCCTTTATCAAACAAGCTAAACCTCTAGAGCTCTCTGTGAAGAAACTCTTTGCGGACTTACCGCCACTGTAGCATCGTGTGAAAGCGCTCCAGGTATGCAATTCTAGCTTTATGGTATCTACAACTTAACTGGCGCATGTGTCTTTAAAAAAATTAACTGGCATGTGTAGATATGATTTGTGAAATATATGTAGATTAAAGATGTTGCCCAACTAGCTCTCAAGAAGATACCCTCAGCAGAACAAGAAGCCATATCACAAGTTAGATGCACTATTTTGTTAATGAAGTTAACGTGTTTGTATTTCTTTTATTTCTAAATATGGTTTCGTATTTGTCCTTATTTTATGATGATATCCAAAGCGAGTACCAACACGGTGTTAGTAGTGCCTTGAACTTTGATGTTCTAGATTTAAAATTCATCCTTGGTATTATTCATCATGTACATATTGTTGATAAAAGATTGTTTAGCCATATAATAATTTACTTCCTACACTTAGAATATGAGTTTTAACTCACTTTTGAAACTTTTGCAAAAGATACAAGGCGATAATGAAATTCAAGATATCAAGGAAGATGATGCAACATTAACTTCAGTTGTCAGTATAGAAAATCTAATTTTGAAATATTATCATAGATTTGAAATATTAAGCTAGATTTTAATTGCTAACCCCTATTATTTGCTGCAGTATGAATCCGACTCAAAGGTTAGTAGTGGCAAAGTAGATTCCACAAGCCAGTTTGTTTCTAGGTCAATGCTCAACCTACAGGTACATTTTGGGACAACTGGCCCAGAGATCTGGGAAGACACAAATGGAAAAGTTGATATGCTTATAAAGCGGAAGATGAATCATGTTTACACGGATGCGGATATGAATAACATTTGCGAAGAATTGTCAAGTTATATGAGAACTTTTAATTTCAAGTGATTATATTTTAAGTCTCGACAGATGTATCGACACAATATTTATTTGAAATAATATTTCATCTTATTAATATATGTATTTTATTTTGAAGTAGATTTATTGATATATACACACACACATGTGTATGTGTGTCATGAAACAGTGCCACAAACGTGTGTCGTAAACTGGTGTAATGAAAGAGTGTCATTCGTGTGTATCATGAAAAGATGACATGCCGAGGCGTGTCATGTTAATTTTATGTATGTCCTTCAACGAAACTTTTTTTTGTTCATAAGCACCTTTTTATGACGCGCAATGCGCGTCAAGGAATGTGTTTTTTTCTAATAGTGAGGTTTCTAATTTTAAGTATGACTATCGTCTACATTTTGGTCGGACCTATTGTTTTCATGATATTGGCTATTATTCCGTCACAAAAAAGTGGTGATGTTGTGGTTAATAATTATATAAAGCCACACAAAGTTTTATAATTTAAGTGTGGCTATTATCTAATCTTCGGTCACACAATTTTTTCGCCATGACATTTGCTCGTCACACAAAAATAAACAATTACAATAGTGTGGCTAATAGGTATGTAAAACCACATGAATTGTTGTCATTTTAAGTGTGGTTCTTGGTTAACCTTTGGTCACACATATTTTTTGCATGACATTTGCTATCATTACGTCACACAAAAATAAACAAAGTGACGATGGTGTGACAAATGCTTATGCAAAGCCACATGAAATTTTGTAATTTTAAGGGTGACTATTGTCTGGCCTTTGGTCACACAATACTATATGTGGCCATTTGTATTAAATTTTAGCCACACCATCAAAGAAATATTGTGGCTGTAGATCACATTTGGCCACACTTTTCTAGTGTGGCTATGAAATGTCACAATTTTTTCTTAAAATGTGGCTAAAAGTTTGAAAAATTTGTGTTTTTCGTCACATGAAACAAATAATGTGGTTGTAGATCACATTTGGCGACACTATTTGAGTGTGGCTAATAAATGTCACAGTTTTTTCTTGAAGTGTGGCTAAAGATTTTGAGTTGTTTTACAATGGTCACATAAAAACGTAAGATGTGTGGCGAAAAGTGGGCTGTAAGTTTTTCATATGTTAAAAATGACCTTTAGCCACACATTTAATCAAAAGTGTGGCAACGCGATTTTAGGAAATGTGTGGCTAAAGCCACATTTTGGCGTAGTGATATTAGCATATATTAGGGTGGACAGAGTGGTCCATGATGTCCATTCCGTGATAGCCGTGACTACCATTACCACTGCCCCCACCATTTTATCACGGACGCGACAACAACAAATCGTGACCATCACCCCCACCATTTTGTCACGGTCGCGAAAACAACATATCATGACAGCCATCGCGAGGGTTCGGAACATTGCCAATGGTCATATGACCGTTTGGGATGAGAAAACTTTTTTTCTCAATTATATATATATATATATATATATATATATATATATATATCATTCATTTTTAACCAACAATCAAACTATTAGGCGTGTTCAGAAAAACTGAAAACCAAATAAAACCCGTAAACCAAACAATAACCGTAACCAAAAAACCCAATCCAAACAATGAATTTGGTGTTTGGTTTGGTTTTTTGTTCTACACTTTTTTTTAATTTGGTTTATTTAGTTTATTCGGATGATAACCGAATAAACCGGTAAACTAATTAATTATTAAATAGAAGTAATATTATTTAATAAGCCATATGTAATATACAAGCTCAAATATTAAATGTAAGTCCAACCTAAAATAAAGTGCACTTATTATGATGTTTGTGTTTGTGTGTAAGACTATTTTACGGATTTGTTTGTTTTATTTTGCTTTTAAACTTCCTTTTACAATATATTACGAGGTTTGATTTTTTGGTTTATATTAATTGCTAACTTTCTATTCGGATTTTGGAATACAAAGGTATATAAGTTAGAGAAAAAAAATAACTTCGGTTGAATTTGGTTGAAATCGGTTTGTTTGGTTTTAAGCCGAAACCAAACCGAATTCAATTTGGTTGACTTTGGTTCGGTTTACATATTTCCAATTTGGTTCGGTTTTTGGTTTGGGGTACAAAATTTTGAAAACCAAATAAACCGAACAAACCAAGTAAACCGTAAACTGAACCGATGAACACCCCTACAAACAATACCTCAAACAACTAAACAATAAAAAAAAATTATCAAATAGAACACCCCTAAAATGGAATTTTTTTGCAAAGGTTTGCGTAGCCACACACCTTGAAGATAAGGGACGCTCAAAGAAAAAAAATGGTGCAACGTGATTGGTGGGGGGCGAATGATGTTTTGATGAATGATTACTTTATTGAAAATGCAAAGTACAATGACACGATGTTTAAAATCAATCCCGTAAAGATTGTCAGAGACATCGAAGCTAAGTTCGAATGGTATCAAGAAGGGTGGTACAATGCTAGAGGAAAAAGGAGTTTTACAGTGATACAAAAATGCACATCCGCGATTAGTCAACTTGCATCTGGTAACATACATTCTTGACGATTTTGATAAATATTTAAATATGTCAAGTAGAATTTCAAGTGAGTCTCTTCAATATTTTTGCAATGTTATTATGTGTAATTTATATGGTAAAGTGTATCTACGAAGACCGACTAGACACGACATAACATGTTTGTATGCCGCACATGAAGCCTGATGGCATTTTCCAGGATGGTCGGTAGCATCGACTGTACGCACGTCGAATGGAGAAGTTGTCCAACGGCTTTGTGAGGCTAGATTATGAGACGCGACCATAAAAAAATCGACGATCATGATTGAAGCCGTTGCGTCGAACGATTTATGGATTTGGCATGCATACTTTGGTCCCGCCGGTTCAAACAACGACGTCAACGTTCTACATCAGTTGCCGTTATTCGATACATTAATAAAAGGATCACCCCCGACATGTCCGTTTATGGTGCACGGGAAACAATATAGTTGTGGGTTCTATCTTGTTGATGGCATCTATCCCGCTTGGTCAGTTTTTGTGAAAGCTTATTCGTTTCCGACAATCAACAAATATATATTGTTTAAGAAGCTACAAGAATCTACGAGAAAAGACGTTGAACGAGCGTTTGGTGTATTGAAAAGTAAATGGCACATAATATATCTCTTGGCGCGTTTGGTTGGTCAAGCAAAAATAAAGAGTGATGTATAGGCGTGTATCATATTGCACAATATGATCTAAAGGAATAGGGGCGCGTAATATCTCCAGATTACGTTATGGACTCTCTGACACTAGCAAACATTAGCAATGACTTTTTTGGAGTTGAGGAATGAACAAACCCATTTTCAACGTCGATATGATCTAACGGAACACGTTGGTAGTTTAGATATCGAGTTCGAGGAGTCGCACCCACCGCTCACTTAATTTTATTATTTCATTTTTATTTTAATTTGTATTTTTTTGTAATTTTTAATTAATGTATTTTATTTATAAATTAAAGTAAAAAAAATGTTGGTATTGTGTCTTTAATTATTGTTTATCATCTAAAAAAATAGTGATGGGTGTGATGACCACCTATGAGTTTAGTGATGAAATGTGATGGAATGAGGTGACAAAATAAGATTGGGTGTGACAGGTGTAATGATGTGACGACCACCCCACCACCCGTAAGGGGTTTGGGGCCCACTACTATATCGTCCGGCCTTGTTTGGAATTCCGGACATCATTGTGTTTGGAAAATATCCGGGCATCGTATCCATGCATCTCGCCGTCTACTTTTTTCTTTATTTTTTTTAATCTTATGCCACGTTGGCGTTTGTAAATTTCCCACCAACTATGCAATGTATTTTTAATAAAACTCTTAGATTGAAGGGTGTGGAGATGAAAAACCCATTGTCCCACCCCTTTTTTCTTTCATCCCCGTCTCCCACACCGCTCCCACCTTCGTCTTCATCCTTCCCGTCCTCGAAAGAACGCCCGAGATGGATCAATAGGGATCCAGCCATTTAATTTTTTGCCCGTTGATCATTTAGACCGTTTGAAAACTATCAATTTTTTTTTAAAAAGGTTTTTTTAAATATAAAACCACACCACTCACCTCATTTTTATACCAAATTCACTTTCCTCATCCCTTTTCTCTCTAATATTTTTTTATAAACACTCTAATTTTTATAAAAAATAACATGGATTCATCCAACCATTCAACCAAAACAACCCAAATAGCCCGAATCCAAACCCGAATCCAACGATGTGTTACACCCCAGTAATGGATCCACCAATCTCGCAACAAGTACCACCCAATTTAGTTGCCATCCAACATTACCAACAACAAGCGAACAATTTCTCCCAGTTTAATCCATTGCAATATTTTCAAATGCAACAGTTTTTGCAAATGCAAAACACGTTTCCAACTCAACAAACACCTTTTCAAACAAGCCAACAATTTTCTCCACAAGGACCTCCCGCAACATCACCTATTAGTCCGTCTCAGCCCGTAGACGTGGATAACGCCAATGAAGAGATAATCCTGGAAACTCAACCTTTGCTAGCCAAAGCTAAAGATAAAGGCAAAGGTAAAGGTAAAGCTAAAGCTAAAGCTAAGGAAAAAGGTACTTACGGGACGTGATAATCCGAAAGATAGAGTAGTCAAGCCATGATCCGATGTTGAAGAAGAGACGTTAGCTAACGCATGAGTTGCTTCATCAAAATTCGAAACACGTCGTAGTTTAAATTTAGAGGAAAAAACTTAAAACATCACTCCTTTCTAATCCCCATCATCCTTCAAGTTTCTTTAACAGAAAGCTTAAGTTATGAATCCTCACATTTGAGGATTCACTATTCATCTTCAAATTTAAGCAACTAATTAAATGATGACTCATAAAAATAGAAAAACAAAAAAAGTAAAACTTCAAACTAAGAAGCTATTTTTTTTTACAAAACCACATGAACTACATCTAAAATGGGTAGTTAATTTTAAAATATAATATAATAATCTGCCTTTTGCAAATGGTGAGAGTTGAAATCTCAAAAAATTAGTTGTTAACTTTAAAATATAAAAATTTATCAACACAACTTTTTATACAAAAGTTTAGATACATTATTTCATAGGGAAAGGGTAAAACGAGAACCGTCCTTTCGTGTAAGAACACCGGGAACCATTTATAGCCATTGATCTTTCATTATCTAATGGTTAGAATTGTGCCACATACTTTTTTTGTCTTTATCCACCCACTTGCAATTTAATATTACAAATAATACTATTAAAATATTATCAAAGGTATTATTGTCTCCTTCCATCACACTCTCTCTCCTCCTTTATTTATCCCACTTGCAATTTAATATTATAAAAAGATAATATTAAAAACCTTCTATCTCTCTCCTCCAAACCAAATACATTCCACAGAAAAACATTTGCTATTATTTTTATTTTATTTTTATTTTTTTTAATTCATTTCATTTACAAACAGACCATTGTTTTACGCTAGTGTAAAACCATTAACAAACATCGTTTACCCCTGTGTTTTTACTCATTTCTTTTACAACAAAAGAGATCGTTTCTTTTACAACAAAGGAGACTGTTTCTTTTACAAACCCACTATTAAAACATCGTTTACACCACTTTACAACGCGAAACATTTAAACACTAATGTAAAAACAAGTAGAGTAAAAAGAAATTAACTCTTACACCAATGTTTAGCAACAGAATCCCATTCTCAGCTGCTATTGTAAGTTTGTAACAAGCATCAATTATCAACTAAACATACTTGAAAAGGTAATAAGCTTTCACATTAAAAGGTCACTAGGCAATGCAGCAATTGCTCTAATATCTAACTGCTCAATCGCCTCTTCTGGATTTAGAAGTTTGATAGTCCTTCCAACCTTCTTCCCTGAAAAACCAAACCAAACCATCAGTGTTCAGCCATTAACAAAAATGGGAAAATAAACCGTTACACCAGTGTAAATTCCACTACATATATGCAATTCACATTAGATTTGTAAAGAAAACGGATTTATGTAATCTTCCTGCAACATATCAAAAACCATCATCTTTATATAATGAAACTATACTATAAACCCATCATTATTTTGTTCATCCATTAGCAATCAGTTATGTTTACTATGTTTTCTATACTATAAACCCATCAGATTTGTAAATCGCAATCATTTATGTTTGCTATGTTAGCATTCCGTTACACCAGTGTAAACCATCATGTAATCTTTATATAATGGAACTATACTATAGACCCATCATTATTTTTAAAAAAAAAATCATAAAATGTGTTTTTTTGTGTAAAAACAGTTTACATCAGCATGAAAAAAGTAATTTACACCAATGTAACACATCAAGCTTGCACATAAATCATCAATGTAAAACCTAATATAAAGCAATAAACACACCAGATCTAAAAATCTTATTAACATTTTTAGTATTAATGCATCAAACACACCAGATCTAAAACCTTATTAAACAATAACTATCCTAACCATATTCATCAACCAAAATCAGCATCTAAAAAACATAAAATCAAGGCAAAATTCAACCTAAAAAACTATGAAAACAATGACTCTGCTAATACAAGTCATCAACCAACAAAGAAACAATAAAGATTCAACTTGACACACAAAAACCACAATCTAAAAATCCCAAATAACAACAAACAAAACCAAACAGATATGTAACACATCAAGCTTGCACATAAATCCCAAAAAAAGTCTTACACCAGTCAGTGGCGAAGCTTGACCCAAAGGTTCGAGGGGTCGGAAGTCACCGGTTCCGGGGGGTCGAAAACCAGTTTCGGGGGGTCGAAACCCTATATTTTCAAAATTTTCTATACGGATACTATATAATCGGAACTTCTGCGCGAAAATTCGGGGGGGGGGGGGTCGGCCGCCCCTCCCCGCCCCAACAAACCTGCGCCACTGACACCAGTGTTTACTTACCTTATATAAAAAAACCCATCATCACCTTCTTCACAGCATCATCATCCATCATCTTCACACACGCCTGGAAACCCACCACAGCCATGAACCACCTCCACCCCCTCCCCCCGTCACCAAACACCATCACCTCCGCCCCCTCCCCAACCTCCCCCGTCATCAAACACATCACCCCCAGATATGTTCATCGAAGGATCGACAGATCTATTTCATCGAAAGCTCTGTTTCATCGAAGGATCCGTTCATCTTATTCGAACAATCTGATAGCAACCATCATCGAAACCCACCACACCAGCATCATCCTTTTCCCCTTTCCTTCTTCAAACACGGACCCGGTGTTGTTACAGATCCGGGTCGCCTTCGTTTTCTACCTTCGTCTCTAGATCGCCTTCGTCTTATGCTTTCTGCCTTCATCTCCTGATCTGATTGATTGATTGTTGTTATTACTATTATTTTTGTTGTTGTTTGATGTTTCTCGATGATGTGAATTAGAGAGAGAAGATAGAGAAATGGATTAATAATTTGAAAAGAATGAGAGGGGGGGTTATATCTTCAGAAGAAAGAGAGAGATAGGGTAGGGGTGGGTGTGAGGTGGGTTATTTTATGAATATTAATAATATATTAAGGACCATTCTATTTACACACCCATGGGTTCTATTTCAACCCCTCACCAAAGCGCCTCGCTTTGCCCAAAGCGTGGCGCTTTGGGTTAAATCGTGGTACTAGGTTGACTGCTTTATCGGGAAAAGCAAAAAGCAACTTCAAAGCGCCTCGCTTAGGCCAAAGCTAGGCGCTTTGGCCCCTTTTTTCTAAGGGGGTGAATCTGGACATGTTTTCTAGATTTACCCCCAAAGCACCTCTCTTTGGCCAAAGCTATGTGCTTTGGCCCTTTTATTTAAAAAAAAAATATATTGTTTTAATTAGATTTAATGGTTTTACTTAATTAAAAAATATTTTAATTCATTTTTAATTGTTTTAACTTGTTTCCAATCAAAGAAAAATTAGTTTGGCGTGTTTCGGTTCGTTTATTGCTCGTTTGTGATTTTCAGAACAAACAACCGAGAATGAACAACTTTCATAAATATATGTACGTACACATAAAGTGTGCAATCAATACCATGTATTACCAAATTTCAAATTTTACATCTCTAATCGATATACTAGACTTCCGGATATTGTTTAACGCGTTTTGGTTTGTTTAATTGCTCGTTTCAGAGCAAACAACCGAGTATGAACAACTTTCATAAATGAATATACGTTGCACTTAAAGAGTGCAATCAATCCATGTCTTATCAATTTTCAAAGTTTACATCTCTAACCGATATTATGGACTTTCGGACCTTGTTTGACGCAGTTTGGTTCGTCTAATTGCTCGTTTCTTAAGCACCTCAACGGGTGGATAATGGGCCGGTCAGTTCGAAACTGGTACGGTTTGTTACCGGACCTGATCGGGTCGATACGGTCCGGGTGGATAACGGGCCGGTCAGTTCGAAACCGGTACGGTTCATTACCGGGCGGTCAGTTCTAAACCGGTGCGATTCGTTACCGGACTTGATTACATTTCCGGGTGGATAACGGGCCGGTCAGTTTGAAACTGGTACGGTTGGTTACCAGGCGGTCAGTTTGAAACCAGTACGGTTCGTTACCGGACCTGATCGGGTTGATACAGTCCGGGTGGATAACGGGCCGGTCAGTTCAAAACCGGTACGTTCGTTACCGGGCAGTCAGTTTGAAACCAGTACGGTTCGTTACCGGAACTGATCGGGTCGATACGATCCATGGTACCTTGAAGTATCAAGACTATGAAATTAGTAAAACAACTTTTCAGGCAAGCAAGTAAAATTCAGTTGTTATCGGAGAGATAGCTGTCAACGATGAAGGCAACCTGATAAAGGCTTAACACGAGTGTAATATTTGAAAATTATCATTTCTTAACATGCTTGGTAACACCTTGATCTGCAATATTTGAAAATTATCATTTATTGACATGCTTGGTAACACCCTGATCTGCAATATTTGAAATTTATCATTTCTCGACATGTGGTTGTTCTAAATCCCATTTAATCTAAAATGTTACTAAAATGTGAGGACCTTTATTGATTGAAAAGTAAATAAAAACACTTAAAAATGAATTAAAACAAATTGTTGTGTGTTAGGTTTAGTCGGAGGACCACGTACAAAGATTCATCAAAGTTGTACAAAGCTGGATGTTTCTATTGAAAAACCCAAACGAGCAATAAACGAAGCGAAACGCCTCAAACAAATTTTCTTGGCTTGGAAACAACTTAAAAGAACTAAAAATGAATTAAAATTATATTTTTGGTCAATAACAGATAATTTTAAAGAATTAAAAGAAATTCATTTTTTTAAAGGCCAAAGCGCCTAGCTTTGGTCAAAGCTAGGCGTCTATGGTCTAATCAAACCACTCAAGCGCCTAGCTTTGATAAATCATTGTACGTGGTCCCCCGACTATACATTCGATACGATCCGGGTGGATAACAGGCCGGTCAGTTCGAAACCGGTACAGTTCGTTACCGGACCTGATCGGGTCGATACGATCCGGGTGGATTAACAACTTAAGTTTTTTTTTTAAAAAATGGCAAAACTCCTGGCTTTGGTCCAAGCTAGGCGCCTGGTTTTCTTGATTGGACTACAGGCGCTTAGCTTTGACCAAAGCCAAGCGCTTCGCCTTTTAAAAAAAATAAAGTTGTTTTAATTCTTTATAAATATTTGTTATTGAATAAAAAAATATTTTTAATTCATTTTTAGTTCTTTTAAGTTGTTTTCAAGCCAAGAAAATTCGTTTGAGGTGTTTCGGTTCGTTTATTGCTCATTTGTGTTTTTCGGTAGAAATATCCAGCTTTGTACAACTTTGATGAATCAAAGTACGTGGTGCTCGGACTATACCTAACACACAACAATTTGTAGGTTATTATTATTTCTTTTAAAATAAAACATAAAAAATTAACACTTTTAGAGTTATTAATGATAGTTTAATTGGGGGTAAAGCACATGACTTTAAAAGTTATATTATTAAAAACACTAAAATCTTTCAATTATGATGCCACGTGGCAGTTTCATGGAGAGGTTAAAGCCACCATTGCACGCCACGTCAGCAACGTTCAATTCTTTTATATATTAATAGATTAATAGATTTAGGAAAGTTGTTCATTCACCGTTGTTTGTTCTGAAAACCACAAACGAGCAATTAAACAAACCAAACCGCGTCAAACAAAGTCCGAAAGTCCAGTATATCGATTAGAGATGTAAAATTTGAAATTTGATAAGATATGGTATTGGCTGCACTCTTCATGTGCTACGTACATTGATTTATGAAAGTTGTTCATACTCGGTTGTTTGCTCTGAAACGAGCAACTAAACGAACCAAAACGCGTTAAACAATGTCCGGAAGTCTTGTATATCGATTAGAGATGTAAAATTTGAAATTTGGTAAAACATGGTATTGATTGCACACTTCATGTGTTACGTACATATATTTATGAAAGTTGTTCATTCTCGGTTGTTTGTTCTGAGAACCACAAACGAGCAATAAACGAACCGAAACACGCCAAAGTAATTTTTCTTTGATTGGAAACTAGTTAAAACAATTGAAAATGAATTAAAATATTTTTTAATTAAGTAAAACCATTTAAATCTAATTAAAACAATATATATATATATTTTTAAATAAAAGGGCCAAAGCACCTAGCTTTGGCCAAAGAGATGTGCTTTGGGGGTAAAGCGCCTAGCTTTGGCCAAAGCGAGGCGCTTCGCTTTTAAAATTTAAAACACCAAAAAACTATCAAAAAATAAAGTTAGATCCGAAGCGCCTAGCTTTGGCCAAAGCGAGGCGCTTCGCTTTTAAAATTTAAAACACCAAAAAACTACCAAAAAATAAAGTTAGATCCGAAGCGCCTAGCTTTGGCCAAAGCGAGGCGCTTCGCTTTTAAAATTTCAGCTTTTTCTGACCTCGTACTGACCTGCTCGAAATGGGGGCAAAGCGCCTCGCTTAGGCCTAAGCGAGGCGCTTTGAGGGGGTGAAAATAGAAGGTGAGGGGTTGAAATAGACCGGGCTTATATTAATGTTCATTTACCATAATAACCCCCACTAATAAAACAAAAGCAAAACACATGGCATGATATTATTGGTTCAGGTGGGTTCTCTAGTTTTTTCACCAAGAGTTAATTTTCAATAGATCCTAATCCTTATTTCATAAATCATAATTAAACCTTTGGCGCTTTAATTGATAATGTGGAAAACGAATAGACAACAAATGACAGTGCATGAACGGAGAAGCTGAAGAGACTTTTGAAAATATTGTGATCCTCTTGTTTTTAAAAACCCCATCTATTTTCACTTTATTCTTACGGAGATTTTCTAAAAGGATTCTTCAATATTCTTTGCACACTGCTACAGTACTATTTACCTGATCACTTCTTGCGAGGGTACTGACGAACCCCTTTTCCATTGCTAAACAAATTATGAAGTAGAAACTATTTCTCTTTTTTATTTAATTTTTGTTTGCATGCATTTGATTTGATGCAGGAGATATATAATGGTAGGGGATCATTTAGGGAAGACAAAAGTAACTGCTCAGCCTCATAATCATGACTTTGAGCAGATGGTTTTTTCATGGTCTCTTGAAGATATTATGAATGAGGACCTCTATAAAGACCAGGTCTTTATTACTTTATGTATTAAATCCCATTGTTGTTGATATCATGCTTCTTATTTTATTACCAAGATTTGTAACTCTATATTTTTATTTTTGTTCTTCACATAATGTTTTCAAGGTTCAAATTTAACATTACCATGATTTATAACTCTAATGTTTATTTTAATGTCTCCTTCACATAATGTTTATCAGTGTTTTCTATGTTTTCTTGATTTTTTGTTTAGAAAATAGAAAACAAGATTTTTTTTTTATGTAATATATACATAGATTTGAGTTTTAATGTTGGTTTTATGTTGTTTGGATCATGTTTTAAAAAAATGAATTGTTAATTTTTTACAACTTGATGCATTGTTTGTAGGTTGAGAACATACCACATACGTTTCGGTGTGAAGAACACTACTTTGGTTCTTTTGTTTATCCTTTGCTAGAAGAAACACGTGCTGAGTTAGCTTCTGCTATGGATGTCATCTATAAAGCTCCATATGCTGGAATTATTTCTTTAAATGAGACCAAAAAGGATGGAAAATTGACGTATCATGTTACTACTGGTAATTGGAGCAACAAAACTAGCGAACGTGGAAAAGAGCCTTACCGAACTTTACCTGGTGATTTGCTGATTTTGACAGATGGAATGCCTGAAACCGTTTCTGATTTGCAGCGTGTGGGAAGAATGTGGGCTTTTTCTTCGGTTAACAATATTGAGAACTTTGATGACGACGATATTGATAGTTCACTAGTAACTTTTATAGCTAAAGCTTCGAAACAGATTGAATTCCAAGAGGGGATGGTTGTTGTTTTCTTGAGCAATATTACAACAAACAAAAGAATCTGGAAGTCCTTGCACATGCACCGAAATATGAATATCGTCAAAGAGATTCTTTACTCTGATTCAACGGTAAGATATTGGTTTAAGTAACTATCAATTGGCTGAATACTAATTTATAAGTTGGTAATATTATTGTTAACTGTAAATATGTTGGTTACAGGTTAAGGAATGCTGCAATATCTGTTTTTTTGATGGCACTTTATCTCAAAAAATTGATCCACATATTTTGGATAAGCTGAATGAATCCCAAGCAGGAGCAATTAGGGCAGCCCTTTGTAAAATGGAATGTTGCCATGGTTCTTTTGTGGAGCAGATATGGGGACCGCCTGGAACAGGGAAAACAACAACCGTAAGTGTGCTGTTGTTTATGCTTTTGAAAATGAACCGTAGGACACTTACGTGTGCACCAACAAATGTTGCTATAGAACAAGTTGCTTCACGTGTGCTTCATTTGGTAAAGAGATCATTCAATACTACAACTGCAAGTGAAGATTCCATTTATTGTATTGGAGACATACTTCTGTTTGGAAATAAGCAAAGGTTGAAACTTGGTACAGAGACGGAAGAAATTTATCTTGAATGTCGAATTAAGAGGCTTACTGAATGCCTTGGGTCTTTAAATGGTTGGAAGAATTGCATAAGATCTATGATTGATTTACTTGAAAATTGTGTGTCGCAATATCATGTTTTCATTGAAAATCAAATCGAAACAAAAGATGATAAGTTGGAAGTAAAATCATTCATTGAGTTCGTGCGTGATCGATTCAGTGCATGTGTGTCGCCACTTAGGAAATGCATTCTAACATTCTTGACTCACATTCCAAAAAGTTTTCTAAGGGAAGACAATTTTGTAAAGATGGTATCCCTTTTAGATGATTTAAGTTCTTTTAAATTACTATTGTTTGAAGAGAGTTTGGTTTCTGAAGAGCTTGAGCAGCGTTTCACTTCTAAACCATTGCAATTTGATCTTGATAAGTGGTGCGATATGTCATCAATTCATTATGTTAGAGCCAAGGCTCTATCTGTTCTGAAAACTTTGCAAATATCTCTTGAAGCACTCGGTCTTCCAAATGTTTTGAACAGATCTGCAGTAATGGATTTTTGTTTTCAAAATGCTTCCCTTATCTTCTGCACATGTTCTACTTCCTACAAGTTGCATGCTGTTAAAATGAAGCCTTTCGAGATCTTGGTGATCGATGAAGCTGCCCAGTTAAAAGAGGCTGAATCCACCATTCCTCTCCAGCTTCCTGGGATGAAACATGCTATTCTCATTGGAGATGAATGCCAGTTACCTGCAATGGTTTCCAGCAATGTGAGCTTATACTTATTTTTATTTTTTATTTTTACTTTTAAGTTTTATCTATAATGACTGGAGTTTGTGGACAGGTATGTATTGAATCTGGTTTTGGAAGAAGCTTATTTGACAGATTGAGTTCATTGGGGCATTCTATGCATTTACTCAATGTGCAGTATAGGATGCATCCTTCTATAAGTTTTTTCCCAAATTCCCATTTTTATCAAAACCGTATACTGGATGCAGAAAATGTGACACGTAAAAGTTATGAAAAACAATATCTTTCAGGACCAATGTATGGTTCATACTCGTTTATAAATGTTATTGATGGGAGAGAAGAAAAAGACGATGAAGAACGAAGCTGGAGAAATTTGGTCGAGGTAGCTATTGTGATTAAGATTGTACAAAATCTCTATAAAGGTATACAATTATACATATAATTGGTTTATTCTAATTATATTATATGCACCAACTTTATGTTTTTTGTTTGTTATATGATCTGTCTGCAATCCTACATTTTTTACCAATACAAAATTGTCAGCTGAATATGCCTTGTATACTATTTGTTGCAAAGAAAGTGGAATTAATAATGTTGTGACACTTGAAAAATAAGCCAAGTATGATTAATGCAGCTGTAAAAGTTGTATTCAGTGAACTCAAATGCCAACTTTTGTATCTGTTTAGTGAATGCTCATTTAAGTTTAACCTCTTTTTTCGCTTTTATAGCATGGCAAGGCTCAAGGAAGAAGCTTACTATTGGCATTGTATCTCCCTATTCTGCGCAAGTTGTTTCCATTCAAGAAAAACTTCTTCACAAATATGAGAACCTTGATGGATTTTCAGTAAAGGTGAAAACCATTGATGGGTTTCAAGGTGGAGAAGAAGATATTATTATCTTATCAACAGTAAGATCCAATAGCCATGGGTATGTTGGTTTCTTATCTAGTCCTCAAAGGACTAATGTAGCCTTGACTAGAGCACGGTATGTTATCTTATCATGCTCTTTACGATTGGGCTTTGTAGTTACTTTTTTTGTAGTTTACTTTCCAAAATTTACTTATAAATATAGGTTGATTTGTTTGGTTTTGTTCGAAAAAGGTCAATATAAAAGTTTAGTTAAGAGTTCAACCTGGTCAAAAGTTGTCTAAATGTATACAACCTTGTAAATTGTTTTTATTCAATTATCTATATTAATACTGTTGTTTTTGTAGTCATAACAAACCTTGTTTTTTAAGCTTTCAGCCTGAACTTGTATTGAACTGCTACTCCATTCATCACATGACATGTATTAAGTTTTGTGTGTTTAATTGCGTCTAACTCTGTGTACTGCTTTCATTTTTCCTAGACACTGTCTATGGATATTGGGCAATGAGAGAACCCTCACTAACAGTGAGTATGTATGGAACGAAATAGTCTGTGATGCAAGGAATCGCCACTGTTTTTTTAATGCTGATGCCGATGAAAGCTTGAAGATGACAGTCATATCTGCAAAGAAAGAGCTAGACCAACTTGATGATCTGGTTAAGGGGAACAGTGTTTTTTTCAAACATACAAAATGGAAGGTGTTGTACCTAAATGATTGGTTTTTACACCAAATTATCTCACTATATATGTAATATCATGCCTTTGTTTATCTTGTTTGTTGCACCTTTATCAGGTCCTCTTCAGTGATGATTTCAGAAAATCGTTTGGAAAACTTACAATTGCTCGCTTAAAGAGGGTTGTTTTAAATGTTTTACTGAAACTTTCTGTTGGTTGGCGCCCCAAGAACCGAAGCGTAGACATTTCTTTTGAAAAGTGTTTCCAAGTTTTGAAAAAAATTAAGGTTGAAGGTCTATATATTATTTGCTCAGTTGATATCATCAAGGAAGTCAATTACATACAAGTTTTAAAGGTTTGGGATATATTACCCTTGGAGGAGATTCCTAAACTTACAAAACGACTTGAGAACATTTTCTCCGCTTACACAGATGAATATATTAGTCGTTGCACAGCAAAATGTTTGGAAGGGTATGTTCATTCAATCTCTACTGCTTTACTGAATTTTAATTTAGATTGTGACTGTTCGAAAAAATATTGGCCTGTTCATACATGTTTACTTTCATTTTTACTGTTCAGGAATTTTGAAGTCCCTATGAGTTGGCCAGCATCCCAAAAATTTACAAAGTTTTGTTCATTAAGCAACGGTGAAGGTGATAGAGATGCGAGTTTGAGTCCTGGTGATGGCAGAATTTATGTTGAAAACTCCAAAGTGAGTGAAAGCTTATTGCTCATGAAGTTTTACTCGTTGTCACGTGGGGTTGTGAGCCATTTGCTTTCTGCTAGAGAATTTGATCTACCGATGCAAGTCACTGATGAACAAATGGATATAATTCTATTTTGCAAAAGCTCCTTCATAATCGGGCGTTCAGGAACAGGTAAAACCACAATTTTGACAACAAAATTGCTCCAAAATGAAGTGAATTTCCGCGTTGCTTCTGAAGGGGCTACTGAAGCAGAAAACAACCAAATTAGAGCTGTTATATCTACTGATGATTCTGAAAGTAGCAAACCGTGTATTCTTCGCCAGCTTTTTGTGACAGTGAGCCCAAAATTGTGTTATGTTGTAAAGCAACATGTTTCCCACGTTACAAGGTACACAAGATCAATTGATGTATTTGACATTATTTCAATGATTATAGTTTCTAGCAATGATTATATTTACTGACATTAAAAATCTATGTATATTACAGTGTTTCGTGTCATGGAAGTATGTCATCGGAGATCAATATTGAGGATGCAGATTCTGTTTCGGATTTCAACGATATCCCCGACACATTTGTTAATATTCCCTTGAAAAAGTTTCCTCTTGTTATAACATTCCATAAGTTTCTAATGATGTTGAATGGCACTTTAGGGAGTTCTTATTTTGAAAGATTTCCAGAGGCAAGACAAGGCATTCGTGGTAACCGTATAAGTTCAAGTGTTGCATTGCAAACATTTATAAGATTAAAAGAGGTTACATTTGATAGGTTTTGTTCTCTCTACTGGCCTCAATTCAATTCAAATCATAAAAAGAATCTTGATCCTTCTCGAGTATTTATAGAAATAATTTCTCATATAAAAGGAGGCTTGCAAGCAGGAGAATACAATGATGGAAAACTGAGCTTTGAGGGTTACTCTTTATTAGGTCAAAGTCGTAATTCCACTTTAACACAACAGAAAAGAGAGAATGTTTACTCCCTCTATCAAGCCTATGAAAACATGAAAACTAAACGTGGAGAATTTGATTTGGGAGATTTAGTAATTGATATTCATCGTCGGCTTAAAAATGTAAAATATGAAGGTGACCAAATGGATTTCATTTACATTGATGAAGTTCAAGATCTTAGCATGAGACAGATTTCTCTTTTTAAGTATCTTTGCCAAAATGTTGATGAGGGTTTTGTTTTTGCTGGTGATACTGCACAAACAATTGCACGAGGCATCGACTTTAGGTTCCAAGATATCACGTCACTATTCTATAAGGAGTTTTTAACCTGCAGAACTGGAAAACAAGAGAAAGGTTGTTTATCTGAGATTTTTCAATTGAAACAGAATTTCAGAACTCATGCGGGCGTTCTTGATTTAGCACAAAGTGTTATTGACATTCTGTACTGTTACTTTCCTCACTCTATGGATATTTTGGAACCTGAGACTAGTCTTATTTCCGGGGAAGCTCCTGTTTTGCTGGAGTCCAGTAATGATGAAAATCCTATTGTAAAAATCTTTGGTGGCAGCAGAAGTGGCCCCGAAGTTGTTGGTTTTGGGGCTGAACAAGTGATTTTAGTACGTGACGATGTTGTGAAAACTGAAATTTGTGAATATATTGGAAAAAAGGCTCTTGTTCTCACTATCTTGGAGTGTAAAGGTCTTGAGTTTCAGGTCAGTTTCATATTATTTTTGTCATAGTTATTTGTTTTTTATAATTTAATTTGATTATGTACTTGTTTTACATACATGATTCTAGGATGTTTTACTCTACAACTTTTTTGCAACGTCCCCTTTGAAAGATCAGTGGAGAGTTATATACGAATATATGAAGGAACACGCTTGGCTCGATGAGAAGCTGTCTCAATCATTCCCCAATTTTTGTGAGTCAAGACATGGCGTTTTATGTTCTGAATTAAAACAGTTGTATGTGGCCATCACCAGGACTAGACAAAGGTTATGGATATGTGAGAATAAAGAGGAACTTTCAAAGCCAATGTTCGACTACTGGAAAAGAAGGGGACTCGTTCAGGAAAGAATGCTGGACTATTCAGTTGCACAAGCAATGCGTGTTGCAAGCAGCCCTCAAGAATGGAGGGAACGTGGCAAAAAGGTTATTTTTATCGATTTTTTTATGGTTGTCTTTTGAGTTATGTTATTAATTTATAATTTATTTGACATATTCTTTCATTATTTTTGTATTGTTTCAGCTTTTTTTCGAGAAGAATTATATGATGGCAACGATGTGTTTCGAAAGAGCTGGAGACAAAATGTGGGAGACACTAGCCAAAGCTTCTCGTCTGAGATCCTTTGGTGAACATATCCGCGGAGCAAATCCTAAAGCTTTTGTAGGCTACGTTAGAGAAGCAGCAAGAATGTTTGAATCTATTGGCAAATTTGAGTCTGCTGCATCTTGCTTTTGTGATTTGGGAGAGTATAAGAAAGCAGGTAATGTCTTTCAATCCCAAGTATTATATAAGGTTCTTTGGTTTGTATTTTGTTTATATGTATTAGTGTATTACATATATCAAGCTGGTTGATCCTTGTAGATCTTTTTGCTCAAAGATCTACTTGGCTGCTGTCATAATTTTGCCTTATGCAAAATTAACGTGGTGATTATTTTCATTAACTTTTTTGAACGGTAGAAAGTCTTTACAGATCATATTAGCCAGTTTAAAACTGTACTAAAAATACCCCTCAATCTGACTTGCCATATTGCCTTATGCAAAATTAACGTGGTGATTATGTTATAGTGATGCAGCCAAAGCCTATGCAAAAGGAGATGAGTATTCCAAGTGTTTGTCGGTTTGTAGAAAAGGGAACCTTTTTGATAAAGGACTGCATTTTATAGAACAGTGGAAAGAGCATTCTACAGCTCAAAGCAAAGAAACAAAACTGATTGAACAAGAATTTTTGGAGCATTGTGCTCTCTGTTTCCATGAGCATAAAGATCTTAAATCCATGATGAAGTTTGTCCGCGCTTTCTGCTCTATGGAATCCAAACGTGTGTTCTTAAAGTCTATAGGCTGCCTTGATTACCTTCTGATTTTAGAAGAAGAGTTGGGCAATTTTCTTGATGCTGCTGAGCTGGCAAGGTCTTGGGGCGACGTTTTAAAAGAAGCTGAACTTTTGGAGAAGGCAGGACATTTTAAGGATGCGACGCTTCTGTTACTTTGGCATGTGTTCTTTAGCTCGTTATGGGGAAATGGCAACAAAGGTTGGCCATTGAAGCAGTTTGCTCAGAAGGAAGAATTTTGTGAAAAGGCGAAGTCGCTTGCAAAAACATATTCAGAAAGTTTCTATGAATTTGTTTGTAGTGAGCTTAAATTTACTTCTGATCGGCAAGGCTGTTTGCTTGAGCTCAAAAAAGATTTGTATGTTTCTCAGAAAAACAAGAGTTTAAGGGAAAACAAGAGTTTAAGGGGAGAGTTCTTTTTGATTAGAAAAATCTTGGATTTTCATATTCGTTTGAGTTTCTCTAAGTATGACTGGGAGGACGAGTTACCAATTAATATTAACAAGCACTGTGAGGACAAGACTTCTCAGAACCGAGTTTCGGTTAGAACTTTGGCTTTTTCTTGGAATGAATGGAAGGAAAGGGTCCTTGATATTTTTGAGACACTTAAAAGCCTCCACAAAGAAAAACCAAATGAGCCTTATGATGGTTGTGTCGCCTTTATTTTAAATTATTTCGGGGTGAGGAAGCAGTGTTTAAACGGCAATGTTGTATACATATTGGTCAACGGGCATGCTGATTGGATAAGAAGTGCAGGTCAAAAGGGTCTTCGCAGGGATGGGAAGCTTCTAACTATGAATATTAGGGATTTGGTGTCTTCTATAAGGTCTTATTGGCAGGCTGAACTAGTTTCTGTGGGTATAAAGGTGTTAGAAACTCTGGAAGCTTTGCATAAGTCAAAGTCAAATGGTTCTGCATTTCATCAAAGCACATCTCTCCTTCACATTTTTGAGGTTTCCAAGTTTCTTTTAGACTGCGAGTATGTTAATCCCAAAGAGACGACGAAGCTGAAAAGATATCTACGAATTTCTGTAACTTATATTGATCTTGTGTTTCCATTAGATTGGCGAAGAGCAGTCTTTGATGATCTGATATCTTTAAGGGAGACTGATCTATCTCTCAACTTGCTTGAGGAGATTATTCATCAAAGTCTTAACATCAAAAGTGACATCACCTATTGGACAATTGGAAGGGTGATGATGATATGTCTTGGTGCTAGAAAGCCTGTAACACTTTACGAGCATATAACTAGACAGATTCAGTGGAATCCAGCATGGAAGTCGTTTTTTGATCTATTTATGAATGATGGTTTTAAAGATGGTTATGCTGCTCATGCATTGCAGAATGCTTTGGAAGATACATTTAGAGCCAACCGAAGACTTGCCGGCTACATTTCACCTCACAGTTTTGTTTATCTTTTGGATAGTCTTCATTTTATGGCGTCTTTCTCTTCAAAAATCTTTTTCACTACAAAATCTTCTTTTGTTGGATGGTTTACGCATATTCACTCTACTTCAACTTATTCAGAACCCAAACACATCATTCCAGATCATGAAATACGCTTTATTGTTGAAGTGATAAAACAAATCCTCTACGATAAAACCAATACTCTATCATGGATTAAAAGTTCAAATATTAATGTCTCTTACCATCGACTGTTATCATTGAAGCTGGTTATGATACTGTCTTTAATCTGTCTGCAAGTATCAGATTGTTCTCGAGTTCTACTTGATTTGTTGGCCGGAAGAAATAATATTGCTTATTTGCTTCCGAAGAAGTTTGTGCATGATCTTTTAAGGAGAAGAAAGGGCCAATACTTGCCCATGAATCCAGAAGTGGTTGCAGAAGCGTTTACGAGCATAGAAGATTCTCTCCTAATCGTGTGCTCGGGAAACAGGCGTCCAAGAATCCATGCTCCTGGTGCTCTATTTGTGGACCTGAGGCAATCTAAAGAGGAGATAATGAGTGTACTGTTCCCAAGAATAACCGCACTTCGTGTTCAAGAACCTTCAAACGATGATTATCATGATGACATGGCGATTCTTGAGGCACCATCTTTAAACACATTACCAGATGACAATCTGAATGTGAATCATGTGAAACTGCAAATGAATTGGAAAGTTCTTGAAGACATATTTGAAGTTCTAAATGCGACGGAGGGACCAGTGGGAGGGAACACCTCTATGATAGTGGTAATTTAGTTATTTCGGTTTTATTGTCATTGGTGTAAGTTTGATATATGTCTTAGAATTCAATGTTTTTTTTTTTTTTTGCAGGAAGAACTGGATACAATTTTAGGCGCATTAATCACTGCCCTTGAGGATAAAAATTTCTGTGCTGGCAAAGATGCAGCGGTTGTACATGAGGCGAATCTCGCAAAGGATGATCTCCAGTTGATATCTTCTTATGTGATCTATCACATTGAGGAAATTAGAGAACATTCACAGTTCATGAAAACACTGCAAGGGGCTGTTGAAAGGCTTCAAAGTCTTAGGCCAAAGATAGATGATTTCTTGAAGCATTCTGCCCTTAGTCCGGAATCGAAGGTTGCGCAAATGCTAGTGTCAGAGAGCAGCAGCATAGATGAGGTTGAACAAACAAATGAGGAGAAGAATCATGTCAAAGGGTCAGGTGATCATGCAAGACACAAGAAAGGCAAGGGAAAGAAGAATAAACATGATGATAGAAACCTATTAGACTAATTATGTTCATATTGGATTTTCACAAATTTCATCACGGAATACCACAAATCCTTCATCTTTCTGTTCAAAACTTTCATCTTGGTAACAATGTTTTTTTTTTTTTAATTTTGTGTTTGGTGTTATAATGTTTGAAAAATAAAAAAAATAGTGTTTCGATCTTTTAGGTTATTATAATGTTTGAATAAAACATTTAGTGCCATTTATCGTGCATAATTCAATAGAATGTAAATTAACCTATATAAATTAGTAAAACCGTTTGAATAAAATATTTAGTATACCAACAAGTTGAATGTTCATAAATTTAAGTGCCCTATTAGCGTTAAAAATTTTGCATTTTATTGGTCCAAACCGTTCTTACCCGTGCCCATTTTTGTCAACGCACTTTTTGTGTAATACGTGAAGTGTGTGAAAGTGTGGAATCCAAACACACAACATATTCAATTAATCAAACAAATACATATCTAAGCAATAGACATGAGAGCATCCACAATAACGATCCTTAAAAACCTCTAAAAACTTGTCCGGTCAGCTGCCACATCAGAAAAACATTCATTCTTAGAAAACACTAAAAACTTTACCCAATAAGAAAACCTAAAAACCCGTAAAAACATTGTCACATCATCACCACGTTTTACATTTATTTTTAATCACTTATCTTATAATAATATCCTAACCCCACCACCCGGACCCACCTCTTGGGTTTTTAGAGGTTTTTTGTGAAGAACCTCCACCAAAAACCTCCCCTAAAAACCCACCCCACAATAGCCACCCATCAAAAAACCTCTTCTAAAAATCCCTAAAAACCTTTATTGTGAATGCGCTGTTAAACAATGATAAAAGACATTATACTTTAGAAATTCAATAGAAAATGACACTTGTTAATACATAATTCCTAGAGAGTGGCTAGAGAGAGAAAGTGGGTAGAGCTAAAGAGAGGGAAAATAAGAGTTAGTTACAAAAATGACTTGGGATTAAGCTTATATACTTGGGCTCAATCCCCAGGCCATACAAAAGCCCAAGCTCTACCCTCACAAGTCCAAAACTAACTTATGCCCATATACATCATAATTATCTCAAAATACAAACATTAAACATAGTAATCCAAAATCGTTAATCCACAAATTCCGTCTGTAGACATCTTGCACCTACACGCTCTATGGACTGTCCTAGTGATGATTAAGTAAACGTTAGGAGTGTGATTTTAAAAAGATAAAGGTTAAAAAGAAGCTAAATCATAGAGACTATTCAAGTAATTTATTCTTGTAAAAATTCTGGGCTATGGTTTAAGAGAGAAAAAAAAACATTTAAAATGGGTGTACCGTGGTGGTCTAATCAAAAGTTGTAGACAGCCCATATGTACACTTATACACCACATAGTGCTTTTAACTTTTTGCACTATCTTCATGTTCATATCTGCCAACAAGACATAAGCCTTTAATAAATATATTTATTTTCTTATGATCGCTTTAAGCAATAAACTAAACTCTTGAGTTTAAAGGTATTTTATCTTTATTTAAAGGGAATATTTCACCTAAAATAACCAAATTTCTATTTCTTGAACGTGTTTTACTAAACTCCATTACAATTTGTTTTTTTTTTCAACAAAAACTACTCAAGTTTCAATGTTGTTTTAATCTTATGAAAACTTCTAATAATCTTATAAGAGTTACGTGACATTAAAACATAAATAGAGGATATACAAAAATTGATCATTGTTTAGTGATTTTTTATTAAGCTCAACCTAGAATAAAGGTAATTGTGAAGAAAAAAAATAATTGAACAAATAAGTTTCATAATTGTTTCGTTTAAGTGAGAAACGAAAAAAACAAGCACTAAATTATAAACAACGTGCTAGATATATCTTCCATCTAGTAATTACTTCAAGAAAATTCCCAACTTGATTGATTTTGTTAATAAGTGGGTTAGCTTGTAAAATTGAGCCAGTGTTATCGATGTTTTATTGGAGAGGACAATAGAACTCCACATGCATTAAACACTTAGGGGGTGTTTGTTTTTTCACTAGAAGAGCTTCTAGCTACTTATGTCTGCGCCGCGCAGACGCGGGCAGACATTTTAGACCCGCAGACTGTTTGTTTTTCAGAAGACGTCCCAGTTAAAAACATCTTCCCCACCTCTTCCTCGAGCAGATATCAACCCTCCTCTTCTTACCACTTCTCACACAACACAACACAAACAGATCCTTTTCATCCTCTCAAATCCTACCCTAAACCACCGCCTCCCTCCTCCTCCATCCTCCTCCCCAGCCCGCCGCCTCCCTCCTCCTCCTCCTCCCCAGACCGCCGCCTCCCTCCTCCTCCCTAGACCGCCGCCTCCTTCCTCCATTCTTTTTTCTTTAATATTGTATCGGTGGTGGTCGCGTCTTATGGTTGTGGTGACGGTAGTGGTTGTTGAGGTGATGGTCGATGACAACAGGTTCTTGGTGGTCGTCACGTGAATAGTCTTGGTGGTCACGTCTTTTTCTTTAATATTGTCTCGGTGGTCGATGGTCGTCACATGAATATCTTGACAGCCGTACCGGTTCTTGGTGGTATCGAGGTAGATGGTGTTCGATTGTCGTTCGTGGTGGTGGTTCATGGTGGTCACGGTGGTGGTGTTTCGGGCGGCAGGGGCTGGCAGAGAGAGAAACACAATCAGTTCCTTTTCTAGGTAGGTTGTTGACTTTATAGATAGGTAAGTTGTTGACTTGTTTGTAGCAGTTTAATGTGTGTAGTGAAACTGTAATATTTAACTTGTGCACCTATAATGATACAGATAAACGAAGAAGAGGGATTATGGTTTGTATTATCTGGGTGATTGGTGTGTTTGTTTTATTTGTTTATGATTTTGCGGATGTTTGTGGTGGATTATGGTTATGGTTTTGGATTACACTACAGACGTTAAAAACAAACAGTCTTTCTCTTGCAGACCGCAGACCTTTGGTCCACCTCTTTTCCTGCAGATGTCTGCAGATGTGGTCCGCAGACTGCAGACCTTTTGCCTCAGAAAAAACAAACAACACCTTAGGGGCTGTTTGTTTACCCTCTTAATGATTCATTAAGAGGCTAGCCTCTTATTCAGACAGAGGCAAAGTTGTTTGGTTGCAAAATTGGCTACCTCTTAATGAAATCTTTAAGTCTGAATGATACAGACATGGGATGGATGCTGACTAAAAAATAGACAAGGATACCCTCACCTCACCACAAAACAAAACAAACCCTACCCTTTCTTCCAACACCACCCAACCCTCCGCCCCCACCTCCTGCCCTCACCACCACCGCCGCCGCACCACCCTCCTCCTCCTCCCTTAGCGCCGCCGCACCCTCCTCCTCCTCCTCCCTTAGCGCCGCCTCAGATACAGCCCTCCTCTTCCCTGTTTCCTCCCCGTCGCGTCACAGGTATGTTTTCTCTCTTTTTTTTTTTTTGAAAAAGTCTGATATGCGATTAGAACAGCCCTCCTCTTCCCTGTTTCTTCCCTGTTTTCTCTTTTTTTTATTTCTTTTCAAGGTATTTATATTTATTATAAAAAAATCAACCTTGTTTATTTTTTCTTCATATGCGATTTCTTTCACATTTTTGTTTATTTTTTTCTATTAAGCATATAAACAACCCAAATCTGATTTTTTTTATTTTTTCTGAAATTTTTTCGGTTAGTTTTTTTTTTATTTTTTTTCTGAATTTATTATTGATTATGCTTGAATTGGTTTGTGTTTTTAGAAATAGGTTGTTCTATGTTGGATGTTGGTATGAAAAAAGATGCATGTATTGACTATGTTGTATGTTAATTGGTTTGTGCTTTTAGAAATGGGTTGTTCTATGTTATGGATGTTGGTATGAAAAAATATGCATGTTTTGGCTACGTTGTATGTTGATTGTTATTAGTCGATCTATGTTGTTTATTGATACATATTACGGTTTGTTCTATGTTGGATAATTGGTATGAAAAAAGATGCATGTTTTCTTTATGTTGTATGTTGATTGTTAGTAGTTGTTATATTAGAAATATTGGATAGTTGGTATGATTGAGGTGGTTTAAATCCCTTATCTTTAGGAACCAATATCCAAAGAAATGGCGAAAAGGATTAGGATTAATTGGAAGCAAGAAGGTGTTGAAAAAACCTTTCTTGAAGCATGTGTTCATGAAGTAACCGTTAATGGACGTGAAGGAAGTAGTCTTAAACAAGCGTCGTGGAAACCTGTAGCTGAAAAATTGAAAACTCAAAACAATTTCATAGTGGACCAACGTCAAATGAAGAATCACTATGATTTTGTAAAAGGAAAATTTTCAGCTTGGTTAAAGCTTAAAAACAAAACCGGGAATGTCTATGATCCAGTTACAAACACTTTTAACTTGTCAGATGAAGAGTGGCAAATTGAGATGAAGGTATTTGTTTTATACTAATAATTAGTAGTGGTATATTTCATTAATATTATAGTATTTTAAAATATTTCTTCACACAGTCTAACAAGTATGTAGAAGCTTTGAGAACTGCGCCACTTGCTTACCCCGAGCTTTGTTGTCAATTGTATGAGGGGTCTACTTCAAATGGGTTTGATAGTTGGGGGCCAATTGCTACGCTTCCTCATCCTTATGAGGAAGTGTATGAGCAAAATTTGGATGGTGTGGATGTCGAATGCACTCAAGTGGATTCCCCAGGTAAAGGTGTTAGTCAGGAGTCAAGTATTCGGTCCCAAAAAAAAAGAAAAAGGAGAGAAACGAAAACATAAGGCAACATTAGAGTCAAAGCTCATAGATGTTGGTGAAGATATTAGCAAGTTGGTTGGAATGATGATTCACGAGAAACAAGCACTTTCTGATGATATGGATGCATGTTTGGCAAAGTTGGAGACATTGGGTTGGGATGATTCGGATGCGAAATACGAAACTGCGCTTTTGCTTTTTGGTGAGAGTGCCGATCTTAGGAAACTGTGGGTACGTCTTAAGCCGCAGAATTGTGAGAAATGGTTTAAGAATGCGGGAGCGAAGTATGGATTGTTTAACTAAGTTTGTGCTTTGATTGTTTTTTTTTTTTTGTTGTTATGTTATGGATGTTATGTTTTGGATGTTATGCTTTGATTGTTTTTTTTTTTGGATGTTATGTTATGGATGTTATGTCATTGATGTTTATGTTTTGGATGTTATGTCATGGATGTTTATGTTTTGGATGTATCTTATGGATGTTTATGTGGATGATATAGTTTATTTATGTTATGATAGGTATCTTATGGCTTCGGATGATGAGATTATAGTTTTCATTATCTATTGTTGGTATTGGGTCTCATTAGCCTCGAGAATAAATGTTAAAAGGATAAGAGACTTGAATTCGGCATTAACCGGTCATGAATACACGCAAGAATTATTGCATGGTACTTCTACACAATGTCATGAGATGATGCGTCTTTCACGTGATGCATTTATATTGTTGTGCAATCATTTTAAACAAAAAAATTGGTTGCAAAGTAGTAAGTCAATAACCTTGGAAGAAAAGTTGGCTATGTTTTTGATGGTCATTGGACATAATGAACGTTTTCGAATGGTTAAACGAAGGTTCCAACACTCAACAGAAACAATTCATAGATGTTTTCATGAGGTCCTAAAGGCAATGATGAATTTCGCAAGAGAAGTTGTAGTTCCAACATCTTCCAATGTAAACGCAAATAACTCCGAACGACATAGAAGGCTAAAAGAAATATTTCCTGGAGCAATAGGTGCCTTAGATGGAACGCTTATACATGCGATTGTGCCTGCTGATCAACAGACTCGTTACAGGGGAAGAGGAAAAGGTGAATGCTTTCAAAATGTATTAGCAATTTGTGACTTTGATATGATATTCACATTCGTATGGGCCGGATGGGAGGGAATTGCACATGATTCACGAGTTTTAAAAGAAGTTGCATTCAACCCAAATTCTGGCTTTCCTTTCCCGCCACCAGGTTTTAAACCATTCTTCAATGTTCATTTCATACATTATTTGCTTTTTATATGATAGTTTTGATATTGATACAGATAAGTATTACTTTTGTGACGCTGCGTACACCAACACTCGTGGATTTATGACTCCTTACCTTGGTACGAGGTATTGGTTAGCCGATTTTCGACGTCAACGTGCGTTAACTAAGGAAGAAAGATTCAATCATGCTCACGCACAACTCAGAAATGTCATTGAACGTGCATATGGTGTTCTAAAGGCGAGATTCCCAATCCTAAAGCAAATGGCTCCCTTTTCTTTTCCAATACAAAGAGACATAGTGATTGCTTGTTTCGCCATCCATAATTTTATAAGGAAATGCAATATTTATGATCAGTTATTTATGGAGTATGATGAGAACACGATATTTCATGAAATGCAAAGTGGGGAAAATGATGGCCTGTTCGTTCATGACATAAAGTGGGGTTCACAAGGTATTGACTATATGAATTCTTTACGTGGCCAGATTGCTAATCAGTTGCTTTCAAATGCTTCATCAAATTAAAATTGTATGCAGAGTGGTGTTATTTGTATTTGGATTTCGTATGTTGTGTTATTTTGTATTTGGATTTTCGTATGTTTCCATGGATGTTAAAGGATTTATGTTTAATTTGGATTTTCTATGACGTTTTGTATTTTACTTTTACAATTTTTCATCAATTTGTACACTATTCAGAACTCTGGCCAAACAGATACATTCATTCAGCACATAATAGTTCAGAGGGGTAAAATAGTCATTCTGCACAGTCATTCAGAGATACAGCCAAACAGCTCTTATTGATTCAGCACTTACTGGTTCAGAGCCTCTTAACCATTCAGACCTCTTATTGATTCAGCACTTACTGGTTCAGCACTTGCCAAACAGCCCCTTAATATTATTGTTGTTGTTATAATTATTGACGTCCGCCCAACTATTCAAAAATTTTCAATGATTTTAACACACGTTTGGTTTTTAATATTTATAAAAATGGTTTGGTTGAATTTCGTTTCACCAATACTTACATTTTTCTAATTGCAACAAATTAAATTATTTAATTAGCTCATTAGATACGATTTATAGGTTTTGACTTTTTTATTTTAGAAATAATGGAAATAAATAATCCCAACTATTGACTATTGGTCAATAAGAGTCTCAAGCACGAAAATCACCAATATTGGTCTCAACTTTCGACATATTGGAAACCAACGGACCCAAACTAACGGAGGCTAACTCCGTTAGTATGATGCTGATGTGGCATTCCACGTAGGATGCCATGTATGATCATTTTGCCATGTAGGATGCCACGTATGATCATTTTGCCACGTAGGATCACCTTACCATCTAAGCATGCCACGTCAGCATCACACTAACGGAGTTAGCCTCCGTTAGTTTGGGTCCGTTGGTTTCCAATATGTCAAAAGTTGGGACCAATATTGATGATTTTCGTAGTTGGACTGTTATTGGCTAATAGTCAATAGTTGAGATTATTTATTCCCATTTTTCCTTTATTTTAAAATTATGAATTTTACTACATAATTGATTGATTTCAGGTATGTAATACAATCATAGCAACTGATGATTTGATTGTTGGTCCATACAGAACTACAAATTAGGAGATGTCGGTGGTGTTGATGGATTAGAGATGTCGTAAATCAATGGGATGGAGAAGCGAATGAAGGGTTTTTAATTCTTCTTCTTTTGTTAGGGTAAAGGTAAAATAGGCAGTTTATAAAAATTTAAAGGAGCCAATCCCCTTATGGTGGAGTGGAATCCTCCTTGCTTTCCTTATGGGAGGTGGGATTTCGAGTCCTACCGGCACTAAAACGTTGCTGGTGGGCCGGGCTTTACCGCAGTTGGCCTCCTGGCGGCGGGTATTTTCCCGAAAACTGGTGTAAAATTATTGGTGGACCCTGGTTACTCTCAGAGTACTCATTTGCCTAGTGGGTACTTCGAGAGTGCTCGGGATTGATTTGTTGGCCGTTAAAAAAAATAAAAATTTAAAGGAAACCCAAACATCTAGTTTTTGAAACTTAAACCTTAAAGGGTGTGAACTTAGTCAAACCAAATCGACAATTTGTGCTATTAAGTCTTAAAAATTATTTTATAGTTTAGAGAAAAAAAATGGTTGATGTACTGAATATATAATTGTTTTTCAAAAGTAGAGATTATTACATACGTATTGTATTAAAAAAAAAAAAAAGAACAAAAAAATTATGGCATGTTCTATTTCCTTTTCTTTTGCAATAATGGAGGGCCTAACTAGCCTTTTGCCTTTAATAAAAGTAGAGAATGAGAAAATAAAAATGAGTACACACTATAAACTCTCTCTATATAAGCACCATCATACATTCTCATGTTAGATCTCTCTCTCTCTCTCTCTCTAGGTGAAGATGAAATCTTCCATGAAGCTGATTGCAACATTGTTGCTTGTTGTCATGTGTCTAATGGCCAATGGTAATCCATCTCATCTCTATTACAACATGCATATTATTTATGTAGTAGTAACAAACTGTTTTATATTAGTTTTGGTGTATCTCTAATATAAGTCTATCATAAGTGTAAAACTCCAATTATTACTGTTGATTTTGTATACAAACATTACTTGTTTAGGCATAAAAGTGTTTTACATGAATTATGTATACAGAAATGGGCGGTCCGATCGTGGTGGAAGCGAGAACATGTCTGTCACAAAGCCACAAGTTCAAGGGGGCGTGCTTGAGTGACACCAATTGTGGTAACGTGTGCAAATCTGAAGGGTTTCCTAGAGGAAAGTGTCGTGGTTTTCGACGCAGGTGCTTCTGCGTTAAACACTGTTAGATCCATCGAGATCTACAGGCAACATCTACTACTTCATGGCCAGACTGGCGTCACCTGAGGCTTTTGAGAGTCCCGTTTGAGTTGCATATTTTTATTTTACGGTGTGTTACATAAGTACTTTCTTGTTGTTTAGTTGGTTTTCCGAACCAACAAACTCCAAGTTCGGATATTTCTATGTGTAATAAAATGTGGAAAAGTTATAACTTTTAACCACAAACGTCAATAAAAAAACCTTTACATGAATATACAAACAATCCGATGAAGCATCGACATCGTGACAAGCCGACAAGGTGACACACGAGTGTGGGTATCTAGTATCTTAAAGTAGTTAAAGCAGCAAATCGATCATATCAGGAAAAGGAGAAAACAAATTGAATAAAAAAAAAAGATTTAAGGAATGTGAACGTGTGGAAGAATACATACATTAAAAAGTTAATTCTTTTCTTAGACCATATCGGGCTTTAAATTTAAGGTCCCCTTCAATGATTGGTTCACATGCCAGATTAGTCAGCATGAAACTTTAAAATGAAATGAGGTGTAATGGGGGCTTTAAATTTAAGGCCCCTATTAATATTTTATTTTATCTTTTAAATTAAAAAAATAATAAAATAATAATAAAAGTAGATAGAGACATGGGGGAGATGAAGTGGCAAAAACCATGGGGGGTGATTTTGTGCATTCGTCGCTAAACTTTTAAAGCCCCAAACCAATTTTCACTTTTAAGACCTCCCGTTTCGGTGTTGAGGGCCTTAATTTTGTTTTAACGCCACACATCACGCCCCACTACACCCACTCTTACAATATATAAGTGATCAACACAAGAAGAAAAAAAAAATTGATCCTTCCAAAATTTTGTTCAGGGAAAAACAAATTAATTCCCAACCCAAAGTATGGGTCATAATGTAACTCTTTAGCTTTCTTACGTTAGTTTTAAAAAAATTACACATGACACTTGGTGAGATTATCTTTTTTTTTTTTGAACGGTGACTTTCTTAACTGGTGTGGCAGAGATCATTACACCCGCCTAATTGGCAGGCCCTGACCACCCACGCGTCCAGACTAAGTTGTTTGAACCGGGTCCACGCTGATACGGTGGGGGCTGCGGCGTTCGCCCGGAAACCGTACTGCCTCCACACGAGTTAACCTCGCTGGAGTAATAGCCGGATGAAAACCGGGCCGCCTCAGATTCGTGTTCGAATCTGATCTGCACAGGTCTGACTTAATGTTTCTGAATTGAATCAAAATCAGATTGTGGGCTTCGGGTATATGAGGCGCTAACAGGATGTTAATATGGAGGGAAAGGGTAGTTTGAAAGTTAGTTATCTTAACATAAACTTTCCATATAATCAAATGAAACATCCGGTCCCTTTAAATAGTTTCTGAACCGGTGTCACAACCAACAGACGCGACGTTTACATAGGAATAAACTTAGGATATTGTTTTTCTACAAACCGGTGACATAGAACCGGTTTCTATCATGCCTAGACTTAGGATAACATAATTAACATATGTCTAATATTTACATAACATAAGAAAATCAAGTTTATAAAATAAATCTTCTAACATTCTCCCCCTTAAACTTGATTTTCAGCCTTCTTTTCTTCATTCGTCACTTGATGATGATCGGCTCCTCTTCTTGGGCGGCATATCTTCATCCTTCCACTTGTTGCCATCACTTGTGCTACCTTCTTTGTTGTTGACTTCGACAACCAACTCGCGGCCTTTGTATTTGAGATGGTACCATTCCATCATCTCCAAATATCGGACATACACTAGCCTTAGTGTTGTTGCTATTTCTTCTTTTCTTGCTAAACTTGGTAGCCCTCTTCCATAACCCATACTCATTGCAACAATCGCCCAATTTTCATCTTTTGTGACTTTATCATATCCACCAAACACTTGTACTCTTGTGTATAAATCCAACAAACTAATTGGATAACCGGTTGTGTCTCGTGGTGGTATAGGGGCCTAGGCATGATAGAAACCGGTTCTATGTCACACCGGTTTGTAGAAAAACAATATCCTAAGTTTATTCCTATGTAAACGTCGCGTCTGTTGGTTGTGACACCGGTTCAGAAACTATTTAAAGGGACCGGATGTTTCATTTGATTATATGGAAAGTTTATGTTAAGATAACTAACTTTCAAACTACCCTTTCCCTCCATATTAACATCCTGTTAGCGCCTCATATACCCGAAGCCCACAATCTGATTTTGATTCAATTCAGAAACATTAAGTCAGACCTGTGCAGATCAGATTCGAACATGGCATCAGAGCCTGATCATAAGAAGATTTACGGTTTTGGGTAATTTCTTCTATAATGGAAGGGTTCTTTGCATTTACCACAACACATCGCGTGTGGGTATTCGGGGGCATCCTTTATTTGATTGTTGAACTCTAATTGCGCATGCTTTTTCTTCTCTACACGCGTCTTCGGGGCTGATCCAATGTGAAATCTGGAGAAGTTGATGTTCGAAGGGTCCATACACTCCTTCTTGAATTCTGCGATCTTCTTATCGAGAACAATTTGATCCACACGATCTTCTTTACTATATGGAGACATCGGCCGCTTGCCTTTGTCTTCGGGAACACCATCGGACTTCTTTTCATTGTTGAATAAACCGTAAATCTTCTTATGATCAGGCTCTGATGCCATGTTCGAATCTGATCTGCACAGGTCTGACTTAATGTTTCTGAATTGAATCAAAATCAGATTGTGGGCTTCGGGTATATGAGGTGCTAACAGGATGTTAATATGGAGGGAAAGGGTAGTTTGAAAGTTAGTTATCTTAACATAAACTTTCCATATAATCAAATGAAACATCCGGTCCCTTTAAATAGTTTCTGAACCGGTGTCACAACCAACAGACGCGACGTTTACATAGGAATAAACTTAGGATATTGTTTTTCTACAAACCGGTGTGACATAGAACCGGTTTCTATCATGCCTAGACTTAGGATAACATAATTAACATATGTCTAATATTTACATAACATAAGAAAATCAAGTTTATAAAATAAATCTTCTAACAATTCGAACCTGCGCATCCACTGGCTTACAGGCTTACAATCTTTTTAGTTGATAACAGTTTGATCATTTTTATTTATCTTTAAAATGAATCTTCACTGCTTACCTATTGATTCTTTTATTCAGTGTCACCCAAGGTAATTGATTGTATATCCATAATAAAGAATGAACAAGTATATCATGCTATCACATATGCTCACTTTACACCTCATAATCGCCTATTATCATCATCATCATAACATGTCATTTGATATCAATTTGGTTATTATTTTCTCAGTTTCACATCGCAGCTTTAGAGTGTCTTGAGGAAGTAATAAAGTTGTACATAGACTTCACCCGAGCAAAAGGTGCATAATTAGAATTAGAGGTAGGTTTTATGAATTATCGAATGTTAATCCTTTACAAAATTCTTTTTTTCTTCTGAAAGAAAATGGGATATTCCTTTTTATGGTACACACATTTTATTATTTTATATTAGATTTGTCTATCCCGAGAAATTCTTAAAGAATAAACTAGTATATATAAGTGACCTCACCAAAGGTATAATTTCCTTCTTGTATTAAATCATCCAATCGATTCGTTCCAAAAGTCCTCAAAAGATTACTTTATAGAAGTTAGTATCTAAACCTATCGGAAGCCGGTATGTGCTTTTTCAGCTAATTAATTACCATTTACACAATTATGCATAAACTAACAATTAAAATTTTAACATCTATATTGTTATATGTAGATAACTTTATAAAGTTAAACCTTGTATTTATAAAACCCATATTTTATAAGAATTGAATCAAATATAATCTAAATAAAAGTTCAAGATAAAACGGTAGGCCCAGGCCCAAGAATAGAAATCATAGAGACGTGAATTGGGCCTGACAGCCCAACCCATGACAGAATCCAAGAAATCAAAATAAGGAAACGGTTAGAGAGCTTGAGCCCATAAACTTGTGGAATATTTAGTGGTGCCCAATTTTGGGTTTGGAACATTTGACCATTTAAGAGAAGGTTCTCTTCACTTTTTTTCTTTAGAAAAAAGAAGTCTATATTGTTTTGTGACTCTGTCCTATGCTCGTCCCGACTTTAAACACATAAACAATAAACAATATAACAAATTACATGTATGTAACCTTAAAAAAATTATACTCCCATCTATTCCGGCACAGGAATATTGTAAAGAGAGACAAACTAAATAGAATGGCGAGCAAAGATGGAAGGGTTCTTGAAGTCAAGGAGAGAGATGAATGGATACACGTCACGTACACGAGACTAGAGGTGTATAAATCGTGTTTTTTTCTTTTCTTTTCTTTTCTTTTTTTTCCTTCCAAACCGATTCAGGTTGTAAACCGAATCGTTTTAGTCAATTTTGGTCAAAATTGGGTTGAGGAAAATCTGGTTCGAGTCATAAACCGGTTTAAGTAAAAAAATATTCAAGGATTCAAGTCAGTTTGGATTCGGTTGAAACCGGCTTGGCTCAAATTGGGTTGGTAGTGCAAATCGGGTCAAGTTATGAATAGTGGCGGATTAAGATCAAAATTTTAGGGGTAACGTTCAAAGTTTTTTGCCACACTTTCATACAATGTAAACGAAACAATCGATAATCTCTTTATGTATTGATAGAACAAAGGTAAATTTATTATTCTTTTTTGCACCCTAATTTTAGGGCTCAATATTCGTATCCGAAACCGTACCTGATTTATACTAAAAAATACTCGGAATCAGTTATACCATATACCCGAACCCGGCTAACCTAATACCTTTTTTTTAATACCCGATAAATAGCTAGATTTTTAAAGTATATTTTTATGTTTACAACTTTTATATTTAAGTTTTAAAAATGCATATTATAAAGCAAATAACTTGTATTTCGGTAATTTATGTTATTGTAGTTTATTTTAATTTTTTTTAACTTTTAAATGAATTTATTTTAATGTAAAATAATAAACATAAAAACTTACTTTTGTAAAACCGATTATACGCGAACCCGATCATACCTTACTTGGGTACGTAGGGTATGATTTTTCTCCTTAATACACGTGATGAACCATACCCAGTTTCTCTCAATACCCAATTTTCCTACACCCGTTGATACCTGGACCCAGTTTCACACCTGGAAACAGGTATTAAAAGAACCCGACATGTGCACCTCTACCTTTAACTAACTAACTAACTAACTAACTAACTAACTGGGCTTAAGCTTGATGGGCATATATCTTATAATTAACAAATATAATGGGTTAATGTGTTATGGACCTATAGGCTTTTATCTTTTTTTTATGTTGGGTTGATGATACGCTTAGAGAGTGTTTTGGGTTTAAAAAAAATTAAAAGGTAGCATTTATATAATTTAGGGGTAACGTAATAAAAAAATGTAACAGAAATAATATAGAAATCTAAGCGGAAGCGTTTTGACACTGGGTTATGTTTGTTTGTTTAGCCCTGCAGTCGGAGGGCTGCTCGGTTTCTAGCCAACGACTCTCAAAACGGCTAGGTGGCTTTTGGTACAAGAAGTATAGAGGTAGAATAAGTATTTTATTTCTTGATTGAAATATTTGGTACATCTTGCTACTACTTCCTACTAGTTATTTATAAGAAAACAAAAGAAATAATGACCGTAAAAGAAAATAAAACTAATAGCTTAGATTTATGCATTTGATATTGATTGTTGACTTTTGACTTGACTGCATAATCATTGGAGGAGAAATTATCTCCAATAAATAATAAGATGAATATTAATTTTCATAGTGATAGTGAATTTTATCCAGGGATGTGTTTTTGTTTATTTATTTTTATCGATAGAGATCGACTTTTCTATGCTAAAAGTTTTATATTTGTGTGTTTTTATAAGGGGTGCAAGTGAGGCTAATTTGAGGGCGAGCTCGGCTCATTAAAAATTTTCTAAACTTGAGCTTAGCTCGTTTATTACTATTGGTTATAATATATTAAAAAAATAGCATAAATAATGGGCTCGCGGTTTTTCTACTACTTGGCATTAAGAGAAGCTGAGTAGCTCCGTAAGCTCGCAAGCTCGATAAGTGAATCTCAAGCTCAGGCTCATTTACTAAATAACTTTAAATGATGGGTAAATATTATTGAATATTAGTAAAATTAATATTACACTAGGCTCGACGAGCCTATAGAGCCTCGCATGCCAGGCTCGAGCTTGAGTTCGATAAATAAACGAGCCTTGTTTTAGGCTAAAGCTTGACTTGGGCTCGATAAAGCTCGGTTCGTTTCGAGCTTTTTACCAACCCCAACTCGAGTAGCTCACGAGCGGCTCGGCTCATTTGCACCCCTAATTTTATTATCCTATCGTATAAGACTTGACTGCATTAAGCATGATTATTATCAAATACACAGTGAAAGAAAAATAAGAAATCATAGGAAGGGTATCAAACAGACTCTGATTGAACTCGTTTAAGTGACATTGGAACCGTCTCGTTG